>CM053576.1:125802235-125823093 GCA_028646485.1 Cryptoprocta ferox | reverse complement strand
GCCAGATGCTGGCCAGGCCCGTGTGAGGCAGGGGCCGCCTGTGGGTGTCTGGCCTGGATGGACGTGGGTTGCCTTTCTCCCGCTGGCCCTGGAGCGTAGCCCACAGCGGAAGCGACGCTAAGACCTTTCCCCCACTTCAGCTCCGGCCTCCAGATGATTCCAGGCCCCTAAAGTTTACCGGAGTCGCTATGTTGCTGGCACAGGGCTTCCTGGGCCATTCCCGCCCCACCCCCCCAACCCCCCCTTGCTTGGGCTTGAAGGCCACACTAGCAAACAGGGAAGGGACCTCTGGCCCCCGAGGAGGTCCATCGCTGGGACCAGGCTGCAGCAGGATGGGGGGGGGCACCCCCTGTGCAACTGAGGCCCCCAGCACCTGCTCCGGGTCAGCACAGCGCCCGCCCCATCCACCCTCAGCTACCTTCCCAGCACCCCAACGTCGCCGTGGGCATTAGTCCTGACGGGGCCTCAGTGACCTGCTTTCTCCCAGTTGTCATCATGGACCCTTCCCTGTGTCCCCAGCCTCTGTTGTCTGCTTCTAACTCCCCCCCCCCCCGACCTCAATGCTCCCGGCTTCACTGCCCCATGGGGCTCCCTGATCCCTCGCACCCCAGACACCACCCTCAAGACAGAGAGTGACAACACGGGCTGAGGGGTAGGAGTTTTCCCCAAAGAGCCACAGTGGGGAACAGCAGGGCCTCCCACTCCTGAGCCCAAGGCATGGATGGAGAAACAGGCGCAGAGGTGCGGGGGGGCCAAACTGGGCCCTGGTGACCCCCAGCCCCAACCCCAGGCCCTGCCTGGACCCTGGAGCAAAGAGCTGGCTTTGAGGAGGCAGGGGTGCAGGGGGCTAGGGGTCCCCAGCCTCCTCACACCTACCTGAGGGGCAGGGAAAGCCACTTCCCCAGAGAGGCCAGGCCCTGATCATGCCTCTGCAGCTCCCTGAGCCGAGGGGGAGGCAGGGAGGCCGCCTTGGCTGCCCCTCCCCCAGCCTCTCGGGGACCCCCCATGGAGAGGAAAGCCTGCAGACATCAGATGCCCCCCCTCCCCCCCCCCGTAAAGTGCCTGCAGTCTCATCAGACCCAGCAACAGAACTGTCCCCAGTGCTTGGGGACTGCCGGACGGAGGCACCAGAGTCGAGCCAGTGGTCTGGGTGACCAGTGGGGCTTATTAGCAAGCAAGCCAGGTGGTGGCATCCCTGGGCCACCCACAGAGTCCTGGGGCTTCCTTCCAGGTCTCCTGGGGCTGCGCCCTTCCCAGGCCAGGCTCTCCAGCTCCGAGCCCTGGCAAGCACAGGTCCGCTTGCCCCTGCCCCCCCACCCCTGCCCCCCGTCTGGAGGGCTGCTCGCCACCTTCCTATCCCCGCAAGGACAGCTCTTGGTGCTCACGGGCTGTGTGGGACAGGGGTGGGGGTGGGGGTGAGGATTGGGGTGGGGGTGGGGGTGAGGTTGGGGGTGGGGGGTGAGGGTGGGGCAGAACACAAGAGCCCAGAGCACCTTGTTGAGCAGAAAACAAGAACGTGCTCAAGGACGGGGACATGGCGGACCGACCCAAGTGCCAGCTCGACGGGGGCTCCACTGGCCAAATCTAGGACAACTCGGGCTTCAGAATAAGTGACTGTCACGGAACAGAATAGAAGATAGTAATCCCACATGATGTGAACTAACACAGAACACATCAAATTTTTAATAAAGAATCAGATATCAACATCCTTTCAGAGTATCATCCCTCAGAACATCTACGAATCACAGAATAAAAGAGCAGAGCGTCTACACGGGGACGTCCCCTTCGCCACGTGATCCTAAAGGAACACTACCAGTCATAGAGAGCTCAGTACTCGACTCGGAGACGGCTGCCCCGAGAAGAGCACAGATCTTCCGCCGAAGACGCTTCCCCTAATTCTAACTAGTAAGTAGGGTTCAGGGAACCCGGACGGAGGCCCCGAGTGGGCATCTTCCCTCCCAGGGACACTCTCTGGCCCCATAGTTTCCTAAAACATAGTCCGAAGTCAGGGGCTTCTCCATCCGGGGAACGTGTTTTCTCCCACCAGTGTAGTAAAGGCCTGCCATGTAGACAACTCGCAGGGCACTGGAGAGGGTTTGGTAGGGAGCGCCTGTCCGTAGACACTGCCACACTCTGGCCTGAGAGCTGGGGGTGGGCCTGGGGGGAGGGGACAGACGACAGAACCGTGACTCAGTGAGGGCCTCGCGAGAACAGGGAGGTGTTTGACCCCCAGGAGCCGAAGGGGATGGGCGGTGGGCAGGCAGGGAAACAAATCTGGCTCCAGTGTGGTTAGAGAACCCTGAAATGGGGCGCTCAGGCGAGGGAGCACCCCTGAGATCTCAGTGCTGGGAGGGGGCACGGCACTGGGTAATGCAGGGTCTCACGTGGCAGCCAAGGCCTTGCCCAGATGAGCAATGGCAGCAACAGGTGCGTGTACACATGTGCACGTGTGTGCACATGGGGGGGGGATGGGTCAGCCTGGCTGGTTTCCAGTCGCCTGGCCTTCTGGGAAGGGGGCTACAGGGCAGGGGCTGTCCGAGGCTGGCCCTGAGTCCCTGGGAGGTTATACACAGCCTGCTTCCTGGGACACTGTTTCTCCGTTCTGCTTCTGCCCCGGGGAAATCTGCCATCGGGGGGGCATCGGCCTGGAGACAGAGGGCTGCCTTCCGAGGGCAAAGAAGGGGGGAGAAGCTAACCTTTCCCGGGCTCGAATCGGGCGCTGTGCCGGGCGGGGGGCGGTGGGGGGGATTCTGCTGGCTTGCGGGGCTCCTGGTTGCAGACTGAGCCCTGGTCTCTGACTAAGGCAGAAAGCCGGGAAACCAACATGAGAAAATAAGGCAGGAACATGGCCAAGGCCGTGCCCCGGAAATGGGCCATGGCCCTGGCTGCCCAGGATATGTCCTCCATGCACCCTGTCCCTGGTGGATGCAGGGCTCCCCACCAGGCCTCCTGGGCCCCCCTCTAGGTATCGCTCAGGCCGGAGGCTTGGCTGAGGTCCCTGGAAGGGTGAGGAGGATTAACCCAGGGCGTCTGCAGGAGACAGGCTGCCTCCCTCTAAGACTTCCTAACCAGGGCTTCCCAGTGATAAGAAGGGCCCGGGGGCCGCATGTGCACACATCTCCAGTGTCTCAGGACTCTCAGAAAGGTGAGCAGCATCTAGAGTGTCAGGGGCTGCACAGAGAGGCCTGGTGGTCTGGGAAGCCCTCCTGGAGGAGGTGACGGTGACGCTGGTCAGGATGGCTGGCAGGCGGAAGACACGGAAAGCCTGGGAACCTGCTTCAAAGTGGGCCCGGCTTCGACGCCAGGGACCAAGAGCTGGGACTCGGGCTGGAGACAGAAAGTGTCCTATCAGAGCCATCTGCCTCCTTCCTTCAAAGGTCTTCAAGGATCTCCTTCCCCAGAAAGGGGCAGGATCCCCTCCCATCGCCTCTGCCAGCTGACCTGGGGCGGCCCCCGGGGCCTTCCCTGGACGCCTGCAGGACACAGCAGTGGGTGTGCCTGCCTGGGACTCTGCATTTCTCACTCCCAGAGGGTGGGTGGGTGGAGTCCCCGAGGGGCCCCGAACAGGGAACTCCTAGACCGGAAGATTCTGGCTCCAGCTGGACCAGGGACAGGAGACAGCTGAAGGGAGGGGACTCCTGAGAAGGGTGGGGTAGAAATCCAGACGCAAACGAGGTGAGGCGGGGGAGGGGACAGGCAGAGGGCGCTCCGTGAGCAGAGGTGACGTGGAAGCCACCGACCCAACTTGGTGGCTGTTTACACGTGGACCGAAGGGGGATCTCAGCTTTCCCTGAACAAACCCTCCCGTGGGTACGGCCCCCCTCACCTGCTGTCCCTCTGGCCTGGCCTGTCACCGCCACCAGGTCCCACCACAGGACGTCTCCACCCCCAGAGCAGGGGCCTGGGCCGTAGGCTCGGAGCCAGGTGGCCTTCTGGGAAGGTGACTCCGATTTCCCGGAAGAACTAAAACAGCAAACACGCGGCATTTCTCTGGACTTCCGACTGCGCCCGGGCCTCCGCTCCGGGAGATGAGGCTGTGTTCATGTGGCCACGGCTCACCTCCCCCTGCAGCTGCTGAGGGCGGACGGAGGGGAGGGTGCAGGGGTCTGAGCGCACGGAGACCCAGGAGCTAGACTGTCCTCTCCCACGGGGAGGCACCTGCCACACGGATTCCCCGCCGGAGGCCACAAAGCGCTGCCACGTACCTGAGATCCATGAGCATGCAGGGCACGCTCCAAAGACTGTGTGCACACGTGTGTGTGTGTGTGCACACACACGTATTGCTTTACTCCTTTGTCTGCTCAACACACGTCCACGCAAACGTTCCAGGCCCGGGGCGTGGGAGTAGGATGTAGCAGGGACCAAGGTGCTGGACGCTGTCCTCATAGACATCTCAGAGGTCAGACCCTCAAAGGGGAGACACACATGTTACTGGGTGAGTAGGAGTGCGTGCGCGGTGGGGGGCGGTCAGTGTTCTGGCTGGAGTGGGGGACATTCGGGGAACGTTTCCTGGATCTTTAGGACGTATGGGGGTGCGCCGGTGAGAAAGAACAGGAGCCCAGAGTCTGATTTAAAGAGGACTCCCTGCAACTCCACCTGTAGCCGCAGGAGGGCAGCAGCTCTGAGACTTAGCTTGCCGCGGGAAGTAACTAGAAAACGGGGCCGGTTCTGTGAACCCCTGGGAGGCACAGGCCGGGGGCTGCGGTTCCTAGAGAGGGGACAGCGCCCGCTCGCCGCCCGGGAGGCAGCCCAGGGGCTTTCGAAACCCCAGCCCGGGGAGCTGATTTGCAGTGTTTGCTGATTTCTGTGGTGTAAATATTCCCACCGTAGCTGATTGCAAGCTACCAATGTGGCATCAGGGCAAACGGAACTGAGGAAATGTGTGCCATCGGCTGGTGCGAGCTGGCTGCAGCATGTGACAACCCGCAGAGACCGGAGATCAGCAGCTCAGATGAGGTACGGAGCTCCAGGTGGGCAGCGTGATTGTAGGAGCAGGAGAAGGGGGCTCAGCCTTACCTTCAGGGCAGCGGTCTGGGTGGCAAGGCCTCCGGGGTCAAGCACCACGGCCCGTCTCTTGTTCTCTTCCTTTCGAGCAGCAGAGGCCGGGCCTGGGCTTGAGAACTGCAGCGTCTTCCCCGCGTGTGGGCAGACGGGGGCATCGCTTGTAAGGCCCGGTGCCAGGGCCACTCAGCAGAGAGGGGGTCCGAGAACCCACTGTTAGCTCAGCCCCTGGGCTTGATCAGAAGCCCTTCCCCCGAGTCCTGGGGCGTGGGAAGCCCTGGGGACAGGGTAGCCGGCTCTGTAACCCTGGGCCTCCCCTACACACACACATACACACACACACACACACACACACGCACACACACGGCAGCCACGGGAAGCCAGAGCAGGAGGGCAGAACCAGGGCAGTGGCGTGGGTGAGGCTGGTGGCCCATGAAAGGGACGGTCCCCAGGGCTGAGATTCCGGCACTGGTCTTTCCTACCTGTCTTTCGGCAGCTCTCTGCCATGGGTGCGATGGTCAGTCTCACGTGTTAAGTTGGCCAGGCTCTAGCCCCCAGTTACTCAACCAACAGGAAGCTAGAGGTCGCCGGGAGACCGCGGTCAGGGAGGCCAGCCGGCCAAGGCCTTGATAGCACAACCGAGGTCTCCCTGAAGAAGAGGAAATCCCACCTGTGGATTGTGACACCAGGGCTGCCCGAGGGGGTCCGGCTTGCTGCTGGCCCTGCGCATTTCTGATCTGTCTACCCAGCCCCCGTCTGTGCCAGCCAGTTCCTTCCTCTCTCCCTCTCTCCCTCTCTGTCTCTTTCTCTCTCTGTGTTTATATTGTATTGTATGTGTAAATCTCATGTATATATTAATATAAAAAGATGTATTGCAAAGAATTGCCTTCTGCAACACACACACACACACACACACACACACACACACACTCACACTGATTCTGTTTCTCTGGTGGAAACCTGCTTGATACACTAGGGATGCCCAGAACGCTTGTGTCACGAGTGTGGACCTCAATAGCATAAGGCCCCCGTCCCAGGCCCTCAGCCAAGGCAGGGGCACCTCTTCTTGCTCAAGGACTGCAGTGGACGGACACATCCAGGACTGTGTCCCAGATGGTGCCTGGGAAAAGCCTCATCTGAATCCTTTTCACTCCCTCAAGGGCGAGCTAGGCTTTTGGAATCCACCACTGGGGACAAGGCTTGTGAGCTAATTCTGTGTACTGTCCTATCTGGTTCTCCCTCAAGGCAAGGGCCCAGAGCCACCATCTTGAATGGGGAGCAGGAAGGTAGAAGGAATAAGGGGAAGAAAGAGGGAGCCCATGAGGGAAATGCAAGTGGCCGGCTGCCCCGTACTAGCTCGTGGGTCGTGCGCTTGCCTCTAGGAACCGCAGGCAGCCTTTGGGAGCTAAGCTGACAGCAAGTCTGGCCCTCAGCCGTGCAGCAGCAAGGGGAAGAATTCTGCCAACAGCCTGCGAGAGCACAGAAGAGTCTTCCCCAGTCGAGCCTCCAGATAAGAGCACGGCCCAACCACCACCTGGATTGTAGATTAATGAGACCTTCGGCCAAAGACCCAGCTAAGCCACACCCAGATTCCTCCTTTATTACCTCATGGAAACAGATAATAAATGTGTATTTTTTTAAGCCTCTCGGTTTGTGGTAATTTGCCACACAATGTAGAAAACTGATTCACTCCCATTTTTTCTCTACGGCAGGCAATCCCTGCTGCTGCCTGCAGGGTGGTCCTGCCCCCAGCCCTGTACTGTACCACTCTCCACACAGCGGGCAGAAGCATGGCTCTGAAATGCGAACATGACCGCCTTTTCCCCTCGAGGAGTCCCACCAGTGCTGCTCCCAGTGGTCAGAATTTAAAAAAAAAAAAAAAGAGGCCCTCGATAATATAAATGGGTCTTATAAATGGGCCTGTTGTCCAACTCCCACTTACCTGTGGAGTGGGGGGTCAGGGGGTGCAAACCGATCCCCCCAGCCTCTCATGCTCCAGGTCTTCACAATCTTCTCACTTTCCTCTGGCTCTCTGCACCCCTGACCTCAACACACACACACACACACACACACACACACACACACACACACACCTGTTCCTTTCCCTGCCTTTTTAAAAAGTTCACTTACTTATTTTGAGAGAGAGAGGGAGAGAGCAAGCAGGGGAGGGCCAGAGAGGAGAGAGAGAATCCCAAGCAGGTTCTGCTCGGTCAGCACAGAGCCCGACGCGGGGCTCGAACTCATGAGCCTAAGCCAAAATCAAGAGTCAGATGCTCAACCCAGCAAGCCACCCAGACGCCCCTCCCCTTCCTCTCTGAGGCTCAGCTCAAACACTGCCGGGAGACGGGATCAAGTGCCCGTCTGGCTCAGGTCCCTCCCACCTCACTTAGGTCCTCTGGTCCCGTCCCCGATGCCAGGTCACCTGTGTGTCCACCATCCGCCCCCCAGACTGCGTGTGTACTCTGGGAGGGCAGCCAAAGCTTGCTGTCTCAGGCCATCAACTGAGATGAATTAACGGATGGGGGTGGGGGGGTCATCTAACCTGTTCATAACCCCCTAAATGAAGAGCGGGGGACACATGAATGGGGCGGTCTGGAGAACAAATGCTCCCGCTTCCTGCTCCCCGATCCTGGAGCCCAGACATGTTCTAGAACCCAGAGAGGATTCATGGATCCTCCGGAGAGGATCATACATGGGCTGTTTTATCTGATTTTCTGCCAGCTCTTTGCCACCACATTAACAACGTCCTCTGATAGCCAGGAGGGGAAACTGAGTCTAGGGCAGAGAGGAGCCCACCTCCCCATGACCACTCCCCGCCTCCTCCCCAAAGGCTACTGAGGCCATCAGCGTGGGTGTGTCCCCTGCAGGGGAAGTGGTGGCCAGGCCCACCCACACGCTGGGAGGAATTTTCCCAGGGTGGGGAGTTTCCTGCTCCCGCCAACCAGACAAAGCCCTCAGTGGGACCCTGTGGGACAGGGAGCTTCCAGCACCCCTTCCGACCAGCCTCCACCCAGAAGAAAGCGCTGGGCCTGTGACACCCTTGTCCCCTCCCTTCCTTCCCCTCCCAGAGCTGTGTGAGCCTGGAAGCCCAGGAGCTGGGAACTTGAATGGTCTCCAAGCCCCGCGATGAAACAGCTGAGCAGCAAAGTGCGGGAGACGGTGTCCGAACATGCTCCAGGGCCTGCCTGTTAGGACGGTGTGCGCCCCGAGAGCTCCCGGGGACCCCCCAGCCGGGGCCAGCCCGCCAGCCTGGGGGTGCAAACTCCGTGGCCTCGTCTCCTGCACCTGAGCTCCGGAGCCGCTTCCCCCGCCGTGGGACTCCAGGCCTGCCCCTGCCGGGGTTTCCGGGGGTCCCACATGCAGAGCCCTCAGGGGCCCACAGGCTGAGGTGGCCAGCTGTCCCCTCCTCCCCCCAGCCCACATCACACGGAAGGTCCAGCTCAGTGAAACCAAAACAATAACCTGCCCTTGGCGGGGCGATTTGATTTCTCTACGGGAACAGAACCTCTAATTCTTAAAACAACTTGGCTAGGGAAGTGGTATTACTCCCACTTATTTATTTATTTTAATTTTTTTTAATGTTTATTTTATGTTTTGATTTTTTTTATGTTTATTTATTATTGAGACAGAGAGAAACAGAGCATGAGTAGGGGAGGGGCAGAGAGAGAGGGAAACACAGAACCCGAGGCAGGCTCTAGGCTCTGAGATGTCAGCACAGAGCCCGACGCGGGGCTCGAACCCATGAACCATGAGATCATGACCTGAGCCAAAGTCAGACGCTTAACCGACTGAACCACCCAGGCGCCCCTTTAATGTTTATTTTTGAGAGAGAGAGAGAGACAGAGCGTGAGTGGGGAAGGGTGGGGAAGGGACCCAGAATCTGAAGCAGCCTCCAGGCTCTGAGCCATCAGCACAGAGCCCAATGCGAGGCTCGAACCCATGAATCGCGAGATCCCAACCTGAGCCCAAGCCAGACGCTTAACCGACTGAGCCACCCAGGCACCCAATTACTTGAATTTTAATTGAGACTGAAGATTTGGGATTTGGGGTGTTAAGTGGGCTCCTGAGGGCCCCATAAAACAAAAGGGTGAGGGCTCCCAGCGTGGGCCTGGACCGAAGACATCCAGGACGGAAAGAGAACTGTAGGGTGATGCGTACCTCACTGGATGCACGCATGACATCCAAAAGCCAAAGCCAAACTAAAGAAAACGTGTGTGTGTGTGTGTGTGCACACGTGTGTGTGCGCGCATGCATGTGTGTGTTTACGTATAGAAAAAAGGCTGGTGCCAATGACTCACCTTTGGAGGCAGACTGGAAGGGCAAAGGGGGAAGACTTCCACTGTTTCTCCACATGATGAGAGGGAGGAAGGGGAGGCAGAGGAGAGGCAGAGAGGAGGAGGGAGAAGAGAAAAATGTTACTTCCTTTTTAAAAAAAATTTTTTTAAGTTTCTTTATTTCTTTTGGGGAGGGGGGAAGGAGGGACAGAGAGAGAGGGGACCCCAGGCCGACTCTGCTCTAGCAGCGCAAAGCCCGATGCAGGGCTCGAACTCATGAATCGTGAGATCACGACCTGAGCAGAAACCATTTCTTCTCATGTACTTGTCTGTATTTCTCTGTTTCCTATCATGAGGCTGGTTGCTTTCGCAATAACAATATTAACATTTATTTGAATTATTATGTAAAATTATTAAAATAAATCTTCAATTGGATCAGCCAGAAGAGCGTTGTTTAAGGAGTTTACAGACAGCAGCACACGATGGCCCGCGGGCAAGGCCAGGGGCAAAGGGCAGAGGTTTGCGCCCCGTCCTCAAATCCCCCCTCTGTGAGATGGGGGTCATTTGTGCCTACCATGGAAAGTCTGTGTAAAAGTGAAATGAGGGACACCGGGGTGGGTCGGTCGGTTGAGTGTGCGGCTTCGGCTCAGGTCATGATCTCACAGTTCATGGGTTCGAGCCCCACGTCGGGCTCTGCTGACAGCTCAGAGCCTGGAGCCGGCTTCAGACTCTGTGTCTCCCTCTCTCTCTGACTCTCCCCTGCTCACACTGTCTCTCTCTCTCTCTCTCTCTCTCTCTCTCTCTCTCTCTCTCAAAAATAAATAAAACATTAAAAAATTTAAAACAAAAAATGAAATGAGATCATGGGAAAACCATGTGCTGACAGTGACTGGCGCACCGCGTGTGATAAATAGTAGCGAATACGATGAACCGTCCGTTTACTTCACGTTAATACACATGTTGTTCCCGCTCCCAATAACAGGGGTAAGAAATTGGGGGTGCTTGGCATGACCTTAAAGCATTTTGTTACCAAATCCCAAAGCTTTCTCAGTGTTCATGTGCGAGCTGATCCTTTATACACTTTTTATGCTACAAATTTCCCAGTGACGTTTCTCTGGACTACCTTAAGGCCTCGCCCCGCCTCGCGCTGATGGAGAAGCCCTGCTCTGCGGGTGAATGAGCAGTTAGCGGGTGTCCCCTCTGCGGGGCCTTGTCCACGTGCCCGAGGGAACAGAGGTGGCCTGGATTCCCACGTGGGAACCACGTGCCACAGCTGGTCGCCTGTTGTGTCTGTGCAGGTAGCACAGTGGATCCCCCTAGAAGGGCAGACATGGCGCGGCCACTTGGCGATCTTGCCCCACCGCCCTCCCGGACGCCCCCGTGCGCCCCCTGAGAGTCAGCCTGGTGTGGCGGCCCAGTCCACACGCCTCCGGTGACCTGGCTGAGTCAGGAGCAGCCAGACCCGGCCCAGGCTCTAAATCCCCCCTTCCGTGTCCTCTTCTGCACGCCCTGTGCCCAGCCCCGTGCCCCTCCTCCACGACTCAGCCCCCGGCTGCATTTTGGAACGGCCAGCTGGGTGCATTCGTGGCCCACCGGGAGGGACACCCCTCCCAGCCTGGGGCATCTAGCCGGTTTCCCTGGGAGTTGGGGTGTCAGCTCTGGCCAGCACGACACGTCTCCTTTTCCTGGAAACCCAAGCTCCTCACTGCGGCTTAGCAGAGCCTCTGCCCCTAGCGGCCCTGCCTGTCTCCCAGGACCCCGTCACACTCACGGTTTCTCCGCGTGATGAGAGAGAGAGAGGAGGGGGAGGCGGAGGAGAGGCAGAGGTGAGGCAGAGAAGGGGAGGGAGGAAAGAAAAATGTGAAGCACCAGGCTTCAGCAGGAAATGCTTGCTTTGCAACAAACGCAGCAAAACCCCAGGCTGCCCTCTTGATAATTGCCCCGGTCAAGGACCTCCCGCCTTCCCGCCCAGAGTCTCCTAGGGCTGTCTCGGTGACCAGCAGCACCAGCGGAGATGTCACTGCCCTCCTGAGTCCCCACCTGGCAGGAGGCAGATGGAAAGGTGCACCCCAAACCGTGTGCATGGAGCCCTTGCTCCCCCTGCTCTGTGGACGCCCAGAGAGCGCCCCAAGGGGGGCTCAGCACCAATCAGGGCAGGAGGCATTTCCTAAGCACATCTTGGCCAGGCGGGTCCCTAACTTCCCTGCGAGGGCCAAGCCCAGCCACCAGCCGCCTGCCCTGCGGCCAGAGCGGTCGCAGCTCCTCGTTCAGGGTGGAGACGAGTGGGAAGTGGTAATTCTGACAAATGCGGGTGAACAGATGCCACGTGGGGACACCGAGGAGGGGCACGGACTGCAGCCTGGGCTGGGGACTTCCGGGCCAAGGGGGAATCACAGCCCGCAGGGGCCTCTGCCCAGCAGTCCCCTGGTGCCTGGGAAGCAGGCTCCTGGGTCCGCTGTGCTCAGCCCTGAGCCCGGGTGACCTGCACAGATGGGGCATCTCCTGCAGGGGATTGAAATGCGTTCGTCTGCTGAGTCAGGGGGCTGCTCAGCGCGGGCCACAGGAGCAGGGCGGCCGACGGAGGGCCTGGCACTCCCCACCCGGCAGGCGCGAGCAGCGGGACAGATCCTGGCCCGGGCCCCTACAAGCCCCGCTGTGAGCTGCTCCTTCACGGGCCACTGTCCCACCGCCTTGAGCTGCTGCCCGGCTGGACGGCTGCAGAAACCAGGCTGGCAGCGTCCCCGGATACCGGCAGACGGCCAGGCAGACGGGCCGGGTGGCCACAGGGACACTTGGAAGGCTGCCCTCCCAGGCCAGCAGGCGCCCAGCGCCACACTGGCCTCCGTAGGTTTCTTTGGGGGCTGTTCCCAGGACAGCACCCCTGGGGCATCCGTCCGGGGAGGCACCGAGCCAGGAGTCAGTTTGGAGGTGTGGATTCTAGAAGCTTCTTTGTGCACACTCAGAGGGGGATCTGATCCCCGGGTCCCCTCTCCTCCCACACAACGAGGGAGCAGGACCAGGTCAGTGGTTGTCACAGCACGGTCCCCGGACCAGTGGTGCCAACGACATCTGGGAACTTGCTAGAAACACAAATTCTCAGACCCCACCGGAGACCTACTGGGCGCAGCAGCCTGTGGTCTAACACCCCTCCAGGGAATTCCGGTGCCGCTGGGTGTGAGAACCGCCCGCCTGGATCCTCTCACAGGTCTTTTCCCCGAGGCTCCCTCGCTGGATCGGGCACCCACTGCGTATGCAGCGCGGAGGCGGCGGCGTGTGTTATCAAGGCCAAAACATCACTTCCGGTCCCTGGATGGCTCCTGCCCACTGGTCCCTTAATACTAGTTCCAGTGACATCCTCTGTGGGGCACTGTCCCAGACCACCCTCCACCGGCTCCGAAGGCAGAGGTAGTGGGGCGTCCTCTGCTCCCTGTGCACCTGCGCCTCCGGCATGTGCGGTGCCTTCCCTTGTCTGTGGGTCAGTTTCTCCTGCCAATTGGGACCCAGAGGGCGGGCGTGGGTCTTATTCCTCCACGGTCCCAGCGCACCCAGCACACAGCAGGGCTCTCCTTCCCCACACCATAGGCGGCCCCCCACCAAGTACCTTCCCCCTCAGAGAAGCCTCCGGGGGCCCACCCTCAGGCTTTCCTTTGGCAAAAGTTGCAGACTGAGGCTCACGTGACCCTTCTGCCTGACCCTGGGGGCCTGACCCATAGAGGCAACCTGGTTCTCCCTCTCGGGAGGTTTGCGGACGTCACATACAGGCTGAGCTCCAGCCGGAGACACGCGGTCACAGGGGTCAATGGTCGGCAGGAGCAACAGCAGACTGCACCTGCTCCCTCACCCCCTCCCCTGGAGGGACAGACTGGGCCCTCCCCTGTGTCTGGTGGGGGGGGCGCTGCCGCCACCCCAGGCCCACTTACGGGGACTCACACGTGCTCCTAGCACCTGTGTCCCAGGAGATGCTTGGGAGAAAGAAGCGTTGGCCTGGAGTCCAGGAGAAGGGGTCCGGGCTCGGGCAGCGCCCCCCGGCAGGGGGGGCCTGTCTAGTTCTCAGTTTCTTCATCATAAAATGGGGCTGAACCAGAGGATTAAAAGGGAGGAAGAGCTGACATCTTGCACAATTCTTGACCCACATTCAATACCTAATAAATGTTGAGCCGAACCTCCTTTATAGACTCAAACACATCGGGGCGCCTGGGTGGCTCAGTTGGTTGAACATTTGACTCTTGATCTCAGCTCAGGTCTTGATTTCAGGGTCGTGAATTCAAGCTCCGCACTGGGCTCCAAGCTAGGTGTGGAGCCTACTTAGAAAAAAAAAAAGTTATCTAGATAGATCTCCATAGACGGATCTCTCTCTCTCTATCTATGTATCTCTCACATCAGACGTCATCGTCATTTCTCTCTGGAGCAAAGTGTCTCCACAGGGACTCGCTAGGCCTCAATTTCCCCATCTGTAAAATGAATGGGATTCTCTGGATGATGCACTCCAGCTACCCCTATAAGCCCCCAGTGCCAGGGCCCCCGGCAGGGGCGGGGACAGGGGCTCTAGGGTGTTAGGCGTGGCCGTGGCAGATGCCCTCGGTTGGTGGATCGATCACCCAACAGGTGGGAGAATGGTGCGTTGGTGATTCATTAATCCCTTCACGAGTCAATCGGGGATTAAGTAGGTCATTTAGTCAGCCAGCCCACAGTCAACCAGCTGGTCAGTTTGCAGCACGTTCTGGTCCTTGTGTGAGCTCAACCCAGGGGGAAAGAGGGGAAGGATGGGACCCAGGCCCCATGGGGAGCCAGCTCTCCCCTCACATCCACTCTGCCTGCCCCCTGCGCCCCTCCCTTCCCCTCCCCCCCTGCAGCCTGCTTTGCTTTGTGGCTCCTGGTTCCACAGCTGGGCTCTGGCCAAGGCCAAAACACTGGCAATGCCTGGGACTGCCAGTCAGTGACCCAGGGGATGGGTACTGAGGGTCAGGAGGAGCAGCCAGTCAGCCTGCTCTGGGTCTAGGCCTGGGGGGGAGGGGGGCCAGGCCAGAGTGCATGGAATGTCAGCTCCACCCACCTGCTTCCTCTGAGGCTTTGAACTCAGCCCCTCCAGCTGAGCACGGAGGCCAGCCCAGGCAGCCCTTGGATAATCACGGTTATCAGAGATGGAATGGACTAGAAAACATCTAGCCCAGAGATCCCCAGATTTGGGCATTTCACTGACCACAAACTTTCAGAACAAATATGGGGAGCCAGTGTTTTGTTTTCACAGGTTAGGGCGTGTAGTACTATCTGCCGTCCCTGCTTCTTCCTTTTTTTTTTTTTAAATTTTTTCAATGTTTATTTATTTTGAGAAACAGAGAGACAGAACATGAATGGGGGAGGGGCAGAGAGCAAGGGAGACACAGAATTTGAAGCAGGCTCCAGGGTCTGAGCTGTCAGCACAGAGCCTGATGCGGGGTTCAAACCCATGAACCATGAGATCATGACCTGAGCTGAAGTCAGACGCTTAACCAACTGAGCCACCCAGGCGCCCCCCCTGCCTCTTCCTAAAACACAGACAATCTAACAAGAAAACACGAAGAGGATACCATCTCTGAATAAATGATGGTCCTTAAGCGGTACTTAACTACATGAAAAAAAAGATGTAACAAAACCGTGACGATGAACTTGATCGTAGTCTGGGACTGACTAGAATCACGGAGCTAATCTACCTCCATTTTGCAAGTCAGAGAGCTGAGGCTCACAGATGAGAATGAGGCCCATCCTAGGTGACCCAGCACCGTCATAACAAGAGCGAGGACAGCAGCCGAATTCTTGGGCCAGGTCACTCCAACATTATGACTGGGACCTCAGTGTGGAGGGCAACCGCTGTCACTGTCCCTGCCCCACCCCCCGGTAGATGACTCCCATATCACCAAGAAGGTGGATCATATGTAAACACGCTGGCCTTCTCTCCTCTCCGTTCCAGGATCTTCCTAGATCTCCAGCCATTTTCTCTCCCTTCCCTTGTTCTCCCATGAGGCAAGTCCTTCTTCCTGCACAAGGGCCAGCGTCCCTGTTGTGTGCCCCTCATCCTCACCAGCACGTACTTCCGCACCCCCTTCTACCATCAACCTCTCTCTTCCTCTCTCTCTCCCTCATTAATTTTTCTCCACTGGCCCTTTGTCTCCAGCATTTAAATATGCTCAAGTTCCTCTACCATCATTTAAAAATCCTTCTGGGGCACCTGGGCTCAGTTGATTGCGGGTCCGACTTCCACTCAAGTCATGGTCTCACGGTCCGTGAGTTTGAGCCCCGCGTCGGGCTCTGTGCTGACAGCTCAGAGCCTGGAGCCTGACAGCTCAGAGCCTAGAGCCTGCTTCCGATTCTGTGTCTCCCTCTCTCTCTGTCCCTCCCTTGCTTGTGCTTGTCTCTCTTTCTCAAAATATATATAAACATTTTTTAAAAAGTTAAGTAAATAGAATAAAATAAAATTCCTTCCAAAGTTCACAGAAAAAGAAATCAAGATGGCTTTTAAATACACGAAAAACTCTGAAGGTAAACGCCACCAAAGAAATACTCAAAAAATGAGTTCTCATTTTTTCCCACTTAGCTTGGTATTGGTCAGAAAATTCAAGAAGGCCCAGCATTAGTGAAGAAGTAGGGGACTGGCTTTGCAGCCCATTGCCGGTGGGATAAATGGGCACGAGTTCACATTCGGAGGAACATTTGACAATCTTTCCAAATTTAAAATACACACGCTCATGTACCAAAATGTTTATAGCAGCTCTATTCGTGGCAGCCCCAGATTGGAAACAATCCTGATGTCCATCAGCAGAATGGGCCAATGCGTCCTACAGTGTATCCTACAACAGCAAGAATACGAGAATTCCAACTACGTGCAACTACATGCCAGGCCCAAAAAAGAGCACACTGAACGGTTTTGTCCATACAAGTTTCAATTCAATACCCCGTGGTGTTAGAAACCATGATGGGGGGGGGGGTGCCTGGGTGGCTCAGTCCGTCAAGCTTCCGACTTTTTTTTTTTTTTAACGTTTATTTATTTTTGAGAGAGAGAGAGAGAGCAGGGGAGGGACAGACAGAGGGAGACAGAAAATCAAGCGTCCGATTCTTGATTTTGGCTCAGGTTATAAATCTCACAGTTCGTGGGTTTGAGCCCCACAGCAAGCTTTGCACTGACAGCGTGGAGCCTGCTTGGGATTCTCTCTCCTTCTCTCTCTCTGCCCCTCCTGCACTCTCACTCTCTCTCAAAATAAGAAAATAAAAGAAAAAGAAACCACGATAGGGATTATCCCGGATGGGGTCAGGATGGGGCTTCTAGGATTCTGCTGATACTCTGTTTCTTGCCCTGGGTGCCAGTGGCGCAATGTGTGCTTTGTGAAACTTCGGAAACCCTTCGGTGTTCACATTTTCCTGTATCTGTACTGTGCTTCCGTAAAACTTACCGAAAGGAAAAAGGACAGAAAGGAAAGAGAAGGGCAGGTGACCCAGCAATTCCAGTTGGAGGAGGTGACCTGGTTGCATGGGGACAAATGATGCTTGGACACCATGTCCTGGAAAACTGAGAACAATTCCAGGAGCTTCAATAAACGGTGTCACATTCCTCTAGTGTAAAATTATTTAACCCTTACAAAGCACGAAACTGATTTCTGTGAACTGATAGGTAATACCCTCGAAGACACGTTGCAAAACCAGCAAGCAAGGTCCGGAAGGTGCGCAACGCTACCCTGTGTGTAAAAGCACGTGTGCAGATGCACTGTGTCTGGAAGGCCACACAAGAAAGTGGCGGCAATCTGGTCAGTGGTGTCGCGTGCCCCTCCTCATAGCAGTTGTCTGTGGCCACGTCCAGGCTGTCCGCACTCTGTCTGCGGGTCCGTGGGGCCTGGTACCGACGAGGGCCTCCGTCATGTCTCCGAGTGAATGCCTTGTAAGTGTCTTTGGTTTAGAAACATGTCGATGCTCCTTGGACGACAGGCAGGACCAGTATCCAGGGCCTGGCAGCAACCGCAGCCCAGGGTGTGTGTATGTGTGTGTGTGTGTGTGTGTGTGTGTGTGTGTAGAGAAAGGCTTCGTGGAGAAGCGGTATCTGGCTGGGTCGAGGTGAGGGAGGAATAAGGAGGGACCAGCATGGAGGCACCTGGGGGGCTCAGTCGGTTAAGCCTCCGACTTCGGCTCAGGTCATGATCTCGTGGTTCGTGAGTTCGCATCGGGCTCTGTGCTGACAGCTCAGAGCCTGGAGCCTGCTTCCAATTCTGTGTCTCCCTCTCTCTGCTTCTCCCCTGCGCTTTCTCTCTCTCTCTCTCTCTCTCTCTCTCTGACTCTCTGTCCTCTCAAAAGCTAAATATTAAAAAACAAAAAAAAAAAAAAAAAAAAGAGGGACCAGCATAAGCAAAGGCCTGTCTGTCTGGGGCACGGGCTGGACGAGGGAGGGATAGGGCCTTATACTGGAAGAGCCCTGAGCCAGCCCGCCCTCTGAGTCCCTAGTGACTCCTGCTGCCCAGGGAGCAGGGCCCCGCGCAGGAGAAGCTCACACTCCAGGCTCATGGGGAGCAGCCGGGGCCCCTCACTCTACAGAGACACAGCCAGCCACCTGCCTCAGCCACACTGGCACAGTCCAAGTCTGAGTCCAAAACCCTGCACTGAGAGGGCCGCCTGCGAGGCTCCGTCGGTTGAGCGTCCGACTTCGGCTCAAGGCATGATCTCGCGGTTCGTAAGTTCGAGCCCCGCATCGGGCACTGTGCTGACAGCTCGGAGCCTGGAGCCTGCTTCGGAGTCTGGGTCTCCCTCTCTCTGTGCTCCTCCCCCGCTCACTCTCTGCCGCTCTCTCCTTCAAAAATAAACAAACATTAAAAGAAAAACAAAACCAAACCCGGCACTTAGCATTCTGCCGAGTTGTCCTGCTGTATGGGCATCAGGAAGGGCTTCACGGGGGAGTCACTCAGGCTCACAGAGCCAAGGCAGAGAAGGGTTGGGGTGTTCATGCAGAAGGCATGCCAGGTGCAAAGCAGGAGAGAGTGACGTGACCTGATGTGGGAGGTGGGGGAGCAGCGTTCTGAATCGGGGCAGTGCAGGCAGGACAGCCAGAGAGAGGCGTTGGGGGAACTGGTCAGTGCGGCGCAGGAACCGCTGGCCTGGTCCCATTATACAGAGTCACAGACTCTGGCCTGACAAGCCAGGTTCAGTCCAGTAGCCGCTTGGACGCGAGCTGAGAGTGTGCATGCTAGCTTGCTGCCACCGCTCCTTCCAGAAGATGGTCCCAGCAGTGAGCTGAAGAGCAGACCGGAAGCGATGGGGCTGGAGGCAGCGAGACATGCTGGGAGGCAGTGGCAAGAATTCAGGGGAGGCAGGGCAGGACGGTGGCCTGGGCTGGGGCAGGAGAGCGTGATGAAGAGAAGCCGGTGATTTGTGAGACACTTGCGCAGGAGAAGAGCAGGCACAAGGTAACTGGCAAAAGGAGGCAAGTGCAGGGAAGGGACGGGGCCAAAGGGACTCCGGTTTCTGGGTGGGAGTATGGGGGAAAACTGGCCATGCCCCTTCCCAGAGGCGCGCAATCCAGACTTGGGCAGGATGTGAGTTCAGTCTCAAGGACACCGAATTAGAGGTGGACGTCTGGGTTGGGGGGGGGGGGTGGTGGCGGGCAGCAGTCTTTATTCGCTCATTCAACAAATGGCTGCTGTGTGTCTGCAGGGAGCCAGGCACTGGGAGTCCGCAGTGAATCAGACAAGCTCCCCAACCCAGGGAGGCTTCCTTCTGGTGGGGAGACAATTAAGGAACCGGGGAAGAAATGGAGAGGATGCGGCCAGCTTAGCCCGCTCCTACCCAACCGGAGCAGGCCTGTGAGGAACCAGCAGTGGTCAGATCCCTGGGCCTCCCAGGCTGCTGGCTCCTGTGGCCTGTCCCTTGGACCCAGGGCTTCTCTCGCTCAGAGCACAGGGATCCTCTACTCTCCCCTGCCCTTGGCTTTTAGGGCCGAGGACTCTTCACTATGACCCCAGCCTCTTGGCTGTACCCACCCACATCGGAGCTCAGCAGAGGCGGGCAGCGCAAGGGGACGAAAGGCCGTCCCACGCTGAGCTGCAGGCTGTCCGGTTACAAAGGCACACAGACTGGTCCCCGATCTTCAAGAACTTAGAGCTGCAGAAGTGGATAAACCACACCCAGAGGCCTGGTCAACCCATGTCCAGGGAAAAAGAAAGATGTCAGTGGGCATCTCTCTCATTCGGACCCGAGGACTTCCTAGAGGCAGTGACGCTTACACCGGGTCTGGGAAGAACGGGTGGGTTTCTCCTACCCCCACGTAAAAGAGTGGAAACTGCGGCCCAGAGCTGCCTGGGAAGGGACGTCAAAGGCAGACCCAGGCCTAGAAGCTTGGGCTCTGGGGGCCTGCAGAAAGGAGCCGTGGGTGCAGGAGCCTCACCTAGAGCCAGCCTGCGTTCAGAACTCTTCCCGGTCAGGGATGCACGCCTAGGAGCCGACGACAGATTAATAAAAAATACGAACAGGCAAGCAAAACCCAGTGGGTTCCCCGGGCGGGTCGAATTCACTCCGTGGGTCCTGCACTTGGGCAGGCTGCGGGCGGTACCCCTTTAAGCGCCGTGGCACTCCCCCGCCAGCCCTGCCAGGGGACTTCCCCGGCACCGTCTGCACCGCCCCTCAGTCCTGCCGCGGCCGCCGGGACCTTTCCCCTACTTTCCAGGTCCTCAGGCCCCGCCCCTCACTCCGACCAAAACACGTGCCGCATCCCGCCCTGCCAGATCACGCCTCGGCCAGGCTCCGATCACGCGGCTCCCCGCGGCGCCCATTGGCCGGCGGCGCAAGGGCCCGGCGCGGATTGGCTAGCGGGAGCCCGGCCCCGCCCCGGTGGGGGCGCGGTGTATTTTGGTTTGCCTTCGCGCCACGCCCCCAGGCCGCTCCCTCCGCGGCCGCCCCGCCCCTCCCGCACGGCGAGGGCCGCGCCGGGGCAGAGCGGCGCGGGCGGGCGGAGGCTCGCGCCGGCCGCAGGAGCTCCGGGTCGCCGCCAGCCGCGGCGCACGTGCGGCTGCTGCCGTGCGCTGAGCTCCCGCCCCGCGGCTGCTTTGTTGCCTCCCGGCCGCCGGCACCATGCACACTCCGGGCTCTGTGGGATCGGGCGACGCGCATGCGGTGAGTGAGCGCCCATCCGAGTGAGGGGCGAGGCGGGGACGTGCCGCCCGTGCGGGGCCGGGGTGTGGAGGAGGGCGGGGACGCAAGGGGCCTTGCCGCGGCCGTACGGTTAGCGGCCAGAGCGCGCTCAGGAGCTGGGAGGGGCAGCAGCGGTGCAGGGACGCGCCGGGTGGCGCGGGGGCGTGTGCCCCGCACCGCCCAACGCGTAGCTTTGTCTGGAGTATCCGGAGCGAACCCCGCTTTGCCGGGTCCCAGCGCGGGGCTATTTCCAGCCATGACGTCACCAGGCCGTGTGAGGAGGCGGCCGTTGGGCGGGGCGCGGCCGGCGGGAACGCGACACGCGGGCGGCGGGGGTCCGGCGAGCGGATGATGGAAAGGGAGAGGGGGGCGGGTAAAAACTGGCGGGAAGGTGGCACACCGGCGGGTGGGGCGGGCGGGATTGGGGGTGGGGCAAAGGCTGGC
>CM053576.1:125791339-125802135 GCA_028646485.1 Cryptoprocta ferox | reverse complement strand
GGTGGGCGGGGCAAAGCTGGACGGAAGGCGGCACGGAGGGGGCGGGGCAAAACTGGCCTGAAGACAACATGCGGCGGGTGGGGTAGAGGGCGGGGCAAAGCTGATAGGAAGGCGGGGCATGGGCGGGGCAAAACTGGTAGGAGGGCGGTGCGTAGGGGGTGGAGCAAATTCGCATGAAGACCCCGTGCAGTGGGGGTAGAGGGCGGGGCAAAGCTGGCCTGAAGCAGTGCGGTGGGCGGGGCAAAGCTGGACGGAAGTTGGCACGTAGGGGGCGGGGCAAACTGGCCTGAAGACTTCAAGCGGGGAGGCGGGGCAAAGCTGGCATGATGACCACATGTGGTGGGTGAGAGAGAGAGAGCGGAAGAAGGCGAGGTGGGGAGGTGAAGTGGGGTGCTTATTTCCTCAGTCTTGGCCACCTCGTGTTCAGGCTTGAAGGGGGCTAGAACCCTGGTCGTCGAGACTCGAGGACCCTGCGGGCCTGAGAGAGGTCTGGGGGCCTGCCGCCCTCAGCCCGATGTCTGCGATCTCACGGTTCTGAGGACCCAGCGGTTGGAAGCTGGGCCAGAGGCCGTCACGCTACTGGCGTGCTCTGGGGGGACCTGGCGGGACAGAGGATTTGATGCTTAGGCAAGCTGAGTGGAAACGTGTATCTTCGTAGATTGAAAGGGTCTTTGGGAAGGGATCAGTTGATTCCAGATGCTTCCGCCCCCCCTTCCTGCTTAGAAAGACCTGTGTGACACGCAGGAAAGACGTCCATCTCCTGGGTTGCAGTAGATTTTTAAGATTCGTCTTCCTCTGTCCTGCCTAGTCTCGTGGCATTAAGGAGTGGCCGAGTGTTCCTGAGTGGGGGACCGGGCCCGCCAGCATGGGCTCCACCTTGCCGGCACACATGGCGTTACGCCCCCGACAAGTTCTGCCTGTGGGGGTGCCCTGAGTTTAGAAGGCTGTGCTCAGGGCTTCAGAGAGTTGCGGAAACGCGCCTGCAGGGACGCTCTTCAGGCGGCTCGGACAACTCGGAAGAGCCACGTTCCCTCCGGGTCCGTGTCAGTTTCTACCCCTCCCTTAACACTTGCGGAATTAAAGCCTTACCCATTGTTTACTGCAGGAAAACATGAACTTAACTTTTTTTTGTTTAAGAATCAGGGTTTAACGTGGAAACTGATGGCCAGCCAAGTCCAGTCTTCACTCTTCAGAACGTTGGCTTAAAAGTGAAATTGGCGTGAATGTTCCATTGACATATTTTCCTACAAAACCGGGGTTTGTGTGTGGAGTCACCTGTGTAATACGTGGCACGTGCCCATCGGGACTTCCCCCGGACTGAGAAGCCATTGTGTTGTGTCGCCTTTAGGTTGACATCATGGACATATGTGAGTCGATCCTCGAGAGGAAGCGGCACGACAGCGAAAGGTCCACGTGCAGCGTCTTGGAGCAGAATGACATCGAAGCCGTGGAGGCCCTTGTCTGCATGAGCGCCTGGGGTCAAAGATCCCAGAAAGGGGAACTATTAAAGATGAGACCCCTCACACCTGTCTCTGACTCTGGGGATGTCACTGCCACGGTGCATGTTGACGCAGCCACGCCTGAGCTACCAAAGGACTTCGATTCTTTATCGACTCTGGTAAGAAGCGGGGAGAAGAGCATTTGTGTAGTGACTAGACCATGTTAAATAAACGTGTTGAAGAACTTGTGGGAGACTCATTGGGATGCTGGTAGTCAAGGGCATGACCTCTGTGGGTCCTCAGGGTGAAAACTTCTCTTATCGCTTGAAAATACACTCTTTCCGTTAATAGGTCACAGCTTGCAGCCACAGAGTCGCAGTGTTCCTAACGTGAAATCTACAGATGGATGTGAGGAAGTGAAATGTATTCGCTTCCCTCTAGGGAATTGCAGGGTGGGGGCTTAGTTTCCCCCCGGATGACCCAGTCCGGGTCAGGAAATACGGGCGGTGGCTGGAGACAGCCTGTGTTTGGTGCCAGCCGTCATTAGCTGGGTTCACACTCTGGCCTCTGCCTCCCCGGGGCAACCCGGGTCTTACCTGCGGGAGTCGGGTGCAGTCAGGCAGGGTTTTCGTTTGTGTTTCCGTCCCCTGCTGGAGCTGCGGGATCGCTGGGACAAATTGCTTCTCAGCTTGGAGAAGTTGAGAGCGGCTAGTTGCTGACAGAGGTGAAGGACCAGAAACTCAGGGCGCTGGGCTGGAAGCTTGTGCCGGAAGGAGAGTGTGGCAGGCAGACCCGGGAGAGGGAGAAGGGACCCGTGGGCAGTGGGGAGGATTCTGCAGAGTGGGCCAGGACCCCCTTGCGGAGTTGCTCGCCCCTGGGCTCTGCTGCGGGGAGGGTGACAGGGAGAGAGAAGGGTTGGGTGCTGGGAGAGAGGCATCGTTCGGGCAGGGCCACTGGGTAGAGCATGCCCTTTGGGGGACCGTTCCAGCAGACTTTTCACCTCGCGTCCAGTAGGCACTGGATAAGCGTGTGTGAAATGGCTAATGCTGGGGTGTTGTGGGTTTTTTTTTTTAATTGAGAATCAAAAATCATTTTGAAAAGCTCTTACTTTGAATATAAATTTGTTGTGTCATCTGTGGTCCTAATAGTTAAATCGCTTGTTTTGGTTGCCGTATAAGGCCAGGGGCGACACTGACGTTCTTAAGACTAAGCAAATTGATTGGTTTGGGAGAGGTCGGGAAAGGGGGAGAAGCCTAGAACATGAAATCTCACGTAGCCTTGCAAGCCACGGGGTGCCATTGGGAGCAGGCTTATTAGATGAGTCTTTTCTAGAAGCTTTTTAAAGGCATTGGGGGCAGCGTGATCCAAGTAAGTCCCCTTGAAAATGTAACCAAGACAACCTTTTCACACGGTACTTTTTTTTTAAGTGCATGACTCCTCCTCAGAGCCCTGATCTCGTGGAGCCATCGACAGGGACCCTTGTTCCTTCCCAAGTAACTGATTCCAAAGCATGCACGGTCACGGCCAGCCCCCCAGCCTCTGCCGGGGCAGCCGAAGTGCTGAGCGGGAAGGCGGAGAGGGCGCTTCCTGGCTCGAAGCCAGAGCCCCTGGAGCCAGTTCCCAGCCCCTCCTGCGGGCCCTTGGTGACAAGTGTCATCCGCCACACTGGGGGGAGTCCGGCTCCTGGCCACGTTCCTACCGCCCAGATTCGAGAGAGCCAACTTTCCGTCAACAGAGGAGGAGAAGCACCGTTTCTGGGACATCTTGAAGCTTTGCTGGCCACACAGCTCACAGACCGTCTGCTGAACGCCGACTCCTTGTCCTGTCAGCCTTGCGTGCGCAAGGCTGGTGGCCCGATCCCCACCGACAAAGGCCAGCAGGCAGGGTGGCCTGTCGCAATTCAGACCTGCTCACCAAAGAATTATGAAAGTGACTTGCCGAGGAAAGCCACCCCGGTGATTTCTGTCCCCGTCCCCAGTTCCCCCGTCTTTTGCCAAATGATCCCTGTGACTGGACAGAGTGGCACGTTTTCGGCGTTTTTGAAGCCCCCTCCCCAGGCGTCTGCGGGGACCGGGAAGCCCATCCTACCCCATGCTGCTCCGGTGGCCCGGCCTGTGTTCGTGGGGCCACCTGTGCCTCAGGGAGCCGTGATGCTGGTCCTGCCACCCGGGGCCCTGCCCCCACCTGCGGCCGCCTCACCCTCCACAGGCGGCACGAGGCTCTTGCCCCTGGCCCCCGCTCCAGTGCTCATCGCGTCCAGCCAGAACTGTGCCCCTCAGGTAGACTTTTCCCGAAGGAGAAACTATGTTTGCAACGTCCCGGGCTGCCGGAAAACCTACTTCAAAAGTTCCCACCTCAAGGCTCATCTCCGCACTCACACAGGTGAGTCCCTAGCGGTAGGTGCGAGGACACCAGGTCCTGGGGTCAGACCCACGCCGGGCCGTCCTCCCGGGGGGGACTCGTGAAAACCACCGGAAAAGGTGGAAATCTCTTTTCCTCTGGTCCTGAAAAACCCTCAGGGTCTTGTGGGGATTGGGGTTACCGGTAGTATAACCATCATTGGTTTTTCTAGAACGTGCCGTGTGCTCATCCCCGTATATAGAACGTACGGTTCTGGGATTGTGGTTCTTTGTTAGGTTTCTAAGGTGATGCTCGCACCGCTCCTCTCTCCCCACGTCTCGGGAGACGCCTCAGTCTGTGCGTCGGCGTTTTAGAAAACGTGGATTTCGCATTCAGTAAACATCAGTGTCCCGTTTTGGTTCGCTCTGGGGGAAGGTCTGTCTAAAGTTTGGAAAAGCTTGAATTCAAAGATACGTGCATTTGAAGGGAACGTAGTTTTCTTATTTGGGGGAATGTATATTGTTTCATTCAGAAAAACTCCGAAACTATAATGATTTAGTCACCTGTTTATTACCGCACCAGCTCGGTCCAGTAGAATTTTTGGCAGCGAGGCAGGTGTTCTCCGTCCAGATACGGTAGCCACTAGCCACATGCGCTTGAAATGCAGACAGCGTCACCAAGGAGGTAAATTTGTCATTAAGTTTATGCTTACACAGCTACATGGGGCTGGCGGCGACCACGTTTAACTGAGGACTGAGAGCCGCCTGGGAGAGCTGCTGCTTTAGCAGATTAGGTCAGAGTGTCTCTAACGCTCGGTGGCACTCCTGTCCCCTGCGTTACTGTTTTTTGTTTATAGGGCTCCGGTGGTTAAATAGTCTGCTCGGTAAACTCCCCTTTCAGAGGGTCACACTGCACATAACTGCGAGTGCAGTGACAGGTCACACAGGGTCCGCAGCGTAAAGTATAAACTCTTGATCAGGGACCCCCCCTTCCGCCGGAAAGTCTGCTGACGGCTCGTAGGACGCAGTGAGTTGTGGGATCCAGTGGAGGAGAGGCTGAGGCGCAGGGGTGGCGATTGTACCGTCTTCACGGTGCGTTCCAGACCGGTGGTTTCTAGTTAGCACATCAGAGCTTGAGTGGCGGCGGCTCGCCCGGGCCCGACGCGGCAGAGCCCAGAATTCCGGCGTGACGGTCATGGCTGCGTCGGAGGGAGTGGGCGCCTCTGCGGGACTCTGCTTTTCGGGGAAGGAAGGAATTCCTTCAAGAATCTTTCCCTACACCCCAAGCTATAACAATGGAAGGTTTATTTTTATTTCGAAATATTTTGGGGGGCGCCTGCGTGGCTCAGTTGCTTGGGCTTCTGACTCTTGATTTCAAGCTCAGGTTATGCTACCGTGGTTTATGGGTTCAAGCCCCACGGCAGGCTCACGCTGTTGACGGTGCAGAGCCTGCTTGGGATTCTCTCTCTCTCCCCCTCTCTCTGCCTCTCCCCCACTTCTTCCTCCCTCCCTCTCTCTCTCTCAAAATAAATAAATTAAAAAAAATACATCTTTTGAACTGTGAGATTAGTTTGACATCTTTGGGCCCTGACATATATGTTATATATTTGGGGTGTGGCAAAAAGAAATGCATCTTGGAGGATTTCTTGTCATTTGAGTAACTCAATACCTGGGGCGCCTGGGCGGCTCAGCTGGTTAAGTGTCCAGCTTCAGTTCAGGTCATGATCTCACGGTTCTTGGGTTCAAGCCCCGCGTCGGGCTCTGTGCTGACAGCTCAGAGCCTGGAGCCTGCTTCAGATTCTGTGTCTCCCCCCCTCTCTGCCCCTCCCTTGCTCATGCTCTTTCTCTGTCCCAAAAATAAAATGTAAAAAAATAAAAAAAGATTAACTCAGTACCAGAACAATAGGATACTACTTTCTTGGATTTCGCTGAACAGAATTTAAGAATGACATGCGTTAACCTGTCCAGTAAGGTGCTGAAGACTTAATATTTTCTTTAATGCGTGTCTTCCTGCCTCTTAGGCGAGAAGCCTTTCAGCTGCAGCTGGGATGGCTGTGATAAAAAGTTTGCTCGTTCCGATGAACTTTCTCGCCACCGCAGAACTCACACCGGGGAGAAGAAGTTCGTGTGCCCTGCGTGTGATCGGCGTTTCATGCGCAGCGACCACCTGACGAAGCACGCGCGGCGCCACATGACGGCGAGGAGGGCGCCCGGCTGGCAGGCAGAGGTGGGCAAACTGAACAGAATCGCCTCCGCAGAGAAGTGTGGGGACCCCCTGGCGACCCCGCCGGCCTCCGCCTGAAAGGTCAGCCGGGCATCTGCCAGCGGGAAGCTTCGGAAGCATCTTTCAGGAATGGAACTGATGGCTTTCTCTTCCAAAAAAAAAAAAAAAATGGTCTTGGGGGGCTAGGAGAAAGTGGGGAGCTGGTTCTATTGAAAGTATGTTAACTTTTCCTTTTTTGGTTGGAACCCTGTTCGGTATCTTTTGTAGTTTCAGAAATTTTTTTAATTTTTTTTTTATTTTTGAGGAAATGGAAGAAAATTTGAGCATCTGAATCACCAGCATTCTAATGGACATTTTGGCAATAAAGTTTACACAATCTGGGTTTTTCCAGCCTTTCTATTCATGTTTTGTAGAAATGAGACAGGGTACTAATTTTTATACTGTTTTTTATTAAAATATTTATATTGTTGGTGTTCAAATCACCACTTTCTAGATAGGTGATTTTACGGTCTTCTTTTCAGCATTCAACAGTGTTTTTCGTAATAACTCTACTTTTAGTAAATTTGGCACATTATTCAGTGATAAAAAGAAATTACAAGTCTACAGTCAGCCCTTTCAGACCTAAGAATTGTTACAAATCAGAACTAGTTGAATAGGGGCTTCTTAAATGGGGGAGGGGGGTGTTGCATTTAGCTTTTTGCAGCGTTTTCAAGGGAAATTCCAGGCAAGTGTTCCTTTAAGGCTGTAGCCCAAGGAAGTAAAATTTTGGTTAAGTAGAACTAGTCATTTCTCTATGTCCATGGTGTGACTTGTGAAGGATGTATCCCAGAGAATGATTTAAAATTCCTGATAGATACCCGGTGACCAGTGAGCTGCTGTCGGATCTGAGCGTCTGTGGTTTCGGGGGCTATTGCTCTGCTAAGAGCAAACTGCTTAGTTGCCTGTTTGTACCTCAAACACCAAAAAAAGGTAACGTAAGCACTCGCACCCAGCCACTTCGTTAACGGTCAGTCGACTTCTTTTGCTGTGGCCTTACTCATAGCGTTTTGTAGGTGGAGTAACTTCTTAGAGAAGAAGAAAATGTCCTTATTGGCTGGAGGAACTTTCCACCAAAGTACAGTTTATCCGAGGGAAAGCGTACACGTAAACAGCCCAGCTCCAATATTCCGATTCCTTGAGGTATTACGAACTGTAGGAAATGTGACTTCCGCCAAACGGCAGTCCTGCTACCCGGCTTCTCTCGTTCATTGCACGTGAAGGAAATTGGTCAAACGGAATTACTCGGAATGGGGTATTTGCAACCCGCCTAGAGAGTGAGACCCACGGCAGCACTTGGAATCGGGTGATCTCAAGTCCTGATTGTACAGACACCGGGGCCCTGGTGTCCGGGAAGCCACGGAGCTTGCTCTTGTTGGACGGTGTCGGGAATCCGGGTAACACGGGGCGCGCAAGGGACGGACGAACATGGCCCCGCGTCAGCCTGGGAACGGGTTTTATTGTGCTGCGTGTGCTTAGACCTTGCCTTTGCGTCTTAGTTACATTGGCATTTACTTTCATCAGAATGATGGTAAGATGGAATGTGAAATACAATCAGGTTTTCTCTTCGGGTCCTTTTAGTGTGACCTAGTGTCACCTGGTCATTCCCTGTATGTTACCTTGATACCCCGCAAATTGCCCTCTAGTATCAACTGCTAATTGGCATGTGTGTCTGAGCGCTGGCTGTCACGTTGGACGGCTTTCACGTTTTTGTACACCTCACTGTTGAATATTCCTACTGGTTGCAAAAGAACCATAATCAAATGTATTGTAGCTCGTGTTTCCCCACCCCACCCCCGCGTCTTTTCTCTCTCCTGCTTACATCTTAAATCAGCATAATGTTTCTGACTGTATGTCGTAAATGGCATTAAATCTGTATATTCTTCTTAATTATGCAAGTAACGGAAGTCCTAGTGTTGAGAATAGGAGGTCTTTGAGAATTGGGTCGCTCGTCGCATTAAACGTCATTCTCTGGGCAGCGTTGTTTCTAAAGA
The DNA here is from genome assembly GCA_028646485.1 of Cryptoprocta ferox. Classification (NCBI taxonomy): domain Eukaryota; kingdom Metazoa; phylum Chordata; class Mammalia; order Carnivora; family Eupleridae; genus Cryptoprocta; species Cryptoprocta ferox. The sequence goes on along the minus strand of CM053576.1, from coordinate 125,794,103 downwards.
ATAGACGTGTTAAAATGGTTTTGATTTCTACTTCCATTTCCTGATTAGCTTTAGAAATGCCTTCTGTAAACTTTCCCCCCTCTGTTTGTTGACTGAAAGACTGTAAATTAGGAGAGTTTCCATCTGGAAAATCCTGTCCTGAGAACCAGAACCTTGTGTTATTTCTGCCGGAAGCGGAGCTCGTGCGGCAGCCCCCCACCCCCACCCCGTGCACTTTATTGCCTGAGCAATTTTGCTTGATCTTTTTTGACTTTGAGCCTTTTGTAGTTTCAATAATAAAATTTTAAATGTTTCGGAATTACGTTTTATGTAACAGACTTGGATTTCTTATTTAAATGAACATGTGTGATGTAGCTTTTTTCTTTGAATCCTATAAAACTTTTTTGATTTGCAAAACTGGACTCGTGTCCTGTGTCATTTCGCTGCCCCAGGAGATACGCAGGATCTTCTCGGGAAGGAATCTACAGAATCCATTGTATGTTGGCCCCACCTGACCCCGCCGTTGGCTCGGGTTCTGGAACGTTCTGCTCCCACCGCACCCCGTGGGTTCCTCGGAGGATTCTTTACAAAGGACGCGAGTGAAGAAGTTGCGTCTGTGCGCCCCCGGTCACTCTGGTCTGGATTTGGCTGGTGGGACCCTGAGAGCCGCGGAGCCTGTGATAAGGTGGGACCAGCTCCCTCCTTCCCGCCCCTCCAGCCCGGACTCTACGAGTGTATCGCAGAGCCACGGTCTTCGCTCCTGCTCCTGGGATACGCTGTCTTGAACCCACGCCGGCTGGGGCTCGCGTCCACACCTCACTAGAGCAGAGACGTCCCCAGGCCCGGGCCTCAGTCTTCACACTGGTCTGCCAGTGGCGCCGGACAGAGCTGACCCTGCCCCACAGGCCACACTCCTGTTTTCCTCATGCTGCACTGTCTGCTCCTCCGCCCGTACCCCTCCTCGCCCTGACCCCTCTCCACTCCCCCCCACAACCATGGCATCTCTTCCAATCTCGTGTCTCAGAAATAACCTCTGTACCATAGAGACTCCCGTGCGGGTCTCTGTCCTCCGCGTCTCTCACCTGAGCATCAGGATTCCCATATCCAGCTGTCTCCGCAACGTGTGTCCCATCAGCATCTCAAACTTGGAATGACCACGCTCTTCTTCCCCCCACACTTGCTTTTCTCACCAGTGACCCCACTGTCTTTAAAAAGACCAGCGAGTCCGTCCTTCTAGCGTCCCAGTATCAAACCTTGGAGTCCCCTGGCCACCTTCCTCACTGCACACGCCGTCCGTCTCAGGCCTGTTGACTCACTGCCTTCCTGGGATGCGGTTCAGTGGGCCACACCGCTCCTGGTCGTGTGTGTGCGCACGTGCGTGTGCATGCACGTGCAGGCGGGAGGAGGGGTGAAGGGGGCGATCAAAGATGATAACGGGCCTTGCATCCAGCAATTCTGCAGTCCGCCTAGGGAAGTGTCTCCCGGCTCCGGACACCTTTGTTTCCAGCGACGGCCTGTGACTGCACCTGCTGTCCTCTCTGTGGCCACCGGCGTTCTGCTTTCTGGCTCTCATCCACGGTCCCTCATGTTCCAACCTGTCTTTGTTCAGGGACTTTTACATGAGGAACTTGAGACATGTTCCTAATAGCTGGGCCCCCTCTGGAGAGAAAGCCCGGGACTCCCCACCCTAGAGGGTGAGACACAGCCCCCCCGAGGGAGGGAGGTTCGTCTCCTATGGCCTCGGGCCGCTCACTCAGGAGTTCGTGGGTCCCAGGGCTGTCGTGAGCTGGCCCTGCCAACAGCCCGCTGCTCCCCAGCACGTCCAGCCGAGCTCGGGACAGACTGGCCAACAAGCAAAGGGAGAGGATGCCGCAGGCCCAGTGCTGGGCAGGGGGTGCATGGGTTCAGCAGAGACAGTCCGACAAAGCAGGGACCGTGAGTGCCCGTGTTTCCTCAGCTCTCAGCACCCAGTTCTGGTGGCGGCCTCTGGGGAGCCTTCCCAGGGCCCCTCTTTCCTGGACTCGTTTAAGACTTGAGCTGCTGTCAGGGCCCCGGGGGTGGCTCAGTCGGTTAAGCGTCCAACTTCGGCTCAGGCCATGATCTGGCAGTTTGCAGGTTCGAGCCCCGCGTCGGGCTCTGTGCTAACATCTCGGGGCCTGGAACTGCTTCCGATTCTGTGTCTCCCTCTCTCTGCTCCTCCCCTGCTTGTGTTCTCTCTCTCTCTTTCTCTCTCTCAAAAATAAACATTAAAAAAAAGGGCTAGAGGTTCTGTCTTTAAGACTAAAACCTGTCATGTTTTAGTGAGTTTTATTGCAAGTCTAATCTACCGGCTGAAGTGTGAGCTGCCCCTTGACAGGGATCATATCACATCCGCCTACCCCCCATCCATCCACCCTCCCATGCACCCTCCCATCCACCCACCCCTACCCGTCCATCCACTCCCCGTCCACCCGTTACCCACCATCCAGCAGCATGTAATGAACTCCATTGTGTTGGGGGCAGAAACCCAGAGATGAGGCGTTCTAGTTTCTGCCCCCAAAGAGCTCACAGTCCTGTGGGTAAGATGTGAAGGCCCCTGAGGAACGTTTTGAGCAGCAAGCAGGATAAAAGAGGATAGAGGGTCAGGGAGCACTGTGCAGTGAGCGGCTGGTTGTGCCTCTGGAAAAGTCTCCTGGGAGGACATCAGAACTAAAGGTGAGGGGAAGGTTTTCCAGGCCCCGGACTGGACAGCAAAACAAAGATGCCGACGTACACCCGAGGCTGCAGGTGCCGGGGGGGGGGGGGG
>CM053576.1:125673087-125791239 GCA_028646485.1 Cryptoprocta ferox | reverse complement strand
GAGGGATTTGGGGGGCTGTGGGTCTTTGTCCCTTCTCCCTCTTTCCTCAACTTCCCTTTCATGCCCACACCCCACCGCCTCTCCTGGCCAAATTAACTGCCCGGCCTTCTTTCAGGGACCTGTCCTTGTAATCCCACCCCTGCGTTCACCTGTTTGTCCTCTTCCATAGACTGTGGGTCCTCTGAGCACAGGGGTGACAGCCCCTCCTTGTGGCTTGTCTGTGTCCCTAAAGCCTAGCAACCTACAAGGCTCCGGGACGCTCTCAGTATTTGTTAAATGTGGAGGGAGGGAGATTCATGCTCAGGTCAGATCGCTCTGGCTGGAGGGACTGGAGGGGTGAGGCTGGGGCAGGAGTTCTTAGGAGATGCTGGCCAGCAGAGAGAAGGGAGCATGCTAAGAAATAACGGGCTTTGGGGCGCCTGGGCGGCTCGGTTGGTTGAGCCTCTGACTCTGGCTCAGGTCATGATCTCATGGTTCGTGGGTTCGAGCCTCACATCGGGCTCTGTGCTGACAGCTTAGAGCCTGGAGCCTGTTTTGGATTCTGTGTCTCTCTCTCTCTCTCTCTCTCTCTCTCTCTCTCTGCCCCTCCCCCACTTGTACTCTCCCTCCCTCTCAAAAATAAACATTTAAAAATTTTTTTTAAATAGGTGGTTTCTGAGAGCCAGAGGCCGTGAGGTCTTGATAGGAAAAGCAAGGAGGTGGGCAGCCCTGTCTCTCCCAGCGTCCGGTCCAAGGGCGCACGTGCGGAGGGACGGATGGCCCAGTGCAGAGGCAGCGGGGAAGAGGGTGGCCTGCCTTCCCACCACGAGGTCCGGCAGGCCTTGGCCTCCTGGCGGGCAGGGATCTGGTAGGCCGCGCGAGGCAGGCCGACCGTGCAGCCGTGTGTTACCGGAATTTCCTCGTGTATGAAATGAGGACCAAGTAAAGACCAGAGATCACAAGCCTGTCTCTGTGTCTGGCACTTTTATTTCGCGTGTGGAAGAAAACCTGAGTTGTTTCCTACCCCAGGGAGCCAGGGCCCAGAAGGGTAGCTGTTTGGGGCCCAGAAGTAGCAGAACAGGCTTGCGTCGTATTCTTGTGTCTCTAGCTGCCTTCGAGGACGGCAGGGACTGTGCTAAACAGCAAAGAAGCCATCCAAAGGGACGGCCACGGGCCACATTGTGACATTAAAGTAATAGAAATACGAAATCCATTCCTGTCCAAGAGAGAGTAGTAAGAACCAAACACCCCCTCACATCTGAAAGAGCGAGGGCACAATACAAGCATTTGCAAGCAACCGGACCTTCGGGCCATGAAAGACGGTCACCCCTGAGAGACAGGAAATCAGTGGGGTGAACCCTATAATTGCCCCACGTTGCTGCCTTGAGGAAATTTCCAGGCTGCAGTGGAGGGAGGGGAAACCAGGCAGAACCCAAAGGGGTCCCTGAGTTGAGACGGCACTGACGGTCCAGGGACACTAAGGTGGTGAGGCATCAAAGGACAGAGCACCGAAGAAGACAGGACGGTACAGAGAATCCTGGGGACCCGCCAAGGCGCCCCGGAGCAATCCTCACGTGCACAGACCTCGGGGGCGTCAACACGCTGAAACCGAAGACAACGGTGTACACACGGGCATGGGTCCATTTTCTGGGCCGTGGGGCCATGCCTTTTTTTTTTTTTTTTAATGTTTATTTTTGAGAGAGAGAGACAGAGTGTGAGCGGGTAAGGGGCAGAGAGAGGGAGACACAGAATCCGAAGACAGGCTCCAGGCTCTGAGCTGTCAGCACAGAGCCTGACGCAGAGCTCAAACCCACGGACTGAGAGATCATGACCTGAGACTAAGTCGGACGCTTAACCGACTGAGCCACCCAGGCACCCCAGGTCGTATTATTTTTATTTGCCACTCAGATTCTCTCCTGCCAGAGTAGTAGGAAACTCGGCCCTTCCCCCTGCACTTTCTCCGCTTTCCCTACAACGTGTCCTCAGCCTCTTGGGGCTTGTGCCCTCGCTCTTTCAGATGTGAGGGGGTGTTTGGTTCTTAGCCCACATGGAGCGACACTGCCGCGGTGATTCTTGCTGCCAAGTGGTGTCACTGTTGACAGCTGGCCACAGGCCCCTGACACTGGCAGAAGTCTGGGTCCAGGAAGGGCAGCCCCCTGCCCTTGGCGCCACACAAAACCACGCGCTCCTTCAGTCTCCTGGGTGGCCACACCCCCAGGCACCAGCTCCACGCGGTGTCCAGCAGGACTTACACTAAGTGTCACCTTTCCTTCCCAGCGTCCACACCCCACAGAAAAAGCAGCTTTTCCTTTCCAGCCCTGGAAACTGAAGATTTCAGCACGCCGGAAAATAGAGCCCTGCCCACCTGTCGAGGTCGGATCTGTCCCCAGGGGGTCCAGCTGTCGCCACACCAAAGGTCTGATTTGTGTCGTCCTCTTCCTGGAGGAGGGCACCGACCTTCAGAGCCTCAGATGTGGTTCAGCCTCCTGATGACACTCAAGAAGGCCCTTCTTCTGCCTAATTATCGCCAGGACAGAAGAAAGTCCGCCCACACGGACTAGACCTTCGGTGGAGCGTCGACTTTACCTTCTCCAGAGTGAAGACGTGTGTATGGAAATGTCCCGGCCCCTGGAGACAGCACGTCCTCCCCGACTGAGACCAGACCCGGCTCACGCCCGGACCCGGCATCGAGCGGAGGGCCAGGCCCACAGTGGCAGGGGCTCGGGAGACGTGGCCCCGACGGCATTGAGCAGGACCTCCGGGGGGGGTCCCCCGTGCACAGCCCACAAAAAGCAGTCCAGTGCGAAGTGGCTCTAAGAATCTGGACCATCAGAAGCAGCTGGGGGGCTCAGCCGGTTAAGCATCTGACTTCGGCTCAGGTCATGATCTCACGGTTCATGAGTTCGAGCCCCGCATCAGACTCTGTGCTGACAGCTCAGGGCCTGGAGCCTGCTTCGGATTCTGTGTCTCCTTCTCTCTCTGCCCTCCCCCGCTCTCGCTCTCTCTCTCAAAAATAAATAAACATTTAAAAAGAAAAAGAAGACACTTTTCTGCATTCAGGAAATTAAAAAAAAAGACCTAAGAACGACTGCTTTGCTTTGATTACATGCGTTCACCTCGACTTCCACACAGACTGCAGTAACCACATGAGGAATTTTATTTTCTTCACACTTTCATCTCCTTAAGGGAGGGGCATCATCCTTCCCTTGGAAACGGGCTGAACCTTTTCCGTTTTAACAAAACAACGATGTAAAATTGTAAACGCTTTACGTCATTAAATTCAAGGCCTCGTCTGTCTGGGGGTGAGAAATAACATTCTAACTTCTTTTAGAAGTATTTTGTATGATTTGAATCGTAATGGCGCTCATCTTTGATCAAAAGAAATGATTTGGGCTTGGATGGGGCGTAGCTGTCACTCTGGCAAGGTTCGGGGTCCATCCCTGAGGGCCGGCTGCTGGAAGGCTCCGTCGGGCCCGCCTCTGGCTGGGCAGTGAGACCCTCCCAGCTACGGAACATCCCATCAAAGGCTCTCTTGTCAAGTAATAAAAGTTCATGGAAACACCCGGCTGCCTATGACGGCAGCAGGCCTGTGGATCTGGGGACAGTGCCAAGGGGCCCTTCGTCAGCTCCCGAGATGTCCTTGGATCTTGCAGGCGACGCCAGGGAGGCTGCTGTGTGGCTGGTAAATGCGACAGGCTGAGGCAAGTGAGTGCAAGAGGGAGGATCAGAACTGGGGGCTCCAGCTCCCAGCCCTGTGCTCCCCCCGTCACCCCTGCCCCAGGGGAGCAGGGCCTGTCTTCAGGGAGGCCTGTGGGCTGTGGCTCTGAGCGGGCCCAGCGCCCGGAAGGAAGCGTCACAGGAGGTCTAACGCTTAGACGCAATCCCTCCTACCCCGAGTGAGGCTGGGGCCCGGGAGCCGGGGTCTCACCGGGAGCTGGTTAGAAATGCAGAGTCTAGGCCCCAGCCCGGGGCCCACAGAAGGCAGCCGTCGGAGCCACGGTGAGCTGATGAGCTGTTCCCAGCCCCGGCGGAGAGAGGGCCATCGGAGAGGGGCAGGACCTTGTAGACAAGCCCTCCCCAGGGACCGAGAGGACCCTCTGGGACACCCCCCGGCCATGCACCTGTGGGCCAGCCCCTGCGCCTTCCTTCAGGCCTGGGTGGGCACAGCTGAGCCCTGGAGCCAGCTTGCCGGAAGCCGGGTCTTTTGAAAGAGGCGGGAGTAACTGCCTGTTGGAGGGGGCTCAGCTCCAGCCAGAGCCTGGGTGGGGGGAGGAGATGTGCACCCCCAGGCTGGGCAGGGGAGGCCGGTGGCAGAGGAGCGGCCTCAGCAACAGTATTCCTGCTCGATGCTGGCCATCAGCTGCTCCTCTGAGTAGTCATACAAGACGGCAGAGACGTCCGACTGTCTGTCTGGCCTCCTGTGGCTGCTGTCTGGGGCTCTGCGGGCCGGAGACACGGACAGGGGTGTCAGGAGAGAAGGTGTCACCTTTCAAACTCGCCGTCTCTACAGTGGCCCCTTCATGGCCTCCTGATCCATCCTAAAACCGAAACTGGAAACCTTTGCGCGTGGGATACCGTCTTCATCTTTTACGTGCGCAGGCCTCCGCCTATTTCTCCGGCTTCATTGCCCGTGACGTTATCCGCCAAGACCTTACTGACCGCCGGCACCTGGGAAGTTTAAGGGTCAGGGCCCTCAGGGTGGAAAGGCCGGGGTTCAAATCCTAGCTCTGCCATTTATTAGCTCTGCGACCCTGGACAAGGCCTTTGCATCTCTGAGCATCGGGGTTTTTTCCCTCTAAAATGGAGCTGGGTCCGTAAGTTCATTCTAGGGCATACATACGTTCATGCACAGATGACATGTGACACTGGACCTTGCACGCTGCACAGCCCTAGCAAACGTGATGGCAGATATCCACTGCCTGACTTGTGCACTGGGCCTGCGCCCTGAGGGGTCACGCCGGAGCTGCTGCATTAGGACAGGACTGGGCACAGGAGAAGGGACCCCCGTCCGACCCCTGTTCCTGCTACCTGGGCTCCAGAAAGTGCTTCCCACCAGCCTGCACCTGATGGCCACCCCCTCTCTGACTTTCTGGACTTTGTAGGGACCTTTGGGTGGTGTGCACTATACCCCAAACTTCCCTTTCTTTTTTTTTTTAAATTTATTTTTCTAATGTTTTATTTATTTTTGAGAGAGAGAGAGAGAGAGAGAGAGACAGCGTGAGCAGGGGGAGGAGCAGAGAGAGAGGGAGACACAGAATCCGAAGCAGGTTCCAGGCTCTGACCTGTCAGCACAGAGCTGGACGTGGGGCTTGAACCCACAAACCACGAGATCATGACCTGAGCCGAAGCCGGACCCTCAACTGACTGAGCCACCCAGGTGCTCCAAACTTCCCTTTCTTTCCCCCTGCTCCCTGGTCGTGTTGCCCAACACTGTAGTGGCCCCCACCCAGAACCTTGAACAGGAGGGTGGGGGGGGGGGCGGGGGCCAGACTGGATGCTGCCTGGAGGGGGTGTGAGGTCTGCAGCCCAGAGTCACCTGCTCCGGGTGTGGGACAGTGACCTTACTGCTGTGCTAGAGAGGGAGCCAGCCCCGCCCCCCCCCCCAGACAGCTGGGGCACCTCCCCCTTCCCGGCCTGTTTCCGCACCTGTGAACGCAGGGGGCTGGCCTGGGTGACCTTCAGCGGCAGGTGCAGACTGGAGCCACCAGAATCGCCAGGCTTCCCCTCCCGGGGCCTCAGCTTCTGCGGCCCAGTCCCCAGAGAGCTCAGGTCAGGCCAGCCCTGTCCTCAAAGCCAGCCTGACCGGCTCAGCCCTGCTGCCTCCACGTCTCTCTGCCCTCGTCCCTTAGGAGAAGGACGTAGATGTCATCAAGGATGATCAGGGCTCTGGGGTCAAAGGTTTTCAGCTTTGGTCAAGGCCCACGTGGCCCAGGTTTACATCAAACATTCCTTTCAGTAAGCGTGTAGGAGACGCCTACTATGTGCCCGGTGCTGTGAGGGACCAGGGATGAGTCAGACACCCGTCCTGCCTTCCTGAGGCTGAACGAGGGTATGAGCCAGACTGTCCTGTGTGGCTGCCACCTTCCAGGTCACGGGCGTGGAGCCTGGGTGCCCACAAAGGAGGGAGAGGCACCAGCTTGATGAGCACGGAGGGGAGGGAGTTTGGGGGGAGATCTTTTAACTCGGCTTTGAAGGGTTTTTCTCGTCAACATTTTATTACAAAGACTTCCAAGGATACAGAAAGATTGAAATTGTAGATTCAACGATTAATTTCTTTCGCCGTATTTACTTTATCACACATCTGCTTCATCCGATTTCTGGAGGTATTTCAAAGCAAACTGCAGATGTTAGGATATTTCTCCCAGAAATGCCGCTCTGGTGGGTTCTGACAGCAGAGCTGGGGGTGGGGGAGGAGGCAGGGAAGGGGGGGCACTGCCCCAGAGAGCTGCAGGGGGAGGGGCGGGGGAAGGGAAGGAGGGCCGCGGAGGGCCCAGGGACAATGGGAGCCACAGCAGATGTGCGGCAGGAGACCTGCTGCTCGCTCCCTGAGGGGGTTCTCCTCAAAGGCCGCAGAGCCCAAGTTTGGGGACCAGAGGCAGGCCGCTGCCTGTCCTGACCTGGGGGAGGGCCAGGGCCCCCCCACAGCCGCCCCCCGTGACCCTGTTCTCACCAGGGCAGGCCCACGGAGCCTGACAGGGCCAGTGAGTAAGGGGACTCGTGGCGAGGGGGGTCAGGGAGGCTGAGGGGCGTCCTGGAGTGTGGCCCCTTCACTCAAAAAGAAGAAGAAAGAGCGAACTCCCTCATGGGGGGATTTAACCCTTCTAAATCCCTCAGGTTGATGGCGATGGAGAAAGTCACGCTAATTCTCTTTAAAATTCGGGGAAATACTCAGCCAGGACCCAGCCATGGGCAGTTCCCTCCTCGGGGCCCACAGGCAGGCATGTCCCCAGGTCCCCAGGACAGAGCCACACGCTCGGGGCTACAGTGGGACACGGTGTCCTGCCCCAGCTCACGAGACCACACCCGGGAGCCACTTCCTCCAGACAGGCAGGGCCGTGAGGAGAAGGGTCCGGAGGGGGACCAGGGCTCTCCACGATGCTCACAGGGCTCTGGACCTTGACTGCTGGGGCAGGGGTGTGGGGGCGGGGGCCCTGTGCCCTCACTGCTTCACCCTCCGTGCCACTGTGGGGTCCCAGAAGGCTCCTCTGAGCAGAGCGAGTGGCTGCGGCCTGGCCCTTGGCATCCTGTCTACACCTTGGGCCTTCCGCCCTCCATGCCCTTCGCCGCCCCATGCCACCTGCCTGCGCACGGCGTCCTCAACTGGAGCGGCTGCTCAGACCTCCCCGTGTCCTCCCTCCTCAGTGAATCACTGTCATCCATCGTCCCCAGCTCCTCCGTGAGCCCTCGGGCTGCTCCCGTACCCTCTCCAACCTCCCCTGAGCCCCCTGCCTGCACTTCTGAAAAGCCCAAGCCCCTCCGGGAAGGCCCCCTGCAAATGTGTGTTAGATGCGGGGCGCCTGGGGGGCTCAGCCGGTGAAGCGTCCGACTTCAGCTCAGGTCATGATCTCACGGTTCATGGGTTCGAGCCCCGCGTCGGGCTCTGTGCTGACAGCTCAGAGCCTGGAGCCTGCTTCCGATTCTGCGTCTCCCTCTCTCTCTGTCCCTCCCCTGCTCACGCTCTGTCTCTCAAAAATAAATAAACGTTAAAAAAAATTTTTTTAAATGTGTGTTAAATAAGGGAAACCAGCAAGGTTCTTGCCCTGAAACCATTTGGAATCAGTAATAAAAACAGCTGTTAAGCCAAAGTTTTACGCCTGTTCACACCCCTGGTCCTGAATACCAGTCACCCACACGCCAGTGACAGGGCGGATCACAGTCATCCCGCTGGAGGTGAGGAAGCCAGGGGGGTGGCCGGAGGGGGGGGGGATAGGCCAGGGGCCCAAAGCCATTGCCTCCTGCTGGGCTGCCTTCGGAGCTGCCAGGAGCCAGGCGGGATGGCCTGGAGCAGAGAAGGCCTGGTCTCTGGGCTCCGGGTCCTTAGCTAACACTACTGGCATTTTAAAAGCACTTTTCCTGATCAAACTGTAATGCCGTGACAAGGGACCCATCTGTCATCCCTCTGGGCTACAAGCTCCCGAAGGCCAAGGCCCGCGTCTCTGCGAGGCTGCAGGACCTCTGCGCACTCCCGTGGCCGGGCCTTCCCTTTAAAGACGGAGCCACATCTGGACGGCGACGTGTGAGAAACAAGGGCTCTACGGGCAGCCGGAGGCGACACAGGAACCCGCAGCTTCCAGGGCACCGGGGGCCCCGTCGGTTAAGTGTCTGACTTTTTTTTTTTAATGTTTTATTTATTTTTGAGAAAGAGAGAGAGAGACAGCGTGAGCGGGGAGGGTCAGAGAGAGAGGGAGACACAGAATCCGAAGCAGGCTCCAGGCTCTGAGCTGTCAGCACAGAGCCCGACGCGGGGCTTGAACCCATGAACTGTGAGATCATGACCTGAGCCGAAGCCGGACGCTCAATGGACTGAGCCACCCAGGCGCCCCCAGTGTCTGACTCTTAAGTGTCAGGTCGTGATCTCTCTCAGTTCCTGAGATCGAGACACGCATCAGGCTCTGTGATGACGGTGTGGAGCCTGCTTGGGATTCTCTCTCTCCCTCTCTCAAAATAAATAAATAACATTAAAAAAAAAAAAAAAAAGGAGTGGTTTCTGGCAGAGGCAACGTGCAGGCCCCAACCTAGCACTTACCCGGAGACGCTGCTGCTCGCTGGGTGGTCGTCAGCGCTCTGGTTTGCGGACACCTTGAGAAGGACAAACGGAAGAAGCATCAGAAGGTTGTCAATGGTGCCTCCCGCCCAAGGCTCTGGCTTTCTGCCCGCAGACGCCGGCCACCACGTTCAACCCAGGACGAGACAAGCCAGCGCTGGAGTTTTCCTCCTGCTTTCTAGCTCCGTCTGCTTATTTCACAGGGGAGAAGGCCGGGGCTGGGGCCCGGGGTGACTTGGCAAAGCTCACACAAAGCAACTCCCTGCCTCCCAGCCGCACCCCCATCTCCCACCTCCAGGGGTCACTGTCCGCCTTCGTCTCTGCTTGGCCAAGCTTTCTCGGTCCCAAGACAAGGGTGCATAGACACAGCACACCTCTGTCTGTGGGCTTTCCCGGCAATCGATGCCTCGCCCCGGGGCTGCGCCGCCCTGTCCCAGTGGCCACGCCGCCCTGTCCCAGTGGCCACAACTTTAGGATGAGTCTTAACACTTGCTAAAGCGAGTCCTGCCACCTTTTTTAAAAAAGAGTCTTGACGACTCTTGTTCTTTGCATTTTCCTATATATGTGTTGGGACCAACTTCTCATACTCCCTGGGAAGAAAAAATCTTGGGGATTTTGTTGGGTTTATAAAAAATGACAGATCATTTGGAGGGAACTGATATCTTCTTCATTCATTCAGGGTTTCTTTAATTTAGCCTTTTTTTTTTTAAGTCGATTTATTTATTTTGAGAGAAAGCAGGAGAGAATGGTGGAGGGCAGAGAGAGAGGGGGAGAGAGAATCCCAAGCAGGCTCCACACTTGGGGCTCCATCCCACAAACTGTGAGATCATGACCTGAGCCGAAACCAAGAGTCAGACACTTAACTGACTGAGCCCCCCAGTTTAGTCCTTGAAGGAGTTTTTTCATTTCCCCTGTGAGGACTATGGATGCCTCTTTTTAGGCCAGTTCCTAGATGGTTGGTGTTTGCAATGCTATTCTCAATGTCATCTTTTTCCTTTTTATTTTCTTTTTTAATTTTTTAAATTAATTCTTTTTTGAGGGAAAGAACATGACTACAGGCAACAGGGGAGGGGCAAAGGGAGAGAATCTCAGGCAGGCTCTATGATCAGCGCAGCGCCCAATGTAGGGCTTGATCTCATGACCATGAGATCATGACCTGAGCTGAAATCAAGATTCTTTTTTTTCTAATGTTTATTTATTTTGAAAGAGAGAGACAGAGCATGAGCAGGAGAGGGGCAGAGACAGAGGGAGACACAGAATCTGAAGCAGGCTCCAGGCTCTGAGCTGTCAGCACAGAGCCCAATGCGGGGCTCAAACTCATGAACCGTGAGATCATGACCTGAGTCGAAGTCAGACACGTAACCGACTGAGCCACCCAGAAGCCCCTGAAATCAAGATTCTGATGCTTACCCAACTGAACCACCAAGTTGCTCCATCAACATCATCTTTGTTTTTTTAATGCTTACTTATTTGAGAGAGAGAGAGAGAGAGAAGGGGGGGACGGGAAGAGACAGAGGGAGACACAAAATCTGAAGCAGGCTCCCAGCTCTGAGCTGTCAGCACAGAGCCTGACATGGGACTCGAACTCATGAACCAAACCATGAGATCATGACCTGAGCTGAAGTCAGACACTTAACCAACTGAGCCACTCAGGCGCCCATATCTTCTTTTTTAAATAAAAGTTTATTTTATATCTCTTGTTGTTGCAGAAATATATCAGAAATTTATATATTGGTGGGAGGGTCAGTGATCTTACTAATTCACATATTAATTTTAGCTATCTATTTATAGATTATTTTTGTATTGTTTTTGTTCCCATTCCCATTTTCTGGGAATAATGGCCATTTGATTTTCCCCTAACCTTTCCGTACTTCTGGCACTACATGAAAAGAGGTGATGATAACAGGCATCTTTGTCTTGCTCCCTTATTGAAAGGGAAAGTGTCTATTGTTCTACAACGTAACAGCTGCTGTTGTCTTTCTGCAGCATCCTGATCAGACCCTCATCTGGCTGCTATGCTCTGGCTCATTTCTCCAGCTCTGTCTTCCAGCTCGCTGAGCTTCTCTTTGTGTCTGTCTAATCTCCTGCTAACCCGGATGTCGGGACCTTTAACTTTGTTTATTCCATCTTCCATTTCTGCAAGTTCTGCTTGGTTCTTTCTCAAATATACTAGGTCACCTTCTCTAGGCCCTTGTCCTTTGCAGGTATTTTCTTTAAACAGAATAAATATAAATTGATTATAATCTGTGCCTGGTAATCCAAATAACTGAAGTCTTCATTGATCTATTTTTGCTGACTATTATTTTTTAAATATTTTATTTTGGGGGCACCTCGGTGGCTCAGTTGGTTGAGCATCTGTTCAACTCTTGATTTTGGTTCATTCAGGCCATCAACCCAGGGTTGTGAGATTGAGCCCCACAAGGGCTCCATGTTAAGTGTGGAGCTTGCTTAATAGTCTTTCTTTCCCTCTGCCTGTCTCCTGTGCTCACACAAGCTCTCTCTCTTTCTCTCTCAAATAAATAAAATGAAAACAAATAATTTCATTTTTAAGTAATCTCAACACCCAATGTGGGGCTCAAACTTACAACCCCGAGATCAAGAGTTACCCTCTCTACCAACTGAGCCAGCCAGGTGCCCCTTCTGACTATTATTTTTTCTAGTTTCACTGGTTCCCTTGCATAGTTGATTTTTTTTTTTTTGAGAGAGAGAGTGAGAGAGCACAAGCAGGGGAGGAAGAGAGAGAGAGAGAGAGAGAGAGAGAGAGAGAGACGGGATCCAAAATGGGCTCTGCACTGACAGCAGAGAGCCCGAGGCAGGGCTCAAACTCACAAACTGTGAAATCATGACCTGAGCAGAAGCTGGACACTTAACCAACTGAGCCACCCAGGTGCCCCATAGTTGGTTATTTTTTTTACTGTTGCTGCTCATTGTCCCTGGACACTTCTTCAGAGTCTCCTCTGAAGCCTAAGAGGAAGATGACTTTGGCAAGGCACCTTGGGGACATTTCCAGTCTGGGACCACTTGAGTTTAAATCTATGCATTCATGGGGCACCTGGGTGGCTCAATCGGTTAAGCCTCTGACTTCGGCTCAGGTCATGATCTCACGTTCGTGGGTTCGAGCCCCACGTCGGGCTCTGTGCCGACAGCTCAGAGCCTGGAGCCTTCTTCGGATTCTGTATCTCCCTGTCTCTCTGCCCCTCCCCTTCTCATGCTCTCTCTCTGTCTCAAAAAAAAAAAAAAATCTATGCATTCAGGCTGGTATGGGGACCTTACTTATTCTGCAGACATTGGGAAGTTTTAAAGGTTTTCCTTTTTCCTCATAACAGCAGAGCAAATGTGCTCCCTCATTACATGATCCTATACTGGAGAAGTAAGTCTTAGACACATTGAACAGTTGGCAGTATGTGTAAGAGCACAGAGAGTGGGGGGGGGAGCTCTAAAACGTGCACTTGGACAGGTGAGCATATGGTAGTCAAGGGCATGAATTTTGAAAGAGAGACAGACCAAACCCTGCCCTACCAGCTATGAGCTTCTGGGTGGTTTTCCTGACCTTTCTTTCTTTCTTTTTTAATGTGTATTTATTTGTTTTTGAGAGAGAGAGATAGAGAGCTAGCAGGGAAGAGGCAGAGAGAGGGGGCGGGGAGACAGAAAAGCCCGAGCAGGTCCATGTCAGCGCAGAGCCCGATGTGGGGCTCGAACTCATGAACCGTGAGATTATGACCTGAGCCGAAACCAAGAGTCAGACGCTTAATTGACTGAGCCACCTGGGCACCCCTGGTTTTCCATGTGAAAAGCAAGCTTTCTGTGAGATATTTTAAGGTGATTCCAAAATGCCTGGCACTTAGTAAGTTCTCAGTATTAGCTATTAGCGTTTCTACGTCATCGGACCGATGCTGTAGACTACGCTCTCCTCTAGTTATCAACCTATTAGCGTTACTTAGTCTTCCCCAGCAAGAGAATCGCTTCTCCCAAGGTTACAGCTCTCCAAGCTGGGCACACAATAAACGCGAAGTATTTCCCAAATTAAGTGTGTGTCAAGTTGCTGAGTTGTCACAGTGTTGAGTCTAAAATCTATGCAGAGTAGAGCAAAAATAGCATAATACGGAAAAGGGTTCAAGCCCCAGTTCTGCCATTTAATAATGATATGCCTTTGGGTGGATTGTGAGGCTTTCTGGGCCTCAGTCTACCCATCTGCATGATGGGGACTTACCCGTCAGGGCTGCTGTGAGATGAGAGATTATCCATCAGCTCATCCTTAGTGTAACACCCATCCTAGAGATGACCACTAAGTATCTGAACCAACGTCCAATCCAGAGTAACGTGTGACGAAGCCCCACTGGGAGGTGACCGGAGCGCATGATGAGGTAGCCCGGGGAATGTCTTGGTCTTCAAGGCGTAAGGAGAGAGGTTCCGGTACAACACGCTGATCCCTGAGAAATGACTTCCAGCACGTTTCTTGGGAAACGTTCGCGGTGGTAGCTGGAAGGAAGCACGCACCGGCTGTGTCCTGCCCACCCTCGCCCTGTGGGGGCGGCCGTGGGAGGCCAGCCCGCTTCAACGCGCTGTCCTGCTGGCCGGGGAAGGTCGTTCTTGCCTGCCCGGCACCGTCCGCAGGTGGCCACATGGCCAAGGTGCACAGCCCCGGTTCAGGGGGACCCCGACGAGCCCGCTGGGGCTGCCGGCGGCGGGAGATCGTGCTGTCACAGAGCCAGTATCATGGCACGTTTCTCCGAACACTCATTTTTGCCTCTTGGGGGGTAGAAGGGTGAAGAGGAGACGCCTCCCAAGTCAGCGGGGAATCCACGATAGGAGCGAGGACACAGAGTGGGGGGTAGAGGAGAGTCAGAGGACAGGAGGTCACACACACACACACACACACACACTCACACACCTCCTGCCGCCGCCTCCCGAAACCCCCCTTCCCCTCTGAGCAGCTCAGACTGTCCGAATGCTCTTTTTATTAAAAGAAAAAAAGTTTTATTGGATAACATACACCTAGCCTAACATTTACCGCCGTAACCATTTTTAGGTGTACGGTGGGCATTACGTACATTCATACCGTGGGGCAACTACCTGTTGTCTATGAACCTGAGCAGACGCAGCACCTAAGTGGAATCGTGGAGTACTTGTCCCTTCCCGTCTCGCTTATTTCAGTTGGCGTGTCTTTGCGCTTCAGCCACGCTGCAGCCTGTGCCAGGACTTCCTTCCCTTTCAGGGCTGGATAATACCCTGCAGTCGCACGCGCCGTGCTGCGTCGATGCGTCCGTCCGTCAGGTCGCTCGTGCCTTTTGGCTGCTGTGAATCTCGCTCTCGTGAACCTGGGTGCGCAGAGACCTCTCCCAGACCCCGCCTTCGATTCCCGTGGGCACGTCCGAAAGTTCTCGCTTCCAGCGAGGCCAACCTGCCTCCCTATAGCGTCCGGTCACTTGCATGCTTAGGGACGCCAGCCTTCCTTGAGCTACACTCTAGGATGTCATCCTGTTTGGACGTTCGTTCCCTCTTGTCGGTTTCTGCTGGAACCAGCTTCTGTTGTCGCCTGCTTTGGCTTTCCCCTTTACCCCCCGACCGTGTTACGGGGTCGTGACCCACGTGGTTTCTCCCACCAGGAGGGCAACCGAGCGTCAAACCTTCGCATGAGCAGCCTGTCTCCGCTTCGCCGCTGCCTTCCCCACCCCTGACGGGGACATACTGCTGGCCACCACCCCCCCTCCGTGAGCCTCACACCCTGCAGCAGGCTTTGGAAGGAAGGTCATGCTCTTGCTTTTGTAATTTCCCTGATGGCTCGGTCCTGTTCCATCTGCTCAGTGTGTCCTGATGCTTCTTCCTGTGCCCGCGTTTTGAGCGCAGGGTCCTTTCCTTGCCAGGTTGCGTAAGCCCTTCACTTGACTGTCTCAGGTGCGGATGTGTTAGATGCCCTTCCAGAAACCTTCTGAAAGCAGCCGGGGAGCTTGGATGAAAAACAAGGACACAGCGGCCCCTGCCGGCCGCTCCAGACCTAGTGCAGACACAAGTTCCCGCCACCTGCCAGCTGGCCCCAGGCCACCCCTGGGCCAGACACACCCCCGGACCCTGAGGGGCCGTGGGAACCGGGCTGAGCTCAGGGAAGCGCGTTGGTGTGTAGGGGCGGGTGGGGGATGTGTCATCACCCGAGATCTTACGGAGCCTTTGAAGAAGCCAGAGCTGACGGAGAAGCAGAAAAGAGGAGGCAGGAGTGAATACGATGATCTCTTACGGTTTCCTCCGACTCCTACAACTAAGGGTTTTTGAGAAAGGTTAAGTATCAATGGTTAGTTTTTAGAAAATTCGCTGCCTCTTTTATTTACCAAAATGTAGATATTCTGCTTCTTTTGTTGAGAGAGTCCTCCTCATCAACCCTTTGTGTTTAACAGCTTTATATGTACGTACGCACACACATATCAGCGATGCGGATAATTGACACAGGACAAGCCACAGATGTTCAAAGAGTCCAGTTCGGTAGGCTTCGCCACGTGTAAACAGACCATGGCCACAGTCATGCCCTCTGTGGCCCCTCCTTCCCTGCGCTGCCCACCCGTCTCCAGGCAACCATCCATCTGCCTCCTGTCGCTGCAGGTTCGTGTACAATCTGGAGGCCAAGACACAGAGAATCACAGAGCGCACACCCTCTTTCTGGCTTCTTCCACTATACACTTCCAGTATAGTGATTCTGAGACCCATCCATCCTGTGTGTGTCAATAACTCACTCCCTTTAAAAAAAAAAACAACAATTTTTTTTTTAGGTAAACTCTACACCCACCGTCGGACTTGAACTCATGACCCTGGGATCAAGAGTCGCGTGCTCTATGGGACTAAGCCAGCCAGGCGTCCCCATAGTTTACTCCCTTTTACTGCCGCGTAATATTTCACAGCAAGGGTAGACTTCCCCCTTCTTTATTACTGAAGAATTATCCTTCTTTGGAGCTCAGGTTTGCTTGGTTGATTGGGGGGTTTGTGTTTCATTATGGACGTTTGAACACAAGCAGTGGGGAGAACAGAGCAAGGGGACTCCGGTACCCACCGCCCGGCCTCCGCCGTTTCCCGCTCAGCCCTCCCACCACCGCCAGAGGGCGCTCCTGTCCCCACTCCGCTGCTTCCCAGGCGGCAAACGCTGCGGGAGCCCCTCCCTCCCTCCGCGAGGCCACGCCTTCAGGAGAGTGTTTCCAAAGAGAAAGAAGGCCAGGCCACCCCGGAGAAGCTAAAAGGGGCGAGATTGGAGGGAAATGACAATAAATTGCATTTATATCGCATCTTATCACCTTATAAATCACATTCACATACATTTTCACATAACTGTAAACACCAAGGACTTGGCTAGACTCACGGAGGGACTACAGTGGGCCTGGTGACCACCGGGGGGTCCTTCCCCATCCATGGGTGTGTTCTGAGATGACCTGGCGAGGGTCCCGGGCAGCCCCCCCTGCTGAGCCCCAGTGGCCTCCGATGTAAGTGGCATGTGGGCCCCAGGTCTCTCAGGCCCCTTCAGGGCTAGCGATCTGATCCTCAAACTCTAAAGAGACTCCGGGGTCCCCGGACATTGGCCGTCTTCGGAGGCAGGGCCGAGAAGCAACCTGACCTGGTGGCCTTGGGCTGGAAGCTGCCTTCCTTGCTGGCCACGGGCTCCTGGCATTGGAGGGACGCGAGCACCTTGTCCTGCCCCGGCCACTGCTGGCCCCCCCCCCCCCAGCCAGATCTCAATCTCCTGTGCCAGGAAGTCCTCGCCGGCACCCCTGGGGGTCACGCACGCTGCTTGACACCCTCTCTACTGCATTTCTTCACCTCTACACCCAGCACTCGGTAGCAATTGCTGAGGCCTGGTATCGGGCCAGGCGCCGCGGGACTGTGCTCTCAGCCCTCACTTACACAGTTAGCCTCCCCCCACCCCTGCCCCGACGCCAGGGACAGCAGCCAACATCCTACTGAGCGAGCGTGGTGGGAGGGAGCCCTCTGGGGTCATACGCCCTCCCTGCAGCTCCGGGCACTGTGCCTCTTACAGTGTTTGATGTTCTCCGGGCTCAGCATTCTTCTCCTCCAATCTGCATGCTCCCCCTCCACCCCCCCTGCCCCGCACAGACCGCCCAGCAGCCCTGTCCACAGGGCTGTCCACAGTGCTTGTGAATTTCTGCAGCCCAAGGGAACCTGCCTGCCTCACACCCCAAACCTGATCTGCACAACACCGAGCATCATTATGACAACGACACAAGCAAGGAGCTTTGGAGCCTTTCTAGAACCTCGCCTTCCTTTGCGCGTCACAGCCACGTGTCCCCTTCTCTGACCTCGATTAGCACCGTACCCTCCTACCTGGGCGTCCTGTTCCTGCATCTCCTCTCCTTCCCTCCCTCCTGCCACCTCTGACCTTTCTATTAATTTTTTAACGTTTATTTATTATTGAGACAGAGAGAAACAGCATGAGCGGGGGAGGGTCAAAGAGAGGGAGACACAGAATCTGAAGCAGGTTCCAGGCTCTGAGCTGTCGGCACAGAGCCCGACGCGGGGCTCGAACCCACGAACCACGAGATCATAACCTGAGCCGAAGTCGGCCGCTTCACCGACTGAGCCACCCAGGTGCCCTTTATTAAATTTCTTTTTATCTTTATTTATTATTGAGACAACCTCCGACCTTTCTAAAGGGAGGCTGGCAAGGAGGCTGGAGAAACACAGTGGTGTCTCGAGGGAGGGGAACCGGGGGAAAGGTGGGCACCCGCGGAAGGGAAACCTTATTTTCAGGGCACATTTTACATTTTTTCTCATGTGCACGTATATTACCTATTCTGGTTTTTAAATCAACATTTAAGTACAATACACAACAGGAAACTACCACCAGCTCCCCACTGCCTACAGGCTGAAGTTCCACCCCTTAACCTAGAAGGTCATGAAATCATGACCCAAAGCGATGTGGTTTGCACCCTCACCCCCCGGGTTTCTCTACATGCCGTTCCTTCTGGATGGAACGTTCCATTCTTTTCCCACTGCTGGAAGGCTCAACGGATTCTTTAGAACCAACCTGGGCATCAGGTCCACTGGGAAGGCCCCTGCCTCAGATGGGATTACGTGGCTCCTGGTGTGTGTGTAACACCCCTCCACGACCCCCGCCCCCGCTGTACGGCTTCGTGCTGAGTGACACCTGTGTGTTTACACAACCCCCGCGACCCAGTCACGACATTTTTGGGGTCAGCACTATGCTTTACTCTTCAGTTAATCCTAGATTGATCAAATGCCACTTACTATCACTTAAATTTGTGCTCTTTGCTGAGGTGCTGGGGGGGTCGTGGGGCTCAGTTGGTTAAATGCCTGACTTTGGCTCAGGTCATGATCTCGTGGTTCATGAGTTCAAGCCCTGCATCGGGCTCTCCACTGTCAGCGCAGAGCCCGCTTCAGATCTTTTGTCCCCCTCCCTCTCTGCCCCTTCCCTGCTTGCACAGTCTCTCAAAAATAAATAAACGTTAAAAAAAAAACTAGTCCATCAACTGACGAACGGATCAAGATGTGGTTTATCCATACAATGGAGTACTACTTGGCGTGAGAAAGAATGAAATCTTGCCATTTGCAGCAACGTGGATGGAACTGGAGGGTGTTCTGCTGAGTGAAATAAGACAGTCAGAAAGACAGATATCATATATTTTCACTCATATGTGGAACTTTGGAAACTTGACAGAAGATCATGGGGGAAGAGAAGGGGAAAAAATAGTCAAACAGAGAGGGAGGCAAACCGTAAGAGACTCTTAAATACAGAGAACAAACTGAGGGTGGATGGGGGGTGGGGGAGAGAGGGAAATGGGCGATGGGCATGGAGGAGGGCACTTGTTGGGACGAGCACTGGCTGTTGTATGTAAGCGATGAATCATGGGAATCTACTCCCGAGGCCAAGAGCACACTGTACACACTGTATGTTGGCCAGCGTGACAATAAATTATAAAAAGAAATGAACAAATAAATAAATAAATGCTATAAATAAATAAATAATAATAAAAAAATAAAAAACTATATCAGGCTGCTGCTGCAAAAAAAATTGTGTTCTTTGCTATAGGTTTGGTCTAAAAGCAAACAGAGGGTGATCGTCTTCAAAATAGCGGCTTTTTTGCCAAAAGTCTCTCATATTACCCATCACTTTTGGGGGTTGTTTTGGGTGGGGGAGAGGGGCAGAGGGAGAGAGAGAGAGAAAGAGAGAGAATCTTAAGCAGGCTCTACACCCAGTCCGACATGGGGCTCAATCCCATGACCCTGGCATCATGACCTGAGTCAAAATCGGGAGCCAGATTGATTCTGCTTTCCAGCCATGAAACCGTTCTGACTGCTCGTTTTCACCATCACACCCCAGAGCCACCGTGAGGCCGGATTACTCGGACGAGATGGATCCAGTCAGCCTAACCGGAAGACGTTACTGGCCTAGACCTTCCTACCAAAAAAATGTGCCGCATTTGCAGCAACAATCAAGTTCCCCGAAAACAAACTTCCCTAGATCTAGAGCGAGCCAGATTCATTACGCAGGGCGAACGAAGCCTTAACTATAATCTGGTAGCAAAGGTGCTGAGTTTATGTTCATTGGACGGAATGCAAATTTCCTCAACGGTGCCCTTGAATTTCACGAGTGCGTTTAACCTCAAAAACTCCGTTTATCTAGCCCATCCTGGGACTAGCCCATCCACTACCACTGCGCTGGAAAAAGAACCTTCTAGAAACTTTCACCGCACTCCGGCTCCTTGCCTCCCATTCCCCATCAGGCTCCCGCCACTGCTCTTCCCGAGGGCACTAGGGGCCTCCGAGTTGCCAAGTTCAACGGTCAGTTCCCAGGCGTCAGCCCATTCTTCTCATCAGGCAGCATCAACAAGAGCTGGTCGCTCCCCCGTCCTGAAGCACTGTCCTCCCTTGGCTTCCAGACGCGGCATCCTCTTGGTTTTCTCCCCCCTTTGCTGGATGTTCCCTCGTCTTCTGCACGTCTGACCACGGCAGTGCGCGCTCCTCGGCCTCCTCGCATACAAGTTCACACGCTCCAACCCCAGCGCCCGGGACGCGGGCAGGTGTCAGCGGTGCTCTGGCCGGGACGCGGGCAGGTGTCAGCGGTGCTCTTCTGGCCCGGACGCGGGCAGGTGTCAGCGGTGCTCTTCTGGCCCGGACGCGGGCAGGTGTCAGCGGTGCTCTTCTGGCCCGGACGCGGGCAGGTGTCAGCGGTGCTCTTCTGGCCCGGACGCGGGCAGGTGTCAGCGGTGCTCTGGCCGAAGCTCCAAGCTCCTCTTTGCTGCCTCCTCCCACACTCCTGGCTCCAAACCCAACCCGTGCCCTGAGCGCCGAGCTCTTACAAAGACCCGTCCTCTTGGTCTCTTTCTGGGCGTCAAGTAGGCATCTCAGGCTGAACGCGTTCGAAACCACATTTCTGATTGACGACACCCCAGACCTGCCCCGTCCACATTTCCACATCAGCGAACAGCAACCACCTCCTCCTCCTAGCTGCTCCAACCAAAAACTTGGGGGTCATCTTTGACGCCCTTTCTTTCTCACACACCCACAGCCAATCCACTGGTAAACTGGCTGCCTCTGTCTGTAGTCTGCGTCCATAGCCAGCCAGCCCTCCCGTCCCTCACTACGGCCCTGTGATCTCAGGGATCCTTGGGGTGGGGGGGAGGCCTCCTAACTGGGCTCCCAGCTGGGGCCCTGCCGCCCCTCCCCTTCTGTCTCCAACGTGAGCCTTATAGCAAACCACGTCTTCCTTAGTTCAAAGCCCTCCAGGGGCGCCTGGGTGGCCCAGTCGGTTAAGCATCAGACTCTTGATTTCAGCTCAGGTCTTGATTTCGTGGCCGTGAGATCGAGCCCCATGTCAGGCTCTGTGCTGGGCATGGAATCCCAACCAGTTGGGATTCTCTCTCTCCTTTTCCTTTTGCCCCTCTCCATTTGCACCCCCCCTTCCTCAAAACAAAACAAAAACCAACTCTCCAACACTTCCCACCTCTTTCCAAGTAAAAGCCAAAGGCCTAACACAAGGCCTGTCATATTCTGCCCAGACACTGGGCCACCAGCCTGTCTTCCACCACCCTGACCCTGCCCTCTCCACTCTGCCACACCTCACCTCCTCCAGGCCCCACCCCAGGACCTCCGATCGGGCTGCCCCTCAGCTTGGAACACAGGTTCCCACAGCATGGCAGCCCTCGCCTCCCCCACGGCTCTGCCCGCGGCCCTTGTCACTCCTCCTGTCACTCCTCGGTGACACCTTTCCTGCTCACCTGTCAACACAGGGGCGCCTGGTGGCTCAGCCAGGTAAGCGTCAACCCTTTGATCCCTTTGATTTCGGCTCGGATCATGATCCCAGGGCTGTGGGATTGAACCCCGCGTCAGGCTCTGTGCTGAGTGTGGAGTCTGCTTGGGACTCTCTCTCTCTCTGTCTCTCTCTCTCTCTCCCTCCCTCCCTCCCTCTTTATTTATTTTTAAGAAGGCATACATACTGAATGCGTGGGTTGATAGTAGGCTGTACCTTTCCCCCCATTAATAGAGCACAAAATGGCAGAGATACTGCTGCCTTTTTAAAAATTATAAGTTGATTAAATAACTTAATAAAACACAAATCCAAATGAGTAGTTTTCTCACATACTTTTTCCATCGGAAAGAGTTTTCAGTTTCAATATTCCACTAAATACTGTTGATCTTTTTTTTTTTTAACTTATTCTCTCTTTTTTTAAATTCTTTTTAATGTTTATTTCTGAGAGAGAGACAGAATGTGAGCAGGGGAGGGGCAGAGAGAAAGGGAGACACAGAATCCGAAGCAGGCTCCAGGCTCTGAGCTGTCAGAACCGGATGCGGGGCTCGAACCCACGAACTGCGACTTCATGACCTGAGCTGTAGTCGGAAGTTTAACCAACTGAGCCACCCAGGCGCCCCAGAATACTGTTGATCTTAAAGTACCACTGATTTTGGGAAAGGAATTCTGCCTTGCGCACCTAACGCTGCACGGGCAGGAAGTTGGAAATGAAAACAGGACGTAATAGATGATGGTTTAGTGAATTAAAGTACATGAATTTGGTGGATATTTTGCATTTATTTAAATAATAATTAAGGATATTATGCAGCAAGGGCGCCTGGGTGGCTCAGTTGGTTAAGCGTCCAACTTCTGCTCGGGTCGTGATCTCACGGTTCCTGAGTTCGAGCCCCGCTGTCTGCTGTCAACACAGAGCCCACTTTGGATCCTCTGTCCCCACCTCTCTGCCCCTCCCCTGCTCTCCCTCTCTCTTTCAAAAATAAAGAAACACCGGGGCGCCTGGGTGGCTCAGTAGGTTAAGCGTCCGACTTCGGCTCAGGTCGTGATCCGGTGGTTCATGAATTCGAGCCCCGCGTCGGGCTCTGTGCTGACAGCTCGGAGCCTGGAGCCTGCTTCCGATTCTGTGTCTCCCTCTCTCTCTACCCTTCCCTGCTTGTGTGCTGTCTCTCTCTGTCTCAAAAATAAATAAACTATAAAAAAAGAAAGATTTAAAAAAAATTTTAAAAAGGAACATTATGCAGCAATATGAAAAGCTGGTCATGAGATGAAGTATAAAAATTCAAAATAGAATATTGTAATACTGATTGATAATAGTTATGTTGTCAACATAATGCCACCAGGACCATTCAGTAGCCCCTCTGTGTAGCTTATATTCCTCGAATACACCTCTATAGAGAAAGATACGTATGTCATATATAGAGATATATATACGATTGACTGAAATACTTCTTAACACCTCATCCAAAAATTCCGGCAAAAATTCCGGTTTTAGAACACGGCAATACTTCATTCGTATCCAGTAACCTTAACTGCATCCGGAAAACAGCCTAGAATTGGGAAATAAGACAAAAAAGCGCACTCGATTGACTGAAGTAATTCCCACCAAGCCCTGTGCTTATGTGATCGCACCCGCTACGGGCAGCTCCCAGAGGGCGGGTCCCCTAGGGCAGGGGATACAGAGCGGCTGTGACAGTTGCCGACCGGCGGTGGACCAAGGCAGAGAGGCATCACAGGTAACGCAGGTAGTGGGGACCCTTTGATAATAAGGGTACAGGAGCCTGACTGTCAAGAGCCTGATCTCTGCTCTGCCGTAACCGTGTGGCTTTAGTTAAGTTGCTTGACCTCTCTGTGCCCGTTTCCTCTTTCCCATCCGTAAAAACGGATGAGGAGAATATTAAAGACTAAAAGAGTTAATGCGTGTTTGAGACCCCAGTGCACATTAAAATATTAGCTTTAACTATTCTTGGACGCAGTCGAATGTAATACATAATATTCAGGATAATCGTTCAGAGATAACATACGTAATCCGTCTCCAAGAAATTCTAATCAACAGTGGTTAAAGTTTTTAACTCGGGGGCTTAGAGGGATAATGTCACTTGAGTTTGAGATTCTCTTATGTAGAATACCTCTGTCTTCCAAAATGCTCGATAGTTTAGAATCTAAGGAAGGTTTTCACCCTCCCTCTAAAGTCATTTAAATGGTGTTATTAACTTGCTCAATCAGCATTTGCTCTTTCCTTGGGAACAGGATTTCTAACATTTTGAAGCAAGTCCGACTTCTCCATATGAATTTCAATACTGATCCATCGAAATACCAATTTTGTCCCAGCTCAATGAGGTCTTGTTAACCCTGAGTTTTATAAGATGTACAGTTGCCAAGACAAGGGAAGGACGTAATCTGTAAAGCAAAAAGCATGATGAACTCCGCACTTGAGCGTACGGGCAGTTAACCTCCTGACTGTGACCTTTATAGTCAGGAAATTAGGAGGCCTTGACCTTTTTACTTCGTCTTTCCAGACCGGAAAATAATTGGACTCCAGGAGCTTTCTTACAGATCAAATAATCTACGATTCTAGGATCCGCTCAGGAAATATTTATGACACAGAGGACACATATAATCCACACCCACGGGAACAAGCACAGCTGGCCGATTTTACCTCCTAGGTGCCTCTTGACTCGATCTCCCCTTCAGCCCCCTGACCGTCCTGCTTCGCTCCGGCCCTGCTCCCCGGACCACGAAGCGGCCCCCAGCTGGGCATTTTGGCTCCGGGCTTGCTGGGCCCAGTCCCTCCCTAAAACACAGAACATCACTCCGCCGACCCCTTCAAAGACACCCAGAGCTTTTATGATGAAGTCCGAACTCCTCCACATGGGAAAATCCTAGCACCGCCTACGACAGCATGGCATGCACCCTTTGGGGCCTCTTCGGCCCATGTCCTCGCCACCCACAGACTGTGCACCGTGGACCCCGCCCCATCGCCTTTGCACACGCACACGGGGTTCTCTCTCCTCGACTCGTCTGCCTGGCTAATGCCACAGATCCTTCCACATTCAGGTCAACTGCTGTCCTTCCGGAGGGCCACCCTGACTTCTCCAGGGGGCTTGTCCTGTGGACTCTCTGCAGGTCTCTCGCCGCACCGTATTCTGCTTTTTGTCTGCGGATCTCTCTCTCCCCATTAGACTGCGGATTTCTTTTAGGCAAGGACCGAGTGCCATCCGTGTCCCCTTTAGCACCTGCAGCGGTGCCGGGCACAGAGAAATGGCTGCAAGGGTGAGTGAGGCGGCCCTGCACCTGGAGACTCACTCTGATGTTCAGCAAATCAGGGGAATCCCATTCTTCTTGTTCCCTTCTCTTTTTCACTTCGGAAGTTTCCAAGGCCCCGGAAGATCCAGCACTAAATGATGGCTTCCACGCTATCTCAGAATTCCCCCCCCCCCCAATTTCTCAGCTGTGTATCCATCTTCAGGGTTATATAACTGAATGGTGATGTCGTCCTGAAGGAAACCCGTGAATGAATCCAGTCCCACATACTACCGGGGTTCAGGCGGGCAGGGGGGATGGGCAGGAGGACCCGGAGGAAGGCGCTCTGCACTGTCTGGTTTGCACCAATGCTCCTCTCCAGCCCTCACGGAGGCATTTTCAGGGTTCTACAGTTTGGTGGCGGCCCAGGAAGGCACTTCCCTCGAGTCCCCTGCCCCTCGGTCCCCAGCAGTTAAGCAAAGCCTGTGGGGGCTGCTGCCTTTGGCATCCTCCCCAAGCCCAGGAGCTGATGGTAAAGATCTCCTTCATTCTGCTCTGCTGGAGTGGAGACGGTTGCCAAACCGGAGTGATCATTTTTATTGTTTTTCTAGAACAACGGGGCTGTTATGACAAGTGTGCTGAAAAAAAAAGGATCGGGAAGCCAAAACCAGACCCCACAGCATCGTAAAAATAGCCAGTAGCATGTGAATTGCTTGACCACGGAGGCAAGGACCTTGATGTGTCCGACGCACAGGGCATTTGGGAACGACCGATTGCTACCGCTCCCACCACTTAACCTGTTGAGAGAGGAGCCAGCACCCCCCACCCTCCCGTCAGCTCCCAGCCGGGCTGGAAGGAGTCTGGGATGCTGGACCCGCAGGGCGGACGCACGGCTCTAAAAGCAAAGAACGCGAGCTCTGGCCGGAAGACAGCCGGGGAGACGCATTTCTGCCAAGGGGTGTGTGCCCCCTGCTCTTGGAGGCTGTTCCCAGCACTGTCACCCCCCAAACTGGAGACAGTGAGGCCAGCACCCGGAAGAGGCAGGGAGGGAGAAGATGGGGGGGGGGGAGTCAGGGAAGGAGAGGCCGCGCGATCAGCAGAGACCTCCGAGGCGTTCGGAGACACGCAGACGGTGGGTGACCCTGGGGGCAGAGGGCGACAGGGCACCGCGCAGGCCTCATGCCCAGGGAGCCTGGCGGGAGCGGAGGCGGGTGGGGGCAGGGCGCGGCCCCGAAGGCTCCGCGGGCCCCGCCGACACTCACCGGGCTCCGGGCGCCGGCTGCGGGTCGGGGTCGCGCGGGGCCCCGCGGGGTCGGCTCCCCCGGGCCCCAGGCCGCCGACTCGGCCAGCAGCTGGTCCAGCAGGCGCAGGGTCTCGTCCCCGCCGTCGGGGGGCGCCGCGGGGCCGGGGTCGGGGTCGGCCGCCCCCTCTGCCGCCGCGGCCTCCCGGGCCTCCTCCGGGGAGGCCGCCGCCGCCGCCGAGACCAGGGGCAGCGTCCCGCCCTCCGAGGCGGCCCCGCCGGGCCCCGCAGGCCGGCTGTCGGGGCCGCGCAGCCGCCTCAGGGCTCGGCCGCTCCGGCTGCTGCCGCTGCCCATGGCGCCCCCGCCGCCCGCCCAGCAGGCGCGTCTCCCCGCCGAGCGCGGCCCCGGGGCGGGAGCGCGGCCGGGGGTTGGGGGTGCAGACTGGAGTGCGGGGGGCGGGGGACTCGATCCGGGAATGGGGGCGGGGACTCGGGAGGGGGTGCGGAGCCGGAGTAGGGAGGGGACGCGATTCGGGAATGGGGGCGGGGACTCGGGAAGGGGTGCGGCCTGGGATTGGGGGTGCGGATCCGGAGTAGGAGTGGGGACGCGTTTCGGGAATGGGGGCGGGGACTAGGGAAGGGGTGCGGCCTGGGATTGGGGGTGCGGACCCGGAGTAGGGGTGGGGACGCGATCCGGGAATGGAGGCGGGGACTCGGGAAGGGGTGCGGCCTGGGATTAGGGGTGCGGACCCGGAGTAGGGGTGGGGATGCGATCCGGGAATGGAGGCGGGGACTCGGGAGGGGGCGCGGCCAGGGTCTGGGCCTGCGGATGCGGGCCTGGGGGTGGGGGGAGTGAGGACACTAGAGGGGCGGCCGGACCACCAGGGTGCAGACCTGGGCTTGAGGCGCGTGGATGAGATGCGGGGTGCAGACCCGGACTTGGGGCGGGGGGGCTGGTGGTCAGGAGGCGGGGATGCACTCCCCAGGCCTGGGCGACGCAGACGAGATACGCGGGCGCAGACCTCAGCTGGTGCGGATCCGGGCCGGGGGTGGGGGGGCGGTGAGGGGTCCAGGACCAGGGACGAGGGCCAGAGCCAGGGGCGGCCCGGAGGCGGGGGTGCGGTCCTCGCCCGCGGGAGGTGGTGCGGAGCGAGAGCTGGGTGCGGAGCACTGGGGTAGGGGGTCAAGGACTTCGGAGCGGAGCGTCCCCCCCTCAGTCTCCTTCCTCGTCTCCTCCTCCCGCCTGGGGTCGGGACCCCCTTGCAGGGCCGCCTGCCGGGCTGTCGCTCCGCCACCCTCGAGTCATTCAGGTCCCAGCCGCCTGGAACCGAGAACACCCGGGCGCCGCCGGGCCTCGGGGAGACCTTGGCTGGGCTTTTCGTTGATTTACGGGAAACACTCTTCAGGCAAACGCTCAGACAGGCCTGCGAGAGGACGTGATCAGAGTAGGGAGGTGACATCACAGCCGTGTCCCACCAGAGCTGGGAGGGCGGTGGGCGATGTCGCCTCTCAGCCCTCAGTGGTTCAACTCGGGGACCGGGTACAAACACCTGAGGACTGAGTAAGAGGATGAGCAGGCCTCGCACTTCAGGGGCCCCCCAGCCTCAAATTTCTGCCCCTCAGCCTCCCGCTCACAGAGGGACCTAAGACGAGATTGAAGGAGCAAATGGGGTGATGTGACCCCCCTCCAGCCTTTCTTTGAGCCAGCAAGGGACCTAAGCGGGGGGAGGAACACCTCTGGTTTCCTTCCCTCCCCTCCTGCCCCATGGACCATGGAGAGCCTGCCGCTGCCCCTCATCCACATCCCTCATCAGAAAAAGTAACCACTGTTCCAGAAAAATTACAGAAAGCGGGAACAGAGAAAGCATCCTCTCTCTTCCCAGAAAAAAAGAAGCAAAGGAAATACCAGTAGGTGCTGATCACTAATTCTAGCTTTTGGTCATTGGATAATAAAAAGAAAACGCTTATTATTTTGGGTGAACTAACCCCCAAATGAGGAGACTCCTTCAACCCCAGGGATGTTGTTGTTGGTCGTGCCTGTATTAGACTTACACTTGGTTTCTTTCTCTCTCTTTCCCACTTACTTAAAAACCCAGTTTTTCAAAAGTAAGACAATGCCAACATCGTGAGCCTTACTCACCCATCTTGACTTGGCATTAACCAGAATCCTGAGTTGCAGAACGATTGGTAAGATGTAATTTAGGCTAACCTTTCCCAACCACGGACTTGAAACGTTACTGTTTTATCATTCCAGGAGGAGGGATTAAAACTTTAAGCTGGAGAAAATGGAATTAAACACGGGATTCAAGTCCGTATCCATTTGTTTTATTATCCACAGACCAAGGAAGGAGGCTTTCTAACTTCCCTTTTTTTTTCCTTTTCTTTTGACATGAGTCTTAACCATCCAGATATAGGAGATGGGCCAAATACATCATTATTTGAAGTCATCTGGGTGTTCTAAGTCCACAGATGTGTCTACCTTGGAAGCAATTGATTTAAGTTTTCTCTTTAAGAAAACAAATCTCATCTTGGAACTCTTTAAGCCTGGAAAGAAAAAAAAAAAACAGAGGGAAAAAGACATTTTCTTGAACTAAGTTCAACCAGTTTAATCATTTAAAGGAAAACATGTTTTACTTCTGCCCAAGTAGACTCTGGTCATATGACTCATAGTTTAAATATATCCAGGGCTCCCTGTGTGCACCCCCAGGGCAGCCGATGTTTCTCTGACTGTTCTTGATTCCAATCTTGTTTCCCTAGACTTGTCTAGCTCGCATGGCTTCAATAACACAAAGCCTGTGTTCTTTCCATTCTGAGAATCCATTTAAAATCAGCTACATTTGGGGGCACCCGGGGGGCTCAGTCGGTTGGGCGTCCCACTTCGGCTCAGGTCATGATCTCACAGTTCGTGGGTTCGAGCCCTGCGTCGGGCTCTGTTCTGACAGCTCAGAGCCTGGAGCCGGCTTCGGATTCTGTGTCTCCCTCTCTCTCTCTGCCCCTCCCCCACTCGCAGTCTATCTCTCAAAAGTAAATAAATTTAAAAAATTTTTAATGTTTAAAAAACAAATAAAATAAAATAAAATCAGCTACTTTTGGGGGTTCCTGGGTGGCTTGGTTGGTTAAGCGTCCAACTTTGGCCCAGATGATGATCTTGCAGTTCGTGAGTTCGAGCCCCACGTTGGGCTCTGTGCTGACAGCTCAAAGCCTAGAGCCTGTTTCAGATTCTGTGTCTCCCTCTCTCTCTGTTCCTTCCTGCTCATACTCTGTCTCTCTCAAAAACAAAGATTAAAAACATTAAAAAAAAAATAAAATCAGCTACATTTGGAGACCTGGCTTCCATCAAATATGCTAAAAACCCAGATTGATTTTATTAGAAGTTTCCCCTAATAAGCAAACAACCTAAGCTTTCCCACACGACTAACACCTCCTAAGATCATCTCTAGAAAGAAACAAGAATCTCTTTGTCCCAAGAGGTTGGCAAAATCCCAGGAATGTTGGGACACTGGGAATGGGGTCTAACCCCTCTTAAAGAAGCACGGCATCCACACCTCTCCAGCTAAAGGACTTCTTTCTGCAGCGGTGGTGGCCGGTGAGGGGGATGGAAGACGAGACCCCACTTGGGAGCCGTCTGCTTAGCTCCTGGAGACACCTGCGGTAGGACGTGTGACCCGCGAGATGTTTTCCTTGACGACAGAACAGCCTGGCACCTGGAGACGAAGCAGGGCCTCTTCTCACCGCAGCCCAAGGACCACCCCCCCTTTTAAAGCCCAGCTCAAGCGCCCTGCTTCAAGGACTCTCCGATCTACTCACCCTGCTCAGGGCCTCCATCATCATCCACCATTCCCGACGCATCTCTAGCGGTTGTGCAGGAAAGATATACCGCGTAGGGCCTGGCTATTATGAGTATACAGGAAGACAGTATTTATAGTCAGACAAAAAACGATACCGGGTTTGAAACACAGGAAGCCATGTTTCTATTTTTAATGCTTAGTAACTTGAGAGAGACGCGGTGCCATCAATTATTGCTGATACCTTTGGACGGCAGGAGCTCACATAATTGCTATTGTCTTCTTGCAAAGTGTCCAAGCTTTTGCATTTCTTTTCATGGTTTCACCACGGAGAGGGGCGGGCGGAAAGTAAGGAAGAGTTGACACTATTCATTAAGGCTCATTAATGAGTTACGGGACTCTTTTGCAGTACTTACTCAGAAATAAGAATTTTGGGGCGCCTGGGTGGCTCAGTCGGTTAGGCTTCCGACTTCGGCTCAGGGCATGATCTCACGGTTCATGGGTTCGAGTCCCGCATCAGGCTCTGTGTTGACAGCTCAGAGCCTGGAGGCTGCTTCGGATTCTGTGTCTCTTTCTCTCTCTGCCCCTCCCCTGTTCACGCTCTGTCTCTCTCTGTCTCTCAAAAATAAATAAATGTGAAAAAAAATTTAAAAAAATAAAGAGACATCTACGGGCTTCTGGTTCAAAATGGTGGGTCGGGCTCAGTTTGCTTCTCTTATTCCTCGAGCCCCCCACCCCCAATCAAGATAGTGAAGTGAAAAACAAAGAAAAAGGGACGGGGAAGAGGTCGTAATGGGAGGGAAAATCACAAATGAGAGATTTCAGCACATTTCTGGGAGGTGGGAAGCTGATCGTAGAGGGTTTCCGGATGGAACAGGAGGAGAAATTACGGCCTATGATGTGATGTCGGGGGGCTGCCGAGGAAACAGGGGTCGGCTTCTGACGGCGAGGCTCTGGGACTCGGCCAGCAGGTATGAAGGCAGCTGGGAGCCGGAAGACTGATGGAAGGGCTCCACATGGACAACGCCTCGCCCTCCTCCTCACCCGGGGGAAAAGAAGACCGGGCCCCCGGTGCAGTGCTCCTCGGCTGTGTGAAAGACACTCTCTTCCCAAGAGTTTTGCCTGGAGTGGGGAGCTCTGGTTGGGGGGGGTACTTACCAACGGGCAGGCCACGCGAGAGCTGGGCTACGCCAGGTTCAGGCGCCCACACCTAGCCCATACTTGACTCTAGGCTTCATTAGAGTTATTTTTCATCCCGAGGCAGTTGTGTGGCAGGAGGGGAGAGGGGAGGAGGGCGGTGGCGAGGAAGGGACAATGAAGCCTGTGCAGATGTGGACTTAGCACGTTTTGATTCTGGAAGTCAACCTCTGCAACAGTCCTGGCTGAAAAGGGTGTGCATTAAACATGAGGGGTCCAGGGGCACCTGGGTGGCTCAGGTAAGCGTCCGGCTTCGGCTCAGGTCATGATCTCACGGTTCACGGGGTTCGAGCCCCGCGTCGGGCTCTGTGCTGACAGCTCGGAGCCTGGGGCCTGCTTCGGATTCTGTGTCTCCCTCTCTCTCTGCCCCTCCCCCAACTTGCTCTGTCTCTGTCTCTCTCTCAATAATAAACATTTAAAAAAAAAGAAATGTCCAACTTTAAGTTCAAACATCCCCACGACGAACGGCGACTCTGATGTGGAAACTGCCCTGTTAGGCCGGTCACTTCTGCACAGAACCAGCCCATGGCCCCAGAGAGCCGGGAAGATGCGTTCATACGTGCTTCTCCTGGGAGGCCTGAGAATTTTCCAGTGAGCCGAGCAGCCAAAGGAACAGAGGTCTCCAGTTAAAGCGCAGGTTACACATTAAGTTTGCTGGCCCTTTCATTCACAGTGTTTTAACTGGTAAGTGGTGTTGAAGCCCCAGCCTGCTCTTACTGATGGATGCCTGGAACTGTTTGTGCAGGTCCTCCTGCCAGAAAGACCTCCTGTCCTGTGGAATTCAATCAACTGCCACCCGGGGGGCACAGCTGGCACTTCCCCGTCCCTTTACAGACCTTGGTTCCTTAAAGGAGCCTCTCTGCAACCTCATAAGGTAGACATTTATTACCTTCCTCCATTTGATGGACAGGAAAGCTGAGGCTCAGAGGAGCAGCGGACTTGCCTGAGGTCTTGAAGCTAGTAAGTAGCAACGGAGGGATTCGAACCCAAGTCGGTCTAGTCCCCATGGTCTTTTTGTTATGCTAGCTCTACCCAGATATTGAGAAAATTAGCAGGATGGACAAACTGACCCCGGCACCCAGAGCTACCATGTTGGTGCGGATGACCAAACATTTCTGTTTGCCCACGACCCAGGGTATCCCTGGGCTGTGGAACTTTCGACCAACGAGTTGGTCACCCCACGTGTAGGGTTGTTTGGATTATTTACTGAACAAAAGCGCCTCACCTGGGAGCAGGAAGAGGCTCTAGTTCAGCCATGCTCCACGCACCCAGCTGTCCCTTGTGCATCAGGGTTGTGTCCCTTCCCCCAGAGGAGGGGGCGGTGTGGGCTGGCGTAGGGCTGAGGGCTCCCAAGGTGAGCCACATCGGCGTGGGGATTACTTTGAGCTGAAGGCAATCGAGACCCTACAGGCTCGAGAGGAACTTTTGCCCCTCCCTTAACTACATAGAAGAATCTAAATCAGAGGATCTTTCCAGAAATCAGGGTTATTTCCAGAGATACATTTTATCTTGAGTGACCCATCTGTACGGCAGGGTTTGGTTTTCCAAACATGTACGCGTTTTCATCTTCCTGTGAATTACATTCCTTCCCTTTCAAGCCCGAGACCCCGTCCCCCTCCTCCTTAGTTCAGAATGGCACATGCACCTCACTTGGTCTGTCTTTGGAATTTCCGTGTGTGCGTGGATTCCCTGTACGTACGATATTAAATCTGCTTTCTTCCTGCTATTCTGTGTCTTGTCAATTTGATTCTTAGCTCAGCTAGAAGGACCCTTGAAGGGGACAGGAATTCTTGCTTCCTGATACTAGCTAAGGTCCCACCAATTCCTCTGACATTATTAACTCAGAAGTTTAAGGAGCTGAGTGATCAAGGTAATGCTGTCTTTTTTTTTTTTTTGAGAGAGAGAGAGAGGGAGAGAGAGGGAGAGCAAGTGATCAAGAGGCAGATAGAAAGAGAGAGAGAGAATCCCACAGGGGCAGAGAGAGAGAGACGAGAGACAGAGAGAAGTGGGGCTCACCCAAAGGGGGACTCAAACTCACAAACTGTGAGATCATGACCTGAGTCAGATGCTTAACGAACTGAGCCACCCAGGTGCCCTGATAATATTCTCATGTTAAACTAACCTTTTTACCCTCTCGGGCCAGAGAATTTCTCCTAGCCGCCCCCCGCCCCCCGCCATACACACACTATCGAAGCACAAATTCCTAACCATGTTCTTACAAACTAGACCTGTCACAGATGGTTAACGAAACTGGAGGAATATGGTAGATCTAGGATGCTGCGTCTGATAGCAAACATGTCCTCCTAGACATATGGTAGGAACGCACTTTCCATCTTGCAATGGGGTGGTCCGGGGACAATCTCTGGCCAATGACTCGTGAGCAACGTTGAATGCATGCGTCACTTCTAGACTACAGCCATCAACTCTGCTGAAAGATCTCACACTGTCTTCCTCTGTGCCACCGTGATGGCAGTGTTCAAGATGGCGGCAGCTCTGTCACTGGCGTCCTGGAGGCGGAGGTCACTGAGCAGATCCCTGGCTAACGTGTGATGGACATGGAGCCTAAGTAAGAACTAAATATTTGCTGTGCTAAGCCAGTTCTCCCGGGGAGCGTTTCTTGCCGTGACATAATCTAGCCTCACTGCACTCCATGGCGAAGCAACTGACACTTGACTCTCTGAACTACGCGTAGGGCTCTGGAGAGGAGTAGAGTCCAGTTTGCAGTTTCCACACCCTACTTTAGCTCACTGGGGTTGTTAAACGTAAATAAGTTTAATAACGGGGATTGTCTTAAATATCTTCTTAGAAACTATGACTTTTTTTTAAAACTTTGATCATAATCATCTTTTGGTAAAAGTTACTTTAGTTGTAGTTGTGATGGTTGATTTTATGTGTCAACTTCACTGAGCTAAGGGATGTCCAAACAGCTGGCAGAACGTTATTTCTGGGAGGGTCTGAGATGGTGTTTCCAGAAGACATTGGCATTCAAAGCGGCAGATCAAGTAAGGAGATGCCCTCACCGATGTGGCTGAAGATATGATCAGAACAGAAAGGGGGAGGGGTGAAGTCTCACTCTCAGCTTGGGGACCCCCCCCCTCGTCTCCTCCTGCCCCTGGACATTGGCATTCCCCATTCTCAAGCCTTCAGACTCGGACTGAATGGTGCCGCCAGCTTTGCGGGGTCTCCAGCTTGCAGACGGGAGACTGTGGGCCTGCGCGACCTCTCCCGGAGCGACAGCAATGCCTGTCACAAGCCTCCTCTTGCATATACGTCACTCTTTATACTCTTGTATATGTCACTCTTTTAATCTTTGGGTTCTGTTTCTCCGGAGAACCCTGGCTAATGCAGGAAGCCACGAAAAATCTCCCGAGTGGTACAAAAAGCAAATTTATTGTCCTACATTGATTAAAAGTCAACACTTCCAGTTGGGGCAGTGTCGCGCTTTGTCTGCCACACTTCCGGCCCTAAGTCTTACCTAGTTTTGTGCTCTCCCAGCCCTGCAGTAGATCAACACAGGCCGCAGGCCCCCTCTCCTGCAAGACAGTGGGGGGCTGGGCAAGGAAGGGGTCGGCGACAGCAGGAGGTGGGCTCTGCCCCGGCAAGAGGCCAGCCATCCTTCTGGATCGGAAGGTGCCATTCTGACTCAGGTTTGATTTTTGTCCCACCCATTTGATTCTGTGTTAAAATTGCAACACCAGGGGGCGCCTGGGTGGCTCGTCGGTTAAGTGTCCGACTTTGGCTCAGGTCATGATCTCACAGTTTGTGAGTTCAAGCCCTGCGTCGGGCTCTGCGCTCACAGCTCAGAGCCTGGAGCCTGCTTGGGGTTCTGTGTCTCCCTCTCCCTCTCTCTCTCTGCCCCTCCCCTGCTTGTGCTCTTTCTCTCTCAAAATTAAATAAACATTTTTAAATAAAACAAAATAAAATAAAATTGCAACACCATAATAACCTTACAACTTGGTCGACTATTTGTATGTGCGCCTGTGTTTAAGAGAACGGATCGGTAGACCTGAAGACGGAGTGTTGCGTTCAGGGCTCAGCAGCCCACAGCCAGCAAACCAAACCCAGCTTTCACCTGTTTTTGTGAATAAAGTTTTATTGGACACCACCATGTGCCCGGTTTGTTTATGTGCGGTCTCCGGCTGATTTTACATCACTCTGAAAGGTTGAGTAGTCGCCCCAGAGACCCTTTGTCCTGCAAAGCCTAAAATATTTACCACCTGGCCCTTCCCAGAAACTTTGCCAAAGTCTGGTTTAGTTGAAAGGCCTCTCTCTGAGTTTTCACCCATTTGTTCCGGATGATAGTTTATTCATGAAAGAAAAGGAAGTTAATATTAACCACCTGCGATCTTTAGTAACTTATTTCTGCCTTTATACCTAACTGTGTTCTCACCAGAGGCCTTGGGTGAGGGTGTTGAGCTATGCAATCCTGAGTAAAAGGTTCTTACAGACAAACCAGCCTTCCCAATTTTTATATTCTTTCTTTTGTATGAACCAGACGCTAGATCTGCAAGTCATCCTCATTTTTCTACTTCTACAGTTTTTTTTTATTTATGTTTATTTATTTTTGAGTGAGAGAGAAAGAGCACAAGTGGGGGAGGGGCAGAGAAAGAGGGAGACACAGAATCCAAAGCTGGCACCAGGCTCCGAGGTATCAGCATAAAGCCGGACGCGGGGCTCGGACTCACCAACCAAGGGATCATGACTTGAGCCGAAGTCGGACACTTGCCTGACGGAGCCACCCACGTGCCCCTCTATGTCTATAGCTTTCGTCACAGATGAAATGTTGAAGGCATTCCCCTCCCTCTCATTCTTTCTCTCATTCAGACACAAATAAGGGGGAAAATCTTTTTGATTTCCAGTTTTGCAAACCTCAACACTGGGAATATATTAAAGTTATTTTAATGCATTTAAGACTACATAGCTAATTATGCTTTGATTTCTTAAACTAAAAGCAAATTTAGACCAAAATGAAACCATCAGAAAAGAAACTCAATCTGCTCAAATATACACTCCCCATGTGTTCAATGTGATTAGCTCTACAAATATTTGTAAAGCGCATCATGATAAATTTGGGGAATAAACAAATAAATGATCCATAACCCCTACCCTCCAGGGACTCGGGGGAGACCGCTGTGTAAAATAAATCATCAAGGTAAAGGGAGAAACGGGAAATAACGGTACAAAATATAGAGGAAGGAGGATTAACAGGAGTGAATAACTCTGAGGAAGCTCAGGAAAGCGTCGTGGAGAAAACACCAGAGTGGGGTTTTAAATTTTTTTTAATGTTTATTTTTATTTTTGAGAGAGAGAGAGAGGGAGACAGAATTGGAAGCAGGCTCCAGGCTCTGAGCTGTCAGGACAGAGCCCGACGCAGGACTTGAACCCACAAACCGTGAGATCATGACCGGAGCTGAAGTCAGACGCTTAACCAGCTGAGCCACCCAGGCGCCCCCAGAGCAGGGTTTTAAAAGAGGAGGAGAAGGTGAGTGTCCAGAGCAGAGGTGACGGCCCGGAGACGTGGAAGGCATGGGGCATTTGGAGGCTTGGGGGTGAGGGCAGAGAAATGAGAGCTAGTGCCCTCTTCCAAATGCCCTCATGGGTACTTGGCGTACTGCTCTAGTGGGGAAAACAGCAACCTGATTTTTAAATAGAAGCCTGTGTTTGGGGACACCCAGGTGGCTCAGTCAGTTAAGTGTCCAGCTCTTGATTTCGGCTCGGGTCATGATCTCACAGTCTGTGAGATGGAGCCCCACATGGGGCTCTGCACTGAGCATGGGGCCTGCTTAAGATTCCCTCTCTCCCTCTCTCTCTCTGCTCCTCCCCTGCTCACGCACTCTCTCAAAACTAACTAACTAAATAAAACAGAAGTCTAAAAAAATCCTGCATTTGGACAAAATGAAACACTCAAGTACAGAAAGGCTTCTCTCCATCCCAGCTCATCTCCCCTTCCCAGCCCCCGCGTCATTCGGAACGTGGCCCTCATGGTCCCATGCCAGCGCTGTGTTCTAGACACACACAGCAAACCCGGGTGCGTGTCATTGGCCCTGGAAGGATCCTGGGTAATACACGCTCCGCACAGAGTCCTGAAGAAGGAAAAGTGACTCACCAGGGTCCCGCCACAAGGCTTTCAGATCTATCATTTACTGAGGACTCCGGAGCCCTGACACTGCAAGGTTCTGATGGTTTGACCTTGGCGGCATTGTGGGGTAGATCCCCTCGCCCCCCGTTTGACAGGCAGGGCACTGAGGCTCAGAGAGCCCAAGATACTTGCCCACAGTCGCACAGCTCATCAGTGCCAGAGCCTCGGTGCAGAGCCCCATGCTCCCCTAACACCTGTCCCAACGCTAAGGCCGGATGTCCCGGTCCCTGGCTGTGACCTCCATCACCGGCGGGCCACCCCAGCTAGCAGACCAGCAGACAGCAGCACAACTAGCGTTGGCGACACGTATAAAGCACGCGCCCTCGTCCTCTGAGGCACCTCTCTCCGAGACGGAGGCTGGGTCAGCATCTTCCACCCCCCGGAAAGACCCCAGCCCATCAGTGTGCACGACCCCATACCCACCTCTAGCGGCCAAGGGCAGAAGAGAGCTATCTGAACGTGCGGGGAGCCCCCACCATCATGACGACACGCATCTCTAGGTCTCTCCACTGCGGCTCTAAGTCCATATGAGACCTGAGCACTAGACGCTCCTACAGCCGACTTGGGTTGCCATGGTAACTGGGCCATCCGATGACTCTGCCTGATTAGACCAGTGCCAGCTACATCTGCCGAGGTCGTAGTTCCAAATCCCAGCACTCGGCGAGTCACTCCTGTGCCTCTGGGTACAGGCCGCAGGACTCTAGGGGAGGGGATCCTGGTGGAGTTCAGGAGTGCCTCTCCTTAGCCTTCGGGGTTTTGCTGCCTCCCAGACCCAGCTCTGGTTTTTTGTTTTTGTTTTTGTTTTGTTGTAAGCTTTTATTTATTTATTTAATTAAAAAAAATTTTTTTAATGTTTTATTTATTTTTGAGAGAGAGAGACAGCGTGAGCAGGGGAGGGTCAGAGAGAGAGGGAGACACAGAATCTGAAGACAGGCTCCAGACTCTGAGCTGTCAGCACAGAACCTGACGTGGGGCTCGAACCCACGAACGGCGAGATCGTGACCTCAGCTGAAGCCGGACGCTCAACCGACTGAGCCCCCCAGGCGCCCCAAGATTTTATTTTTTTAAGTAATCTCTACCCCCAACCTGGGGCCCAAACTCACAACTCCACAATCAAGAGTCACATGCTCCACCGACCCTGTTGATCAGAAGTGGCCGAGGTGTCCGGGGATCGGCAGTTCCCGAGGCCAAGAGCTGCCGCGAGGAGGGGACAAGGGTGGGGGGGCCAGGCCAGGGAGAGAGTCCTGCTTTTGTGCTCCTCTCTCTCTCTCTTGTTCTTTACATTAATT
Source organism: Cryptoprocta ferox (assembly GCA_028646485.1). NCBI lineage: Eukaryota > Metazoa > Chordata > Mammalia > Carnivora > Eupleridae > Cryptoprocta > Cryptoprocta ferox. The sequence continues at coordinate 125,753,347 of CM053576.1, read as the reverse complement.
TATTTTTGAGAGACAGAGACAGAGCACAAGTTGGGGAGGGGCAGAGAGAGGCGGAGACAGAATTGGAAGCAGGCTCCTGGCTCCGAGCTGTCAGCGTAGAGCCCCATGCGGGGCTCGAACTCACGAACCGTGAGATCATGACCTGAGCTGAAGTCGGACGCTTCACCGACTGAGCCCCCCAGGGCCCCCCCCCTCTCTGGGTGCTGGCTGCCTGGGCAGGTGGCCGGAGCCCCTTGTGTATCCCACCGCCCCACCCTGGACCCTTGTCCAGAGCCCAAGAGGAAAGACGAGACGTGCCAGGCAGTTAACAAGGAGATGGAGAAAGGGTCTCGGTTGGACACTGAGGAGACGCAATAACAAAGCCCAGGGAGGGCTCCCGCGTCACAGAAATGACGGAAGGGAAGAGTCGGGAAATCGGAACCAAGCCTGCAGGACCGTTAGCAGTGTGGGACCAGGTCAGTGTCTTGGTTTTACAGTCCTACCAGGTCGTGCCACGCCGTAACAGTGGGGGCGGCTGCGTGCGACACACGAACGCTGTGCACTATCGCACATAGGTCTAAAATTATTTCCAAAGAAAATGTTTAAAGCTTGTGTAATTTTCTTCACAAGAGAATTAAAGGAGGTCCTACTGCCTTTCCTCCCTTGGGACATCAGAAAATGATTTTGTCAGACTGCCTTCTTGCTCTGCCCCTCGCACTGGGACACAGGCATGTCCCCCAGGCCACGGGGCAAAGGCCCAAGGAGCGTGGGGAGACGCAGGAGAGAGCAGCCGGCCTCTTCTTAATGTTACGGCATTTTCCTAAATCCTTTATTGTTCCTGTTGCTCAGGCCAAAATCCTTGGGGTCACGCTTGGCTCCTGTCTCTCACACCCCACCTGCCCACGTCAGCAGTTGACTTGGTTCCGCCTTATGATTACATATCCAGACCGCTTCTGACCACCTCCGTTGCCCTCTCTCATGCCTCGCCAGCCTCTCTGGTCTCCTTGCCCACCCCCAGTCATGCCAGACACACGCACACCCCAGGGCCTTTGCACTGACCGCATCTGTGTCTCTCTTTCGGAAAGCGGCACAGCTCACGTCCATCCATAGGGATGCATCCTGCACAGTCCCCTTTCGTCATTGCAGGGAGGCCTATGTTATGGGAGCCCCCACCCTACACTTCAGACCCCTTTTTTCTGCTCTATTTTCTTTCCATAGTTCCTTCACCTTCCTACACACAATTTAATATACTTATTGATTATGTTGATTGTTTGCCTCTGTGTTAATATACTTATTGATTATGTTGATTGTTTGCTAGAATACAAACTCCCAGGGACAGGGATTTTTTTTCTGTATTGTTCCCTGCTATGCTCCCGGCACCTCGAACAGTACCTGGTCCTCCGTAACTATTTGTTGAGTCAGGGATGAGTGTGAGAGAAGGGCGTATGACAGCCACTTTTTCCTCTCCAGGGACAAGCGTGCGCAAACTGCTCACAGAACTAGTCTTTTATAGGTTTTTGTTCATCCAGAGCAGAACATGCACTATGTCCAGCCAAGGCCAAAACCGAAATAGGGTCTGTTCTCAAGTGCTGGCTTCACGGGGCAGGAGCACATGGACATGAAGACACTCAGATGTGAGTTTGGTCTGAGTGTAGCCTCAGACAGATTATTATATATATATTTTTTAGTGTTTATTTATTTTTGAGAGAGAGACAGACAGAGTGCAAGAGGGGGAGGGGCAGAGAGAGAGGGAGACACAGAATCCGAAGCAGCTCCAGGCTCCAAGCTGTCAGCACAGAGCCCGACGCGGGGCTTGAACTCACCAACCACGAGATCATGACCTGAGCCGAAGTCGGACACTTAACCGACTGAGCCACCCAGGCGCCCCCAAATAGATTATTTATTCTCACTGTGCCTCAGTTTCCTCATCCATCAAAAGGGGATTAATAATTCCTGCATCTAAAAACAATCAAAAAATAATTTCCGCATCATCATGTTTTTGGGAGACGTGACTACAGTTAAATGTGGTCACACGTGCCAAGCCACCAGCATGTAAGTGTCTGGCACGTAAGAAACACTCAAAGAATGTGAGCGAAAAATGCACTTGTAAAAGGTGACTGTTTAAATTTCAAAATACGGGGGGCGCCTGGGTGGCTCAGGTAGTTAAGCACTTGACTTCGGCTCAGGTCATGATCTCACAGTCTGTGGGTTCGAGCCCCGCGTCGGGCTCTGTGCTGACAGCTCAGAGCCTGGAGCCTCCTTCCGATTCTGTGTCTCCCTCTCTCTCTCTGACCCTCCCCTGCTCACTCTCTGTCTCTGTCTCTCAAAATAAAATAATAAAGACATAAAAAAATAAAATTCAAAATACATTTTTCCCCCAGAGATGTAATGAAAAAAAAAGGGAATTATTCCCTGGAGCTCCCAAGAAAGTTTGGTAACAGAACTGAGAACATATAATCAGCTCAAGGCTGGTGCCAGTCCAGTGAACATTTGCTGAGGACCCACCTCGGGCCGGCCACTGTCCCGGTGACAGCTAGGACTGACTTCCTAAGCGCCGCACAACTTTATTTACCTTCTGGCTCTGGACTCATCAGGTGGAGTAGAAATCAGGTGTCAGAGTTCAAAGGACACTTAAATGCCATCTTTCCGGGCGGGCAAGCTGAGGCCTGGAGAGGGTGTAAATAATGTGCCCAGGGTCACTCGGCTGCTCCTGCCCGAACCCGTGCTCCTTTTGACGGTCAACATGACCGTATCAATAACTATGAGATGGAACAAGAATGTCTTCTTTGCGACAAAAGTGTCCCGAAGTCTTCTATACGATGAACAACTGTGTCCCAGCTCTCGGGCGAACGTGGGTCCTGAGCTCCCGTCTCCAGCGTCTCCTTGAGATCCTGTTTTATATCAGCTTCTAGGCAACCGGGGAGAGGTCTCCTTCCCTTTTGCTTCCAGCCTGGGGGAAACGAATGGGTAACTGACGTCGCGCCCAGCGCGCCCCCTGCCGACCATTAGTGGTATCCGTTTCCAGGGCCCCAAACCCTGCTCCCAACTGAACCGGGGTCTTGGAGAGCCTCTACCTGGGCAGGGCTGAGGGGCAGCCGTCTGCCCTTAGGTTGAGGGTGTGAGAGTGGCCATGGGACTTGACCTCTAGCCTTTGCAACGCGCGCTATTTGATTTGGGTTGTATGTTCATTTGAGGAGGGCTGAGGAGACCTGCCCCGTCACCCCCCTCCCCCAACACTCCGCACCATCACCAACTTGTTCCTTCAATGTCACTTAACTAAATGTAATATTTATCGTGTCCAACCATGTGCAGGCATCGTGCTCAGAGCCGTAGGAAATATGGAGATTAATAAGATCTTCCTGTCTATTCACAAAGACGAAAGTAGCGCGGGCTGTGTGGTTCAAGCCCCTAAGACGTGCGGAGTGAGCTCTGCCTTGTTTAAAGGCCTTAACGGTCAGCAGCCTCAACCGTGAGACAGGTGCACAACATGGCCCACGGTGCGTCCTCCATAAACGTCAGGGGTCATCGTCTTCACCACCGGTCAGGATAAATGGACTCACCGAAGGTTCCAGAGTGGGAGATAAAGGGCGGAATTAAGGTGTGGGTGTATCTGCTTTGGCTCAAATGCTTCTTCTCTCCGAGCGCCCCTGTGGCGCTGGAAAAAAGAACTTGGGCTTCAATGGCTTCTCTCTCTTCCCGTAAAGTCCATGGAAAGTGGAGTGGGGTCTTATTTCCCACACCTCCTCCTGTAGCTAAGGAAGGTCCGGGGGCTGACGGCCAGGTGGTGGGCCCAGCATCCGGGAGCCAGGGCACAGGCCACCTGTTCCAGTCACTGAGGCTAACGGGGTCTTCTCTGCAGGACGTCTTGGGTCTTCAATCTGCTAATGCGGCCTCTGGGAAGGACATGAAGGGGTAACCCTTTGTCAGGGAGAACCTCTGAGGAATAAGTTTTCAGAGTTGGAGATCGAGTCCCCATGGCCTTGTGGGGACCCTGTACAGCCAACCAAGATGGCAGCTGTCCTTGGTGCTTCTGAAAATCAGCCCTGGCCATGTGCGGCCGCCTCAAGAGCCAAGCTAGACAGAGCCCACTACCCACTACAGGGGAAGAGGAAGACAGGAGGGGGTTTCCTAGAAATGATGCCAGAGCCATGCGCTCCACAAGGGGTAGGAGAGGGTGTGTGTGTGTGTGTGTGTGTGTGTGTACATATTTTTAAGGGAATATTGTCTAAATCCCAGAGCTATGTTTTTTATTGTCAGGCTCTACATTAATCACCAGTCTATTTATGAGGAAGTAAGTAAAAAGTTCAGATTAAAAAAAATTTTTTTAATGTTTGTTTATTTTTGAGAGAGACAAAGACAGAGTGTGAGCTGGGGAGAGGGAGAGACAGAAGGAGACACAGAATCCGAAGCAGGCTCCGGGCTCTGAGCTGTCAGCACAGGGCCGACGCGGGGCTCGAACTCACAAACTGCAAGATCATGACCTGAGCCAAAATCGGTCGCTTAACTGACTGAGCCACCCAGGCGCCCCCGGAGATCAGATTTTAAAGAACTAAAAAAAAAACAGTAGGATTTTTTTTTTTTTTTGACTGAAGCTAACATTAAGTAATGTTTAGACCTTTTCTGTGCCGTCTCTCTAGTTCTCGTTGAATTGTTCACAGAGAACTGGGGGGCCTCACACATACCCCTTCTGGTCTTAGAAAGGGCAGGAGGGTGAGAAAGAGGGTCGTATGGAAGATGCTTAGGGGTTAACAGGCACGGGGGTGGGCGTGTGAACACAGCCAAGTGACAGTGCCCGAGGTGGGGCAGAGGTAGAGGGTGCCCCGGAATTGATGGTACTGCCCAGGGGGCGGGGGGGGGGAGGTGTGGGATTGGGGGGGCAGGGTGGGACAGCCACTCTGGGCTTTTCAGGCACATAAACATCCTTTTTGTTCCAGTGTCTATCACTTGCAACGAGAAGACTTCTTAGAATATTCCCCTCGGTTCTGCCTCGTTCTGCATCGAGTCCACTTTCCACTCTGTGCTTCCGAGTCTCGGGCTCAACTCTCTAAGCTCCAAACGCAGTGGGAGCTTCTCTCCGGCCCATGGCCCGCAAATGGCCTGAAACTGGGCTTCCTTAGGAAAGCTTGAGTCGGCTGCCCATTCTTGACGGGTTAAGAGCCTAGAAACTGCCGGCGTCATGGCCTTTCCCCTGCACCTTCAAGGGCAAGGAGGACAGGTGGGGAGCTGACGCTGGGGCTTGAGGGCCTTGCAAGGACCCGGACATCTGCTTGCATGTGATGAGCCCAGTGGTGAGATCGAGCCCTGCATCAGGCTCCGTGCTGAGTGTGGAGCCTGCTTGGGATTCTCTCTCTCTCTCTCTCTCTCTCTCTCTGTCCCTTCCCCACTCATGGTCTGTCTGTCTGTCTGTCTCTCTCTCTCCCCCAAAATAAATAATTAAACATAAAAAAAAAGGGATGAGACCAGTGAAGGTCAAAGTCCTCAGGCCCAGCACTGAGTGCGGAATCCAGGCATCTTGGCCCTCGACCCCCTGGAGCACTTTCTTGACACTTTATTTATGGTGACCCGCCCAGAGTGTGATTCTGCAGGTTTTGAAAATGCACATCTGCCGGCCCCAGTCTCTAGCCTCCATAATCTCCCCGCAGCGCCGTCCTCAGCCTTGGGGCCAAGCCTAGATAAGCCTCCCTGGGCCTGCCCATCAGGCACCAGCAGAGAAAGCACAGTGTCACCTCCCCTGGGTCTCATGGGCAATATATAGGCTTTCCTATTATGGGGGTGGGGGAGGGCATGGAAAACCCTGGAGCAAAACTCCCAATCCTCGTATTAACCACCAATTCCTGAGGATTACCGAACGCCAGGCACTGTGCTAGACGCCACAAGGCCTTCACTGAAGGCTCACACATCCTGCTGAAGCATTAACACCCCGTTTTACAGACGAGGAGGGGAAGCTCAGTGAGGAAGCAGCTTGCTCGCTCACACGGCCAGGATGTGGCAGAGGGCAACAGACCAGGTGTGTCTGACTCCCGAGGCCGTGCCCTCAAGTCACGGCCCCTCTGTTTCCATGTCCCCCTTCAAATGCACCTCTGGTCTCTGGTCAAACGTTTTCGACCTTTTTCATCAAATAGAGTGACGTGATAGGCAACGGATAATGGTATCAATTTTGTTCCAAACTCTGCATTGTCAGTCTATTAAAATACTCCTATAAAAGTTAATGCTGGAAATGTAAATCAAAACCACATGGTTATTATTTAAAAAAATATTAAATAAGAAGTGCTGGTAGGACGCAGAGAAACTGGAACCGTTGTGCACTTGTGGTGGGATGTATGATGGTGCGCTCACTACGGAAAACAATTTGGCAGTCCCTCAAACAATTAAAAATTACATTATTCTCTGTACTTTTAAATTTTTATTTGTTAAAAAATGTTTATTTATTTTGAGAGTGAGAGAGAGAGAAAGAGAGCGTGAGCAGGGGAAGGGCAGAGAGAGGGAGAGAGAGAATCCCAAGCAGGCTCACGCTGTCAGCACAGAGCCTGACACGGGGCTCGATCTCATGAATCATGCGATCATGGCCTGAGCTGAAACCAAGTGCCGGATGCTTAACCGACTGGGCCACCCACGCGCCCCATGTACGTTTGTAATTTTTAAAAAAATGAAGAAAGGAAAAAGGACATGCCACATTTTCTGATCACAGTGCAGTAAAAACCAAGAGTGGAAGTGAAAAGATACCTAAAATTAAAATCAAATCGTATGGATAATTAACAGTTTTGACCATCTAAATCACTCAGATCAGGTGGAAATCAAAACCCAAAATTCAGACTACCTAGAAAAAATGCAAAAATGAGATCACACCCATTTAACTCTGTGGAATTTGGTCAAAATATACCCAAAAGAACATAGATGGGCATTATTAATTTCATTACAGGGGAGCCTGGGTGGCTCAGTCGGTTGAGCATCCGACTTCAGCTCAGGTCATGATCTCATGGTTGGTGAGTTCGAGCCCCACATCGGGCTCTGTGCTGACAGGTCAGAGCCTGGAGCCTGCTTCGGATTCTGTGTCTCCCTCTCTTTGCCCCTCCCCCACTTGCACTCTGTCTCTCTCTCTCTCTCTCTTAAGAATAAATAAGCATTAAAAAATTTTTTAAATAATTTCATTAAAAAAAAAAAGATGCTTAAATGCAATGTGGGTTCCTGGATCGAATCCTGGAAGAGAGGACATTAGTGAGGAACCTGGTGGAATGAGAATAAGTCTGTAGTAAATCATCTGGTACCAAAGTTAATTTTTTTACTTTTAACAAATACAGGATGCCATGATTAGGGGGAGCTAAATGAAGCGTATGTAGAAACTTTCTGTAACATCTTTGCAATGTTCCTGCAAATCTAAAATTATTTCCCAATAAAAAGCTCAAAGAAAAAGATGGCAGTTTAGAGCTACACGGGCGTCCAGAGGAAAGGCATCGAGTATCTGCGTGGTGGCAAGGACCCTGGCGAAGCCGTGTGGACTTGAACCCTGCGCCTGGGCGCTGGCCTCTGGACCCCGCTCCTCTGGCCCTGGCCCTGGGAGCAGCCCCTTGGGGGCCAGTTCTACAGTGTTCTGGGAGCTGCTCCTCGAAGCTCCACCCACAGTCCACTCCTCCAGCCCTTGCACTCATTTTGTAAGCATTCACACCCCCTTTTCTGCTTAAATTGGCGATGGTAGTTTCTGCTATTCTCAAACGACTCCTAACTGAAATGCAGATGGAAATACTGAATATATTCACTCCATAGAAGGAAGTGAAAAACTTATCAAAAATTCACCTCCCTCTGCACCAAAAAAGGTGTTAATCCTTGATAGTGTTTATAGGCAAATTACATCAAACTTACCAGAGACAGATAATTTAAACTATATCAGGGTAAAGAAAAACACGTGAAGATTCTTAATTTTATTCTAATGAACTACTTGGATTTCAAACTATATGAGAATAGAGAACATAGTTTAAGAATTAACAATATTTTTGGGGCGCCTGGGTGGTTCAGTTGGTGAAGTGTCTGTCTTCGGCTCAGGTCATGATCTCATGGTTTGTGAGTTCAAGCCCCGCGTCGGGCTCTGTGCTGACAGCTCGGAGCCTGGAGCCTGCTTCCGATTCTGTGTCTCCCTCTCTCTCTGCCCCTCCCCCGCTCATGCTCTGTCTCTCTCTCTCTCAAAAATAAACAAACATTAAAAAAACTTAAAAAAATTAATGATATTTGTGTGTGTGTGTGTGTGTGTGTGTGTGCGTGTGGCTGATGCAAAATCTAAACAAGTCTATTGGCTCTAGTAGAGTAAAAGAATAAAAGATCATGACAGATACACTTCATGGTTAACAGCGCAGAATCAGAATCAGGAACAAGACTGTAAGGTGGAAACCCTAGTTTCGCCTGTTTGATTTTGGGCAAGCTACTTAACCCCTCTGTCTCACTTTCTTCATATGTGCAATGGGGATGATGATACAGCTACCTCATGGGGTTGTCAGGAATTAAACTATGAAAATACAAAAAGTGCTAAGAACAATTCCAGAATATAGTAAAGGCTGTGTATTAGTTGGCTTTTATTATTAACATCATCTCAGGATGCAATGTAGCAAATCGTATGGATAGATTTAAGGAGAAGAATCACCCAGTTTATTGGTAGATGCCAAGAGTATTTGATTAAATTCAACGCTTCTCATAAAAGCTCCCTGAGATCTAGGAAAACAGTAACATTCATTGAATGTGATAAAGAATATGCATCAAACATCGACAACAGGTACTTGTGGACAGAGAGGCTGATGTGAAGCCTGATCATGGATTCTCTTCTCCATCATTCATTAAGTGAATATTTATCAAGAACATAGGGGGACCCCATGCTGGAGATGCAGCCATAAAGAGCTTGCTGGGTCCTGCTCTCCTAAGCTTACATTCTAAAGAAAAAAATTCAAGAGACTGACTAGTGCTTTGCAAAACATTACAATAAGGGGGTGTGTCCGAGTGACCAAGCAAGTGACACCGTGCTGAGATCCAAGTGAGAAGGAGGAGTTGTGCAAGAGACCAGGAGAAAGGGCATCTCAGCCCTGAGAACAGCTGTCCCCAGGGCTCCAAGTGGGGGTCAGCTTGGAACGGCCAGGGAACACAACGAAGGGCCAAGCACTAAGGTATGAAGATACTGAGATTTAATTCCAGCGAGACATGTGCAAAATCTCCAAGAAGAATATTACAAAACTTACTGGTGGCCACTGAACAAAACCTTACTGAAGAAGTTTATCATGTTCATGACTGGGAGGACACACTGCTTAAGATAATATGTTCCCCCAAATTACCTATAAACTCAATGCAGTTATAATTTAAAATTTCTAGGGGGTGCCCAGGCGGCTCAGTCAGTTAAGCGTCTGACTCTTGATTTCGGCTCAGGTCACGATCTCATGGTTGGTGAGTTCAAGCTCGGAGTCGGGCTCTACACTGACAGCATGGAGCCTGCTTGGGAATCTCTCTCTCTCCCTCTCTCTCTGTTCCTTCTCCACGCGTGCGCATGCGCTTTCTCCCTCAAAATAAAGAAATAAACTTTTAAAAATTCTAGTACTTGGTTCTAGTTTGTCTTAATTTGGAACTTGACAAACGAATTGTTAAGATTCACCTGGACAGAGAACTGTGCAGGAAAAGACCAGAAATACTTGAATAAAAGAAAAATAGGGGCGCCTGGCTGGCTCAGTCGGGAGGGCATACGACCCTTGATCTCTGAGTCGTGAGTTCGAGCCCCGTGTTCGGCGTAGAGCCTACTCAAAAAAGAAAAGAAAAGAAAAAAGAATAATAAAGAGAGAGTCATGACTTAGCAGACATAGAAAATAAATTATATAACTACAATAGTTAAAAGAATATGATAATAGATCAATGACACATAATTGAGAATCCAGAAATCATACATATGGAAATTTAGTACTGTGCTTTACAGGATAAAGATATGTTTAAAATTAGTATATAAAGGAAAAGTGGAGCATTTAGTAAGGGTATTGGAACAATTACCTATCAATTTAAAAAAGTAGAGCTCATGGGCATCTGGATGGCTTTGTCGGTGGAGCGTGTGATTCTTGATCTCTGGGTTGTGAGTTCGAGGCCCGCGCTGGATGTAGAGATTACTTAAAAGCAAAATCTTTAAAAACCAAGTAAAAAGTAGAGACCAGCTACTAAAAAGTTGAGTAGAGCTCAACCTTATTCAGCAGCTCAGAGATTCAAGTGTACAAAATAAGTCATCAATGTCCTACAAGAAAATGTGTCTTTGTGTGGTGTTTTAGCCCAGCAAAAACAGAAACCAGAAAAGGAAAAATTTGACAGCTTCACCACATAAACACTTATAAACTTCTGAATGGTAGAAGACACCATAAATGATATTAATAGCTTTTTAAAAATATTTATTTATTTTTGAGAGGGAGCACAGGCAGGGAAGGGGCAGAGAGAGGGGGAGAGAGGATCGGAAGCAGGTTCTGCACTGAGAGCAGCGAGCCCAGTGTGGGCATCGAACTTACAAACCACGAGATCATGACCTGAGCTGAAGTCGGATGGTCAACCCCCGAGCCACCCAGGTGCCCCATCCAAGTGCTTATGAAGAAGGGGAACAACTTGAACTCGCGTTCATTGCCAGTGAGAATGTTAACGGTACAACCACTCTACAGAACAGTTTGGCAGTTTCTTCTAAAGTTAAATATACACTTAGCAAATGACCCAGCAATTACACCCTTGAGTATTTATCCTAGAGAAATAGAAGCCTATATTCATTCAAAAATCTCTACAGTTGAGTATTCAAAACAGCTTTATTTGCAATAGTCAAAACCTATTCAAAAAACCCAGATGTCCCACACCAGGAGAATGATGAAACACATGGACACGAGCACATCCGTGGGCCAGGGGACACCACTCTGAAATGAAAAGGAACAAACAGGATCCACCTCACCTCAAGCTCATTAGGCTGAGTGAAAAAAGCCAACCTCCAAAGGTTACACTCTGAAAGATTCCATCTAGGTATTTATCCAAAGGATACAAAAATGCTGGTTCAAATGGGCACATGCACCCCAATGTTTATAGCAGCGCTATCGACAATAGCCAAAGTATGGAAGGAACCCAAATGTCCATCGACGGATGAATGGATAAAGAAGATGTGGTTTATATACACAGTGGAATATTACTCAGCCATCAAAAAGAATGAAATCTTGCCATTTGCAACAATGTGGATGGAACCAGAGTGTATGATGCTAAGCGTAATTAGTCAGAGAGAGATAAATATCATGGTTTCACTCCTAGGTGAAATTTAAGAAACAAAATAGATGAACATAGAGGAAGGGAAGCAAAAATAAGATAAAAACAGAGAGGGAGGCAAATCACAAGAGACTCTTAAATACTGAGGGTTGTTGGAGGGGCGGTGGGTGGGGGGATGGGCTCCATGATTGATGGGCATTAAGGAGGGCACTTTTTGGGATGAGCACTGGGTGTTAAAAGTAAGTGATGAATCACTAGATTCTACTCCTGAAATCATTATTACACTATATGTTAACTAACTTGAATTTAAATACAATTAAAAAAAGAATAAGCGTACTAAAAAATGCTTCTTTTAGGGGCACCTGGGGGCTCAGTAGGTTAAGCGTCCGACTTCGGCTCGGGTCATGATCATATAGTTTATGGGTTCGAGCCCCGCATTGGGCTCTGTGCTGACAGCTCAGAGCCTGGAGCCTGCTTCCGATTCTGTGTCTCCTTCTCTCTCTGCCCCTCCCCCACTTGTTTTCTGTCTCTCTCTGTCTCTCAAAAATAAATAAAATGTAAAAAAAAAAAAATTCTTAAAAAAATGCTTCTTTAAATAAACATGCCTATGTGGTTAGATCCTAGCCAACAAAAAACAAAATATTCTCTAAGTAACAAATTACGGTGATGGAGAAAGATTGGTGATCGCCAGGAGTTAGGGAGGGGGTGGCCTGGACTATTAAGGAGTAACCCAGGGACTTTCTTTGTGGTGAGGGAACAGCTCTGTCTCCTGATTTGGTGAGGATGACTCAAATCTACACATGTGACCAAATTTCCAAGATCCATTTACACATACACACTCACAGAAGTGCCTGTCGAAACTGGTAAAATCCAAATAAGCTTCACAATTTACTTACTGGTATTGCACCAATACCAGTTTCCTGATTTTGACAAGCCGCTGTGGTTATGTGAGATACTGAGGGAAGCTGGGTGACGGGCACATCGGATCTCTGTACTGATTGTGCAACTTCTTGTATGTCTTAAACTATTCCGAAAGAAAAAGTTCTAATTTTAAGATAAGACATACATGAAATACCAGGAAAATATAACCGGGGCATATATAATAGAAAAAGGTCCCATCCAAAACAAATAGAGCTCCTATAAATCAATAAGAAAATGACGAATAACTCAACCAACGAATTGACAAATACCAGGAAATTCAGAGAAGAAATACAAATGGACATTAGATAAGTATCCATGGGTCCATATTCGATCTCACTAATAATCAAATAAATTCAGATTAAGACAACAAGCCAGTATTAGTTTCCATCCATACAAGACTGACGGCCAGGATAGAGACAAAGGGGTACTTACATTCTCGGCCAGTGAGTGTAAACTGGTCAATATTCTAACAGGCAGCTCCATGGCACCGACCCAAATGTTACAAGTTTACACCATGTGACCGAGTACTTCTACTTTCCGGAAATACAAAGGTCTACATTGCAGTACTGTTTATAAAAAAAATTTTTTTAGTGTTTATTTATTTTTGAGACAGAGAGAGACAGAGCGTGAGCGGGGGAGGGGCTGAGAGAGAGGGAAACACAGAATCCGAAGCAGGTTCCAGGTTCTGAGCTGTCACAGAGCTCAACGCGGGGCTCGAACCCACAAACCGTGAGATCATGACCTGAGCCGAAGTCAGACATTCAACTGACTGAGGCCCCCAGGCGCCCCTGCAGCGTTGTTTATCATAGTGAAAAATGGGAGGTGACAGAAATGTCAAGTTAGGATAATGGCCACTAGTATTTACCTGGTGCTTTTGACGTTCCAGGAACTTCCCTAAGTGCTTCACATTTATGGATTCGTTTAATCCTCACAACTATTCTAGGAAGAAGGTTCTCGATACTGTTAGGCTCCCTTCACAACCGGGGAAAGGGACGTGCAAGCGGGGAAGCTGGGGTTCACATCCAGGCTGCCTGGACCCAGAACTCGCACCCCCTTCACCAAGGACCACACTTCCAGGCGCTATTTTGGGGGGCGTGCAGGCAGATTAAGTGAGGCAATCAGTCTGTATGACAGCGTCCCGGACAACAGCGTGCCTAGTCAAAGAAAGTTCTGAGTTATCTTCAGGGCTTGTTGTTATGTTCCTCTTGTTTACGCACTTTTACATTGTTAGAATTTTTTCCAATAAAAATATACCATTTTTATAACTGGAAGGCTTCTGGGGATATTTAAAGGTAACAGATCAAAAATTTAAGAGAGAGACACCAGGTAGGAATTCAACAGCCTCAAGGTTCTTGTTCCCACCCCCACCCCCTAATCCCCTCAGCAGCTGTGGGAGGGTCTCCCCCCAGGCTGGGGCTCCTTTTCCTGAAGGCGAAGCTGAAATCTGGAGGAGTGGGAAGTCCTTGGCTCATGGTAGGTTGGGGGCCACCCCCTCCAGCACCCTTCAGGGCTGGCCCTTCCCTGAGCAGCTGACACCGCCCCAGGGAAACATGGGATCCTCAGGCCGAAGTAAAACTACTTCAAAAGGAAAACAACAAACTGGATTCCAAATACCATCAAAAATTGGAGATTAGAAGAGACAGACCAAGAATTTAAAATACGCACAACCAGCTTACAGGAGTCTGTGGGTTTAAGGTTCTGAAATTCACACGGGTCAGGCTTTCAAAAATGCTAATATTTGCAACACGGCGGAGGTTATAGGCCCAGGAACGGAGTTCACCCGAGGATGAAAAAGTTCGAACGTCGGTTGAGTGTGTACAAAGGGGCACGAGCTTTTCAACATCGTTTTGGGGGCTGCCTGCCGAAGCAAAAAAGAAAACCACGGATCCGTGCCTGATCCTGGCCCCTTGGCTGTTCGCTGAAGCTCTGAGTCCCCACGTCCGTCCAGGACGCAGAGCTCTGCCAGGCTGTGAGGCAAGGACTGTCTATATTCTGACTAGATTGCAATTTTTTTAAGCTTATTTATTTATTTTTAATTTTTTTTCATGTTTATTTTTGAGAGAGGGAGACAGAGCATGAGTGGGGGAGGGGCAGAGAGAGAGGGAGACACAGAATCCCAAGAAGGCTCCAGGCTCCGCGAGCTGTCAGCACAGAGCCCGATGCGGGGCTCAAACCCATGAACCATGAGATCATGACCTGAGCCGAAGTCGGACGCTTAACCGACTGAGCCACCCAGGCGCCCCTGTTTATCTATTTTGAGAGAGACAGAGATGGCACAAGGGAGGGAGGGGTGGAGAGAGAGAGAGGGAGACAGAGAAAGAATCCCAAGCAGGCTCTGCACTGCCAAGCCCAGTGCGGGGCTCGAACCCACGAAGCTGTGAGATCAATGACCTGAGCTGAAACCAAGAGTCGGGTGCTTAAGGGACTGAGCCGCCCAGGTGCCCCAGGAAGCAATTTCTTGATTGGGATCCAAGTTGAATAGGTATCTACCCTCTTTAGGTTCACTTTGTGGTTAACGCCCACATCAAAAAGCTGCCTCTTTTTGGGGTAAGGGGGTGGAGGGGGGGGGGATGGGGAGGTGGCGGAGAACTTCCTGCTTAACCGTTTCCTGCCCAGGCCGAGTGAGCTACACAGAAAGTAATCACAAAGTTCGAGCTTGAGGGGACTGGAGCAAAGCAAGGAGCTGCTTCCTGGGCGTAAGGTGCTGCCATGCACATGGCCCTGATTTATGTCTGAGTCCAGTAATGGTTAATTTGTCGTGTTAAGTAACAAAAATTCGGCTGAGTACATTTTAAAGATCTAATTGGCTTTATTAGTTGATCTGAGTCAGGCAGCCTCCCAGCCAGCAAGCAGAGGGGAAGCACCACCAAGCTGGAGAAAAGGGAAGATTTTTAAAGGTAGAAAGGGAGTGGGAAAAGGAAAATCACTAGCAACGAATCCATTGTTTCAGGCTAGGTCTTCCTCCTAAGCGTAACTAACTGAAAGGGTCTGTCTGTAATGTTCCTGGTGCCGATCAGTGAATTCCAGGTTTACTGGTTAAAGGTTACGTTCCGGGGTGTGTGTGGGGTGGCGGGGGTGGGGGTGGGGATGTTGAAACTGTAGTTAGGTTAGGTATTAAGTCTTGGTTTGCTGACCTGGGGATCTTAAGAGGAGTGATTCCATTTTGGGCATGTGTTTTTCTTTGTAATAGCCGTCAGTACTAAAATTCTAAAGAGCTAACATTAAATCTAAGAAGAGACACTCTTTTTAGTAAATGCTAGTACCCTTAGAACAATGAAAAAAGGTGAATTTCAAAGACATCTTCCTGCTCATGAAAAAAGAGAAAACCTGGGCTTTTGACCTAAACTCTTCTAAGCATCTCTAGAGTCTTCTGGCCCAAGGCTGTGCTTGAATCTGGTGCAAGGCCATGTGTAACCGGAGTTGGCAAAGACAGTGTGTGAGAATTCTCTGGAGACGTTTCCTGGGGCAGCTGGGACCCACAGTCCAGGTTCACGACTTCTATGCCTCTATGCCTCGAGGAGGCTTCGTTGTCTTCCTTACTCGGGCAATTCAACACGTTTGTCACCTGGCCTGCCTCCTTCCTCTCCACCCCCATGGCCAACTTGACTGCAGGAGTCAGGCCCGGAGGCATGGGGGGGCTTTGTGGAGTTGAGACACTCGGGTCTGGTCTGGCCCCCTTTTCCTGGTGAGTCACTCCTTGATTTCCTTGGAGGCAGCCTTGCCCCCACTCTTAACGGCAGGACATGCAGCAGGAGGCCCTCTGGGTTGTGTGGGAGGCGACACTTCTGCCTTGCTCATCTGCACTAAGGACCACTGTGGTGGCGGTGGGAAGGAGACAGAAACAAGATGGGGACAGAAGGAGCTGGGGTAACAACCTGGGCTGTGGGTAACTTGGGGTCTGGAAATGAATGGAGGGAGGAAACTTGGAAAAACACACTAGAATAGCTTCAGTTTTCTATTTAAAGAGACTTAAGAGAGGTCAGCCAGGCTAGCTAAATGGAGAGGACAGAACTTCCAGAAAACACCTCTAAGGCGCTTTAAATATCCTACTCCGTTTAATCCTTAGCAGAACCCTGTGCGGTAGGGAATGATCGTGCCCATTTTACTAGTAAAGCAACAGGCTCAGCAGAATTATGTGACTTGTCCAAGGTCATCTAATAAATAAGAAGCGATGCTGGAGTTCCCACCTGAATCTAGGATTGGGCCCTTCTCTCCCCTACACTGACCTCGTCTTAAGCAGCTGAACTTCTAGAAAGTGAGTCATCAGAGCTTTGTAGGATTGACTTGCCTGGGCTTTGCTTCCCCCCCTCCTGAAGTTATTATTTAGCTACAATGCACGGGTGGTGAGTGTGGCTTCCAGGGTTTGAAGCCGAGCTCTGCCTTCCCCACCTCCCCTCCCAGTCCACCCCGCCCTCCTCAGCCCTGCCCTCCTCACTAACTCAGGATTTACTCCTACTTGCAAACCTATTTGCATAGGTTGTTCTAAATCTGCCAGTTCAGAATAACATTTAAAGCGGCTGTCCCCCTTCCCTCCAAACACATACACACACACACACACACACACACACACACTACTGTATTTAGAAAGAAGTCAATATTGTGGCCCCTTTATCCAGGGAAGGAGGCTATTAAGAAGAAATTATCAATAATAAGCCAGCAGGAAGCTGAAGTTGGTCATGAGGAAATAAACTGACCCTGGGTCTGCAAAATTGTGGCCTTCCATTCTTTTTTTCTTTCAAGTCAACCCTTGAAATCCTTTTTCAGAGGTAGCCTGGAAGGGGCAGACCTCAGACTTCTGAGAGGGGGCAGGGCTTGTCCTGGGAGCAGGAAGATCAGAGCAGGGGCTTCAAGGAAAGCGGCCGAAAGGTCTTGGTGGTCAGGCCCTGAAGGAGAGAAAAATAGGGCCCTGGGGTCACCTGGTGGGGGGGTGTTTTCACAAGAGATATATGGAGGGAGGGGTCCAGGGGCAGGTTTTCTGTGGTTGGCAGAGGACTAGAGGGTGGAAAGAGGCTGACTCAACCCCACCCTCGGCCCACTGCCCCACTCTTGAAATTCCACAGCTAACAAGTCACTCTTGGGATGAAATATTCCGTTTTCCAGCTTCCCTCGAATACATTTTCCTCGACAGAGGATTCTGAGCACCCTGAAGATGTGAAAGGGGAATGTCAAGTTCAGAGGGAGGAAGGGGATACTCTGAAGCCACACGGGGACTAGCTCACGATTTTGAGAAGGGCTGACATTGCTTCCTAGTGGTTGGGAAACAAAAGAACTCCATGGACAGAAGGGGCAGATGGATCGTGGAAAGGAAATCTCATGAACAGAATATCTATCTATCATCTATCTACATGACGGAATATTATGCAGCCTTAAAAATCAATGACATGCTAGGGGCGCCGGGGTGGCTCAGTCGGTTAAGGGTCCGACTTCAGCTCAAGTCATGATCTCATGGTTCATGAGTTCGAGCCCCGCGTCGGGCTCTGGGCTGACAGCTCAGAGCCTGGAGCCTGCTTGGGATTCTGTGTCTTCCTCTCTCTCTCTGCCCCACCCTTCTCCTCCCTCTCTCTCTCTCAAAAATAAATTAACACTAACAAAAATAAGTGAAATCCTGACACATACCCCAACATAGACGAAACTTGGAGATGTTATGCTAAGCGAAATGAGCCAGGCACAAAAGGACACGTGTACGATTCCACTTATCTGAGGTACTTAGGGCGGTCAGGTTCATAAAGACCGGAAGGAGGGTGTGGTTATGACAGGCTGATGGGTGGGTGGATGGGGAGCCCGTGTGGAACGGGGACAGAATTTCAGTTCGGGAGGGTGAAGAGGTTCTGGAGATGGTTGCACAGCAGTGTAATGTACTTAGCGGCACTGATTTGCACCTAGAAAAGGGTTCAAATGGTAAATCTTACCTTATGTATATTTTACCACAAGAAACAATAAGCTAAATCTAAGAAAGCCTTTAATGTTTATTTATTTTGAGAGAGAGGGAGCATGCGCACGCAAGTGGAGGAGGGGCAGGGAGAATCCCAAGCAGGCTCCGAGCCGTCAGCCAGAGCCCAACACAAGGCTCGCAGTCACCAACAGTGAGATCGATCATGGCCTGAGCCGAAATCAAGAGTCAGATGCTTAACCGACTGAGCCACCCAGGTGCCCCTCTAAGAAAAGCCTTTAGCGCGAACTCCCATTTTACAGTAAATACAGGGTTTAGAAAAACAAATTAAATAACACCATGAAGACACAATCAGGCAAACGTAGAATGTACAACATTCTACAGGAAACTGGCCTAAACTTCAAAAAGTCAATGTCATTGAGAAAAAAAAAATAGAAGAGGTGTTCTAATTAAAAGAGACTAAAAAGGCACAATAACCAAACATAATGTGTGCCCTTAAAACAGAGGAACTGGGCACCTGGGTGACTCAGTCCCTTAAGCATCCAACTCATGATTTCGACTCAGGTCAGTCTCGCTCCGGTGAGATCGAGCCCTGCCTCCAGCTCTGTGCTGAGCGTGGAGTCCGCTTAAGATTCTCTCTCTCTCTCTCTCTCTCTCTCTCTCTCTCTCTCTCTCTCTCTCCTTCTGCCCCTGTTCCCCGTGGTCTCTCTCTAAAATAAAAAAATAAAATGGACAAACTTAAAAGACATATTTGAAACGACAGGGAGAATCTGATTATGGGCTAGATATTAGGGGATATTAGGGAATTAATGTTAGTTTTCTTGGGTGTGAATATGCTGTTGTGTTTATGTTAGCGAATGTCCTTCCTTTCAGGAGCTGTCTGCGGAAATCTGCTGAAATATCCCGGGTGAAGGGCCATATGGCGTCTGAAACTCACGTTCAAATGATCCAGAAAAAACAAAAGCCTCACACATCCATAGAGGGGCAAAATGGAAACGACTGTTGACTCCTAGGTGGTGGGTGAACACTGGAGAATTCTTGCCATTTTGGTCTGTTGAAACATTCCCAGTAACAAGTTGGGGGAGGGGCGCCTGGGTGGCTCAGTCGTTAAGCGTCCGAGTTCGGCTCAGGGCCTGATATCACAGTCCCTGGGTTCGAGCCCCGCGTCCCGCTCTGTGCTGACAGCTCAGAACCTTCTGTGTCTCCCTCTCTCTGCCTCTCCCCCACCCGCTCTCTACCTCTGTCTCTCAAAATAAAATAAAGACATAAAAAAATATATAAATAAATAAAAAGTTGGGGGAGAAAAGTTCTAGCTGTGCAGTTTAAGGAGCTGTGTGACCTTGGGCAGTCTCCGTGCTTCCCTGGCCTTAGTTTCTTCACCTAAAGAACAGGGCTAAAAATAAAAATCCCTCACCCAGTTGTCTGGATTAAAAGCGTAGGTCACCTGGCCCCAGGTGCCCAGTGGCTTTGGGGCTATATTCGCCGTTAGTATTGTCATTAGGAGGGTCAGGACAATCCCTGGCACGAAGTGAGCACTGGCTTTGGGAAAGCCACCTGGCTCCCCGGGCCAGCTTCCCCGCCTGTGCGGGAGGATTAGGAAGCGGACCCTTAGGGCCCCCCTCACTCGCCAGGGCGGGAGGAGCAAACGCGCGCCGGGTCGCGGCGCGACCGCAACCGCGCGGGCCACGGAAGTGGGGGCGGGGCTTGCAGGGGGGCGGGCGTGGGAGCCCAAAGCCTGAACGAGAGCGGCCTATCGGACGCCGGGGGGCGGAGCCTCCCGCTTGCTGACCAATCGTGGAGTAGATGTCAAAAAAAAAAAAAACGGGCGCAGCGGGGGAACGCGAAAGATCCCGGCGTTGCCTGCTGCCTAGGGCTCGGCGCCCGGAGGCTCCAGCGGGCACCCCCTTCCAGGTGACTGGGCCGCGCTGCTCCCCTCTCTCTCCAGCCCCCAAGAGAGGGGGCACGGCGGGCCGGCCCAGAAGCTCGGCCCGGCGGTCTCCTCGGGGGTGACCCTCTGAGCCGAGTCACGTTGCTTCCTGCGCGGGCTTCCTCTTGGAAACTGAGAGCAGTAAAAACCCGCCAGAGGCAGGACGGGACAAGCCCAAGTGACTCAGAGTTGGGAGGCAGTGGAGGGGAGAATGGCGACTTGCCTCCCGCCTCGTGGTACTGTCTTTCCCAGGTTTGCTACAATGCACGCGTGTTACTTTGATGATCAGGAAAGTTAAGCTAAAAATGAAGTCATTTCTGGCTAGCTCAGTACTACTTCATGGTTCCTGTACATACAGAGTGTAACGGGGGTAAAACAAGCACGTGGGGCCTGAGACAGTAACCGAAAAGGAGCACTTCGGTTACTGATGACGCGAAATTGGAATGTGAATTGGCTATTAGAGGGTACCAAGGAAGCCTTGATAACTTTATTTATTAGATGCCATAATGGCTTATCCATTTTCTGGAGCTGCATGCTGAAGTTAGGGGAAATTGACAATGCCTGGGAATTACTTTAAAACTAAGGATGCTAGGGGTGCCTGGGTCGCTCAGTCAGTTTAACGTCGGACTCTTGATCTTGGCTCAGGTCATGGTCTCCGGGGTTTCTGAGTCTGAGCCCCGCGTCAGGCTCCCTTGGGCTCCAAACTGACAATGCAGAGCCTGCTTGCGATTCCCTCTCTCCCTCTCTCTCCACCTTTCCCCTGTTAGTGAGCACTCTCTCTCAAAAATAAAAGAAAAAGTAAACTTAAAAAAAAAATAAAACTAAGGATGCTAGACCAAAGTTATAGTTGTTGCTTTGTCTAAGAGATGTGATTGTCATTGATTTCTCTCTAAGGCTTGAGACTACATTAAACACAGGATATACGTGGTACTTGAATAAATGTCAGAAGGAGATCTCAGTCAGGAGGGGATCTTCTGACCTCCTTAAAGTACTATATCTAGAAAGGACTTTCAGTCCAGTGTTTCTCTTTGGGGCAGCTCTAAGACTGTAGGTGTTGGAGCTTTCCCTAAAACATTTTTCTCTTCATTTCTGGCATTTTGCCACTTGCAGGACAGACGTCTGTGGCAAATCCAAAAAACCAAACACAAACTAAAATAAAAACTGTTAATAAATTCATGTCTCCACCCTCACCCAATGCAAGTTTTCAGTCTCCTCTTCAGGCTACTTGCTGCCCAATTAGCAGTAAGTGAATTCCCAGTTCTTCAATCATTCTCTGAACTTTCAAACATTCTCTGAACTTTCAGGAGTTTTGGCTCCGTTTCCAATTTTAAAAAATGCTGACACTGGGGACAGTGGCCTGACAGCACACACAAGTTCAGTGGGAAACGCACCAAAGGCTTTCTCTGTCATTTAGTTAACTAAGCCTTACAAAGAGCGGCGCATTTTAGAGGAATTATCCCATTTAATCTCACTGATTATAATCCCACAGGTTCGGTGCGGCGACAAGTCCCATTTTACCGACGGGGGCACTGAATCTTTTAGCCAGGTGACATGCTCTCAAACGACACAGCAGCTGCACTTCGGGACTCAGTAGCCAGCGGCCCTAATCATTAGGCAGCACGGTGGTCACCGACCCTCCCACAAATTTGAAGGAACTCAAGGACCCCTCCCCCACCCAGGTACACGTATCTAAACGGGCGCAACCACGGGCTTCTCTCTCGCAGTCAGGGGCGTTTTCGAGCGTTTGCACCAACCTCATTTGCAAAACCACTCGCCCGGACCCGCGAAAACGGTGCAGGGGTGGGGGAATCCTCTCCCGCTCCGGGCGGCCTCCAATCGCGTTGCTTCATTCAATCCGAGCGCCTCCTGGACGAGTGAGTCCCGCGCGCGCCTTCGCCACCGAGGGTGGCTGCGCGGGCGCTGCAGCCTTTGTCCCGGGGGGCCCTCAGGGGCCCGGGCGGCGGCGCCCCCAGCCCCGTCCACGGGTCTGGGGGGGGGCCCGGCGTGGGCCCGGAGTTGGGGGGTCCCGAGGGGTCCCGCACGGCTCTCCGCCGCAGCTCCCGCGCGGCTCTCGCACCGCCTACGTGAGGTCGGGTGCGTCCAATGGGAAGGCGGCGTCCGGCCACGCCCACTGAGCGCGCAGCCCCCAGCCGGTGGGCTTTTAAAAGCCGGCGCGGCGGCGCGGGGGCTCCCAGGACCCGCGCGCCGCCTCAGCCGCGTCGTTCGCCCGCCGCCGCCTCCGCCGCCGCCATGCTCTCCGTCCGCGTCCCGCTCGCCACCATCGTGGACCCGCAGCAGCCGCAGCCGCAGCTTCAGCTCTCGCCCCTGAAGGGGCTCAGCCTGGCGGACAAGGAGAACACGGTGAGGACGCGCGGGCCGGGCCGCGCCGGGGCGGCGGGGGTCGTGTGGGACGTGGGCGTGCCCCTCACCGCGCGTGTCGCCCGCAGCCCCCGGCCCTCAGCGGGAGCCGCGTGCTGGCCAGCAAGACCGCGCGGAGGATCTTCCAGGAGCCCGCCGAGCCGGTGAGTGGCGGCCCGCCGCCGGCCGGGCAGGGGCCTGCGCGGGCGGGGCGCCGCCGGCAGGGGGCGCCGCCCGCGCTTGGCGCCAAAGCCTCATTGTTTCCTCTGCCGTTTTCAAACCGTAGCCCCTCCCCGCCCCCGCTCTCCGTTCCCGCCAAAGCATTCCCTCCCTGGCCTTGTCACCCACTTCCGTAGATTTCCTCCTCCCGTCTCCCCGTTACATCCCGGCCGTCTTGTGTGTAAGATACACGTGTGACACCTGCCGCTTACACCCCGAACCGCATGCGCTTGCCGACAATTGAACGCACTTGGCCTGGAGAGACGGCGATTTCATATGGTTCGCCCTGTAAGTAGCCTTTCCATTGCTCTCTCTCTCTCTCTCTCTCTCTCGGCCCGACAGAAGACCAAGGTGCCTGCCCCCAGCGTGGAAGATGAGCCCCTCCTCCGAGAAAACCCTCGTCGCTTTGTCATCTTCCCTATCGAGTACCATGATATTTGGCAGATGTATAAGAAGGCTGAGGCTTCCTTTTGGACAGCTGAAGAGGTAACCAGAATCAGGAGCCCTTAAAGGAAGTTTAAGCACTGCCCCCCAGCTCTGGAGGAAGACCCCTGCGGTAGCCGTTAGGACTTGGCTGCAGATATACTTGACTCTTCCTCTTGGCCCTGGTGGGGACGGCTGGCTGCCCACCGAGGATGTGAGCTGTTGTCCCTGGCAAAGGGGGTTCGGGACCGGGAAGGGATGTTACCGATCAAGGGGTCCTAGTAGACTTAAAAGGTTTAAGAGCTGAGTATATGTGTGAGGCCCCCCGTGCATAAATCCCTTGTGAAACTTCTCAACTTCAGGTGGATCTTTCCAAGGACATTCAGCACTGGGAGTCCCTGAAGCCGGAGGAGAGATACTTTATATCCCACGTTCTGGCTTTCTTCGCAGCGAGCGACGGCATAGTAAATGAGAACTTGGTGAGTTTCCAAAAGACGTCTTTCATTCACTTCACTTCCGAGATTTGAGAGAACCCTCTTCCCTCACCTTGAGCGTTTTCCCATCCTGATCATCATGTATTTGTAAGCTCGTAGTTCTGTTATGTGCGGCGTTTCCTGTTTTACAATATCCTTTATAGTTTCTTCCTTATGGTTCCTTTTCTCCCCCCCCACTCCCCCACCCGGTTCTAGAGAAGCTCAAAGACCATGTTAAGTGCAGGCCATGGGTTTACTCCTTGTGGCTTTACGGTTTTAATAATTTGATTCCATATGTCTCTTAGTGTGAGCGGAAGGGTCCACTCCTTCCTGCGATGACTGGGATGGGGAAAGAAGGAATTGATGAGGGTTCGCAGAAACCTTATAACACAGGCGTTACCTCTTTCCTCGTCTGTAAAGTGAGCATATGGCATAAAATGTCCAGCTTTAGCACAGAACAGTGGAGAAGCATTCAGTTCGAGTAGAAACAGACCTTATAATGGGGCAAAGGGAGTGTGATGTATGTGGGATCCTGGGACAGAGGGACTTCTCAAGCTGAACTGTGATATGTCGCCACTAGGTGGAGCGGTTTAGCCAAGAAGTTCAGATAACTGAAGCCCGCTGTTTCTACGGCTTCCAAATCGCCATGGAAAACATCCATTCTGAGATGTATAGTCTCCTCATTGACACTTACATTAAAGATCCCAGAGAAAGGTGAGTATTTGAGTGGTGTGCCGACGTGTTTCGGACCCACTTAACCAAGTTATTGCAAGTTTCTGCGTTTACGTCGGGATAGAAAATGACCTAAAATGACTCAGCAGACAAGTCCCTACCACCTGTGGTCGCGTCTGGTCTGAGGAAGAGGCCTCAATTGACACTAGTAGCCAGTCACTTAAAAACAAAGTTAGGAGGTTAACTCCATTTGATTGTTGGGGGTCGTTCAGTCTAAAACCTTTCTTTGAACAAAACCTGACAGAAAACCTAATGACGTGGAGGCAGTTTACCATTAGATGAATTTAGGCACAGAACTGTTGGACCGAGGTGATGGATTGTGTTAGGGGGTCACAAAGGAGAGCTCAAGGGAGCTTCAGGCCCATCTTACATTTTGAAGACTGGAGAGGAGGAGGAAGTTAGAAAAGGCTGCCTGGGTGGTCCGGGTACCAAGGTCAGCTCAGGACAGGAGCCTTGCGTGGAACAGAAGTGGTAAAGCTGAGAAGCATGCTCTTGGGGTTACCTGGGAGAAAGAAGAGGGAAGATGAGTGGTGACTTGGAAGGGCCAGCAGGATTGGGGAAACGCTTTGGGGGCAAAACGTTTGTGGACAGAAATGAGAAAAGACAGGGGCGCCTGGGTGGCTCAGTCGGTTGAGTGACTTCCAGCTCAGGTCCTGCTCTCGCAGTTAGTGAGTTTCGAGTCCCACATGGGACTTGCTGCTGTCAGCCTGTCAGCCAAGAGCCTGCCTCTGTCCCCCTTTCTCTGCCCCTCCCCCACTTGCACTTTCTTAAAAAATAAATAGAAAAGACAAAGGTAGGCATAACTGGGATAAATAACCAGAAGGGGCGGGATCAGGAAGGTCTGGTGGTTAAGCTTCAAAAGCTAGGGAGAGGCAGACCCAGGTCTCCCGTAGAGCATGTGGACATGGGAGAGATTGCAGGGAGCCCAATGGTCTGATGACCTTGGCTTTAGAAAACAAGGTCACCGGAAAAGGAACGGGCTGGGGAATCTTGGAGCTCCCAAGTTGAGAACAGGGATATGTTGGAGGCGGAAGAGGGTAATAAAGACCCAGGTAAGTGCAGGACCGGTCGATCTACTTTCCTGACCTGGGATCATCAGTGAGGCATAGAACGATAGTAGGAAGCAATCTCAGGTTGTTTAGTTTATTGGCTTTAATCATTTTATTATATCCATATGGCATTTGGGGCCCATATAATTGGCCTGATGTTACAGTCTGGTGGCGGAGGGGGTGTCGAGGAAGATAATGGTCAGCATAGCTTAAGTAGTCTTAGCAGTTAAGATTTTATGGCTTTTCAAATTTAAAGATAAGGCCTATGAACCTTGTCATGTCCTGGACTTGGTATCATTGAGCTGATAAATGCGTAATGGACTAAGGCTTTGGATGTTAGTGGATCTCAGGGCTCCGTATGCATTAAGGAATACCTAGGTTTGTATTAACAGGGATGAAATGAATGTTAAGATTTTTAAAAACAGTAATGAGAAAACATTTCAGTTTGAGTCTCAGTTTGGCCTGGGTCCCAGTGTTGTTCCCTAGATGTTTGTGATGGGAGGTCTTTGCTCTAACTGCTGATGCTCTGGGTGCCTCCTAGGGAATTTCTCTTCAACGCCATCGAGACGATGCCTTGTGTAAAGAAGAAGGCGGATTGGGCCTTGCGTTGGATTGGGGACAAAGAGTCTACCTATGGTAAGGACACCTTTGGCCCCACTTTTTAAGCCTGAGCTTCAGCCTCTGGTGACGGTCCCTGGCTTGTCGGCCCTTCCTGTGTGTGTGCTCAGTTGCTCGCTAAAACTGTGTCGATGTTAACTCTTCGCAGGAGAACGGGTTGTGGCCTTTGCCGCGGTGGAAGGAATCTTCTTTTCTGGTTCTTTTGCGTCGATATTCTGGCTCAAGAAACGCGGCCTGATGCCTGGCCTCACGTTTTCCAATGAACTTATTAGCAGAGACGAGGTGAGTCTAATACCCATACCAGGCTAATCTGCACCCCAAATGTTTGCAACTCTTGGGTTCCCTGAAGGGAACTCGACAACAGATTGCCTTATATCCACATTCAACATATGAGTTCAACCATATCTGAACTTGGGCAGAGAGTGAACACTACTTTCATTTACTGGAAGTACTTTTATTCTCAATACGTTTATGTCCGTTGCCCTGTAGGTGAGGGGACGTTTTATTATTTTGGCCCGGTACCCTCTATGACCCTCCTGTACTTGAAAGTTGGTTGATGAGTATCCTGATGAAGCGAGAATCCATTCTGGTCTTTGAATGCAGTTGGATTAAACTGGAGAGGAAGGTGGGAGATGTCCGGATGTTCTCATTTAAGTCCAGTCTGAAAGGCAAGGGCCGTGAACCCTGCCATACTTGGAGCCCAGGGAGCAGATCAGACAGCTGATCTTGCCTTGTAAGATGCTCTTTCTTCCTGCAGAGGAAGATTGGGATTCCTTGGCATTAAGACGCTAGACTCGAGTCACCGGAAACTGCATTACCAGTTTCCGGAGCATAAGGCTGTGAATCCCAAAACTAACTAGCCTAGTGACTGAGTTTCGCCTTTCCTGCTAGGAATCGTGGCAGAATTAGATCTCACAGCTATAGAACGAATGCCCTAGAAAGAACGCTTTGAGCAGAAGCCCTGTGCCCTCCTTGGCTACATCAAGGGGCCGGGCCTGGCCTGCTCTTGTCACCTGGGTAGCAGCATGGAGGGCCTTGTGTGCAGATGGGCCCGCCTTGGCGTCTGCAGAGCAGATGGCCGTTGGAGTCCGTTTCCCTTTTTGTTGACAGTTAAGGTGCTTATAATGCAGCCATGCAAGGTGTACTAGGGGAATGCAGAAAAGGGTAAAGAAAGCCATTTCCGGGGCGCCTGGGTGGCTCAGTCGGTCGAGCGTCCGACTTTGGCTCAGGTCACAATCTCACGGTTCACGG
This sequence comes from Cryptoprocta ferox, assembly GCA_028646485.1. Lineage (NCBI taxonomy): Eukaryota > Metazoa > Chordata > Mammalia > Carnivora > Eupleridae > Cryptoprocta > Cryptoprocta ferox. The sequence goes on along the minus strand of CM053576.1, from coordinate 125,726,272 downwards.
GTTCGAGCCCCGCATCAGGCTCTGTGCTGACAGCTCAGAGCCTAGAGCCTGCTTCAGATTTCTGTCTCCCTCTCTCTCTGCCCCTCCCCTGCTTATGCTCTCTCTCTTAAATAAACATTAAAAAAATAAAAAAAAGAACGAAAGCCATTTCCTGTTTCATGTTAATGACAGAAGTCTGGTGTTAGAGTGATGCTAAACCTCTTCTTCTAGGGTCTACACTGTGACTTTGCCTGCCTGATGTTCAAACACCTGGTCCACAAACCTTCAGAGCAGAGGGTGAAGGAAATAATCATCAATGCCGTCAGGATAGAACAGGTGGGTGTTGCATCGGGGTTTCTCCGTGCTTTGCTACATGTCTCTGTTTAAGCTTCTGCCTTACTGAGAAGCTATGTTGTGGTCCCTAGGAGTTCCTCACGGAGGCCTTGCCGGTGAAACTCATCGGGATGAATTGCACTTTAATGAAGCAGTACATTGAATTCGTGGCAGACAGACTCATGCTGGAGCTAGGTTTTAGCAAGGTAAAGTATGGTTTGTGGCCTTCTGGGTCTCCCAGAACCTGGTGGTGTTCTGTATTTACATTCTGCTGTGGACCTTTTCAGGTTTTCAGAGTAGAAAATCCATTTGACTTTATGGAGAATATTTCCCTGGAAGGGAAGACTAACTTCTTTGAGAAGAGAGTAGGCGAGTATCAGAGGATGGGAGTGATGTCAAGTCCAACAGAGAATTCTTTCACCTTGGATGCTGACTTCTAAGCGAACGAAGATGTGCTCTTACTTTGCTGATTTTTTTTTTCCCCTTCTCATCAAAAAACAAAAAAAAGAAAAAGAAAAAATCAGCTACTTGAAGTGTTATCAACCGGCTACACCAGGAATCACCAATAGTGTTCATTAATAGTGTTGTGAAAACTGTGTAGCTACCTCGTAAGCAAGCCTGTTGATTAGTGATGCTAGTCGTGTCCCCTAGAAAGAAGCATGGATGAAAGCTCCTTGGGTTCATAGGAAAGATCTTGGGGCCATGTGGGGCTTTTGCAAGCGCCCTGGCTGTCCATGGCTTGATGGCTCTTAGCAATCGTGGCACAAGGTGCGGGGGACTCTCCAGGGAGTCCGACCTGGCAGGATCCAACAGTTGCTACAAGACCCTTGGGAGAGGGTCAGCCTTGGTGCTTCAAAGCAGATTTTAAAGTTTACTTACTGATTTGTAAATAAAACTGGCACTTTACACACAAACCTAGTTTGTACTGTTGAGGTAAAGGCCTGATGTAACCTACCTTGGTTGGTTTCTAGACCAAACGCAGAGCATTTCTATTGGCCGCTAATGGGAGCCAGTTCGGAATGTACTAGGTGACCCATTCCCGTCAAACCTGTGTGCAAGTCAAGCACGTTATTTCTACTCTTTATTTTCTTTAATGAATTGGGGTGCTTTGTGATCGGCTTTAAAGGCAGTCCTGCACATCCCCCTAGGTATCAGCCAGTTGGTGCCCCCAAAGAACGCAGGTACTTTGGGATTGAGTATGGTGGGATGCGAGAAAGGGGAAAGGAGCTTCTAAGTGAAATCAGTAAGGATGGAGTGTGATGGAGCGGGGCAGCCGGTCACGGGGGTGTGTGTGAGGAGCAGATTCTAGTTTTCAAATCCATACTTTCCCCAACTTTGAGTTCCTGTGAGAGATCTTAGGTCCTCAGCTCTAGGATCGGAGATAGCACTGTACGTTGATTCTTCAAGCCATCCTTGAACAAAATGACCCACTTAAGATCTTGCTCCAATTAAGTAGGGAAAACCAGGCCTGAAACTGGCTCCCTGAAAGGTCGGGTCTTTGTTCTGATTTGGTTTAATTTGTAAGTCGGTGCCGTTGACCTCATCCTTTTATATTTACTCCATGCTTTTTAGATTAGAAAATGTCTTTTTGCTGTACGTGCCCTATGTATCTGTGGTTCATATTTTGAAATGATTGCCCGGCACCACAGTTCATGATCGAGGCAAACATTGTTCAGGGCACTTAGTTCAGTGCCCTGCCTAGATCTGAGCATTGCCGTGTTGGATTCCTGACCTTCCTAGAAAACTAGAGTTGTGGGAGCTATTAATACATGTTCTGGTCGCTTATTAATTTCAGAAGGAAGTACAAAATAATATGCCTAATAGGGCTAGTTTGAATCAATCTGCCTTTGTTACCCCTGCCTCCCATCCCCCAAAAAGAAAAAAAAACCAGCCAAGATGTCACGTGGACGGTGACGGAGGATACGCAGCAGTCCTTTGGCCACATTTGTTACCGTGTTGTATCATGTTGGCTGATCACTGGCCTGTTTTCTTCATTTATTGTATAAATTGTCAAATAGTCGATTTAAAACTTTCTGTACTAGGGGCTTCCTATCTTTTAAATTATTGTTAACCAAAGTCAACCTAGATTGTGTGGTTTTTACACTCGTGCAACACAAGTCAATAAACATCTTGCCCAGCGGGTCAGATGTGTGCAGGCAGAAGCCAGAGCCGGTTTTGGGGTTCTGCCTCCCCCTTTAGCGTGTAATGTAAGAATCCCTGCCAACTCAGATTCAGTTTCCTAATCTGTTTGAAGGGAAACCGATTTTAGTCTAAAGCATTTAAAAGGCTCAAAATTGAATGCTGCACAGGTGTTGAGTGTTCTTAGGTCCTTGATAAGGTTTGCATTTCGGTTTAGGAATTAAACGGATTTTTTTTTTCATGAAGGCTTAGGAGTTCATTTGCTTTTCACCCGTTTTGCATTCTGGCACAAGGCCCCTAGGAAACAGGTCTGCCTGAAAGGTGCTGGTCAAAAGCATCAGCTGCACATGGAGTTGGTCAGCCAGGGTCGAGTGGGTTTGGTTTCCTGACAACCCTAAGTGGACCACTTCTCGGCCTCGGTTTTCCCATCTAAACAATAATGGCGGTGGGACCAGAAGGGGCTAAGGGTCTCCCAGCTTTGCTCTTCCTCATCAACTTGACCTGCGCGGACTTCTTTTGTGGGCTGGGGTTGATCCCTCTGTCCATAAATGGCCTTGCCAGGCCCACCTTCCTAAAGCCTTTTTGAAGTCGTGACTTGTGTCATGCCACTTTACATAGGCAGGTATGTGACGACAGCTACCCCTCTGGCGAGGCTCCGAGGTGTTGGAGGTGGGCAGGGGGTCTAGTCCTCCTGCTGCAGCTTACCTTTTTCTCAAGGAAGAAGCCGATGCCCAAGTGAATCCGAATGTTAGTGGTGTGGCTGTGGAACCAGGGCAGAGAAGGAGCAGCAGAGAACTTGAGGGGGTGGGAGCATTTAGGAGAGGCGTGGGGGTGGGTGACCGTGTTCTCCGTGGAGGAAGGGATTGGAGACTCGGTTCACGTAGAAGGCACATCCTGGTCCTTCTCCATCCCCGTCTCGGCACGAGGCCTCCAAGGATCAGGTCCTGGAGAAATTAATTTGAGCGGAGTATCTTGGTGTGGATAAGGTCTTGGAAGGAGGTATGTCGTCTCTTAGAGGAACGTGATCTTAAAGGCAGAGATCTTTGCCTTTACACCCGAGGGGCACTCTGAATGTCATTTGATTTGTCATATCAGGTTGGTGGCAGACCCAGTGCGAGTGTTCGGGGCAGCCATACTCTCAGGACCAACTCCCAAATAGCTTCCCTATGAGCCACCTACAGTCACACTTCCACCTGCCGTCCACCTGTGCCAGCTACCTCCTCTAGAACATACTCCTGGAGGACCTGCATCGGTTAAGTGCAGTCAGGCCACGGAGTCAAAAATGCCCGCCCTGGCCTGTGATCCAGGCTGACCATTGAGTCTGTACACAGCTGGAGCTGGATGGGTACCTAATGCCACGTGGCCAGGGAGCTGACTGGCTGTTATATGTGCTGTTGAGGATGAATAACTGCCCATGTTGGTCCGGAGATCCCGGTCATGGTCTAGTTCTGCATAACAACAAGCCCTGGCTCCCTGGGGGCAAGGCTGTAGCTTTGGGGGAACAGGATTGTATGGCCCAAGGAAGGCTGATTGGCCCCCTAGCCCTGCCCCATTTCCGTAGAGGAGGCCACCTTCCCAGTGTGCTCTGGGCACTTGAGAAAGAGAACGATCAGTGGTGGCCTTTGTCATTCCTGGGAGGGGATTCTTGACATCGGGATATTTTATGATGAGAATGGCTGACCCCGCTACTGTGTGTAAGGTTCGGGGACCACAGTCCCCTTGGCCAGGCTCTAAGGACCGGAGTGGTTCCAGCGAGAGCGCAGACCAAGTTGACCTGAACACCCTCCCGGCTTCAAACACCAGTGATCACAGAGTTAAGTGGGTGATGATTTCCTGACAAAGGGGAATTTTCAGATGCTGGGAACAAAGATGGACTGGGAATACTTGGGCTCTTCTGAGTGCTGGGGGTGGTTATTAATCCCTTAGAGAAATGGGGGGGGTGAGGGACCAAAGACACCCCCCCCCCAGATTTGGAGGGAAGGGATTGACCTGCACTACCAGAACCTATCAAGCAAGGACCCCCAGTGAAATGGGGTTGGAAGTAATCCCATTGGGTTGGATTGGGGGAGAGGGGAGGGGTCACGGGTTTGTGATCTAGGAGCACACACAACCCCAACCTGGGTGAGTGTGCTTCCCACAGACGGTGTCTGCCATTTTTAGATTACAAAATACACAGAAGGGGAAGCCACATGATTGTAGGAACAACGGGTGTAAAAATCCAAGAACTTCCAGTTAACAGGATGATAGATGATCTAACGGGTTCAGAGGGAAAAAATGGAAACCCAAAGAACGGAGTATTCTAAAGGAAGATTTTTTTTTTTTAAACTTGCTACGATTTCTAGGTATAACCTAACAAAACTGGAATTAAAAGTCTTGGAACTTAAAAGCTGCTTCGTAAGAGGAGACACAGCTGAGGGTGAATGGGTGATGGGAAAGAACCTGGGGGAATTCTCTAGAAGCAGAGGGGGGAAGAGATGTGGAGGGGGGAAGGAGGTGCATGTCATGTCTAAAGGAAATGTTCGTGAGGGACTGAATAGCTAATAGTTAAAGAGGTAATGGCTGCTAATTTTCTAGACGCGACTGTCAGAAACTGCAAGGAATCCCAAGTCCGATAAATGAAAACAAATCCATACCTAGACTCCTCTGTAGTGAGTCTGCAGAGCATATCGACAAAGGTCATTAACGTTTACAGGAATGGTAGATCTATAAAGGAGTAACCACTAAGTAGTAGTTTGCAACAGCACCACAGTTGAAGCCAAAGATTATAGAACCGAGTCTTTTCAATGCTGAGAAAATAATTAAACTTATTCAGAAGAGAGACTTCAGCCAGAGTTCATGCATCCCCCTCTTCAAAAGCACAAGTAAAGAATGGACTTTAAGGGAGAAAATGGAGCCCAAAGAAGGGATGGTGGTGAGCATAGGAATTGGCCAGCCTGTAGTAAATCTAAGCGCTGAATAAGGTCAGGGGGACCCAGAACACTGGGCCACATGGTAGGTGTGACATTGGAGGGAGTTCCTTGTGCTAAACGTAAGAGGAGGCTGGCCATGCAGGGCCACCAGACACCTGGAGAATGTGCAGTCCCGTTTGCAAGATGAGGACAGCCTGAAAGAACACACCAGAGCGTGTCGCAACGCTGAGGCAGAGCAGGGGTGTGGGACACGCGATCAGTCTAGTAGGCAGAAAAGGTGAGACGAAGCGAAGTGTGGTAAACGGAGAGCACATGAGATCAGCGCGCACAGTACGTGCAGGCAGACCCCCGTAGCCAGTTAAAGTCAGGAGCGAACGACTCCATGGAAAGCTGTTTCCAGAATTGACACACAGAACACAAAAGGGTGAGAAAAGACGGGGAAGAGCCTTGGGCTCAACTGTTAACAAGAGAAAAGGCAAAAAGGCTTACTAGAAACAAGTTCACGCCTGAAGGATGATCTGGGGAGAAGCAGTTGTAGTTTTGCACTTGACCGAATGGCCTCCCTGTCTGCGGTGCCTTTGGGCCTTGACTTCTCTTTCCTCCCGGGGTCTCATGGAGGCCGGACGTGGTGGCCGCAGGGAAATGTCTTGTGGTTCTGACCTAATCCTCTTTAGTCACTGTCCCTTTTTTTTTGTTTTATTTATTTCTGAGAGAGAGAGAGAGAGACACAGAATCCGAAGACAGGCTCCAGGCTCTGAGCTGTCAGCACAGAGCCTGATGCAGGGCTTGAACTCATGAACCGTGAGATCATGACCTGAGCCAAAGTCGGACGCTTAACCGGCTGAGCCCCCCAGGCGCCCCTGTCCCATTTAGTTTTATCTGCGCCTAGTGCCCTGCATTGTCCCTGTTCCAGAGCGCTCTGAGCGAACTCGCAGGTGTTTGGGAGCTCAGGGCTGGAGCACAGCCTGTCTCCAGCGGCTGCAGTTCACTTACCTACCAGAGAAGGTTCCCAGGCAGGACCACAGGTGGGGTCCTGGGCCCCAGCATGGGCTCGGCAGGTGTAACCTAATGGTTCACAGCGTGAATGGCACAGTGGGCATAATTTGGCCACACTGACGGGATGAACAAGGGGTTGGGGCCTGGATGGTGACAGATGACAAGACTTGCCGGGTGGGGATGTCAGGCCCTTCCAGTTCGGGGCGGGCAGAGCCTTGCGGGGCGTGGCCTGACCTGAGAGATTACAGGACCAGGGCGGAGACTGCCTGAGACCCAGAGAAGGCCTTTCTTCTAAACTCTGAACTGGCTGGAGTGGTGGGGGGGACTGCTGTCTCCCCTGGCGTTGGCAAGATGCTTCGGGAGTGGGTGGGGCCTCGCAACGCCTTGTTTTTTCCCTCCGAGGCCACTGACTGACCTGTGGCTCACTCTCAAAAGCCCCTGCGGTTCCAGACTCCAAGCCGTGAGGATCGGTTCTTCCCAGCCAGACGGAGGCTTAGGGCTTGGGTTAAGTTTGGGGAAGGGGGAGGCTGTTTTTGCCCTTGGCTTTGGAGTTTAGGGTGCACAGGGTATGGGGCTGCTACAGCCACCTTGCAGCCGGGAAAGGCAGGCCTGTTGAGAGAGGAGCCCACGCCCGGGAAAGGAGAGCCGATCCGCAGGGGTTCCAGAGAAGACGGGGTCTTCATGACCTTGTTCATTTTCCGAATCCAGCCACACCTGAGTTCCGCGGCCCAGAACTGTCACCGAGGTGAGCCAGTAAATTCCGAAGAGAATCGAGATGTTGGTGCCACATGCGACGAAGCTGTGCCCGGGTGGAACCCACGGCCCTGAATTCACTTGATCCCCATTTCACAGATGTGTCCAAGAGGTTCAGGGAGGTCGTGGGCCTTGCTGAGGACTGCAGGTAGATAAACAGCAGCCGACCGGGAGCTCAGGGGTCCCGGCTCCACGGCCACATTCTCGGTCCTTTACTACATTCATCCTGTTCTGAGGGAACAGGCATCGAGGCCCCTACTCTGGTCCCGAGGAAAGTTCTCTGCAGGGATTGGGTCCTCGCTCCCCTTGACCTGCTCTGCCTGCGTGCCCAGCTCTGCTCTGCCCCTGTCACTGTGGCCGGGTGGCCTGTCTGGGCAGGAGTCTCCCCTGTCCTCGCCGGCCCAGGCAGCCACTCCCAACTTGCTTCTGCCTGAGACTCCCAAATGAGACAGCGGGGGGTGGGGGGTCTCCCCTGCTCTAGGAAGGCCCAGGAGAGGGTCACGCACTTCCACGGGGAACTGCAATCTTAGGCTTAGAACGAGGTGGGGAGCAATAAGTAGCCTGGGAGGTGGAAAACAGAAAGGTTCCAGCTGTTTCCAGAAAGATCCTGGGAGCTAGCTACCTGTGTGAGGTCTTGCACCGTGCCTCCCTTCCACCTGTCGGGGGCGGGCAGCCTCTCCTGCAGGGACCCAGGACATGCTCTGCCATGTTTGCTTTGGAAGGGGTGCAAATAGGTGCCTGCCTGGGACGGGTCTGGCCTCCCCTGGGCTGATCTGAGTGAGTCTCAGTTGCTGAACTGCATTTCCACACCTCGGCGGGCCTGTGCGGTTCCGTTGGTGCGGGGATGGTGGCAAAAAGGCTGGCTTTAGAAAAATGGTCACTGTGAGGGGGTACTGGCGGGCTCAGTCAGTAAAGCGTGCACCTCTTAATCTCGGGGTTGTGGGTTCAAGCCCAGTGTTGGGTTTAGAGACTAATTTAAAAAATTCTTTAAAAAAAAAATGTCTGGGGCACCTGAGTGGCTCAGTCGGTTAAGCGTCCGACTTCCCCTCAGGTCATGATCTCCCGGTTCCCCTCAGGTCATGATCTCCCGGTTCGGTTCGTGGGTCGGGCTCTGTGCTGACAGCTCAGAGACTGGAGCCTACTTTGGACTCTGTGTCTCCCTCTCTCTCTCTGACCCTCCCCGCTGCTTGCTCGGTCTCCCTCTGTCTCTCAAAAATAAATAAAAAAAAAGTCATTGCACGAATCAGGTCACTAATGTCCAGCATAGTTTTCTAAGCAGCTTTATTGAGATATAATTACATACCATCCAGTTCACCCACTTTTTTTTATTAAATATATTTTTTAATGTTCTGTTTATTTTTGAGAGAGAGAGAGAGAGACAGCATGAGCAAGGGAGGGTCAGAGAGAGAGGGAGACATAGAATCCGAAGCAGGCTCCAGGCTCTGAGCTGTCAGCACAGAGCCCGATGCGAGGTTCGAACTCACGAACCGTGAGATCATGACCGGAGCCGAAGCTGGACGCTCAACCGACTGAGCCGCCCAGGCGCCCCTCAGTTCACCCACTTAAAGCGGAAATTTCACTGGCTTTTAGTATATTCAGGGCTGTGTCACCATCACCACAATCAACTTGAGAACATTTTCCTACCTTCAGAAAGAGGCCCTGCACCCAATAGCAGTTCCTCCCCGGCCCCCCTCCCTCCCAGCCCCCGGCGACACTGGTTGGAAGTTCTGTCTCCGCAGGATGGATGGGGCACGTTTTCGCGATGCTCAATCAAGAGAAGTTCTTAACGGAGGAGGCGCTGGATTTTCCTTCCGAGAGATCATTTAGAATGTTCGAGGCAACAAAGTGGTGGTGGGTCTATTTTGCAGGGAGAGATTTGAGTTATATTTCAGAAAGCCCTCTTGTCCCTGGGCCTATTAGAAAAAAAAATTTTGCATTCAAAGAAGATTCATGACATTGCCTGGAAACGGTCTTTGCCGCTGAATCGGAGGGCCCGCGGGCTGGCCGGCCGGACATCCCTGGTCATCAGACGTTAACTCGGCCTCTCTCCTCCTCCTGTGCCTGGGCCCTGTGCTGGGGGGTGGGGGGGACAGACCCAGGGGTCAGAGAACTAGGCCCGGGAGCCACGTCTGGTCCCCTGCCTCTTTTTGTAGAGGCTCTGAGCTAAGAACTTTTAAAGGTCTATCGAAAGAATATTTCGTGACACGTTTCAGTGATACGAACCCACATTTCGGCACAAGGTTTCGCCGGGACACGGCCACACGCGCGTATGACCGTCCGCGGCTGCTTTCATGCTGCAGAGCGGAAATGCTGCGACAGAGGCCGTATGTAGGTAGAGCTGAGGTATTTTCTTCCTGGACCTTTCCAGAAAGCATTTGGTGCCTTCCGAGGGAGACGCGACCTTGCTCTGGAGGGTCCGCGGTTTAAGTCAGGAGAAGGGAAAGTGGCACATGGCCACTCATGGGCTGGAGCCAGGAAGTACCTGGAGAAGTTTTAGGGGTTTGGGGGTGTCTTAGCTTGCCAGGGCCGCCCCAAGACCACAGACCAGGGGGGTCAAACAGCAAAATTTATTTCCTTCCGGTTCTGAAGGTTGGAAATCCGAGATTGAGGTGTGGGCAGGTTTGGTCCTCCTGAGGCCTCTCTCTTCCGCCTGCGGACGGCTGTCTTCTCCTGTGTCCTCACACGTCCTCACAAACGCCCAGCAGTCCGTTTGTCCTCACCTCTTCTTACAAGGACGCCAGTCAGATTGATCAGGGCCCGCCTTATGGCTTTATTTAACTTTCATTATCTCTGTAAACACCTTATCTCCAAAACCTGTCACATTCTGAGGTCAAGGTTGGGGACTTGAGCATATGAATTTTAGGCGGGGGGGGGGCCCCCCGACACAATTCAGCTCATAACACTGAGCTAGTGGTTAAATACAGCCATTAGTAAGAAGTAAATGATGTAAGTTCAAAATTAGTCAATTATTATTAAAGAGAAATCTAGTAACTACTCAAACCTCTTTTTTTTTTAAATGTTTATTTATTTTTGAGAGAGAGAGACAGAGTATGGAAGGGAGAGGGGCAGGGAGAGAGAGAGGGAGACACAGAATCGGAAGCAGGCTCCAGGCTCTGAGCTGTCAGCACAGAGCCTGACGGGGGGCTCGAACCCACAAACCGTGAGATCGTGACCTGAGCTGAAGTCGGCCACTCAACTGACCGAGCCACCCGGGCAAAAAGGGGACTCAGCTTCCCGTCTCCAGTTAGAGTTAGAGCTGGAAATGATCCAAATGCCGAGCAGAAGGGCCGTGGGGAAACGAATTATGTCGTATCTCTACCAGGGACGGCGAAACCCCATGGAGAGCTGCTTACAGAATGAGGGCACACGAAAACAGCAGAACATGAATTATTTGCGCGCCGTGGTTGCAATGGCATAAAAATACGTGTACATATGGATAAAGACAGGAGGCAGCGCAAATGGAGAAGTGACAACAGTTGTCCCGGGGAGGCGGGAGTGACAGCAGTTTTTCTTTCTGTTCTGGGTTTCTGTTTGAATTTTCCCGTAATAAATATTGAAGAGCGGTTGCAGCAACAAGGTGGCGGCCGCCCCGGGCAGATGCTGGCGGCTCCTGTCCCCGCGCCCGGAGGGCTGGGCTGGGCCGCCCCCGGCCTGTCACCACCGGAAGTGCCCGGGAGCCTGTGTGCGGGCTGAGTCACCCACACGTCACGGCCACTCGAGGGGCCGTGCTGGGGATTGACGGGTGCGCCCACTCCTCTGAGTGGCCTCTGCGTGACACTCACCGGGGGGCTGGGAGCCCTAGTGGCTGGCCGGGGAGGGGCGTGCGGTTCTGATGGCCCTTTCCGTTCAGGAAACCTTGGCCTTTGGAGCCAGTGGCCCCGCTGAGTCCCACTGTGTGGCTTAGGAGACGTTCCTGGGCCCAGGGGTTAGGTCTGGGCGCGTCCAGCCAGCGGAGCCCAGTCACACGGGTCTTGGGCTGTGTGGGATGACGTCCCTTATATGAATGTGGCCTCCCCGGGGAGACTCTCAACCCCCGTGGGCAGGACCCGGGTTCTCCTTTTGCATTCCTGGCTCCTGCCACAGAGGCCTCTGCTCGGAGGATGGACGGCACCTGCTTGTGTTGGAATGGAGGGAGCCTGCTGACCGGGGCCTGGTCTTGGGGTGAAGAGAGCATGCGATTAAGGGTCATATGTCCCGAGGTCACACAGAGGAGGGTGCTGATTAGGCCCGGGAGGGAGAGGTTAGAGAGCAAGGGGGGGAGCCCCCTACCCGTTCTCGTTGGGAAGGAAAGAGGGGAGGGGCGGGTAGGAGCGCTGCAGTTCCGGGGCCAGAAACCGTAGCACGAACAAGGCAAATCAGTCGGGAGGAGGGGTGAGGCGTGGGGTTGGGAGGCCAGGATTTCACCCCTGTTTGCTGAGAGCCTTACCGTGTGTCTGCTCGGCTCAGGTGCCGGGGAGACAACAAAGCACGAGGCAGATGAGGCCCTGGTGGAGCTCGCGCACTGGTGGGGGACACAGAAAACGAGCCAACTAACCGATGTGCGGTAAGTGGGGGGAAGGAAATGGAAGTCGGGAGGAGGGATGGGTAAAGGGCTCACGCTCTTTCATGTGGGGAGTCGAGGGAGGGCTCTGAGGAACAGGAGGCGGAAGTGGGGACAGACCACACGGTTAGCAGAGGAAAGCTTGTTTTAGGTGTTGGCAACGCAAGTGCAAAGGTCCTGTGGCAGGGACGTTTTTGTTTTTGTGTGGTCAGAGCACAGTGAGAGACGGGGGTGGGTTTGGGTCAGTGTGCGTGTGCGTGTGTGTGTGTGTGCACAGTGGATCTTGTGGCAAAGACTTTGGATTTCACTCTGAGGGGGGTGAGAAGCGTGGCAAGTTTGGATCGGCCTTACCTTTTCAGCGGCGCACTCTCGTTTCTGTATGTCAGGTATCAGTCGGCCTGTACCGTTGGAAGCAGGAGCCTTGCTCAGAGGCTGTCGCAGCTGGGCAGGTGAGAGGTGACGGCTGGTGGCACGGGAGGAGAGGGACAGTAGCGGAGGTGGCCGGCCGTGACAGCTGACAAGATTAGCTCTGGGGTTGCCTGGGTGTGAGACAGGAGTCAGAGGCTCCAGGAGTCCTGGAAGGATGACTTCTGGTGACTGAGACTAAGACGGGGACGTGTGAGGAGCAGGGCAGCGAGGAGGGACCCAGAGGCCGTCCCGGGCCGGTCACCTTCCAGACACCCGCTAGGTACGTCGGCACGTGCTGGACAGGCGGGGGAGGACAAGGGACTGGGGCTCGAGGAAGAGGAGGTAGCACTCGGGAGTCGGCTACGTAGGTGGTGTTTCAGGTGGTGGAGGGGTGAGTACAGACCGGAGAGGGAAGAAGCTTCTGGCAAAGGAGCCGGGCTGGGAGGTGGGGTGGGCGGTGGGCTGTGAACCATCACAGGCCTGCCCTTTGCTCACCTGGGTTGCTTCACCTGTTCGTGATGTTTGTGGGTGCCCCACCCCTGCTTCTCCCAGGGGGCAGCGGCGAATCGGCCCCGCCCCAGGGCGCCCCTGCCCCTTCCTGGTTCCAGACGCAGCTCCTGCAGGTGCCCCTGGTCTCTGAGGTTGGGCGTGTGGCTAGAAGGGCGTGCCAGCGGCCAGGGGCAGGGGCAGAGAGGGGCCTGTGCTGCCGGAGGGTGGGGTCCGGAAGGGCCCCTTGGTGTGGGGCTCGGCAGGGGTGAGCGGGGGCTAGATGGATCTGCTAAAGGTCCGCAGATCCAGCGGGTCTTCCAGGGTGGATGCGGCCCAGAAGCCTCATCACCTGGGTGGTTGCTAGAAATGCCAGTTGGCGGGCCCCCCCCCTCAGGCCACCAGAAACCCTGGGCGCGGGCATTCCGAATCCGCCTCCCCTGCCCCCTGCCCTGCGGGCCCTCCATTTGGTTGGGTCTGCGAGTCCGTCCTGGGAGGCAGCTCCGTTTGGGCCCAAGTGATTTTATTTGGGGGCAGGAGGGTTGGGGAGAGGACGAGGGAGACGGGCGGGCAGGGCTGGCATTCATACCAGTCAGTGGGCACTGCCAGAGCACCAGGCAGGGGTGAGGGCGCAGGGCGGGGGCCCCTTGGAGGGTTCCCAGACCCGGCATCTGGGCTTCTTTATCCTTCCCGTGCTGTGTCCTTGGCAGGTGACATCCTTCCCCATCCCGTTCTGTCTCTGCTGTTGCCACCACCTACTGGTGGCCCCTCACGCCCTGGCTCCTGCAGGCTGGCTTCCCCTCACCACCAACCTCTCACCACCAACCCTGTGTCCCTGAGAGGCTGAGGCCTTCGGTTTCTTTTCCCCAACGTCTACACGGTGCTTTCCATGTGCTGTTTTCCAATATTGACTCATTCGTCCCTCACGACACCCCTTCACAGTGGAGGCACCAAAGGCACAGAGAGGTTGAGAGCTTGCCCAGGGGCACACAGCCCGTTCAGGGGAGGAACTGGTACTTGAGTCTGGGCGGCTTGGCCGGCAGGCTGATTCCGGAGCCGTTCTGAACCTTTATGGCCCCGTGGCCCATGGGCCCCCTTCAGTTCTCACCGGTGTCCCCGGCGGCCACCCCGCGGCTCCGTGATCCCGCGCCTACAGCTCAGGCATCTCCTTCCGGTCTTTGCCCTCTGCCGGCGCCCGCTCCCCTGCTCCTCTCTGCTCCTGTCGGGTTTGCTCTTGGAGCCTCTTCACACCCGTCTAAGGAATTCAATTCTCTCCGCAGTGTAGGTTTTGAGTTCCAGACCGAACATTCAACTAGACAGACAGCCCCACTTGGGCGCCCCACCTGGGGACACTGCCCCAAACCGCACCCCAGATGCGCTGGTGGTCTGTGTCCTCAGGGAGTGCCCGAGGAGCTGGGTCCTAAAGCCAGGGTGGGCGCTGCTATTCCCCGTGTGGCCAGGAGGGGGAGCCTCGCACCCTCCCATCTCCCTCAGGGCCCCCACCCCCACCCAGCACCACCTGCGGATCTGCTCACTCCCAGTTGTGCTCCGGGCGCAGCCCCACAGCCGCCTCCCTGGGTTACGGCCACCTCCCTGGGTTACGGCCACACTCGTGGTCAGGCCGCCCTCTCCCACTCTGCCTTCCTCCAGTCCGTCGTCCACACAGCATCCAGAATGATCTTCCAGAGAGCAAATCGAGTGGTGCCACTGTGTTGCTAACGCCCGTGGGGCGCCCCCAGTCCTCCGGGTGACGCCACAGCCCTCCTCCTGCAGTGGCCCGGGTACCTCGCGGGCGTCACCGTGACCCCCACTGAGCTTCAAGCACATTGCTTCTGCCGCTTCCCTGCCCTTGCCTGGACCTCGCTACCTGTCCATCTTGTCTCATTCTGGAGACCACTCCACCTGGGTACCGCCCCAGACCCGGGAGGGGGGTCCTTCCTGTGCCCCCGTGGCCTGCAGCACTACCTGCTCTGAGGGTCTGTCTGCAGAATTACACCTGTCTGCCACTTTTCTGGCCCTTCCCCCCAACCCCCCAGGTTGTGAGTCCCCTGAGGCCAAGGACGGGTCCGCTGTCCCCACATTATCTTCAGCCCGCCTCTGACTTGGACACAGCGCTCCAGCTTCTCTCGATAAATGTTTATTCAATGAATGAGGGAATGAATGAATGAGGGAATGAATGAAAGGGAATGAATGAATGAGGGAATGCAGGAGCATGCGAGTGACTGGGGAGAAGCTGCGGACTCTGACGCGGTAGCAGAGGGGTCACAAGAGTGAGGGTTAAATGAGATAATGCTTCGGAGCCTCTGGCCCCGGAGGAGGTGGTTGGTAAGTGGGCTCACTCCCCGCTCCTCCTCCCGCCGCTGTCCCCTCTCCCTCCGGCTAACCTGCGAGTGGCTGCGGGTGCTAGCTGACCATTCTGTCCGTCCTGCCGCCGTGGCTCCGTCACTGGGACACTGTCCCGTAACCCGGAGCCTTAGGCCCTCGGGGGCCCGGAGCCCAGACTGAAGGCGGGATCCCGGGGCAAACCTTCCTTCCCCCCGGGGTCCCCTGGCCCTGGTCCGGGTTGTACTATCTTCCTTGGCCTTGGAGGGGCCGGAGACGGCAGCCAGCGCCCAGGGCACCTCCTTGGGCGCTCCCAGGGTCGGAGACCGGTCTCGCATCCCCTTGCTCACGCACAATTTCTCTCCTCGTCAATTTTCTTTGGGACTGTGCTTGTCCAGATGTTTACACGGTGTGGGACAGGAGTTTTCTGGAGCGTTTGGCAGAGTGCCACTCGGCATCCCTGTGGTTCTAGAGATTTGGGGAGCCTTGGAGCCGTGGCTCCGGCTGCTCTGTCTTCTTGCAGCACCAGCTCTTGAGCCTGGCGGCTTCCTCGGCCCCAAACACGTGAGCGACCTATGACTCTGGCCCTTCGGTGCTCCCCAACCCACTGTCCCAGTGCATAGGCGGAATTCCTATTTTTAAGAGCCAAGTAGGGCTTCGACTTCCTTTTGAACAGAAGGTTTCCAGAAATAGTCATACCTTTGCTTCTATCGAATCTGGGAAGTCGTCTTAGCCCAGGGGAGGTCAGCAGGTGGCATGGGATCACCTAGGAGATGGCCCCAGTGACATCACGCACTGCTCACTCAGCCGGGCTGTCCGGTCCTCTCGATCCACTGAGCACCGAGGGGCCCCGGCTGGCCCTGCTGTCTCCTAGGGAAGGAGGGTGAGGGTGGACGGGGACCAGGTCTTGGGGACGCTCAGTGTCGTGCGGAGGGATCTGTCCCTAAGGCCTCACTGACTTAGCAGGGGAGTAACAGGTCAGATGTACGTCTCCAGGGGGTCGGACGGCAGTGGGTTAGAGCTGCGCTCCGTCTGTCTTTCATTTTACAGAGACCCCTGTACACCCTTACCAGGTGCCAGGAAGCAACAGTCACCAACCCCGTTGCAGTGCATTCCAGCATTTTCTATTCTGTTTCATTTGTTTTTGTAAAAATGCTGTCTGCAGTCCTCTCCATTGATTTTCCATCTCCCTGAATGTTTTAGATCTGCAGTTTGAATGAACGGCACTGGATTGGAGAGAGGAAGCCTGGGCAGAGGCTGCTCTCATTGTCCAGCCAGGAGGAGGCTGGGTGGGGTGGGGGTGGGGAGCGCCGGGCCTGGGGCAGGCGGGGGCGGGGGGGGGGCGGGCATCATGGCCGGCACCGGCCCCCCGGGCTGTGCGCAGCGCCTCGAATCCGCGGGCTCAGTGTACCCCCCACCCCCACCCCGAGAGACGAGGCAACAAGAAGCGCCCGTGACTGTGTCGTGTCGGGAATCCAGAAGCTGTGCTTTCATAACTCAGACTTGCTGCGTGGTGTCTGAAAGTCATTTCATTAAATGTCGCATGGAATCAAAATAGAAATTACATCTCTGGGACAAAGCCCATTGAGCCAGGAGCCAGGCGTTCGGAATTGGATCCGGAATAGTCTCGTGGAACCTGGGGACTGTGGATCCGAGGCGGCCCTGTCTACACGGCCAGCCCCTCCCCCCGGCTCACACCCGGATTCCCAGATGTAGCAGGTGGTCCTGGAGCCCCGTGGGCTCACAGCTGTCGAGCTGCTGGGGGTGGGGGGTGGGGAGAGCCGTGATGACAGCTCCCCTCCGTCACGCGCCTTGGTACCTGTACGGAGCTGAAGACTCATGGAAGTGATCCTTGACCCCCGCCACCTCTGGGAGGCGCGCTTATTGTATCTGAGGAGGCTCGGGGAGGTCACCGTATTGATCTGGGGTCGCCTCTGAACTCCAGACCGGCTCCCCGCTTCCCTCCTGCCTCCCAGGCTGCCTCTCCCCTGTTGCTCCTGGTTCTTGCAGCCAGCTGACCGAAGTGGAGAACGTGCCCGGGTTAAATCTGGGGGCCCGGGGGAGGGGCCTGGCCCTTGGCATGTGGCAGCCCCCTGGCCACCCGGACGTCTCCCTGAGTGGGGGCGCTGCTCTGGGAAGGGGTGTGAGCGGCCTGCGCGTCCGCCTCCGCTGGGTGGTCTGCTCATTCAGCTGGGGCCTGAGAAGGACCCTCTTCTGGGGGCCTGGTAGCCACACCTAGCAGCCCTGTGAGTGCATCCCCCCACCCCTGCCCCATGTGTGTGCTCCTCACCCCGCCCCTGCCCCCAGGTGTGCTCCTCCCCCCACCCCTGCCCCATGTGTGTGCTCCTCACCCCACCCCTGCCCCCAGGTGTGCTCATCCCCCCACCCCTGCCCCCATGTGTGTGCTCATCCCCCCACCCCTGCCCCCAGGTGTGCTCATCCCCCCACCCCTGCCCCCAGGTGTGCTCATCCCCCCACCCCTGCCCCCATGTGTGCTCATCCCCTCACCCCTGCCCCCATGTGTGTGCTCATCCCCCCCACCCCTGTCTCAGGTGTGTGCTCACCCCCACCCCTGCCCCCAGGTGTATGCTCATACCCCCTCCCCTTAGCCCCCCTCGTCCCCAGGTGGGCCAGGCTTAGAGGGCAGGAGAGCTGGGGTGGGGTAGGGGTGGAGCAGGCCCTAGGGGTGCCTGGTGAGCCCAGGAGGGGAGGGAGGAGGCTGGGTGGGGGAAGGCAGTCAGGGGCTTTGCACCCACTCTCAGCCTGGGTGGAGGGAGGGGTGTAGGAAGAATGAGGAGGTGCCTGGGGGCTGTTTTTCTAATCTGGTACTTTTCGAAGTTCAAGTTCGGTCCTTCCTTAGGTTGAGGTGGTTCTTTTTCTCACTTCCTATTTTGGACACTTTTTTTTTTTTGGTCTGTGTATTTAAATGTAAGTTTTTAAGACTATGGATTTTCCTCTGAGGACTTGTTTAGCTGACTCCCCATAGGATCTCACATGGGGTGTTTCCATCATGATTATTTCTAGACCTTCTCTGTGATTTGGGTTTGGGTCGCTTCTTTGACTCGTGAGTGAAAGACTTTTCCTGTCCCAAGATAGTGGCCTTTCCCCCGCGGATATGGTCCCTATTTGTAATTTAATCATGCGGTGGTTATAGAATGTTTTATGTTGGTGCTGCCTTTTGGAATTTATTGTTACTTTGGAGTGATTTTTACCTCCTTTCTTCCAGTTTTATTACAGTATAAATGACACACAGTAAACTGCATATTTAATGTGTGCTGTTTATTAAGTGTTGATACGTGCACACCCATAAAGCCATGGCAACAGTCAAGCTAGTGAACCACTCCTGCTTCCTCCTTGTGATTTGCCCCTTAGTGACTCCCCCCTCCTGCCCCTCCCCCCCACCTCCTGTCCCTCCCCTGTCCCCAGGCAACCCCTGATCTGCCTTCTGCCGCTCTGGGTCACTTCGCATTTTCTAGCATTGTATAGAAATAGAATCTTACGGCATATTTTCTCTTGTGCCTGGCTTCTTCCACTTGCATTTATTTTGAAGTTCACCTCGTTGTGTATAACCAGGGTCCGTCCCTTTTTATTGTTGTGTAGTGTTCCATGGTGTGGAGGCACCGTGCTTATTTATCCATCAGCTGTCGATGGACCTTTTGGCTCCTATGAATAAAGCTGCTACAGACATTCATGTAGAAGTGTTTTAGGGACGGACGCTTTTGTTCCTTTCGGGTAAATACTTAGCAGCAGAGGGCTGGCGAGACAGTAGGTGTATGTTTAACTTTTAATTTTTATTTGTTTTTTATGTAAAAAAATTTTTTTATGTCTTTATTTTGAGAGAGAGAGAGACAGAGACTGAGGAGGGGAGGGGCAGAGAGAGAGGGAGACACAGAATCTGAAGCAGGCTCCAGGCTCTGAGCTGTCAGCACATAGCCCGACGCGGGGCTCGAACCCACGAACCGTGAAATCATGACCTGAGCTGAAGTCGGACGCTTAACTAACTGAGCCACCCAGGTGCCCCTGACTTTTTTTTTTTTTTTAAGAGAAAGTGTGCAAGTGAGCAAGGGGCAGAGGGAGAGAAAGAGAGAGAGAGAGAGCAGTGGGGCTCATCCGAAGTGGGGCTCAAGCTCAACCGATATGGGACTCGAACTCACGAACCATGAGATCATGACCTGAGCCAGAGTCAGATACTTAATGGCTGAACCACCCAGGCTCCCTATGTTGAACTTCTTAAGAAATTCCCAAACTGTTTTCTAAGTGACTGCCCATTCTACATGCCCATGAGGACATCAGAGCAACCAGAAAGTTCTACCTGCTTCTCGTCCTCAGGTGGCCAGTCTTTCACATTGTACCTGCCCTAGCAGGTGTCCAGCATGTCCCCTGGCATTTTAACTTACATTTCACTAATGACTGATGACATTGAGCATCTTTGCATGTGCGTACTTTCCCTGCATATATCTTCTGTGGTTGGCTGTCTATTCAAATCCTTTGTCTTATGTTGCAAGGATTATTTATCTATTCTGGATGCAAACCCATTGCTAGATTTGTAAATAGGATTTGTAAATATTTTCTCCAGGCTGTGCCTTCCCTCTTCATTTTCTCCACAGAAAATCTTGAAAACAAAGCTTTTTAATTTCGGTGAAGTCCAATGTACTGTTTTTTTTTCTTTTATAATTTGTGTTTTTGTGTGCCCTAAGAGATCCTTCCCAACTGTAAGATCGTGAGGGTTTCCTCCTATGTTTTCTTCTAGAAGCCTTTGGAGTTTTTGCTCTTGCACTTAGGCTTATGATCCATTAAAATTTTTTTTTAATGTTTATTTGTTTTTGAGAGAGAAACAGAGTGCGAGTTGGGGAGGAGCAGAGAGAGAGGGAGACACGGAATCTGACACAGGCTCCAGGTTCTGAGCTGTCAGCACAGAGCCCGACTCGGGGCTCGAACTCACAAAACGCGAGATCGTGACCTGAGCCGAAGTCGGACGCTTAACCGACGGAGCCACCCAGACGCCCCTAAAATTATTTTGAGACACAGAGAGAGAGAGAGAACGTGTGAGCAGGGGAGAGGGAGGGACACAGGGAGGAAAATCTTCAGCAGGCTCCATACTCACTGCGGAGCCCGATGCGGGGCTCGAACTCACGACCCTGGGATCATGACCTGAGCCGGCGTCAAGAGTTGGCTGCTCATCCAACTGAGCCCCCCCTCCCCCCCGGGCGCCCCTGATCCATGGCTTGGGTGAGAGTCGCGGTTTATTTTGTGCACGCGGCCATCTCTGCGTTGGCCTCAGAAAGGAGAAGTAGGAGGTGCTGGCATCTCTACTGCGTTCAAGCCACAGGGCCCCCTCCGACGCGATGTCTTTGATTGGCAGGTTTACCTTCTCCAGCGGGGTGAAGTCTTGTGCAAATGGTAAAATGCATTACGGAGAAATGAATAAGCTCAATACTTTGCATATTTGAATGTCAGGTGTTAATTGCAGCCCGGCCCCGGGGGACTTCCTGCCCCGCGCGTCTGCGTTTTTAGAAGGTACCGGTTCCCCCCGTCCATCCTGCCGGTCGAGGAGCGGAGAGGACACGAGCCAGTCTGAGCCAGTGTGTCCCCAGCTCAGGCCCTTGCTGCCAGGCCGGGGTTTCCTTACTGTAGAGCGCGGGTGGAGCCGAGGATCCGGTCTCCCACCCCACACTACACACGGTCGGGTTCTGGAGCTTTCCTCCGCCTTGTCTGACGCCTTCCTCCTCAGAACGTTTCCTTTCTGCCTCAACACCTCTGATTTTTTTTAAGGATAGGGAGGCTGCAGCCCAGAGAGGTTGTTCAGCCCGCCCAAAGTCACACAGGCAATCTTCCACACCGCGTCCTCTGACTCCGAAGCCCCCACCCCGCGCTGCTTGCTGTCCAAGGACTTGGCGGTTCTGGCCAGGATCTGCCTGGGTCTCTGGGCAGGACCTGAAGGCCCCCCCGAAGGAGCCTGTCTAGACCCTGGAAACACAACCACCCGCAAAGCTAAATTTCAAGTCAGTTTATAAAGGAACAGAGACACGCATAGTCTTAGAGGGAGAACAGCTCTCAGGCTTATGAGACGGAACAGGAGGCGAGGGACCACTGTGAGCCAAGAGGAGGTGGACGAGGCGGCGGGGTCCGAGGCGGGGAGCGCCAGCCGCGTTTCCTCCGGGATCAGGCCTACCTGTGCCGTCCGCCTCTCAGGGTCTGTTTGGTGTCTGGGGAAGGGCTTATGTGCATGAAGAGAGAACGGAGGTGCAAACGCCAGGCCAACGCATCCGTCCGTTTCCTCGGAAACGATTTACCGAGCTTTGGCTACGTGAAAGGGACCGCTCTGCGTTCTGGAATTCAGTCAAAAGCAAAATTTTGAAGCGAGCCCCACCCTTTGCCTGTATTGGGTTTTTTCCCCCGAAAGCCCCAAGGAGAGGGGAAGAAATCAAGGGGAAATGGGCAGTGGGCTTGTCTGCAGTGATGGGAGGTGGAGCCCGGGCTTCAGCAGCATGGGGGGCCGGCACAGCCTCGCCCCTGCAGGGAGCAGGAGAGGGGAGCCACACGGAGGCCTGGTGAGGGCCCTGTGCTTAGTGCCTCAGGACACCCAGACCCTGTGACCCTGTCCAGAGAGAGGCCCGGTGAGGCGGATGAAGGGACGGCTGCATCTCTGGGAGAAAACTGTCCCGTCCTTGTCACGGCGCAGTTGCTCATTGTCAGTGAAAGATGTGGCTTCTGGTTTATACATCAGCCATGGGAGCTTGGCTAATGTGAGTCTTCCCTGTAAACGAATCTGTGCTCTAGTTCAGGCACACTAGTGAGGCTTCTGAGTTGGGCCGGCTGAGGAGTAAATGCTGCCTCAAGAGACTATTGGCAGACAAATTGTGGCCATCAGCGACACTTGTGTTTCATTCCAGCACAAAGAGTGGGAAGCCCACTGATGAAGAGCCAGATGAGTTCCATTAACCCAAGCTTTTCCCCAGCCCTGTAGCCTGGGCCAGGGCCGGGGGTCATGATGTGAGCTGGGAAGAGATCTCCATCAGCTAAGCTGTCTCTCCTGGGTACCCAAAAATAAGGGCGGCCAGGGGCTGGAGAGCCGCCCGCCACCCCCACCCCGTGTGGGAGGGTGGGGGGCTGGCCCTGCCCTGGGCTTACCCGCCTGGTGTTTCTTCTCATTGTGGAGGGTGGTCACTGCAGGCCAGATTTCCATAAATTCTGTAAATTTGATATTCAGTCTGTTCCGAAATGTGGTTCTGGGGGCCCTTATTTTGGGAGGTTTTGCCAGAATGCACAAGGAGCTAGCTGACATTGAAACAAAATCGCAATCACCGAGTTAATGACAAACATTAACGATAATACAAATAACTTACCAACCAAATTAATGCAATATTTGCTCTCCTCATTACACTAATAACCTTCCCACAGCAGCACACCAACAACAATTGGTCGGGGAGGAAGGATTCATTTTACGGGAGAACAAAGTCTTGGGGGGAGTCTCCGAAGGGAGAGAGAGAGGGGAGCTAAGATTTCTGAAATGCTCACTGGATGCCAGGACGCAGGGGTGACGGAGGACAGTCCCACCTGGGGGAGGTGCACATCTCACAGGGTGGGACAGCCTTAGGTGACTGTAACGCGAAGCGGCCTTGTGAGGAAGAGGGCCATCAGGAAGGCTTCCTGGAGGCGGCGGCATTGAGCTGGGTCCGGAAGGATAGGTAGGATTCATGGGGGCTTGTCTGCTCTCCCCCTCTCCCTTTTCTCGGTGGCCTGATGCAGTCTGCTCTTGTCCCTTCCTCGCCTCCGAAATGCTCTTACCAGGTGACCTTCATGCTGTCAGACGCAAAGGCTCGTCCTCAGTCTCCATTTTCTCTGGTCGCGGCCGCACGTGCTCCCGGAAGCTGATCCCCCCCAGCATCACCGGGCCCCCTTCTCTGTCTTCTCCGCTGGGTCCTCTTCCCTTCCCGACCTTGGAACACGGGCGCGGCCCAGGGCCCAGCCCTCCCTCCTCTCCCTCCACCTGCACCGTAACCCGGACCCCTGACTCCGGGACGCCTTCCTGGGACGTCTGGTGCACGTGTTTTTAACCAGATTTCATAAGACAGAAAAAGCACGTGTTACAAGAGCACAGCCTGACGCATTTCTGCAAAGTGAACACACCTGGGGGGCGGTTCCCACATCGGGAAGGAAACCGCGTCCCCGCTCTGTCGCCTGAGCTGCTCTTGCCCGGGTTGGTACCGGGTATAAATGGAATCGGGGGAAACCGGCTCCCTGGGCCCCGCCCGGCCCCGTGCAGCGATCGCCCGACCGCTCCGCTGATGGAGCGAGCGTTCTGTTGTACGAACACACCTCGGTTTGTTCGCTCGACTGCGGCCTGGCATCCGTGTCGTTTCCACTTGAGTTCTGAATAATCCCGGTAAAGGGCGCTAACGGCTCAGTTTTACTCCTGACTCTGCAAAGGCCCCTGCCCTGCAGGGACTGGGCTCGACGTGGGGAGGGTAGTGTGAGAGTGCTCATTGCTGGAGGCCGAGGCGCCGCAGCTCACCGTTTTTCATTTTTATTTATTATTTTTTTTATTTTTGAGAGAGAGAGGGAGGGGCAGAAAGAGAGGGGGACAGAGGATCTGAAGCAAGCTCTGCGTTGACAGCCCGATGTGGGGCTCGAACTCACGAACCGTGAGATCATGACCTGAGCTGAAGTCTGACGCTCGACCAACCGAGCCACCCGGGTGCCCCTCGCCTTTTTCTTTTAAATACAAGAGTGCATGCAGGCATGAATGAATGAATGGAGTGACAAGTGCATGAATGAATGACTGCATTTCTGTAAAGGACATCATTGCATGTTGCCTTCTGTCCGATACCCGGCCGGTCGTTTTCGTGATCCTTGGAGCTGGGGAGGATTGTTCCGACTTTACGGAGGGAATAAGTGGGTGACGCGCAGAAGGCAGGCAGCGGAGTCCGTCTCTGAAAAGCACTTCATGGACTTTCGCCCGTCATCTCTCTGGTTCGAGGTGACATAGCTGGTAAGCGGCCGAGCCGGGATTGGAACCTGTGGACCTTAACATCATCGCACTGCACAGTTTCCACCACCTGTGCTGCCTGTCTCTGGGGGATGTGGGAGAATGAAGGGGTCCCGGCTGTATCTGAGCACCGACACATCAGCCTCTCTCCGGGTGGCGGGCTGTGCGGGCCTCTCCCCAAGCTGCCCCCGCCCCGTCCTCCCCCCGCCGGTCACATGGGCTCAGACTCGGCCCCGCGGTCCGGCGCCCTCCTCCCTCCGCCCGAGGCGAACAATTGCAGTGGTCTCTGCTGGCTAATTTCATTTTCTGCTTCGGGAGTAATGGGGCCTCTTGAACTCATTATGCTAATTTAAATTCGAATAATAAGCAGCTTAGCGTCTGACTCCGGAGCTAGGGCTGAGGCTCTGCCCTGAGCAAGGCCTGGCCGCTCGCAGCCGAGGAACGACCCTGCGCTTGCCAGAAGTGACCTCCTCCTCCTCCTCCGGGTGCGTGGGGTCAGTCTGCGGGTCAGTCAGCTGTGACCGAGCCGAGGCCACCCCTCCCCAGCCCCGGAGCTCTGCGGAACCAGCTGGCCGTCAGAACGGTGACCCTTAAAGAGCGGTGGCCCCGGGGGCCCGGTGGGCGTGTCAGCCCTTGGATAGGACCGCCTCGTGGATCCTTCCACCGTTCGTCATTCCCATCCCACTCCTGCGCCAACGGATGGATGGCAGTTTCAAATGGGGGCCAAACCTGGCCCTCGTTTGCATTTACATCTAGTCCTAAGAGGTGAGGTGGGGAAGGGGTGACATTTTCAAAGGGGTCTGTGGCCCCAACTGGGACAAGAACTGCGCCCCTAGTGAGTGGGGACGTCCTTGGTTCAGCCCGAGTGGTCGACGGCTGTGATATCGGCCCCTGTGGGCTCTGGCGCCGAGGCAGTGAGGAGTCTCCTGGGCGTCTCTTCTCAAGACCCCCGGGGGGGCTCCACACCGCACTCTCCACTGACTCCTGCCCTTCGGCACCGGGGGCACACGCTGAGGTCCTCGTTTCTTCCAATGACCGGTCCCCTTGGCTGGCAGTGTTGGCTTAGTGTCTCCTCCTGGGTCTAGCCCCCCTCGCCGGGCCCCTCCTCGCATTCGGTTCCACACACAGCCCCAGCCTCTCTCTGCTGGTGACGCTGAGGTCAGACTCCGGTCTTGCCATGAGGACCCCACAGAGGGGCAGGGCGCCGGTGATGTTCTCCAAAGCAGGATTTTAACAGCGCGACCCAAACAAGCCAGCTCCAGAGGATCGAGGTTGAGGGATCACCCTGGTTGAAACAGCTTACGAGGCTTCCTTCCTGCAGGACTGCTCAGAGCCTTTATTGGCTGCTTTGTTGGTGTCGAATGGGACATTTCCCAAACACGCATGGGCATGACCTTCACTGCACATGTGCCGCACAGCAGCCTGGACCCGCGGCACTTTCCCAGCCCCGGGAGGTGGGTAGCATTATCCCCATTTTACAGACGAGGGACTGAGCAAGCCAGAGGGTAGGGTCTTGCCCAGGTGGACAGAGCTCAGAGAGGAGGAGCCAGATTCCCGATTACAGCGGAGAGCTGCCCTCTCACAGTCCTGGGCTCAGCCAACAGCTTCGTAGGGCCTAGCAGCTTGAGAGAGAGACCACTCCGAGTGAGGGAGCCCCGCTGCAGTCGGGCTCCTCCCCTCCGAGCTCTGGGCGCCTGGGATTGTTGGGGCTGCAGATACCGTGTTTTGGGGGGAAAGGGCTCAGCGATATCAGTCGTGAGCCCTGGCCCGGGAACGGGGGGGTGTCTGCGGAATCTCAGCTCTGCTGCTTATTGGCTATGTGGGTTGGACCGGCTCCTTCTGGGCCTCGGTTTCTCCACTCAGAGATAAAGGACCCCCGTCTGTCCCCAGAAAAGCCACCGGCAGTCGCTTCCTTGGTCCGTCGACAATTTGACGCGTGCTCCGGTTTGGTGGGGAAAAATCATTGTCTTCGGCTGGAAGCCCCTGCTTTTTTCTGGCACAAATGGCCTGTGCGGCTTGAAGCAGCCGAGTGGCCATCACAAGCAGGTGGCCCTGCAGGGAGGCCTGGGCCAGGTTGGGGTTCTGCGTGCACTTGCCGTTTGACCTTGGGGCTCCAGCTTTAGAGGGCCGGGGATTGGACTTGCTAGCCCGCAGGGGGGGCCCCTCGGCCATTTCGCCACTGGGTTCTCCAGTGATAATGTCCTGTGGCCAGGCCTGCCCAGGGAGGGGCCCTCCGGATGTCGCCGCCCCACCCCACGTCCCGGGAGAGAGGTGCACTCAGCCGGCTGCCCCCTCCCCCCAGAACAGCCTCCGAAGGAAGGCGAGAGCAGCAGGTCCCCGCAAGCAGGGCCCTGGGGTCCGGTGCTCATCAGCTAAGCAGGTAATCATGTGGGCGCTTTGTTCCCCGCACAATGAAGCTCTCAGAGAACTTCCGAGAGGCTTGCTGGCTGATTTGATTTTTTCAGACCCGGAGTGTGAAAGGCAGGCTGAACCTGCCGAATTGTGCCTGCGAAGGCTATTCAGAGAGACCGTTCTTGGAAGAAGATCAGGACAATTAGCTCTTGGCTGCGGGGAGCGGGGAAGCGAGCTAATCATGGTGAATGTCAGCCTGTTCTCAGGGGAAGCAAAGGGCACAGAGTTGGGAGAAGAAATAGCAGAAAAGAGGCGCATCTGCTAGGCCTGCTTCCTAGGGCTGGGTTAGCCTCCAGGGGGAGGGAGGGGGGGTCGGGCCGGGACAAGGAGCGCCCAGGAGGGTGCCCACACCTCGGACTGCGTGACCTTGGGTAAGCCTCTTAGCCCCTGGGGTCTCAGTTTCCCTAGGTCTGCAAAACGGGTCCTGTGCAAAATGAGCAGATGGGGCCCATTCATCACAGGAACGACAGGTGGGCGCCGGGGGCCCAGAGCAGATGGTGCCGGAAGGGCGGGAAGAGAGAGCTGCAGGAGTCAAGTGCGGACCCTGGTCCTCTGGCCACTTCTAACCCCCACGCCCTCCCCCCGCTCTCTGTGTCCCGCCTGGACGGGAGGACAGTTTCCAATTCTGATGCAGGTGCCTCCTTGGACTTCAGGTCCCGTGGAAGCTCCAGTCCCAGCTTTGCCTCTCCTGAGCTCCGGGACGTTAAGTGACGCCCCTCGGGCCACGTCACCGTTTCCTACTCCCTTCTAGCACCCAGTGGGCTGACCCCCAGGAGGCGGCAAATGCTCGTTGTCACTGCTCAGCGTCAGGAAACGAGGGCCCGTGGAAGTTCGTTGTCTCCATAACCGAAGTGTGTGTGTGGCTGTTTGGGCAGAAGTGTTTCTAAATGGAGTGTGCGCTTTTTCCGCATTTTTTTTAATGGAGCCTGAGGAACATATCCTGCGTCTGCATCTGCGTGTGGCCCTGCCCCTCAGCAGGTGTCTGTCGTAATCACCCTGATCTCTGGTTGCCTTATTTCCCAGGAGCGGTTGTTTCTTACTCCACCCGTGCGTGATGGGGAGGATGCTTGTCAATACGCTTAGAACGGAAACTAGCAGTTAGTAAGTGCTCAGTTAATCATAGCATTGTCAGCATTATTATCTGATGGCTTAGGGTCACACCAGAAAATCCATGTGTGCCAGTGGTGATGTGGGGATAAATCAGTTCCCGTGGGGCTGAGGTGAGAGAATCAGAATCAGAACTTGGGTTCAGCCGGTGCTGGGGAGTCTCTGCTTGGACGATGTTAAAGGTCACATATTTGGGAACCATCCCTGCAGAGAAGGGACAGCCCTCAGGGCTACTTCCAAACTCGGGGACTCAGGAGACAGATGTGGGAGTGGCCAGAGAACCCGGTCCAGAGAGGAGCCCGTCCTGCTGCACAGACCCAGGTCCCCACCTGGGATGTGAGGTGGCCTCAGCCTTGTCAACCAGGCACACGGTGGGGTGGGGGGGGGGAGGCTGCCACGGCCACAAGAGGAAACTCCTCATTTATTCCTTTATCCTTTGGCTGCTCCTCAAATAAAAGGCTTTGCATTTCTGCTCCCTCAGAGGATAGTCCACTTTACCCTCTTAGCTTCCTCTCTCTTTTTTTTTTAAGTTTATTTTTGAGAGAGAGAGACAGAGCGCGAGTGGGGGAGGGGCAGAGAGCGAGGGAGACACAGAATCCGACGCAGGCTCCAGCACAGAGCCTGACGCGGGACT
Organism: Cryptoprocta ferox; assembly: GCA_028646485.1. Classification (NCBI taxonomy): domain Eukaryota; kingdom Metazoa; phylum Chordata; class Mammalia; order Carnivora; family Eupleridae; genus Cryptoprocta; species Cryptoprocta ferox. The sequence continues at coordinate 125,698,265 of CM053576.1, read as the reverse complement.
CGAACCCGCAAACCATGAGATCATGACCTGAGCCGGAGTCAGATGCTCAACCCACTGAGCCACCCAGGCGCCCCAGCCCCTTAGCTTCTCCTAATCTCAACACTTTGGAGGACGTTTTGGAGATCGTCCTGCACATTTCCCGGCGAGGCCCTCACAGAACCCCGTGGCTGGGAGCAGGCTGGGACCAGGCTGGGACCACATGTGGGACCTCCCCGTTGGTGGCCCCGCCGGCTCCTGGTTATGACGACTAGGATCCCCTGCTGGGCCATCAGGGCGATGAGGGAGCTGAACACACGCCCGTGAACAGAGGTGACCAGACCGGGAGAACCCTTCCCGGGGAGGCCTGGGAAAGCTACATGGGACTCGCCCGAGTCAGCGTTCGGTCCCAGGCCTTGTTGACTACCTACCACGTCCCACGTGTACATGACCTCCCGTGCCCGTTTTGCTGGGGGCGGCAGAGGCGTGGTCTGGGCTCTGTGTGTGCGGCAGCGGGGGCAGAAAGGGCGGTGGGCACCGCAGTTGGCTGGGCTGTCCTGGTCTGGAGGTGCTTGCGCCCCCGCGGGGTCACGGAATGGTGGGGCTGGCATGGGGCAGGCGGATCCCCGCTCAGGGAGCCCTCTCCAGCCCCGGCAGCTCCCCGGGCTGCCCGCCTGCCGGGGACACGCTATTCCATCCTCATGCCTTCTCAATAAAGCCCGAAAGATGACAAGCCCCATTTCCTGAGCAGAGCAGAGCAGTGATTTTACACTTGCCCTAACTGATTAAAATTGCTCCTCTAAATTAACCAGGCTTGGCATAGCAGAGGCGGGTGAGTGAGACCCAGAGACAGGGCAGCTTGCCCCCGGGGGAGACACACTGGGCACCTGGTGCTGGTCAGAGCCCCGAGGTGGGGGCAACGGCCCTTCTCCTTGGCCCTGCTCTACCCATCTCGCACCCCAACCCCCCCGCACCACCCTGCAAACCTCTGTCAGCCAACAGGACCCTAACAGGCTGTGGGCCCTCCCCAGCCGCCAGGCTGTCCCCACAGGGGCGTCTGTGGGTCACTTGTAGGGTGGCAGGGAATGGCCTCACGGCTGGGACAAGAGAAGGCAGGTTGGCTGGCTATCAGGCGAAGCCTAGCGGAGACCCGAGCGGTGGGATCGGGGCCAGAAGCCCCCAACCCCACAGGCAGTGAGCGCTCGGACCGTGCCTTCGCAACTGCAGAATCTTCCTGGCAGATGTTTATGGCCTACCTCTTCCTATTTTCCAAACTGAAGATGGTGGCTGTTCTGATTTCTCTTCCCTGGAAAGGCCGCGGTGGTCCCGCCGCCTCTGTGCAGAGTGTAATAAGCCCTCGTCTGCTTGCGCAGGGGAATTACCTCGAGGGCTTTCTTGGAGACGGCTCTCGAAGCAGCGCATCAAACTGTTGGGTGGAAAACCTTTTCCTCCACGGATCTGGGGTCAGTGGTGGGGGGCCGTGAGTGTCACTGACAGTGTGGACAGAGCAGCAGGAGGAAAGATGAAGTGTCTTCCCATGCATGTGAGCGCACCGAAGAGGTGACTCACAAACTAGAGGTTCCTATACTTAACGGGGGAGGGACGGACAGAGCCTTTTTTTTTTTTTTTTTTTTTTTAAGGAAAGACCGATGGGCCTTTAGGGGAAGAAAATAGGAGATAGGACCCTGGCGATGATGTTTGCTTCTGCAGCTGATCTTCCCCGGTTTCTTCCTCCCCCGGGGAAGGGATTTATGAGTTTCACTCCCATAGGAGAGCTCTGCAAAGGCTTCTTTCTGTACCTGTGGAATCTCAAATGTCCTTAAAATAATCTTCATAGCCACTGGGGGGGTCCAAGTGGGTCTCCAGGCCACTCCCCCCACCTCGCCATCCCCCTTTCAAACAGCCATAAAGGTTGTTGACCCCCGCACTGGCTTGCCCATGAGTCCCCAAGGCCTGGCTGACATCCAGTTTGTAGAGACAGGGTGGCCTGATGGCCGATTGTCTTCCAAGTTCTGCACCCAAGGCAGCGAGAGGGACCAGGGGAACGGCCCCTCCCCCATGCTTAAGGCTGCCTGCCTGGTTCTAGGTGCTTCTCCGGGACACTGGGGGCTCCTACTGGCTCCTCTGGCCACAAAGTCCGGCTCCCAGCTCCCAGAGTGCCCTGAGGCCCAGGCTCACACCTTCCAGAGGGAAGGGGTGGGACTGCCTCTCTCTGCAGCCTTGCCCCCTGTAAGGAGTGCTCGGGAGCGCCCCGCCCCCCCCCACCATCTCCCCAGCCACGAACTCCTGCCCTGTAGAACCATGGTCATGTGTTCCAGCTCCTAGGATGACCCAGTTGCGAATTTCCCACTCAACTGTCACATTTCCTCCGTGGCTGGAACCTGGAATTTGTTTTGGAGGCTGAGCAGGTGGATGGAGATACAGAACATAAATATATCATGCCCCGGGAGCTGGCTTGGTTATCATGGAAACAGATGTCCTCCCTCCCGAGAAGGGTCTCTTGGCCAGGTTGCCGCATAATCCATTCGCTGGCTGTGATCTCACTGGAGGGGTGCGGGGCAGGACCAGCGGCCCCCACCCAACCCGTGGGCACCGAGCGGGCATTTCAATAAGGGCCACTGATGCCGAAGTTGGGCGAGGGTGGGGTGTGGGGTGGTGGTGGATGGGCTATGTTGTCAGTCTTCTTTTCCCGTCTGGGGTGCGTGTGTGTGAGAGAGAGAGACAGACAGAGATGAGAGAGAGAGAACGAGGCTAAGAAGCTAAGGGGATGATGTCTGGCTGGCTGATGAGCTCAGCTACCCTTGGCGGCTCAGTTCGGGCCTGTGATTGGGATGCGCACAGGCTCCGACTGCGAGGTGGGTCACTTAAGGCCTGGGTCTCTCTCTCTTCCCTCCCTGCTCTTTCCCTCCGACCTGCCTTTCCGCCAGAAGGAACTGTGAGGCTTCCACATGGCTTGTAGCAGCAGAGAGAGCAGGAGGCCTGGCCCTCCCCGCCCCTCCCCCAGCCGCAGGCCCTCGAAAGCACAAGAGATGAACGCCTGATTAGAAATCAGGGGGAAAGGGAAAGGGGGGTGATGGTCATGGAGGGGGGCACTTGTGGAGAAGAGCACTGGGTGTTATATGGAAACCAACCTGGCAATAAACTATTAAAAAATAAAATAAAATAAAATATTTGAGTAACACACACACACACACACAAAAGAAATCAGATGCCAGACAGAAGGCTGTTTTAAAAAACCAGTGCAAAGTGAGAGGCCGGGCGAGGCGACACCCTTAGAGGCCCTGTAGGCAGAGGCCAGAACCGCATCTAGAGCACCTTCTGCCCAGAGCAGGCACACGCGGAGCCTCTCATTACAGGGTTCGGGGCCCACACAGACCTCGGCCAGCGGGTCTGAAGCAGGGCACTACCTGGCATCGACAGCCAACCCTCAGCGGCTTGCCTGCAGACTGACCCAACCTCCTCAAGGGTAGCCCTGGTCCCCTCTGCCCTAGCTCCCTGCACTGTGGAAAGGATTATGTAACACCCAACAGAGCTTTGGAGAGAGGAAAAAAAGACTCTCTCCATCTTCATGCAGTTTCTAGGGAAGATGCAGCAAAGGGAGAGGAGGAGACCGGCCAACGTGGGCCACTCAGAACGGAGAAGCCGGGATGTGTCTGCTCGTCTGCGTCTCCTGATGGCCTGCAGGCCTCCTGAGTCTCACCCCCACTCCAGTCCCCCAGCCTCTCTGGTCCCCTCTGGGGGGCCTGTCAGGGCAATGCACCAGGGCTGAGGAAGGTGTTGGGGGGCGCTCTGAGGCACTCCAGAGGGGACCCGGGAACTTGTCAGAGCCTGAGGGGAGGCACGATTCAGAGCCACAGACGAGCTGTCCTGGGTGTTGGGTCAGGACCATTCCAGCTCCCTGGATGGCATCGTCCTTGCACGGGGGACAGGGCCGGCTGGCTGGGCAGAGGCAGGAAGGCCACGGACACGTCCCCAGAGCTAACACCCCTTGGACAGTTTTTCTCATTAAAAATGACTGCGTGTCGCTGTGGGTCAAGCACCGTCCGGATACAGGGTCTTCACGGCAAACAAAACAGACGGGGGCTCTGGCCTCGTGGCGTCCGTCCGGGAGGGACTGTGAGCGCTTCCCTAGCCCGGCCAGCATCTGGAAGGATGCGGGAGAAGGTTCTGCTCCGGTGATGTCTGAACACGGGGGGCTGCTGTTCGAGGCTCAGGGCCCCCCCGGCGGCCAGGACCCAAACCCTAGCAGCACAGCTCCTTTGGGAGATTGAAGTGTGTCAGGGCATGAATCTATTGAGAGGGGGACATGGTCACTGTGTGACCCGGACAAGTTACAGTGTCCCGGCTCTGGGGGGGGGTGCCCGCCCTCCCTCACACCATTCTGGGGAGGCCTTCCTGGGGCCCCCACTGTCTCCAGCGCTGTGGAAACCAGCAGGCGGGCGAGAACAGAGCGAGAAGACGCTCTCCCTTCTCTACTTGACGGGGATTTATGGCCACCCAGCTCAGCTCAGAGCCCAGGGAAGACACGGCGAGTGCCCTTTTGTTTTTAGTTCAATTTTGTGAGCAGAATGCTCCTGGGGCCGATAGATTTTTCCGGTAATGAAATTGTAAAAAGAATTGAGTTATGCCTCCTCTTCAGCTTTAAAGGACAATGTGCCCTTTCCCCAGCCCTCCCCGGTGACAGCAGCAGACGCGCGGCTCCTCTGGCTTGGTCCGCGCCCTGTCCCTCTTTCTTCTGGCCGGTGCAGCCTCGAGACCATCGTGAAATGGAAGGTGGGGGCCCTTAGAACCGAGCATCGGGCCTGGGTGGCGGCCGGGGTCGCTGCCCGTGGACCCACCCCGATTATATACCAGGGCGCTGTGCTCTAGTGCCTGCAGGTAGGTGTGCTCAGGAAATAGCAAGACTGAGTGTCCCCCCCCCCCCGCCACCGCCTGCCTTGACCACCCCCTCGGAGCCCCCGCCTCGCTTGCTCTCTCCTCCTGGTGCTCCCCAGCACCCGCTCTGGCTCCCTGGGTTCCAATGTAGCTGCTACTTAACTCATGTGAGGTCCTGAGCCAAGTGACAATAGCAATGGCCCCTCCACTCCAGCGGCCTGGCAGGCATGGGTCACAGGCCAGCGCTCTGGAAAGGCCGGCTGGGGTCCTCTCTCTTCCTCCTCTCTCTTCCCCTCTCCTCTCAGCTCCTTCCTTTAGTTCTTCCCTCTTCCTGAGGTCCCCTTTCTCCTCCACCACATTCCCAACGTGCGTGGTAGTGGCCAGTGCTTCCAGAAAGCTCACACCTGGGGCAGCAGGGCTCCTGCGAGCAGCTGTCTATTCTCGAGCCCCCTCATCCCCTCCTCCCTCGGGCAGAGGCCTCCCCCAGCCGCCCCCTCGCTGGAATGGGGCAGCCCTTCCCACCAGCCCGGGGCCCTCTGGGCGCTTTGGAGCTGCACCCGGAATCAGCTATCACACCGCAGATAGGGATGGAGAGCCAGGAGGGGGGAGATGGAGGTCCCTCCAGGTGCCCCCTGTGCTGGCGTGTTGCCTTCTGTTCTTTGATCCAGGCATCTGTGACATTCCTCTTGTCTAAAAAAGTATAGCGAGGTGTAACCCACACAGCAGGGTGCACAGGTCCTAGGTGTGTGGTTTGATTAATTTCACACACACGTATACCCCCTGGTGCCCGGACGCCCCTGTGGCCCCGCAGGCGATCCTTCTGCTTCCTTGGGTAACGGCTGTCATCACTACAGAATAGCCTTGAAGCCTTGCACTTCATATAAATGATCCATACCCGTGTGTGGCCTTTGTGTCTGGCTTCTTTAATTACCATCCTATCAGGGACACTCCTCAGCGTGTAAGGCTCTGGGTCGCGCTTTGTAGTTAAGGATTCCGTTGGGTGAACATAACTGTCTATTGGCTCTGCTGTCGACAGACGTCTATCTGGATTGCTTCCGACCGTTGGCTATCACGAATAAGGCTCTTCTTAACCGTATTTGCTGGTGATCACATGCACACATTTCCCTCGGGGATGCATTTAGGAGGGGGACTGCATGCTCATGGAGGGGGGCTTAGCTTGAGTAGATGGGTGTACATTTTGAGGGCTTCAAGTAGTACTGGTCATAATACACGTTGGGTTTTGTGGTTTGCCCTTTGCACAGAGCAATGTCTCATAACTATTTCTTTAAGTTAAATCTTTTATTTGTAGATAATTGTAGACTCCCATGCAGGGGTAAGAAGCAAGCCAGAGAGATCCAGTGCGCCTTTTACCCACTTTCCTCCAATGTCACATCCTGGCAAACGCTAGTGTAGCGTGACCATCAGTATGTGGAGACCCATACTGTCCATCCGCCTCACTCAGATTTTTCCCAGTTATATTTGTACCTGTATGTGTGGGTGTTCACTTAGTTTTATGCACTTTTTTAAAAAAATATTTAATTTTGAGAGAGAGACAGAATGTGAGCAGGGGAGGGGCAGAGAGAGAGGAAGACACAGAATCTGAAGCAGGTTCCAGGCTCCTAGCGGTGAGCACAGATCAGCAGAGAGCCCGATGCGGGGCTCGAACTCACCATCCGTGAGATCATGACCTGAGCTGAAGTTGGACACCTAACCTACTGGGCCACCCAAGGTGGCCCTGTTTCTGTGCAGAAAGGAAGGACTGGGAAGCCACGTGCTCTCGGTGACAGAGGGTGGCCACGCTGGCCTGGTGTGCACGGAGACGCGGATGGTGGACTCACCATCACAGCCGACCCCGGGCAGTTCCGACATCGCAGGGTCCCTCTGGCTGGTCTCTGTAACTGTTCGTCCCTCCCTGCCACCACCCTGCTCCTGGTTGCCGCCTGGTGCACCACTAGCCTGTACTCCATCTTCATACTTTTGTCTTCGCAAAAGTGTTCTGTGAATGGACTCAAACGGCATGTAAGCGTTTGAGATTGGCTTTTCGGACTCGGCACAATTCTTTAGGAACCCAAGTTGTTGGGTGGATCGATACTTTGTTTCTTTGTTGCTGACGGGCATTCCCTGGCATGGACGTGCCACAGTGCATTTAGGACTGGTTGTTTCCAGGCTTTGCCAGTTATACTGAAGCTGCTGTGAACATCTGTGTACAGATTTTTGTGTGATCATAAGTTCGCGGTTGCTGGCTCACGTGGCAGTTGCCTCATGACTATATTTACAGGAGCCCAAGTTCATAGGCTGTTCTGTTGGTAACGTATTCTGATGCAAACTCTTTCCGTGACCCTGAAGTCTTTATTATGATCTCTCAGGGGCCCCCATCCCTCATTTTGGGGGATTAGAGCCTCCTTTTTTTTTAACCTAGGTCTAGGCACATTTCCTCAGGGGAGGAAGAGGCTTCACCCCGGTCAGCCTCCCTGTAGGAGGGTCCTCACTGAGACTCTCCCGTGGGGTGTGGAGCCCACAGACTTGGGCAGAGATACTCTGGGTGCAGTCCACTTCTCCCCAGAGGCAGGACCCACGAGCTTACAGGCCAAAGGCATCCAGCTCCAGACACCTTTTACCTGGGAAAGTGTCAGGTGTGTATCGCCTGTCGGGTAGACTGAGGCCTTTGGGAAAGTGCACAGAGCCCCACGGGAACTCCTTTCTTCTGAGACACGCTGACTTGGTCTGTTGAAGACTTGCTCACTTGTTTCCAGCTGAAAACAACGTCTCAGCCCGGAGAGATCATTAGAATTAAATCATTCTCTTCACTATAGAGACGGGCTGAGTAAGGTCATTGTGTTTTCCACATCCTGGACCAAAATCAGGAATGAAATGGTTAAAAAAAAAAAACGTTCCAAGTTATCCATTCGTTTCCCCTGCTGCAAAATGCAGGAGCCCGAAGCCCACGGCCGGGCCCTTTTGTGTTCTCCACCTTGGCCTCGGATGTCAGCGCCCTGCTTGGCAGCCGGCACGAAGGGATATGGCCCTCTGGGTTGCTTCTCCCCTCAGGCCACGTTGCATGGGGAAGGGCCGGGCCTCAGGCCTCCAAGCTCACTGGGCTCCAGCCTGGGTTATCATGTTCTTCCCAGTCCTCATCCTCCGTTCTTAGCCTGGAACTGACTCCCCCCTGACCCCTCCCAGGAGGGATTTAGTCCTCCCTGCCCCAGTCCTCCCTGCCCCAGTCCTCACTCCTTCGTCCTCCTTCTTCTGGTCCTCCCTCCCCTGGTCCTCCCTCCCCCGATCCTCCCTCCCTCGGTCCACCCTCCCCAGATCCTCCCTCCCTCAGTCCTCCCTCCCCCGGTCCTCCCTCCCCCGTCCTCCCTCCTCTGGTCCTCCTTCCCCCAGTCCTCCCTCCCCCGGTCCTCCCTCCCCTAGTCCTCCCTCCCCCAGTTCTCCCTCCTCTGGTCCTCCTTCCCTGAGTCCTCCCTGCCCCGGTCCTCCCTCCCCCGGCCCCTGCAGCCCTCCAGGCTCTGACAGAACATTCACAACCACCATCACCACCGTGACAATAGCCACTATGAGGCATTCGGTTTCTATTACCTGCTGGACACTTGGTGCACAACTGCCACATTAGATTCTCATATCAGCTGACAGGGTCAACATTGTATTTCTTTCCTTTTAATAGACTATCTTAACCATTTTTTTAATTAAAAAAATTTTTATGTTTTATTTTTTATATTGAAGAGACAGAGCATGAGCGGGGGAGGGGCAGAGAGAAGGAGACACAGAATCCAAAGCAGGCTCCAGGCTGTCAGCACAGAGCCCGACGCGGGGCACAAACTTGTGAACTGTGAAGTCATGACCTGAGCCGAAATCAGTTGCTCAACCCACTGAGCCCCCAAGGCTTTTTTTAAATTTTCACTTTTTTTTTTATTAGAGTAGTTGATGTATGACGTCATGTTAGATTCAGGGGTGCAACACAGCGATTGGGAAACCGTGTCCGCGTCTCCGTGCACACCAGGCCAGCGTGGCCGCCCTCCGTCACCACGAGCACGTGGCTCCCCCATCCTTCCTTCCTGCACAGAAAGCCTCCAGTTTCCCCGTCAGCACGTCTGCACGTGCACCCCATGTGCTTTGCCCTGTTGGAGTTCACGATTCCACTCAAAATGTTTTCCGTTTTTCCCCGTGACCTCAGGCCGGAGGCGCACTCACACCTGACGGGCTCTAGTGCTTGTGTTTTGGGATTTGCTTTGGCACGGGACAGCCCATGTTCACACCCACCCCTCCCTCAAGATCGCAGTCCGGGTTTCCCCAGCCCCACGGCAGGGTGGCTCCCGGCTCCCCCCGACCCGGAGGCTCGGCCAAGTTAGAGTTCACCCCGAGTTCGTGACCACAACGGGGCGAAGGCAGTGTTACTGCAGGGACGCAATAAAAATAAGCAAGTCATAACTCTGGTGCTTTAGTCATTATTGTTCCAAAATATATATCTCTATCTATATTTAAGTAATTTTGAGATAGAGCGGGGGAGGGGCAGAGAGAGAGAGAGAGTCCCAAGCAGGCTCCGCACTGCCAGCACTGAGCCCAATAGAGGGCTTGAACCCACGAACCGTGAGATCATGGTCTGAGCTGAAACCAAGAGTCGGACGCTCAGCAGACTGAGCGGCCCTGACGCCCCTGTCGGTCATATATTTTGATCAGGGACCACCTAACTGAAGAGGCTTGAGCAGCCCACCACCCCTACTTTCCACTTTTTTCCAGGGAGAACAAGGGGGTGATGAGGAGCAAGTGGAGGGGAGCCGTCTGGATCACCTGCTCTTACTTCATGCCGCGAGTCTACGCGTTCACAGAACCCGCTCAGAAGCCAGTGGGGGGTTCCCACCACCTTCTCATGCCACGGCTGGGCCCGAGGCTGGCAGGTCCCAGCAGGTGTCCTCTGGGCAGACGTGGCCTCAGACCCTGGCCTCTGGAGGCTGGTGGGTGAAGGCACCGTCGCTGACCTCCCTGGTCCCCCCGGGCCTCGCCCCAGCCCCTCGCTGGTTAAGTCACCTTTCTGGTCCGCAGGCAGAGCAGGGCTCTCTTTCTCATTGGCTGACGGACTCAGAGAAGCAGAGTGCTTCGCACTGGCCCTGCCGCCTTTTCCAGCTAAGGGAGGCCAAGTGCAGTGACACCAGGAATGCAGATGTCCTTGCAGTCGGGTCCCCCTGAGCAGCACAGGCTGGCAGTTTGCTGTTTTAATCACGAGGCCGACAAGTCCACAAACAGCCGCTGCCCCCCTCACCCCCCAGACTGGGTAATCATGGCATAGCTTTCACTTGTGTCCGTTCCAACGCTCCTCGTTGCTGACGATTTGTGCAGCCAGCTTGCCTGGGCGCAGGGTGACGGGGACCATCCCAGGTCTAGTGCTGGAAGCCATGTTGTGGGAGCCCCTCGGCCTGGGCAAACTGGGACAGCTGCCCAACGGGGAGGCGCCCCCTTGGGGACACTGGGCTACTCCTGTGGTTGGCTGTAGAGGGGGCACGGCGGGGGGACCCAGACAGGAGGGCCGGGTGGGAGGTTTGGTCCTGTAGCACCAGCCACTTCCCTCCCCAGCTCCCATTTCGGTCCCTGGCTCCGTGCGGTGCGCTGGGGGCCTAGAGTAGGAGACCCGGGGCGTCTCTGTCTCCCAGAACGGACCCCAGCCCAGTAACGCCGCTGTCCCTGCACCAAGGTCAGTGCTGAGCAGTCTCACGTCCTGGCTCCAGGAGGACCTTAGTGACTATCTCGTCCTCCCGCTTCTATAGATGGGGAAACCGAGCCAGAAAAGGGCGGCTTCCCCGGATAATAATAATGCCAACTCAGCACAGGTGTCCAGAGAGGAGCTGGGGGTTAGCCCTGTCTCTACCGTGAGGACCGGCGTGGAGATGGCCAGTGTGCTCAGAGCGGACCAGACAAAGCCCACTGGACAGATGGCCACGTTGTCAGACTTTTTAAAAAATTTTTAATGTTTATTATTTATTTTGAGAGAGAGACAGACAGACAGACAGACACAGCATGAGCAGGGGAGGGGCTGAGAGAGAGGGAGACACAGAATCGGAAGCAGGCTCCAGGCTCCAAGCTGTCAGCACAGACCCCGACGCGGGGCTCGAACCCACAAACCGTGAGATCATGACCTGAGCCGAAGCCGGACGCTTAACCGACTGAGCCACGCAGGCGCCCCAAGTTGTCAGACTTTTAACATTTATAGCAAATTGTGCAGGATGGGATGGATTTGGAAGGTTTCTGTGATGCTTTATTTGACCAATAATTATTTTTCTGTTGTACCAGTATTTTAACAGATGTTTTGGAGGAAAGACAGAGGGGAATCAATATGCAGCTGCTAACCTTGGCGGCTGACTCCTGCATGAGAGAGGGAGAGAGAGACAGAGAGGAGCAGGGAGTGAGACAGAGGTGCGGAAGGCTGAGGGCATCAGTTCATTAATCGACTCTTCTTATGTAAAGAGAACTGTGTTCAGAAAACTATTCATTAAAAAATTCTGGACTGCATTGACTGTATGCTTTTAAAAAGCTTTTTTATGCTGGGACATTTCAAACACACACAAATGGAATAAGATAATGAGCTCAATGCAGCACATACTTTTCAAGAGGGATCAATATGGAACGGTTCGGTGTCATCTCTGTCCCCACGCATTGTCTCCTATCCCCAAGCACGGATGTTAAGTAATTCCGACTGCTCACGTCCTCCGTATGACTGTATTCTCAAGTATACCAAACACGTTCTTGAAGATACCGGGGAAGGTATTCTTGGGGAGGGAGGATTCCTATGTTTCCACGTCCCTGAGTCTCCCCTTCCCTGCTTTGCACGTCCCTCTCTGCTCCTCCCTCCCCCCTCCCCCTCCTCTCTGTCCTCAGGGGCCCCCTAACCTGACCACCTGACCGGCAGTCGCACCTTCTGGGGGTGAGCAGTCTGGGCAGTCCAGGCCGTGCTGAGCTGACTCTCCCCCCCACCCCCCGACTGTTTCCTCTAGCTGAAGCAGCGGGGAGCTGGACAGAGCAAGTTCAACACACCTAGAACGTTCCGCAGTCAAGTACAGAAGAGTTGGCCTACACTTGGCGGAATCTTCAAAATCTTAAAAAAGAAAATCTCACCTGTTGTGAATCACTACAGAGCTGTAAGTCATTAGAATTGATGACTCCGTTGATTGAATGGCCTTTGATGTATTGACTCAGAGCTGTGTGATCTAGGACAGGTCATGTCACCCCCCCAGAGCCTCAGTTTCTGCTTCTGTCAAGTGGGGAGGTAGGACCATGACCGCGGTTTTCAAAATGGTTTTGGAAGCCACGTTCTTTCCCCCCCAACCAAAGCCTCAGTGGACCCCAACAGTCAAAAGTGAGACCAGGGCCCACAGGAGCTGAGGGCAGGCAGCCTGGATGCTACCCCCCGACCCCTCTGTGCCTCAGTTGCTCATCTGCCAAGTGGGTTGGATAGCTGAGGGCTTTGCTAGGGTCAGGTGCGTCTGTGGGGCCCGGCCTGGACAGTCACGCAGTCGGTGCTCAGTATCAGCCACCACTGGGACTTCCTGTGCCCTGTCTGAGGTGGGATGGGGACAGGGGACTGGCTGGGCCTTGGCCGCCACGCTTCTCCTTACCTTGGGCCAGCCCCCCCCCCCCACCATCCCAAGGGGAACAGGGACACCCGTCTTCTGTGCTCTGCGTTCTCAGGTCCCAGAGAGCTTGTGCTCTGAACCGCCCAGGTCAGGCAGGGCCGGGACAAGGACCCAGGCATTCTGGTGCCCATGACTGTGCCCCGGCCGCCTGCCCCTTTGAGGGGGAGCTGAGAGGAGGTTAGGGTTAGGGTTAGCCGGGTGGCGGGGTCCCTGGCTGCCCCGGCCGCCTGCCCCTTTGAGGGGGAGCTGAGAGGAGGTTAGGGTTAGGGTTAGCCGGGTGGCAGGGTCCCTGGCAGCCAGCGTCTGGGTGGATCTTTACCCAGCCCACTGGTGCCCCTTGGTGCCCAGCACGTCCTTCCCAGGTCCTCTTCCCTGAAGGCTCCCGGACCAGGAGCGACCCAGAGGCTCAGACAGTCATCCCCCTTTTGCTTCCTGTTGAGGGCCGCCTCCGCCTTTCCCACCAGAAGGGTCCAGGAGAATGATCAACTCTGAAGTTAATTATAATTATGGGCCACTGCAGCCACGTTGTCATAGAAACCCACGGCGCACGGCTGTCTGTGGGACCCGGCTTCCCGACCCGGCAGCCACAGGAGGGGCACGCACCTTCCTTCCCACCCAGCCTGTGCCTTGACAGTTCTTGTGGAGAGTTGGGGGGGCGCCTACAAAGGACCTCAGATTCCTGCAATCGCCCATTTGAAGCCGGCAGGAACCCCGGGGCCCGAGTCAGGGAGAGAAGGGCTTTCTCTGCGCCTGGATCTGCCTGCTCTCTTGTTTTTGGCATCTCTTGGGAGACGCCCCCGGGGCCTGGGTGTCCCCTGTGTTCCAGGTCATAGTGAGGGAGGGTCACCAGGAGAGCGGGGGAGGGGGGGCGGTGGCCCCATGCATATCTGTGTGACCCCAAGCGAGTCACTCCGCCTCTCTGAGCTGGGGTCTGTCTGTAACATGTCGACGGTCATGCGCCCCTCCTCCGCTCGTCCAAGATTCCGCAGGCTGAGGCACCGGCCAGCCACATCACGGGGCTTGACCGATGTCAGCCCCCTTCCCACCTCATTGCTGTCCCCGCTCCGCAGTGGCGCTTGGGGATGGACGAAGGCAGGGGGGGCCTCTGCTCTCTGCCTCTGACTTTGACCATTTGACTCCATACTCCTTCAGTGGTTCTCAAAGTGGGAGCCGCTCTAGACCCACTGAGTCAGAAAGTCCAGGAGTTGGGGGCCCAGTGAGCTGTGTTTTATCATGTTCTCGACGTCCCCTCAGGTGTGGGAATCACCACCCTGACAATTTGTGGATGATGCCCTCTGCGCCCCTTTCCCTGACGAATGGCCTCCCCTGTCCACTCTCATTCTGAGCGGCCGCCCCCAGCCCGCTCCCCTCCTACCTCGGATGGTCTGAACGGGGTCCATGACGTCAGCGGCACGATGGACTGGGCCAGGGCCACCTGCTGGTCCTGCCTGGAGTCTGCTGTCCCCTCAGTGTCTCAGCCCAGGCTATGAATACACAACAGACATTTCTCCCTCATGGTTCTGGGGGCTGGAAGGCCAAGGTCATGTGCCGGCAGATTCAGTTTCTGGTGAGACCTTTCTTCCTGGCTTGCAGACGTGTGGCCTTTGCACTGTGTCCTCGGGTGGCCTTTTCTCTTCTCATAAGGACGCCAGTTCTCTTGGGTCAGGTCCCCACCCCCGTGACCTCCTTCAACCTTAAGTACCTCCTCGACGGCCTCCCCTCCATTTACCGCCACACTGGGCGTTCGGGCCTCCGCGTGTGAATTTGGAGCAGGGAGGGACACAAACTTACATCCACAACATCTGGCCTCCCCAGGCCTTGTGAGCTCCTGGGAGCCTCGTGCCTGGGGGCACTGCGGGGCAGCTGCTCTCAGGGCCTGGGCCTTGGACCAGGGCAGGGGTGGGGAGGGTGTCGTGGGCTGGTGTGCGGGTCCTTCACCACCGCCCCGAACATGCCACATCCTTGAAGAGGGGCTCAGGAGGGGAGACAGCTGGCGGGCTTCCTTTTCCCCCAACAGAAGGTCTCCCTGGAGGTGCGCCCTGAATCTTCTGGAAACTTCTATCTGAAAAGTCACAATTCCAAAGGTCTCAGTCCTGGCCATGTTAGGAGGCTTTGTCCTAACGTGGAAACACGGATCTTTGTTGGGCATTTATTATACAAGATCTGCTATGTGCCCTCTGCGCCCCAGGGCGGCGAGGGGGCCCAGGGCTGATATTCCCGCTCCGCAGGGGACCACAGAGCGCCGAGGGGCCCAGCAGTGGCTGAGGCGGTGGAGCCCAGACCCTAACCCGGTCACTGACAGGCTCTGGAACACACGCCCCTCAGCACCCCATGGGCCTGTCCCCGCTGCCCAAAGAGAAAGTGGCTCTCAGGGTGTCTGTGACGTGGGTGCCAAGCGGGCGGGAAAGGTCAGGCGAAATCTAGCCTGGAGGGACCAGGGCTCCAGGAGTTGTCCCCGGAGGACAGAGGAAGGACTCACCGCCATTAAGTGGGAGCAAACTGGAGGTTGGAAGCTAAAGGTGCCGATGTCACACCGGGCCACCGGGGACGATGGTGCAGGCTTTGGATTTGTGGTGTTCCAGGACTGGAGTATCCGTTCCGCTCGGCAGGAGACGGCAGTCAGGGCCCTCGGTGACCGGCGAGAGTCCCCGTGCAGACCTGCCGTCCACCCACCTGGGGGGCAGCCGTGTGCACACCCCTGGTGCCCGGGGACCAGTTCCCACGGTGTGACCCTGGGCACGCTCTGAGCCTCCCTCGGGTGCCCTTTCTCTTTGGGTCAAGGGAATGCGGACTTTCCGCGCCGAGGACTAAGATGTCTGGCCTCCAGGCTTCCTGAAGGCAGGGCCCCGTCGGATGCGTCCCAGGCCCCCTGCCCAGAGCCGGGCGCGTTGTGGGTCCTCGGGAGGAGCCCGTGCCCTTCCTTTCAGAGGGGCTTCAGGGGAGCAGCGTCTCTATACCGCCAGCCGGAGCCTCAGCGGGGAGCCTGGGTGAGGGGCTGCCTCAGGTGGGGGGAAACTGCAGGACGCACAGGTGGGCGGGGAACGTGTTCTGTGAGGGTTTTCCGCAAGACGAGCAAACATGTTTAATACGTTTTAACTCGATAAACGAGCGACGTCTTGCAATACGCGTAGGACGGGAGGCCGAACGTCCCGTGATCACCACTGAGCCGATGAGGTTCTTGCGATTTGTTCGGCTATACGAGTGCTTTGGGTTGCGAGGATGTTTCCAGAACGAACTATGCTCACAAACCGAGATTGTAATGAGCTCTGTGTCTGCACGTTCATGCAGGGGAGGGGGGGTGAGGAGCAGGGCTTGGGTACTTCACCCCAACTCGCTGAGCCCAAGCGTCCTACGTACGCGGAGCTGAAACCTCACAGGGTTGCTGTGAAGTCTAGGAGCACATGCACGTGAGGGGGCGCCCAGCTCCGGCCCCGTGAGTAGCTGGCCCCCAGGTGGTCAGGGAAGCCAGGGGGAAGGGCCAGGACATGTGGGAGGCAGAGGCCGGCTTTTCTCGCCCCTGTAGTGGGCACAGAGACCCCGCTCTTCCCCCATCAACCTCATAGCACAGCCAGGTCTGGGCCAGACCCTGTAAGTCTCTGCGAAAGGCTTAGGGATGACACGAGGGAGAAATGCCAGGGCGACAAGGCTCCGCATGACTCGTAGGCGCGGCGGCTGCCCTTGAGCCCAGGCTCTTCCAAGCAGCAGTACCCCAGGGATTCACAGATGTTCTGCGCTGAAAAGCTTCTGTGGACAAATACCTTTCTGAAAGCCAGAGCTCAGGAGTTTAATGAGCTCCCCCCCCCCCGCAGGACTTATCAGGACCTTTAGTAGGCCCGGCCATTTAGGAATATCAGAAAGCAATAGAGTCGGCAGTCTGCAAACTTATGTGCCTGCATGTAAGCAACTCCCAGTGTTCCAGGTCAGGGGAGCAAGCCCTCGGAAAGCCCACCACACGGGGCGGAGTTCTTCCTGGGCTCCTAGCCTCGCCGCCTTGTGGCTGAGGTTTGTATTCGCTCCGGTGCAAGGAGCGACCTCAGGCAGCCCAAGCCTGAGTGGGAGAGAGACCCAGAGAGAGAGTCGAGCACCACCCTCTGGCTCCTCGAGCTGGTCTCCCGCCTGCGGCAGAAGCCTGGTCCGACCCCTTTCCGGGGATGATGGGGTCCGTCTGGGGCCAGTCCCGTGGGAGCTGCCTCTACCCCGGCAGGAAGTGCCCCGAGGTGGTGTGCGTGGACCCCGAAGCCCCACCCTCGTGGTTCTGGGCCTTTCCTCTTCACGAGCCAGCTTCCAACTAACCCCTCCCCCACAGCCCGCCTCCTCCCGTGTGAGGCCGAACTCGCCTCTTGGCCTCGGCGTGCCCTTCCTGCTATGCTGTGCCTCTCACACACGCCTGCCGGGGGCTCCCTCTCTGCTCCGACTGCCCCTGCACTTGGGGGCTCGGGCAGAGTCCTTTTTCCTGCAGAAGAGCCCCCCCCCCGTCCCCCATCTGTTCTCCGTGATTCTCTGCCCCATCGGGGTCCCGAGCTGGCCTGCACGGACTTGTCCATGACTCACCTGTCCCCGCCCCCCGTGCCGGCCGGGTTGGCTGGTGGGAAGTTAGGGCCGGAGCTGGGTGGGGACACAGCACAGAGGCTGTCCTTCCAGCAGACGTTACTGGGCGCCCACTGCATGCCAGGGGACTCACGGGCCCTGTGGGTCGCACATACCACGGGGCTTCGGATACTTTTTTCTTTACGCCCAGGTTTGGCTTACACGGGTCACCGGTCCTAAACCGCGCGGCGCCGCCCTGGGCAGCACCAGAGCCGGGACCTCCGCGTTTCTCAGCGTTTCTCAGCGTTTCTCAGCGGGACAGACAAAAGTCACCGAGCCATCCTTTCCCGCCCCGGGGCCGGGCCTGGCTTTGTGCAAGCGTGAACACAAGCCTGCAGCAAGAGCAGAGCTCTCGAATAGACTCAGGCAGAAGGACACGCGGGAATTAGCAGGCAGTGGCCCCGAGTTTTGATGTCCCTGGACGTTTGTATCACAGCTGGTCCTGGGCTGCAGTGTGGGACCGAGAAGCGTTTCACAAATTAAGATGAATCCTGGGGAACCTCGGCCCATTTCAATGCTTAATGCGAAACATAAACACATTAAGGTCATTTCAGCATCTGGAGGAGTCGGAATGATTCAGGCCCATCGTCATTTACTCCAAACGCCTCATTTCATTTCGTGAGTCATCTCTGAAAGGGAAAGAAGGGAGACGGATGTACGGTGGCAACGAACTTGGGATCAGAGCTGAGGAGGCTGGAACAGCGATGGAGGAGGTTGGCGAGGAGCTCCCTGCATGGACACGGCTGGGGCCAGTTTCGGAACCCGTCCTGGGCAGGGGTGTGGAGAGGTCTCGGGACGGCGGGGGAAGGGGAAAGGCCAGACCTGAGTGCAACTCCCAGGGCTCGGGCGGGGGAGGGGGAGGGTCAAAGCCCTCGTCCGGCCTGGGCCTCAGTTTGCCCATCAGTGGAACAGACGCACAGGGCGTGCTCCCAGGTGGCCGTGAGGCCAGACCAGCGCTGTGGTGTGTGGGGGTGAGGGTGGGCGGGCACAGGGTGTGCAGAACCGCCAGATTCGTGAGGTCTGGGAGGGCCACGTCCTGCGTGGAGCCAGCAGCACCCTTCTCGGTCCTGCTTCACCGTTCTGTGGTTTTGGATGCCGTGTCCATTTTCCCAACCGTGATCCCCGCGGGTGAGAACCATGGCTCTGCCCCTGCGCCCACCATGGACTCTGGCCCAAGTTCGTACCTGTGGCTGAATGCTTGTCTCTTCTGGTCGCTCCCCCTGGGGCAGGGGGCCCACGGGCTCCCCCTGGGGCCGGCCTCCAGCCCCTGCCCCCTCCCGCCCCCTCCCAGACCCGCCTCCTCACTTTCCTCCCTTCCTCTCTAGGGTGGCCGGAAAACCCTGGCTTTGGAGTCAGGAGCAAAACCTGAGCTCAAGTTCTACCCCGTGCGTGCCTTGGGGCGAGTCACCTCTGTAACCTCCTGTCACATCAGTTTTCTGCGGAGGGGACGATGTTGTGCCTGACGCCCCACCCTGGGAAGGTGGGGAGCTGACGTCCGGGGGCACACGGCCGGCTGGCAGCGCCCTCCAGGTCCCGGCAGGCCTGGTCGTTTCCATGTGCAGTGCGTCTGGGGGCCCACCGAAGCCAGGGCAGGGGGGGCGCGGAGAGGCACTTGTGGCCACGGCAGGAGCTACTGGGAAGAACGGGACATGGTTTGGGCTCCCCGGGAGCTGGGGGATGTGACAGGCTGCGCTGAAATCACTGCAGTACCAGGGGAGGCCAGGGGAAGCATAGCTGGGAGGTCTTCATGGAGGAGGGAGAGTTCCGTTGGTCCCAGAAGGATGGTGGGGGGGGAGCAGAGGCAGGAGAGTGATGGGGAGTGTCCTGGAGGGGGGTCAGGGCTTGAGAGCATCCCCAGGGGTCTTCCTGCACTGTCCCCCTCAGAGCCTGCTCGCTTCTTCCTCCCTCCCACACCCTCCCTCCTCCCTCCAGTGAGGGGGGGCTGGGTAAAGGCGGGGGGGGGGGGATGTGTGCCAGGCACAGGGGAGGGCTCCACGACACAGCGGCCACCGGGACCCGAGAGCAGAAATCAGACACAGCTCCCAGGCCTTTCAGCCCTCACGTCTGAGATGAGGCCACATCTGTCATCCCAGGCAGGACCTCTGTGTCTGTCGCACAGTCCCCGCTCCCTGACGTTCCACTCATCCCTCCGTGGGGGCCCCAGCATGGGGGGGGGCTGCAGAGCCTTGGCCGCCCTCGCCTGGAGGGGGCTTGAAGGGAAGGGCACCCCGAGGACGCCTGCCCCCAGCTGCACGCGTCACCCAGAGAGCCCAGGCCACGCTCCGTGTCCTCCTGGACCTGCCACGTGACCCGCCCGTGGGAGCCCCCTCGGGGGCAGGGCACAGGTCTCCCCTGGGCACCGCTGAGCGCTCCTGAGGACATCTGCAGTGGCGCGGGTGTAAACACCCACAAGCGCTCACCCCAAGGTGGGACAGAGCCCCCCTCTCTCCCCAGCACCCACTTCCTGTCTCAGGAGCTAACTCTGTCCCATATGGGTCCCTGACACTCCCACGTGGGGGTGCACGCTGCCCTCCCGGGACCCCCCCCCCCCCGCAGGGGTGTGCCTTCAGTAGGACAGTCGTCTTAGTGTCTTTGTCCAGGACAGTTCTCAGCTTCCGGCCCTCCCTGTGTTGGCTGACACCTTGTCTACAGTGACTTCTGTGTTCTGATCCGGAGACAAACCCAGGCTGGCCTGATGGACGTGACTCGCATGTGCCCAGGTGTTAGTTGCTAAGCAGTTAGCACCCCCTTAAAATGCAACAGCCCAGGGGCGCCTGGGTGGCTCAGTCACTTACGCGTCCGACTTCGGCTCAGGTCATGATCTCACAGTCCGTGAGGTCGAGCCCCGCGTTGGGCTCTGTGCTGACAGCTCGGAGCCTGGAGCCTGCCTCGGATTCGGTGTCTCCCTCTCTCTCTGCCCCTCCCCCGCTTGTGCTCTGTCTCTCTCTGTCTCAAAAATAAATAAACATTAAAAAAAAATGAAAAAAAAAAAAAAAGAAAGAAAGAGCCCAGACGGTGGGGCCCCCTCTCGCAACGCGGGGTCTCACCACCTTCTGGCCCATTTTCTGAAGCTGTGAGCTCACTCCCCGACCGCGCAGGACAGCGCAGACTTCCGCCTTGTCTTCTGAGCCTTCCTTCCACTCTCGCTGCACATGTCGTGGGAAGACATGTCACCTTTCACAGCGGCAGCTCGGCCGAGAAGCCCGCGAGGGGGACGTGGTTACCTCCGCAGTGACAGGTGTGCTGGCCGTCTTTGCCCCGGGAAACATCTCCCATCCGGCAGGGAGCGCCCCACGCCCACTCACACCTGGCAGACGGTGGCGGGGGGGGGGGGGGGGACCCAGCAGGGAGAGGCCAGCTCGGTGTAAGCCACCAATTCGTTCGCTCATTCAACACACATTTACTTATTATATCGTCCCGGGGGCAGTGTGGCTTGGAGGGAGGCCTGGGGCCCATCTGGTGGCTCTCCTTTCCTGATGGCCACTCACTGGCTGTTGCTTAACCTCCTCGTGCCTCAGTTTTCCCAACTGTAAAATCGGGGACATGCCCAGGTTGCTCGTGCAGAAGAAATGAATTCCTACACAGGAGGGTCCGTCAAACCTGGAGTCCTGCTCAACCCTGGTCAGGGACGTGCGCGTGTGGCCCCAGTCAGGCCAACCAGGCTGGTCTTCCAGGGCCACGGACAAGGACACAAAGACTCCAAACGGCGGATGCTTCCCTCTCCCCTGGGTGCCTCCTGAGGGACTGGGCATTAGTGTCTCCAACCGGATCCCAGAAACTGCCGGCAGCACCCTGCCCCCGTTCTAAGGCCATCCCCCCTTCCTGTGATTCTCTGAGTACTCCTCAGCCTCCCAGTGCTGTCCTCCTCTCCCTAGAATTAGCCCCAGTGGGTGTCTGTTGCCTGAATCCCAAGAGCCCCAACGGATACAACTGCCTGTGGCCGAGACAAGTGGAAGGCGAGTGATGTGAGAGCCTGCAACAGGGGCCCTCACCTGCCTGTGTGATCAGAGAAGGCTTCCTGGAGGAGGGGATGCCTGGGATGTGTGTGAAAAGATGAATAGCCCTGGCCAGGTGACAAGGCGACTCCAGGTAGAAGGAACACGGAAGAGAATAAGACCGAGCGAGATGAACTGGTGGGAGGACAGCCGTCACTCTGCCCAGCAGCGGGAAGCGAGCCAGGGCTCTGATGTAGCCCAGTAGAGCCGCTTGCGGACGCCTGGGGAGCCCTGCTCAGCACCCTTCCCGGCCCCGTCTGGGTGCAGGGAGGTGGGCTTTGCCCCCAGAGCAGCAGCCAAGGTCATTAGGGGCAGGATACTAACGGATCGTGGCCCATTGGTTCTGCCTGGCTTCCGGAAGCACACCTGCGAACACTTACCCGTTGTAATTACCCATTGCTGTACTGGTCCCCAGTTGTGCTGATGCAGGTACCCAGCCCGTGGCTGGAAGTCAGACCTGACGGTCCCCATTCCTATTCCGGAGCGGGTGGCCCCGGAAATGGAGGTCACAGCCCCTCTTGGCGAGATCGGTGATGTCACCACGGGCCGCTGACATTCACAGGCCTTGCCGACGGCACCGGGTGCAGCTCGTGGGAGGGCCCCACGGAAGGCAGAGGGATGTCCCCTCAGAGGGTGGTGCACACACATGTAGTCACATGTAGGGGCCGGAAGCAGCCCGGGTTGTCTGCTTACAGAGCAGTGACCTTCCTCACGCAAGCCCTTCTCTGTGGCCCCTCCGTCCGGGCCTTCCCTTCTGCTCTCTCTGTTCCTCTGAGTCTTGAGCCTCGGCTCTTGTCCCGACAGATTGAGGCTGGGAGCCGGGCGTCAGACCTGGACGGGAGGAGAGAGGAGTGAGGGGAGAGCTGGGAGCCCGGGGCCGAGGCCAGGGCCGTGAGGAGGGGCTCCGAACGGGCGGTTATGGAGCAGTCCACGCGGCAGGGCCCAGACACGGAACGGGGCGTAGGGTCCCTCCCGTCGCTGCCCTCGGCGTATTCTGCGGAATCTTCCTTTCCTTGCTCGAAACAGCTGGGTGGGCAAACCCATAAGTTTCCTGTCACTGGGATTCTAGAAGCTGGCCCACTCATAGTGTCCGACGCTTCAGTCTGACACGGGGATTAGCTTTTCCTGTCCCTCCTGGGCTGCGCACTTAGCCGGAGGTGCAGGAAGGGAGGAGGAGGGGTCTGTTTATTTTTTATTCTTATTTTTTTTAACATTTCATGCCCTACCTCCTCAGGGAGCGAGGCAGGAAGAGGGTTGTGAAAAGGGACTCAGGTATCTTTCATTTTCCAGAACAGGCAGTGTGTACGTGTCATGCAGAAGGCTTATGATGCAGATGCTGAATGAAAAGCAAACAGCAGTTTGGGAACGTCCCTGAAATACGCACACATCCAACCTGTGACCAAGAAGCACGGCTCCTAGACCTTTATCCAGGAGAAATGAAAGCACATGTTCCTAAGGAAAGACTTGATAAGATTGTGTGAACGGCTTGATTTATAATTTGACCCCTATTAACATGTGGAAACCGAGCTTGGGATGCTATCCCGCCGCGAAAGACACATGAAAAGAAGGTAGCTAGAATGTCGTACGTGAAATATGTAAGAGGGACGTCGAAAGGCAAGGGGCAGAGGGGCTGGAGTGAGACGGTCTGATCTGTCTAACGGTGACGAGCTGGAGTTCCAGAAGGAGGAGACACGCAGAACGGGGGAGAAGCACTATTCACAGAAAGGCACCGTCCTCGGATTCAGGAGCCTTAACAGTTCGCAAGGGGAGCAGACGAGCAGAAATCCACACCCGGACACGTCGTCGTACCAAGACCGCGGAACACCAAAGACAACAAGAAGATTCTGGAAGCAGCCGAGAAGACAGACGCCTTCGAACCACGGCAAATAGGTTGGCAGCCGACTTGTCAACAGCAGTAATGGAAGGCATGGCGCCGAAAGGGAATTGAAGCCAATTAGAATCCTATACCCAGCCAAACTGTTCTTCGGGGACAAGGGCAAATAAAGGAATTTTCTGATAAAACCTGAGAGCAGTGGTTAAAAAGAGGCCCTCTCTAAAGGAGCGTCAGCGTGTGCTTTCGCAAGAAGGACACAGGCGAGGAAGGAAGGTCTGAGACGCAAGAAGGAGTGGCTGTCTCAGAGGCAACTCGCTGTGTCCCAAACTGATCTCCTAATCTGCAGCCCAGCCCGTCCTCCTCTGGGGTTTTCCGCCTCATCGAGTGGGGACCAGACACACAGAGATCATCGGATGCCCCTTGTTTCTCGGCCTCCCCTGTGTCGTGTCCCCTAAGGCCCAGCATCTTCCCGAGAAGCCCTCAAATCCATCCACGTCTCTGCGCGGCCATGGCAGCATCCGGATGCCCCTCTGATTCGCTCCCCCCAAGGCAGCCGGGGTGATCTTTTTGAAATGCGAATCTGACGATGGCTCCCCTCCGTCTAAAACACAAAAGGGCGTCCTACTCCTCTTGGGGATAAAGATAACAATCTTGGGGCGCCTGGGTGGCTCAGTCGATTGAGCATCCGGCTTCGGCTCAGGTCATGATCTTGCGGTTTGTGGGTTCGAGCCCCGCGTCAGGCTCTGTGCTGACAGCTCGGAGCCTGGAACCTGTCTTCAGAGTCTGTGTCTCCCTCTCTCGCTCTGACCCTCCCCTGCTCACGCTGTCTCTCTCTCTCTCCCAAAAATAAATAAAACATTAGAAAAAAAATTTAAAAAAAAAGACAACAATCTTTATCTTTGGGAGAAGCTCTGTATAGCCCAGTCCCTGCCCACTTCTCACCCTCGCCTCTGCCATCCCCTTCCGCACCAGCCCCTCTGGACTCTCGAAGTCCCGAATGTGTCATCGGTTTTGCCCACAGAGCTGCTGCCCGTGTGTTTCGACTGCGTGGAGGGGCCCTTCCCTTCCTTCTTTCCCCAATTAATGACACTCATCCTTCGGATCTCTGTTTAATTTGGCACTGCCTCCAGGAAGTCTGCCTTGATTTCCCTGCTGCCGTCAGCTCCCTCCCCTCAAATGCGCTCATAGAACCATGGCGTCCTCATCTATGACACTTGTCACTGGAGCGATTTGCACACCTATTTGTGTAATTAATTATGGCCTGGCACCCCCTCTGGACTTACAGTTCCAATAGGTAAAAGCCTGCCTCTTTTTTGCCTGTCAGTACATCTCCAGGATTAACACAAGCATGGATACATAGGGAAGTTCCCCAATAATTGTTGGCTTTAGGAGTCAGTGCATGATGCCTTCCGTCCTGCAGTCCCCCTCCTGTGGAATTCTAGAATATGCAGATTCACTTCCACACATCTCTGAGGCTGTCGGTTCTTGTCTAAAGGGACGGCGAGTCGGTGCAATGGGAAAAAATTGAAAAAAGGAACTGGGAGTTGGGAAAAGAAAAGGGAGAACAACTCAGGAAAGCTCGAACTGCAGCCTTTTGCCGCAAAGCGCGGGGCAGACGCGGGCAGTCGGGGACCGGTGTGCGGGTGGGTGCCAGGCGTTTGGGGCAAGAGCTTCTCCGAGCGGAGCTGAGACCCACCGGTGTGCGAGGGGAGTGGCGGGGAGAGGGGCCGCTCAGCCCTGCCAAGCAGGTTCAATCAAAGGGAGCCTCTCCCCGCTGGAAAATGCGCAATTCTCTCTGTTTCCGGGACTGTGGTGAGGCCCGGGAGGCAGGAATAAATAACCCTGAGTCATAAAGTCATCAAGGCGTCGAACATTTGAGTCGACGAACAGACACAAAAATACGCTCCGTATACACGTGGTACTTGCGCGAAGCCCCATCCTTCCTACAAGTGTCTCCCGGTTCTCGTCTTTGTTCATTTAAGATGCGTAAAGGGTTATTGATTCTCCCTTTGTGTCGGGAGCTGCTTCAATATTTAATTTTGGTGAACAAAAATATTTTCATAGGGGTTTTCACTTGCAGCCTTAACCCCCCTTCTTCCCCCCCCCCACCCGCCCCAGAGCTGCAGAGCCGTGTATCTGACTTCCCAGGGGTGGTCGGTGTTCCAGAAGGCCCTCAGACTCCACTGACCGCCCCCCCCCCCGCCCTCCCCCAGCTGCTCTCCCTTCTGTGTCTTCATCTTGGGATTCACGCCAGACCTGAACAGCAGCCCCGAGGCCTCCGCGCCCCAC
>CM053576.1:125594889-125672587 GCA_028646485.1 Cryptoprocta ferox | reverse complement strand
CTTTTAATGTCTGGTAGAATTCCCCTGGAAGCCATCCGGCCCTGGGCTCTTATTCGTTGGGAGATTTTTGATCACTGATTGGATTTCTTCACTGGTTATGGGTCTGTTCATATTTTCTATCTCTTCCTGTTTGAATTTTGGGAGTGCATGTGTGTTTAGGAATTTGTCCATTTCTTCTAGATTGTCCAGTTTGTTGGCATATAATTTTTCATAGTAATCTCTGATGATTGCTTGTATTTCTGAGGGATCAGTTGTAATAGATCCATTTTCATTCATGATTTTGTCTATTTGGGTGTTCTCTCTTTTCTTTCTGAGGAGCCTGGCTAGAGGTTTATCAATTTTGTTTATTTTTTCAAAAAACCAACTCTAGGTTTCATTGATCTGTTCGATTGTTTTTTTTGGATTCTATATTATTTATTTCTGCCCTGATCTTTATTATTTCTCCTCTTCTGCTGGGTTTGGGGTGCGTTTGCTGCTCCCCTTCTAGTTTCCTTAGGTGCTCTGTTAGATTTTGAATTTGCACTTTTTCTAGTTTGTTGCAATAGGCCTGGATTGCAATATACTTTCCTCTTGGGACTGCCTTTCCTGCATCCCAGAGAGTTTGGATTGTTGTCTTTTCGTTTTCATTTGTTTCCATATATTTTTTAATTTCTTCTCTGATTGCCTGATTGGCCCAATCATTCTTTAGTAGGGTGGTTTTTAACCTCCACGTTTTTGGAGGTTTTCCAGACTTTTTCCTGGGATTGATTTCAAGTTTCATAGCAGTGTGATCTGAACGTGTGCATGGCATGATCTCAATTCGTTTGTATTTATGGAGGGCTGCTTTGTGACCCAGTATGTGATCTATCTTGGAGCATGTGCCATGCGCACTCGAGAAGAAAGTGAATTCCCTAGCTTCAGGATGCAGAGTTCTAAATATATCTATTAATTCCATCTGTTCCAATGTGCCGTTCCTTCGGAAAGGGGCACGAGCGGGGGCGGGGGGCCGGGGAGCGGAGTGCCCGCCGAGTTTTGTTTCTTGATCTGCCAAGTGCTTCTCAGACCTGCTCCCTTTGTAAAGATTCACTTAGCTGAACTAAACATTGTACTTTCCAAACAAAAAATTGCACCTTGCAGTTTGTGCTCCGTTAAGTTCTTTTGCATTTTTACACAAAATCAAACTCTAAGTGATGGCATGAGTGACAGAAGTAAAGTGATTCCAATTCCGTTTCTTGGTTTTGAAAATTGCCCCGGGCCCGGGTCCACCCCATGGGGGTGGGCTGTGCCCTGGGTGCCCGGGGTGGGGCAGAGGTCTGGAGGGGATGGGGGCACAGGCTCTGAGTGGCCTCAGCCCCACCCCTGCATGGCTGGGGGCACCAGTTCCTGTTTCCTGGAGGGTGGGACCCCCCCCCCCCCAGAGGAGGACGTGGAACAGGGAGGCAGCCTCTCCCTTAAGGAATTCTGGCTGTGAATTTGGCATAAGAGGGAGGGGTGCGTGCTTCAGGGCAGGTGAGTGGCGGCCATTGGGGCTGCTTTGGTCTCGGAGGTTGGTGAACTCCCTTTGCCAGGGTGGCTGAAGGTAGGCTCGGTCCATCCCAGGCCTCCTGTGGATGTCTCACCATACGGTCTGTGCAGGACACATCATCACCTTTAGCTTCGGGTTCTTATCACTCCTAACGGGAAGTTCTCAGTCTTCGCTTATGTGTGGGGTTGGACGCAGAGTCTCCGGGGCAGGGCTGGGCAGGGCTGGGCTCCTGTGGGACATCTTCGCTGCGGGGTCCTGGGAAGATGCTCGAGGTGCGGGGAACAGGCCAGGGCCCTCCGGGTGCATCTGCATAATTATCCCCCAGAGACACCACAGGTCTGGGAGAGAAGGAACCACACCGCAGAGTGGCAGGAGGCAGAGACCCACGGGCAGGACATTTCCACACAGTTGTCGGAGCCCGTCAGCAATGTTGTGCTGGACAGTTAATGCTGCATCTAATGGAGACCTCTGTTAAATTCTCTGAGAAGTTCTCTCCTTCTGTGTGGGCTGGGAGAACATACTCACTTTCTTAGGGCTTTGGTTTCCTCATCTGGGAGAGGAGGGAAGGTCCCACACAGACACTGCGCTTTTCTTTTCTCTGTGTGAGCACTTCCAATGGGTTCGTGACATATGGCTGTATCCGTATATTAATATGATATTGATTTTTTATTTTTATTATTATTTTTTAAAATTTTTAAAATCTTTAAAATTTATTTTTGAGAGAGAGAGAGAATCTGAAGCAGGCTCCAGGCTCTGAGCTATCAGCCCGGAGCCCAACGTGGGGCTCGAACCCGCGAACCGCGAGATCATGACGTGAGCCAAAGTCGGATGCTTAACCAACTGAGCCACCCAGGTGCCCCAGGTATTGATTTTTTAAAAAAGATTTCTTTGGTTAATTAAGTTCATGAAACACTGAGAGAAACCACGTTGAGCAGGTTTCCTTATTGCCGGACTTCTCAGGGCCTTTAAAATGTCGAAATGCATTGTAAGTTGCCAGGAGAGGAGTCGCATCTGTGGTGTATCTCGGGCACATCCCAAGAGGGGCGTGTGTGTGTTTGCATGTGTGTGCGCGCGCACATGAGCGCATTGTGTGTGTTCCATCTCATGGCATGAGTTCACAGAAATCCTGTGGCGGATTCCGGAAGCAAGTGAAAAATGGCATTCTTACACAAACACCGGTATTTCTTTCCCAGTGCAGATTTCCCAGGGCAAACTGAATATAACAAGATCTATTCGTTAGGGACGATGAAGGGAATTTCTCCGACAGTTACTGTATCTATCACCTGGGTGCTGGGTGTTGGGCGGAAGGCTGTGTCCCCAAGAAGCCGCCCGACACGCGGATGTTTAGAGGAATCTTTGCTCAAAGGACTTTCTGCTTAAACTGTGCTTAGAGCAAAATTGTAACATGGTGGCTGAAAATCCGCGAGGGGCTTGGAAAGCGTACGCGCGACGCTGGTCTGTTTTGGTGAGTGTTTTGGTTTGTTTTTGTTTTGGGTGAGGTTTGATCAGTCAGTGTACTTTCTCCAGGCCGCGGCTGCACATGCTTTTATAGAACACATTTAAATTATTTACATTCCCGCAAGGAAAAGAGTGTTTTACTGCAAATCTGACACACTCCAGTTCTCAACTCCCGATTTCCCAGGAAACCATCGTTTTCCTAGGACGCATTCCGGCTGCGTGACGAGCCTTGAGTAACTACCCCGTCTTAGAGTAGAGCAGACTCTGGTGGTCACCGGTCACACCAGTTCGCGTGTCGAGGCGTGGTCCCGTGTCCTCTCTCCGAGCACCATTCTCTCTGCTGCTTCATCCGAACGAGTGAAGCCTTTCATCTAATTTTGTCACCAACACTAAATGGCCTTTCTATATTTGGACACACTGCCTCACCACGTCCGAATTTGTTCCATTATTTATGATGGCTCATGTTCGGGGAGGATGAATCATGGCTTTTTTTTTTCTTTCTTTCTTTTTTTTTGAGCCCTTGCCTCCCGGAGCGGGGCCCTCCCTCCTCTCCTGCTCACCCCTCTTTGAAGCTGGACCCCTGGGTGTGGGGTTGCCCCCCAGGGGCCCTGTGAGGGGTGGAAATAAAGATGAAAGGGAAGTTCTGGAATCTCCCAGGTCTGCAGGCAGGCGCATCCCGACTCAGCAGCTAAATGGCCGATCGGGAGCGAGATTCTGCAGGAAAAGAGAGCATCCCTTGGCCCGAGTCTCCATGGCAGCTGGGGCCGAGAGAGAACAAGCAGGCTCTGCTTTGAGCCCGGTGACGCCGAGGAAGCAGGGCTTGCCAGACAGCAGAGCCCGGCTGCGGCCTCTCTCTGCCACCGCACATCTGGCCTGTGACCACCGGCTCCCGTCGGGGGCCCGGAGCTGGGGGGCCACTCTCCCTGGAGGGTGGGCCCTTTACACAACTCAAAGCCAGCCTCCTCCATTTCCTCCCCCGCTGCCCTGGGACCCCCTCCCTGGGGATCCTACACGTCCTTACGCTTCTGCGCCGTGGTCAGGTGACCCGGCCCCGGCTGGCGTGCCCGGGAGGCAGGTCTCAGGAGTCTCTGAGCCTTGGTACCGACCGGGCTTGAGGGGAGCTCAGTGGATGCCACGCCCTGACCGGGCCATGAGAGCCCCTCACCATCCTGCCCTCTTTTAACTTGGTAACCGACCGCTTTGCTTGCTTTCTTCCGAATCCTCCCCAGAAAGCTCCCCCAGGACCTCTAGGCTGGGGCAGGGCCCTCCCTGTCCCCTCTGCTACCCTGTCCCATCAGACACTGAATTGTCCTTTACCGCTGCCATCCGTCCGGGTCTGCCTCCCCCGTTAGACTGGGAGCTTGCTGAGTCGGGGCCGCGTCTCACTTTCATGTACCCCATCCTCAGAGCGTGTCATCGCTGAGCCCAGCGTCGCCGAGGTCTGAAGCCAGACCTCTTCTAGAACAGGCTTCCACCTTGGGAGTGCCCAGCCCGCGAGGCTCTGCTACTCCAGGCCGCCCCCTGCCAGGTCGGGAGGGCTGAGCTGACAGTGCAGGAGAAGGCCGTGCCGCGTGCTGCTGGCGCCCTGTGGCCTGGAAGGTTCTCCTCAGAGAGCGCCTCCCTAGGGCCCCCCGCGTGCGGCTGTTTGCAGAACTGCCGTGCTGAGGAGGGTGGGCCCTGGGTGTCACCCCCGGGGTCCTCAGAGCCTGGCGTCGGCCATGCCGGATGGTGCTCCCAGCGGCACTGGCCCTACTCCCCTTAGGGTCGGGCTTTGCTGAGCACTGACCCCGCCTGTGTGAGTGCGCTGGGGGTGTACCCCAACCAGACCCCTTAGGCTGCCATTTGCTTGGGTCTCCACGTCATTTCACGTAATCCTTGCAGAAAGGCAACCAAACGGTGCTGCGTTTCTGTTTACAGAGGAGGCGGTTAAGACAGAGAAGTGTGAGGCCCCTCCTCCCAGAGGCGGTGGTGGCAGAGCTGGGATTCGAACCCACGTACATCTGTCTCCTGATTGAGTGCACGTGTCTGACCCCAGTGGAAGCTTTTTGTGCGGAAGCGTTTTTTTTTTTTTTTAATTTTTTAATGTTTATTTTTATTTTGAGAGAGACAGAGAGACAGAGCACGAGCAGGGGAGGGGCAGAGAGAGGGGGAGACACAGAATCCGAAGCAGGCTCCGGGCTCTGAGCTGTCAGCACAGAGCCCGATGCGGGGCTCGAACCCACGAGCTGTGAGATCATGGACTGAGCCAAAGTCGGGCGCTCAACCGACTGAGCCACCCAGGCGCCCCAAAGAGAGAGGTACTATTACTGTCTGTTTCACAAGTGAGGAAAGTGAAACTCAGAGAGGTTGAGTAACTTAGTCAAGGTCACACAGCTGGGGAGTGGCAGGGATAGGACCCCATCCCGGTCTATCTGGCTGGAACTCTGACCACATTTCCTCCTGCCTTCTATTGGCTGAACGGCTTAGAGGCATTATCGTCAGGGAGGTGCTAGTCTGTAGGGGGGTGGCCTCCCCTCTGGCTGTTAGAGCAACTAGGCACCATGGGATGAGGTGCATTGTCCTTCCGGGGGGAACCCTGTCCTCCCCTGGAAGGAGCCAGCCCTCTTCCTGGTACCTCTGAGCACCCCCCCCACCCGCCACCCCTCACCCCACCCCCCCACCGCCCCGCGCAGGGCTGAGGCCAGGCTGTGTCGGGCACGGGCTTCGGTGGAGAGCAGTGATTAGGCCTCTGAGCCGTTTGTGCTGATTTTCCTATTAAGCCATTGTCACATCAGGGTAAGGCGGCCAGACTCGGGATAATTACGGGTCTTGCAGATCAGCAGAGAAGGAGACCCTGCTGTTGGTAAACAGTTTGGCAATCTGAAGCGCAAATTGTGGCCTGCACGCGCAGAGGGAACGCCAGGCCATTCCGCTGGAGACGCTGGGGAAGGAGGCGGTTGTCTAGGGCGGGAGCGGGGGGCCCGGGGGGGCCGGTGAGGACTCGACAGCGGCGCAGAGTTACACTCGGCGTGGACCGCACGCACGCGCACACACACGCTCAATCCCGTGGCAGGTGCCCCGCTGGGTCCTGAGGGGTCTTGTCCCCTGCATTTTGATCCAGCGGGAGACTGGCTTGTGAGCAGGTTCGTAAAACAGCAGCGGAAGCAGAGTGAAACACGGGCTCACACGCCCCGGGCTGGCGATCATCCAAACAGGGAAATGGCCAGTGCTGGCCGGGAGGTGGGGGAAGGGGGACCCTTGCGTGGGCAGGAACGTAAATGGGTGCAGCGGCTGCGGAACACAGGACGGCGGGACCTTATGAAAGGTAGACACAGAGGTACTGGACGGCCCCGTGGACGGCAGGGGACATCTGCGTGCGGAGCCCATACTCGTAGCAGCGTCAGCCGCAGCGGCCCAGAGGTGTCCGTCAGTGGAGAAGTGGATAATCGGCGTGTGCGTTATACACGAACGTAACCGGCCACAGAGAGGAAGGACGTTCTAACAGACGCTACCGTGGATGAGCCTTGTGTCATGCTGAGTGAAACCAGCCGGTCACGGAAAGACAAACACTGCACGATTCTGCTTGGATGTGGTACCTGGAGGAGCCAAGTTCATAGAGATGGGGTAGAAGTGTGGTGGCCAGGGGCTGGGGGAGGGGGAAGAGTTGTTATCCACCCCCTCCCTGCTGTCTCCTCTGGGAGGGGGTGACAGAGTGTCGCTTCGGGAAGACGAGATGGAAGCGGTTGTCCAACGATGCGAACGCCCTTCACGCCACTGAATGTGCGTGACGATTAAAACGGTCGGTTCTAAGTTAGATGTAATTTAGCCCCATGAAAACAAAAGACAGTGCTTGGGTGGGGAATCTTGGAGCGTAGAACCTGCTAGAAAGCAGAGCCAGCAGGCAGCCACAGCCAGTGCCCCCCAGGGGACAGGGTGAGGCAGGACGACAGGTTCTGGCACCATGTACCTGCCGTGAAGAGCGGCTGATTGGTTAATAACGCAGCAAACGTTGACCGTATCTCGTCACGCACCTGCTGCCCATCGAGCCCCGGGACATGCCCCTCTTGGTGCCCCAGACCCCGGGGGGCAGCCCCGATGGGGATGGAGGGCAGAGAGAAGGGCATTCTAGGCTGTGGGCGCCTCTAGGGACCCAGCAGGGCTCCCTGCGGGTGTGTGTGTGTCTGTGTGTGTGTGTGTGTGTGTGTGTTTTGCCTTTCCCATTAGGCCCCCATCAATAGCGAAAGTAAGTTCAGGTTTGGTGGAGAAGAATGTCCTCAGTCAACCAGCGCCTATCATTTCCAGGAATGACTGTGTTCTGCTCACTGCACCGTGAGGCGGCCCGAAGCGCTTACGCTCTTGAACTCCGGAGCAGCTGCTGGGCGGCCGTGCGAGCTCCTGTCCCCGGGATCATGGTTCAGGCCTCTCTTTCTGCCGCAGGAATTGGCCTGTCCGTGCTGGGCAGCCCGGGGCCCTGTGTCGGGCTCTGCGTCTCCAGTCACCTGCTCGGCCTGCCCGCTTGGAGGCTGGCTGTCACCTGTGGCCTCCCTCTGAGGAGAGGCTGTTAATCAGGGTGTCGATGATGAAGAAGGCGACAACCCCTTTGAGGTGCACAGCCCTTTACAGTGTATGCTGCACGCTCCCGATTGATACCTCATTTCATCTTCACAGCGAGCGACCTGGGGTTTCAGGGATTAGCCTTATTTCCCAGGCGAGGCTCAGGGAGGGTCAGGAAAGCATCGCCGTATCCACAGCAAATGTTTAATTAATACTGGATGGGTTTATTTAATTGATCTATTATTTACTTGTTCCATAAAGCCAAAAACATCTTTAGGATTATATATCCTGCCTATTAAATTCTTGGGGCGCCTGGGTGGCTCAGGCGGTTGGGCGTCCGACTTCAGCTCAGGTCATGATCTTGCGGTTCCTGAGTTCAAGCCCCACGTCGGGCTCTGTGCTGACGGCTCAGAGCCTGGAGCCTGCTTCCGATTATGTGTCTCCCTCTCTCTGCCCCTCCCCTGCTCGTGCTCTGTCTATCTCTAAAAAATAAACATTAAAAAAATTTTTAAAAATTCTTAAAGCTCAGAGCTTTAATTTACCATTGAAGAACTGAAGAATTGGTGCAGATAGAACTAAAATAATGCTTCAACACCTTTTTTGTAATACTGTCATAATAATAAATAGCAATAAATTTTATAAGCAGCGTGGATTAACACAGATAATTTTAAAATTATACACTGTAATTAAGGGAAGTTATAATGTTATTTTCATTGCAAATACATTTTACTAATAAATTTGGCATAGTTATCAAAAAAAAAAGAAATCATTACCCAGTGGGCCATCAGTACAGGTGACACATCACCCTGACGTCACCGACTGCAGGACAGAGCTCACTCCAACCCAGGAGGGGTTAGTTGTGGCTCAGTAACGTGCCTTTTGTCCTCCACAAAATGGTGTGACAAGGCCATCCCTGCCTGCCCCCGCAGCATGACGTGGGGGACAGACAGGAGGGGGCAAACTGTGAAGGGTCATGAGACTGGAGAAAGGGTCAGGGATGCGTGGTTATGGCCCCAGAATAAATTCGGATGCTCTGAGTCATCCCCACGCAGGGAAATGAGGCTGGGGGCCCAGCGTTACCATGGCGACGGAGCACCTCGAATTAGTTATAAAGCGATAGAAATGAGTGGCCCCTTCTGAGATGCAATCAGGTGAGTTTCAAGTAGAAGCCGGTGGCACAGAGGGGGCCCGGCGGAGTTAATGGCGGGGACACTGATTGAGGCTGCGGGGGAAGAGGCTGGAAGGAAGCGTGCTGACGCGCACACGCTGGGCCCAGCCCACGCCCTCCTCGAGGGCCGGGGGTCAGCAGGGCCGGTGATGTTTGTTCGACCACCCGAGGTGGAGTCATTCTACGGATCCTTGGGCTTCCAGGAATGTGGTTAAGTGTGGCTCAGCCGGTGCCCTCGACTCCCGCCTGAGATAAACGTGGGGCCGGGGTGAGCGGCGAAGGCAGAGTCACTGAAGGCTCCCGAATCCAGAGCCCAGGGGCAAGGGGTTCTCAGCGCCCCCGGACCCTCTCCCTTTTTGGGGTACCCGATCCTTATCTACCCGCAGCCTTCAGACTTGGTTCAGAGTGGCCCCTGCCCCCTTGCCCTGAGGTATTCCAGACGTGGGCACGGAACCAGGTCTGGCCAACTATCTAGCCTGGGTCAGCATGGGAGGGGCCCAAGCCAGAGAGCTGTCCCCTCTGCTGGAGCACCTGGGGACAAGGCCGGTCTTTCCCCTGGGTTGTGGAGGGGGAGAGTGAGAGGCTGGAGTTGCCCAAGGACGCCTTTACCATCTCGTGGGCTCTGTGCTGAAGAACAAAAGAAGCTCTCTGGGGAGCACTTGACAATGACCCACCTAAGGACATCCCTCGTGGGAGCCCCTTATCCAACTGTGCCTGAGTCCGCACCCCCCCGCCCCCAACCCCTGGTCTTCTTAGCGTCGCGAACCAACACATTCCCTTTTGTGTTTCAGCTTGCTGGTGCCGAGTTCCTGTCATTAGCAACCAAAAGTGTTCCAACTAAAAATACACCAGGTATTTTAACATCTTTAAACCTTGCTCTAAATTATGTATCGCTCCTTTAAATATAATCATTAGTGGTGGGTAATAATTTATTTTCAGGTCTTTTAATAAAATGTTCTGTTTCATAGGAAACCCTGATTGAGTGGAGAAGCATTTAATAAAGGCGGCTTTCTTTGCTCCGACGCGTCTCAGGAGGCCTAGCTTGAACCAGCCCCCTGTGACCACGGTGGGGCTTGCGGGGAAATAAGCTGCCCTTGAGCGGGGCTCTCCTCGCAGGCTGGTGATGGCGAGCAAGGTCATGGGAATGATGGAGGCCCAGGCGGGGAGGCTGCGCCCTGCTGGGGTGGGGTCCCAATCACCAGGAGGGGAGGGAATGACGGCAGCTCTGTGTCTCAGGCCTCCCGTGGGTCAGGCACCTGCCGGGTCCCTAGATTCACTGGGTCTTTCCGTGCTCAGCAGCTCACCTACTCAACAGCAGGTGTCATTGTCCCTGTCTCGCTGCCCAGAACCAGAGGCTCAGACCCTGCTGATGTCTTTAGCTGGCAGGTGGCAAAGTAGGGACTCAAAGCCCAGTCTCCCTGCCTTCTTCCGTATGCCCTTGTGGGTTAGAGGGACATCTGTCATCTCCCCGGAGGCGGCAGGAAACGGATTGCTGTTCTCATCCTGAGGACGGGTGTGTGAGGGGCCTTGCCCAGGGGACTGAGGATGTCCCTGGAATGCAAAATTGCCATGGGTTTAATTGGGTCCCCTCCCAAGGATACACGTTGAACTCCCAATCCCCGTGACTTTATTTGGAAATTGGGTTTTTGCAGATGTAATCAAGGTTAGATGAAGATCGTACTGGAATAGGACCCTAATCCAAACTGACTGGTGTCCTTACGGGAGGAGTGGAGGGACGCAGACACACAGAGGGACGACCACGTGAAGACACAGGCAGACGCTGGAGTGAGGAAGGCACCACCCAGGAGCGACAGGGGCCACGGGGCGCTGGAGGAGGCAGGAAGGATCCTCTCCGACAGGGAGCGCAGCCCTGCCCAAACCTTGGTTTTGGATTTCTGTTTCCAGAACAGTGAGACAATGCCTCTCCGGGCTTTGAAGGCCACCCAGTTTGTGGCACTTTGTTAAGGCAGCCCCGGGAAACCGGCACACTTGGTAAGAACGTGCAGCCGAGTACAGAAGCAGGGCAAGGGAGCGAGGGGTGTGCGGGGTGGAGGCAACCCCACTGCCATCCGCCTGGGGCGCTGGCGCATGCGTCATGAAGACCCAGCACGCGTAGGGGCGGGGCCCTGAGGAGAGGCTCCGCCCCCGAGGAGGAGGTAGTCCCCCTCCCCCGCTGCTCCCACCCCTGCTCCCCCGCTGCCACCACAGAGCTGTCCCCCCTGAGCTGGGAGCCAGGAGCGCCCGATGCTCTCAGAGGTGGGAGGCTGTGGCGCCAAGAAAAACTCAGATGGTCACCCAGCAGACGTCCATGGTTCGGGACGAGGAAAGACGCGTTCAAGGCCGGTTTGCACCCCAAGCAAACGTGCCAAGGGACGCAGGGCCCTCAGCAGGGGGACAGAGGCCCCCTCCCCGGCGAAGCGGGGCTAAGATGGCCTTTCTGCAGCTTTCGCTCAGAGTGGCCCGCGTCACGGGGCGCCGGGACGAATGTAGCGTCTCAGGGTCCCGGCCTGGTCCCCCTGAGATCGCTTTCGCCAGTTCCGCAGGCCTGAGAGGTGCGGTGAGAGCGGCGGGGTTACCCGTGAACACGTAAATCGTAAGCTGTGAACAAGGGCGGGGGGAGTATCGTCTTCATTTTGTAGGGGAGCAAAATGAGAGGCTAAGTGACGTGCCCAAGGTCCCAGTGCCGGGAGGTGGTGGCTCAGAGCCCTTTGGCTCCAGGCCTGGCCCTTCTCACCGCCCCCTTGCCCCGGGCATGTAGCGTGAGCTGTGGCTGCACCCCGGCCCTTTGCAGAGGCCTTTATGCCCCCCGGGCCTGCACCCTCCTGGGAGGAAGTCCCCACCGCCAACCTTACCGCACAGGCCAGAAGAAGGTGGGGGAGCTCATGATGTCACCAGCTGGTGAGAGGCCCAGTGAGAGGTGATCCCAGGCCTGTCTGGCGAAATGCATCAAGGGGGGACCTCTCAGTGGGGGCGCCTGGGGGGCTCAGTCATGATCTCACATCTTGTGGGTTCGAGCCCCGCATGGGGCTCTGTGCTGACAGCTCAGAGCCTGGAGCCTGCTTCGGATTCTGTCTCTCTCTCTCTCTGCGCCTCCCCTGCTCATGCTCTGTCCCTCTTTCTTTCTCTCAAAAATAAATAAAACATTAAAAAAAAGAGTAGGTGAAGGGTCAGAGGAAGGGGGGTGGCTGGGCCTGAGGGGCTGCTCTCGGCTTTGCAAACCACCTGGGCCTGCGTCCCTCTGGGCCTCGGACGCCTGCTGGCAGCTTCCAGGATGGGTGGGGACAGCCAGGCCGAGGGGCAGGCCCGGCCCTCCATTGAGGCCCCACGGCTCCTTCCTCCCCTCTTCCTTTCTTTCCCCTTTTCCTCCTCTCTTCCCCTCATCCCTTCCTTCTACAAACGCTTTCTCTCTGTTCCCTGTGCCGAGGGCCCTGGACATGATGTCTGCCCTGAGATCCCCCCGGATGCCGTCAGACAGACAGACGGTGTGTTAACCATCGAAGGTTCTGGGCTGGGGCTCGGTTCAGAGTGGGGGCTCTGACCCCACCCAGGTGAGGAGTGGGCTCATCGGTGCAGGCCGCACAAGGCATGTGAGTGAGTTGCCCTCGGCTCTGACTGACCCCCTAAAGAGAGAAGAACCAGACGGTGTCTAAAATCCAGATGATGGTATAAATTAAGAAGTGGCTTTCCTCAGCTTTGAACTTCCAAAGTGGACACCCTGAGTGGGGAGGCCTTTGCCGTGCCAGGGGCTGTGGCGGCTGCTCGCCCAAACGGGGCCCATTCGGCGCTCACAACTCTGGGCGTAGGTGTTATCCCCTCCCCCCATCGGCGAACGAGGACTCTGGACTCAGAGAGGTCAAGTCGCCTGGCCAGGCCCAACGGTATTCAGTGATGGAGTCCAGATTCGGGCCCAGGCCTGTCCAACTGCAAAGTTTGGTGCCCCGTCCACACCCCCCCTTGTGTCTACCCCCACCAGGGCCTTGGGCAGAGTTAGGGTGCCCATAGCCTTCTCACGGTGACCCCCTTGATCGAAGGAGCAGGAGTAAGGAGGGGGCTTGGAAACTTCCACCACCACCTCCTGCGATGCCCTGGGGCCTGTCCAGTGTCACCTCATTGAGTTCTGTTCTCTTCCTCTGTCAGTGCTCCATTAAGAGAATGTTTTATAAAAGATATGTATTTATTTATTTTTTAGATCTGCGGGGAGAGAGAGAGAAGGGGGAGGGGAAGAGAGAGAGAGAGAGAGAGGGAGGGAGAGAATCCCAAGCAGGCTCCACACTGTCAGCACAGAGCCTGACACGGAGCTCGAACTCACGAACCATGAGATCATGACCTGAGCCGAAATCAAGAGTTGGACGCTTAACCAACTGAGCCCCCCAGGTGCCCCAAGAGAGTTTTTTTTAAGTCCATCTCACTGGCCTCAGGGCGTGAGTGTGTGACCGTGGCATACTCTAGGAGGACCCATGTTCCTGAAGACACATGTAGCCTTGGTCCCCAGGACCCGGGCCTGCCTTTCCTGCTCCCTGCCCTCCTCCCGTGGTTGCCCGCTGTTGTTTTGCTCCAAGGCCAAATGCCCCTTGTCCCCAGCCCAGCTCTGACTGTCTCACTGGAGGCCCTGGGCTGAGACCACAGTCCCCATGCGCCCCATGCACCCCAGGCCCCTCCCATCACCGCTGCTGACCTGCATCCTGTCGTTTTGCTCCATGGGGCGTCCCCTGCTTGGGGGTCTCCCCGGGCCACTGCAGCCTGACCTTATGTCACCCCCTAGGTGTCCCCAACCTGTGGGGCTCAAGGGAGAGCTAGAAGCCCAGGTGGGCTGCTCCTGAGCCCAACCCCACAGGCTTATCTGTGCCTCTAGCACACCTTTAGGTGTGGCCCCGAAGTTCGCCAGCCTCTGAAACACCCTCTCAGCGGTGCCCCAGAAGCTGCTGAGATGTTAAAATCTCGTTAGCTTCTCTAGGGCTGCAGAGACCCTGACTTCCTCTGGTCTCAAAAGTGAATTTTGGATCACAGTTATTCACCTCCCTTTGCAGGGTGAGGTGGGGCTGCGAGCCAATGCCCCTCCCGGTCTCCCCCACATTCTCTTAGCCCGTGGCCACTGGCCCGTCCCCTGTCCTGCCCTGGCCGGGCCCTCCCTGAGCTGCCCCAAGCTGCTTACTCGGCCACACCACCCTACAAACAGTTCTGGAGTCGCAGTGACCCCTACGGGGGGCACAGCTCTGGTCCCCCTGACCGTCAGTGGACTCCCCGCTCCGGGGGGCTTGTCCAACAGCCTTCGTGTTTGCCCAAAGCCCTCTGACTTGGGGTTTTGGCCAGCATTCCACAAATCCCTCAAACAAGGCATTGCAGTTACACATTGTTGTGTAAGAGATCACCCCAAGGCGCCTGGGTGGCTCAGTCGGTCGTGTCCAACTTCAGTTCAGGTCATGATCTCGAGGTTCTCGGGGTTGAGCCCAGCATTGGGCTCTGTGCTAACAGCTTGGAGCCTACTTTGGATTCTGTGTCTCCCTCTCTCTCTGCCCCTCCCCCACTTGCATTTTCTCTCTCTCTCAAACATTTTTTAAAAATAAAAAAAAAAGAAATCTCCCCAAAATATGGTGCCCCCCAAATACCACCAATCCTTTTATTGTCTCTCATGGTTTCTATGGGTTAGGAATTTGGGAAGGGCCCCGCTGAAAGGTTCTAACTCTGGATCTCATGTGCCCATAGTCAGACACGATTCAGGTCAGAGCAATGGGGGCTGAAGGCCTTGGGGAGTGGCCAGGCATCTCTCTCTTGAAGTCTCGGGGGCTCTTCATGCAGTCTCTCCTCACAAGCTGGTTGGGCTTCCTCACAACATGGCGGCCCCAGGGTAGTCCAGCCGCTTGTATGGCGGCTGAAGTCTTCATGGGCAAATATCCCAATGGCTGAGTGGAGGCAATTGAAGGGGACGGGTGGAGGGATTCGGGCTGAGATAGGTGCACTCTGTGCAAGGCGACCTTGAGCACGGTGTGGCCTCCTGGGCGGCGACGTAGCCTCTGGCCTGTCAGCAGCCTCCCGGGATGGCCGTCACTGGCCCCTCTGCTGGCGGTGAGATGGTGTGTGTCCCATCTGCCTCGCGCAGCTCTCTCTCTCTCTTACTCCCAGGCCTCTGCAACACAACTCAACCCCTTTCATCAGGAACTTTTTTTTTTTTTAAACTTTTTTGTTGAAGTGAAAAACAGAAAAGTACACACATCGTAAGTGCAAGAGTAGACACTATTCTGGCTTCTAATGCAGTAGCTTAGTTTTGCCTGTTTTTAAATTTTAACTGGAATCACAGTGTATATTCTTTCATGCATGCCCCTCTTCGGTCTGGATTCTTTCACCGGCATTATGTTTGTGGGAGTCAACCGTACTGCTGCATATGGTTGTGATTCCCTCCTTCCCATTGCTGTGGGACGGCCCCTTGCACAACTGCACTACTATTTGTCCATTCTACTCTGCTATTTAAATTTTTTTTAATTTAAAAAAATTTTTTTATTTATTTTTGAGGGAGAGAGAGAGAGAGAGAGAGACAACACGAGCAGGGGAGGGGCAGAGAGAGAGGGAGACACAGAATCCGAAGCAGGCTCCAGGCTCTGAGCTGTCAGCACAGAGCCCGACGCAGGGCTCGAACTCACGAACTGTGAGAGCATGACCTGAGTCGAAGTCAGACGCTTAACCAGGCACCCCCCTCTACTCTTCTATTTTTGATGGGCCTTTGGGTTATTTTGCTTCTCGGTTAATACAAAGAGTGCTGCTAAGAACGTTCCAGCACCCAGTTTGGGTACACACATGTATGCACCTTTGTTAGGTGCAGACACAGGAGGCTGTTGGGGGCTTAGGCAGACAGATTTCAGAAGGCTCTCCACGTCTCCACAGAGATGAATTTTTTAACCTGGAAGCCATGACAGTTGTCAGAGAATCACAGAGCATGCTGGGTCACGCCACAAGACGACCCTTCACCTCAGCCCCGAGAAGCTCTGGAGAAACTTCAGCTGTTGGACCCCGGGCCTGGGCAGCCTCTGGGCCGACGGGGCTGCCTGCTGTCAGGGCCCTGGTCACTCACTACTGCTTCAGCGGGCGAGCTGACCCTCGGAGGTGATTGCAGATTAACATTGATGAAGTTGTCACAGCGAGAACAAAAGCCACAGACAGCAGGCCCGGGATCCCAGAGGCCTGTGTCTCGGCACCTGCCCCGTGAAAGCGTGTGTGCATGTGTGTGTGTGTTTATTAAGAGATCCGTTCTAGGGATTTGACCTGGGGCCACTGTGGAGGCCGGCTAAGCCGTCTCCGGAAGGCTGTTATCTTTGCGGCCCTGCTGGAGCCTGAAGTCCCCTGGACAGGCAGGTAGGAAGGGAATTGAAGTCCCCGGGACAGATGCCAGTCCTGTTGCCCCTGACCTTGGGGTGTGGGCATCCCCCAGAAGCTGCACCCTCATCGAAGCATTAAACATAGACACTATTTCTTTCATTTCCTTTCTTTTCTTAATTGGTTAAAAAGTTTTTTTGATGTTTATTTATTTTTGAGAGAGACGAGTGTGAGCGGCGGAGGGGCAGAGAGAGAGGGAGACCCAGAATCCGAAGCAGGCTCCAGGCTCTGAGCTGTCAGCACAGAGCCCGACACGGGGCTCGAACTCACCAACCGTAAACCACGACCTGAGGCGAAGTCAGACACGGAAACGACCGAGCCACCGAGGCACCCCTTTAATTGGTTTTTAAATTTCCTTTCCGGATTGGTCATTGTTAGAATATAGAAACACACCTGTTTTTATGTGTTGATTTTGTGTCCTGATATTGCCGAATTCATTTATTAATTCTAATAGGTTTGTGTGTGTGTGTGTAAAGTCTTCAGGGTTTTCTTTTTCTATGTTTATTATTTTTCAGAGAGAGAGGAAGAGAGCATGAGCGGGGGAGGTGCAGAGTGAGAGGGAGACAGAGGATCTGAAGCGGGCTCTGAGCTGACAGCACAGAGCCAATGTGGGGCTCAAACCCACGAACTGTGAGATCACGACCTGAGCCGAAGTCGGGCACTTAACTGACTGAGCCACCCAGGTGCCCTATAGGGTTTTCTACATGTAAGATCATATCACCTGCAAACAGAGATAATTTCACTTCTTCCTTCCCCATTTGGATGCCTTTTATTTCTTTCTCTTGCCTAATTTCACTGGATAGAAGTTCCCATACTATGTTACACAAATGTGCTGGAAGTGGGCATCCTTGCCCTGTTCCTGGGACTGGAGAGAAAGCTTTCCGTCCTCCACCATTGATGTGGTACTTGTGACTTTTGTTATGTTGAGGTACTTTCCTTCTATTCCTCATCCACGGAGTGGTCCACGGAGTGTTTTTACCATGACGGTGTGGAATTTTATCGAATGCTTTTTCCGCATCAACTGAGAGGTCGTGTGGTTTCCCCCTTCATTCTGCTTTTGCAGTGTATCACACTGGTCGGTTTTTGTATGTCAAACCAACCTTGCATTCCAGAAAGAAATCCCATGTGGCCATGCTTAGTTTAGTTTGCTAGTATTTTGTCGAGGCTTTTTTGCATCAGTGGTCACAAGGAAAATGTTTTCTTGCAATGTCTTTGACTTTGGCATCAGGGCAATGCTAGCCTCACAGAGTGGCTTTGGTAATATTCCCTCCTCTTCAATTTTTTGGGAAATGTTTGGGAAGGATTGGCATTCATTATTCTTTAAATATTTGCTAGGATTTATCAAGGAAGGCATTAGATCCAGGGATTTTTTTTGTTTTTGTCAGAAGATTTTGATTACTGATTCCATCTCCTTACTAGTTATGAGATCTACTCAGATTTTCTGTCTTTGTGATTCTGTCTTGGTAGGTTCTGCTTTTCGAGGAATTACATCTAGGTTGTTCACTTTGTTTCCTTTACCATTGCTCATACCCTCTTTTATTTCTTTAAAAAAATTTTTTTATTGGCGCACCTGGGTGGCTCAGCTGGTTGAACGTCAGACTTCAACTCAGGTCATGATCTCACGGTTTGTGAGTCCGAGCCCTGCGTCGGGCTCCGTGATGACAGCTCAGAGCTTGGAGCCTGTCTTGGATTCTGTGTCTCCCTCTCTCTCTGCCCCTCCCCTGCTCATGCTCTGTCTCTCTCTGTCTCAAAAATAAATAAAAACATTAAAAAAATTTTTTAGTTTTAAAGTTATTTATTTACTTATTTATTGTGCGAGAGAGAGAGAGAAATTGTGAGTCGAGGAGGGGCAGAGAGAGAGGGTAACAGAAAGAATCCCAAGTAGGCTCCTCGATGCCAGTACAGAGCCCGACATGGGGCTTGAATCCGTGAACAGTGAGATCGTGATCTGAGCTGAAGTCGGACACTCAACCGACTGAGCCACCCAGGCGCCCCGGGATTTTCTTTTTTTTAATATTTATTTATTTCTGAGAGACAGAGATAGACAGACGGGGAGGGGCAGAGAGAGAGGGAGACACAGAATCCAAAGCAGGCTTCAGGCTCTGTCAGCACAGAGCCCGACATGGGCCTCAAACTCACAAACTGTGAGACCATGACCTGAGCCAAAGTTGGATCCTTAACCAACTGAGCCCCCCAGGTGCCCCAAGATTTTCTTATTTAAGGTCAGCGATTACAGCTATAAATACCCCCTAGAGTACTACTTTTGTTGCTTCCCACAAGTTTTGGTGTGTTGCATTTTCATGTTCTCTTGTCTCTAAGCATTTTCTGATTTCC
Source organism: Cryptoprocta ferox (assembly GCA_028646485.1). Lineage (NCBI taxonomy): Eukaryota > Metazoa > Chordata > Mammalia > Carnivora > Eupleridae > Cryptoprocta > Cryptoprocta ferox. The sequence goes on along the minus strand of CM053576.1, from coordinate 125,654,225 downwards.
CTTATGATTTATTCTTTGACTGACTCATTGATAGTTTAAGACTGTGTTGATTCATCTCCACAAATTTGTGAATTTTCCGGTTTTCCTGCCGTTCTTGATCTCTAACTTCATCCTGTTGTGATCAGAAGAGACACTTTGTACGATACTTATCTTTTTAACTCTGTTGGGACTTCATCTGCAGTCTGGTATACGGTCCACTCTGGAGAATGTCCCGTGGGCCCTTGAGAAGAACGTTGAGTTCTGTTGTCAGGCACAGCGCTCCGTGATGTCCATTAGATCTACTTGGTTTATTGTGCTGCCGTTCAAGTCCTCTAGCTATTTATTTTCTGTCTGGTTCTTCTATCTCTTAGGAGAGTGGGATACTGAAGTCTCCAACTATTAGTATAGAATTAATATATGTTTTTGGGAGACACAATTCAACCCATGACACCCCCGACAATGTCCATGTCGAATCCTTAAAACCTGTGACGATGTTATCTGACTTGGTGTGAGGCATTTTGCAGGTGTGATTAAATTAAGGGTCCTGAGAGTGGAAGGCTATCCGGGATTTACCAGGTGGGTCCAAAGTAATCACAATGATCCGTAGAAATAAGAGAGGAGCGGGCGGCTCAGAGTCTGAGGACGGAATCAGAGTTCAGAGTGACACAGGGCATGAGCCAAGAGCCAGGGCAAAAGCTGGAAAGGCAAGGAAACGGATTCTCCCCTGGAGCCTCCAGAAGGAACACAGCCCTGCTGACCCACTGCAGACGGCTGCCTTTCAGAACCCTGCAAGTGTACAGTTATGTTGTTTTAAGCCACGACGTTTATGGTGATTTGTCACAGAAGCCTTCAGAAATGGATACAATGCCCATGGCACCTAGGGCCTCTCGGATGAACAGACTGTAGGAGGCCATACATTCTTGAACCCCAAGTTCACATTGTGAGGGTTTCTCTATATGACTTTGGGCAAGCTCCTCCCTCTCCTCTGCCCCTCAGTCATCCGTCTGTAAATGAGGGAGTTGAACCACACCCATCATTTCCAGATTCTATAACTCCCAGACCGTAACAGCCTCTTTCCTGGCCAGGTGGGACCCACAGAGAGTCACCCATTTCCCATTATAAGAAGGGGAGGGGCATTCTCAAAGACAAGCGACTGCCATCCATTCTACCGTCATTTCATTAAAAGAATGGACGTGGTTACACATCTCAGCACAAAGGTCAGAACTTCACAGTGGACGCACTTGGCTTCAGGAAGACCTCAACCCATAAGCATTGTTCTTACTTTGTCGCAGGCCACCAGAAACTCCTCTTTCCTGGGGTTGGAGCAGGACCTCTGGTCAAGTTTTCCAATGACATCGTCCAGCCAGAACCAGCTCCCGGTTGGCTTTTTCCTGGCTCCAGGAGAGACGTCAGCCCCTTACAGCCCCGTGCCCTTAATCAGATTCCATGGCTCCCTCCCAACGGGGAGATCCAGTCAAGGTCACCGGTCTTAATCAATGGAAGCCTGTTAAGACCCATTCACCTGAGTATGGAGGAGGAAGGGGAGCTAAAGACACAGGTCCTGTAAGCTTGGAATGTGCTCCCATGACCTCTGCTAGCTTGAGAGTCTGGAAGCATTCCTGGTATCTTCGAGAATGTAGTTGTTTTGTCTCCTGAGGTTCTTTCCTTAACCTCGCCTTAACTTGCCCCCGTGATCTCAGCGGCATTTACCCGGTGGTGTTACTGGCTGTGCTCAGCCTTCCTTCTGCTTTTCAGCTGAGCTCTTTCTGCCCCTACACTAAATGACTCGTGGCTGAGGTTCATCCCCTCATCCTCCATGGTCAGAAAAGCTTTTTCTTTCTGTCTCCCTTTTGTTTGGAATGGGATCTCTTAGGGCAGAGGCTTTGCAACTGTTTTGTTTGGACAGCCAGGAAGTTTCCTTTTTAGCTGTGTTATGTGCCAGGGAGGGAGAAGGCACACCAGTGCCCTCCAGGTGAGGAGACGGTGTGGCGAGAGCCCACTGCGAAATGGGAAGAATTCGGGGAGCTGGCCGTTCAAATGTGGTGACTTGGTGGGAGTGTTTATACCACTGAAATCAGAAACATTGCACACCGGGCGTCCGGTCTCATTTGCAGCCACGGGGCCCCTGTAACCCTGGGACCTTCTTGATTTAGATCAGGGGGTTTCAGCCCTAACTCACCTTGGAGGCGCCTGGGCCTCACCACAAATCATCTAAATCAAAATCTCCGGGATCAGGGTCTGCTCATCGGTGTTTTTAGTTCCCCAGTGACTTCAGTGCGCAAAGTTGAAAACCAAGATGGGACCCTGTCTTCAGAGACGCTCACTCACAACAGACTGGTTGAACTGGGCAACTCGGACCCCATTGTTCGTTCCCAGCGCAGGGCTGGGGTCTGTCTGGGGAAGCAGGAAGGGGCTGTTCCTTCGTGGAAGAAAGAGGGTTTGTGCTGCAGACCAGTCCGCTGATTCCGAGGCTGGGTATTTACCCACGACTTCACTGGCGCTTTATCTCCGGGTCAATAGAAAGTTCCATGGAAACCTGGCCATGGGGGTTGGGGGTGGGGGCGAGCATACTTTACCAGTTACAAACACACCTGTTTTGTTAACATACCTGGTGAACTTCAGTGAGCCCTGCCCCTCCCTGAACCTCTGCCCTTGGGTGTGAATCGGGGCTCAGGGGGAGACAGGAAGGCCCTCCATGTTGCCCCTGCAGACTGCTTGGGCTGGAATCCCATGGGGTTTTTCCTTTTCAACAGGTGCACTCAGAGAGGGGAGCAGGGCCCTCAGGATAGCGGGGAGCAGGCCTGGCCTGGCCTCCTCCCAGACACCGTGCTGTCTCTGAGGTATGGGCTCCAGGGACCCTGTCTTCAGGCTCCACCAGAGAGCCCAAGGCTGTGACTGCAGACACCGAGGGGAGGAAGGTTGAGGGGAGCTACCCAGGGTCCCACCCTTTAGGGTGTTTCACCCCTCTTGTTAGCAGAGCCTCTAAGGTCTGAGTGCGGCCAGCTTTGTGTTCCCCTTTCAAATGACATATTTGAGGTGGGGACCTTGCTGGGGAAGTGGGGGCCTAACCACCAACACACAATTGTCCCCCCAGTTTGCCCCCGGAGAAGGGCTGCACTCACGCGAATGCCAGGGCCAACCCTCATTCCTGCTTCCTCCCTCTGGAATGATTCAAAGACGTGAGACCCCCAGTTATCGCTGGAGTCCGGCCGGGGCACCTGCCAGGGGGCCTGCTGGGTGCTTATGTCATGCCCTGGCCGAGCACCGTGCCAACCAGCCCTCCTCCAGGAAGCACCGACTCCCCAGACCTCACCCCTCTGAGGTCTCTCGGCCCCCATACTTGGGCCCTTTTCCGTGGTTACAGTCCATTTGGAATTATTCTCCCAGGATTTGGGGTTTTCCCTATGGGACTGTTAGCCTCACAGGAAGAAAAGCCACTTGGGTCCTACCAACCACCAATTCAGGCAGCTCGGAGAAAGGGTAAGTGAGTGGGATACTGGCTCAGACACACCTGAGTCCAAATCCTGATTCAGCTCCTTAGCCACGAGAGCCCCTTGTTTTCATCTTAGAGCAGATGACGCCCCACGGTTCCCCGGAACCCCTCCCCGGGTCGGCTTCCGGGCCTCTTTGGCGTCCACGTGAAGCGAGAGTGGGCGTGATGGGCGCAATGTCTGTGTCAAGGATTCCGAGAAGCAGGCGTGGCCTCTCCTGTTGTCCTCTGTCGGCTGAATGCAGAGGACCCGGAGGCTCTCCTGGCTGGTGGAGCCCCAGGGCGAAAGGAGTTGGGCTCCCTGAACGCCCAGCTCAAGTGGGTGTCAGTGAGAGATAAACCTTTGTTGTCATTGACCCATTATGCCTCGCAGGCTGTGTGTGAGAGCAGCTGGAGCTATGGAAGCACAGGGGTTAAACAAAGCACGCACAAGTGCCAGCGTCGTGCCTGGGGCGCAGAGAGTGAGGCTGCTCACTGATGTTGCTTATCACTCTCCTAATTAGTATTAACTTTTCCCGGGGGCACGGATAGACATGGCCTCCGCCCTTTCCTATGACTCTAGATGGAGGGCTTAGCTTTTTTTCTATTATTAATTAGTATGAATCATAATATGCCTGATTATAATTATTTTATGATTACTCTAAGCCTAGACTTAGTTAGGAACCCAGTTTTTTTTTTATGTTTATTAATTTTTGAGAGAGAGACAGAGCATGAGCGGGGGAGGGGCAGAGAGGGAGACACAGAATCCGAAGCAGGCTCCAGGCTCCGAGCTGTCAGCACAGAGCCCGACGCGGGGCTCGAACTCACGAACTGCGAGATCATCACCTGAGCTGAAGTCGGACGCTTCACCGACTGAGCCAGCCAGGCGCCCCAGGAACCCAGTTTTTAACGTGTCACTATCAGCTCCTCTGTGTTCACAAAGCTGCTGCAGTCAGAGAGCTTTGGGTTGCCAGGTGACAGAAAGCCATTTCCAACCGGCTTAAACAAAATAAGTCACTGGTTGAGAAGTAAATACACCGATAGGAATTTATCTGCGTACAAGGTGTCATGCAGGTATGGCTGTATCCAGGCGCCCAGATGATGCTTCGGAGTTCTCTCCCCGCCTCTCAGCTCACCCTCCCTCCATTGCAGGCTCTTGTGCAGAAAAGTTCTCACGTGAGGTGGGCAAGTGCTATGGCCACGCACCCTCCACTCAGCACCCAGCTCAAAAGAAAACTTCTCTCTCCCAAACATTGCCTTTGGGGGGGGGTGGATATTTAAATTTTACGTATCACACATTTGACTGCAGGGACCGAGGCTCTGTCACTATCATCACGAAGCCATCTCACCCCAGTCTCCAAGCCCCTTTCTAAAGACCCAGACCAGAAACACCCCCTTATTGCTGCCCCTCGGGCCCAGCCGGCCAGAAAACCAGGTCACAAGGGAACGAGCGGAAGGTACTGGGAACGTTGTAGCCTGGAGAAAGGATGCTGAGGAGGTCAGGGGAACTGCGATTCTGTGCCGCGCGGTTCTGGAAGGGCACAGCCGGACAGGCGCAAGGAAGCTGGTTTCCGCTCAAACCGAGGACGCGCTCTTGGCAGGTCAGGGCGCCCCTGGAAGGCCCGTCCTGGGTGGTGAGCGCTCGTCCGCAGCTGTGAGCTTGGAGGGACACTGCGCTAAGTGTCAGGACCCTGGGGAGGAGCCCAGGCTTTTCTTCTGTCCACAGGGGCTGATGATAACGCCTTCTCTGCACGGAGATCGAAGGGTTTTGCAAACGGCAGCACACGAAGCAAATACGACCATGCTCAGCCCAGGAAGCCGCAAGGGCAATGGGAGCTCAGGGTCCAGGTGTGTGTGTGGGGGGTGGGGGGATGGGAGCCAACGTTAGGGGTGGAGTCAAGGTCTCTGAGGCCAAGAAGGGGTCCTGATGGCAGAGGCCAGAGTTCTGCAGAGACCTCGGACCAGCGTCTTCTCTGGCCTGACTCCCTGTCATTCGGGAGCTGGCGGTGCAGGGGGAGGGAGGCACAGGGACTGAACAACGGACATAATAAACGAGGAGGCCGTGTGGACAGAAGCAGGCGATCAGTGCTGTGGGGAGGAAGTGGGGCAGCACAGAGGAGACTGGGTGTGTTCGGGGGACTCGGCATTCACAGGCCTCAAGGAGAAGCTGGCGTTCCAGCAAGACCAGGAAGGGCGTGGAAGGGAGAGTCTGAACCCGGGTTTCTAAGTGGGGCTGGAACCGCGCTGGCGATCGGGGAAGCCGGTGCTCCCAGCCGTGGGCCTCCCTGAAGTGGGGCCGAGCGCAGGAGCCGCGGGGAAGGCCAGGATGGGGGCGGGAGCGGAGAGTCAAGGCTGAAGCCGGGCCAGGAGGAGGGACGTCCTTCTCCTGTGACAGGTGCCACAGAGCTACACTCTGCCGGCAGGACCCAGGTCACCAGAGAAGGGGCGGATTCTCGGACCCGCCAGCAGGCCTGCGGACACCACTTTATCAACCTCTCAGGAAACACAAATCCACGTGCGCGTCCCTCTGGCTACTTCCTGTCAGCCGGGCTCCAGGCCAGACCCTGTCTGCTTCCCTGGGAACATCCTAGAGGGAGGCCCTGGGCTGCTGAGTAGGCAGAAGAGGGTTCTAATCCCCATGTGACCCTGGGGCTGGGGATTCAACTCCGGGGGCCTTCAGTTCCTTCCCTGAAAACGGAGACGATGACCGCTTCTGTTAGGACGAGGGGTCAACGGCTAAGGGGTTTAGTCGGTGCCTGGCTTGTGGGGAATGTTCAGGAATTCCCAGGGCTGGGGGTGTGGGAGGGGGAGGCAGTGAGCCTTGAGCCGCTCTACCTGGTGTTCACCGAGCGGGATGGTCCAGAATGTCCCAGGAGATGATGGGACAGGGCTCCTCAGGGAACGTCCCTGTTTGGGGGTCGGGAATTTTCCAAGGAGCTTCTCGGTAGCCCATCGTCCTCAGATATGTCCTTCCCTGTCATCCCAGGACCATCCCGAAAGCGTAGGAAGATCATCCCGTAACCACGTCCTATCCTTCCCGCCCCGGTGCACCTGGTCACTGGGACATGGCAGTGACTTGCGACTTCTGATTAGTGCCGTGAAGTTTACAAAGTGAAGCCACATCTGCTCTCTCAACTTGCCCGGAGACACCCCATGGGTTATGTCTTACTGTACCCATTTCATAGATGAGAAGCCTGAGGCCCAGAGAGATCAGGTGCCATTCTCGGGGCTACACAGCCAGCAAATGCTGAGCCCATGCTAGCCCAGGTCTTCTAGAACTAGGCGAGTGTACCCCTGGCATATTGCCGGCTCTGGTGTACATCTGACACTCAGGACCACGGTTAAGCGTGCCCTCTTTCACGCTCGGAAACATCCTGTTTGGATTCTAAGTCATATGGTGTGTAACGAAGGCCATGATGGTTTCTACTACAGCCCTGATGATCCGAAGGGGCTCAGCCTAACTGGGAGGTCACAGCCCACCCTGTGCAATGGGGGTTGGAAGGGGGAAGTGAGGGTCTCGTTCCAGATAATTAGCTACCCCCTTGCCCTCGGCTTCAGGTGGATTGTTCCCAGTCTAGCCTTTTCCGGCACTGGACGGGCACTTCCCTACCTGCTGTCCTCCCTTCCACTCCTCCCTCTTCTCGTCCTCCATCCTTCCAGGGCTCCCTGCAGCTCTGGCCACCTGCTCCCCACACGATCCAGGAGTCCGCGGGCAGGCACCTCAGCAGACCCCCCACTGGACATTCCCCAGGGCCAGCTCTAACTGGAGATGTGGGTATGGTTCAGCGAATCTTGATCTGCCCTCACCCTCACCACTGGGGACCCACCTTCACCCACCCCCATCCATCACCACTGGGGACCCACTTTCATCTGTCCCCATCTATCACCATTGGGGACCCGCCTTGATCTGTCCCCATCCCTTACCACTGGGGACCCACCATCATCCACCCCCATCCTTCAACCCTGGGGACCCGCCTTCACCCACCCCCAACCCTCACCACTGGGGACCCATCTCCATCCAGATGCAGTGCTCCAGGATCCCCCAATCAAGGCAGCTGGACGTTGCCAGGTGCCGCTCCCCTCCCTCCTTTCCAGCCATGTCTAACTCATGGTACCTTTTGTGCCGATGGGCCATGACACAGATGTTCCAGATGAGGATGCTGGAAAAAAGAGGAAGGCAACCCCTCCAGTTGCAGGCCAAGGCTGTTGGGGGTGTCATGGAGCCCGGGACCCTGTCTGTTGTAGAAGATACGTCCCAAATCCAAAAAGCATAATGTTCAAAAAAACAAAAAAAAGCATAATGTTCACAGACATCAGAAGGGTCCTGTGGAATGCGTGACTCCTGTCTGAGCTCAGGGAGCAGGCTGACGTGGGTGTGGGTGGGTCACGCGCGGCTGAGGACGGATCCCCAGGCGTGCCCTGGAAAAGTACAAAGCTATTATTTACAGGGCAGAGTGACGCCAGCTTCCTTTGACATCGATTGTTGATGGGACTGCTGCTGCTGCATACATTTCTCAAAATGCCTCCGGTGGGTGACATTTATCAAATCAAGTGCTTTCTAGTTTTATTCCCCAAATACATAGACAATTCTCTTTGTAGGTAATGCTGCCGGCCCGCCGGGGCCTGCGCAGTGAACGATCTGATCAGAGGGGATGCCCCATCTCCTGCCAGCAGAGGGAAAGGAGAGCGAGGTGCTGGGGACCCCGCTGGATGTAAAAGTGGATGCAGCTCATCTTTGGGGTTTTTTTTCCTAAAGGTGGTGTGTTGGTGGAGATGGGGTGTGTGGGGGTGCAGAGCCCTGTCCCTGCCGGCATTATGCACAGATCTACGTGTGGGAGCCAGCGTGCTGCCCCCCAGGCTCTGGACACACTCCCTGAAGGGCCCAGAGGAATGTGTACCGCACTCTCCGGTGTGGCCGGCCCTGTGCCCGGCTCTGGTGGCCATCCCGTCTACCCCAAGGGGTAGATTTTCGTCTCCTCCCTTTTTACGGGCAAGAGTATTTCCTTGGCCGAGGTCACCCATTGGTGTTGGGCAGAGTTGGGGCCTTATCCCTTCTCCACCCCTCTATGCTGAGCATATGACCTGGACACTGTTACATCAGCTCTTCCCCCGCCCCCAACAGGGGCCACCCAGATGTCTGCTCCCTAGGCTGGGCTCCTCTGAGGGCCAACCCTGGACCTCAGGACATGCTGAGGGGTCCTTGGCAGAACCTTGGTTGAACCTTGGCCAACCTGTCTGAGGTTCAACTCTGAGACATCTTGCCTCTGACCTTCGGGAGGCACCCCTCTTCCCTAGACCCCTCTACGAGAAGGGCACAGAGAGGTAGAGAGGGTCGCTCAGGCCCTTTGGCTTCTGCTCCCACAATTGCAGGGTCCTGTGATGTTCTGCAGGGTGTGGGGGGGGCATGCGGCCAGTCACTGGAAGGAAGACAATTCCCTCGGGGCAGCCTGAACAAGGGCAGCAAAGCACCACGGGATTGACCAGGCATGGCCACACCCCCTCACCCACTGGCTGAGGCTGCCGGCAGGTGTAGCCGCCAAACCGAATGGCGGGCGAGGCAGCGAAGGCCAGACGTGAGAGCCACGGCTGCTGCCTCCTCCGCCTCTGTACGAGCACGGGCTGGGTGAGGGCATCACAGAAGTGTGGGGCCATGCGACTCCACCGTCTCTCTGTGCTGGCGGGCGGGGACCTGCCCTGGCGTCCCAGGGTTGCTGGCAGAACCACCGGAAGTTGCGCCATCTTGGACGGACCTCTCTGTTTCTCGCGCACGTCTGTGGCTGGTCAGTAACGCCGACGACCATCCTGTCGTTCTCCCACCATGGACCGCGTCCATAGCCTTGGTCTTCCTAAGGCTCCCTCACCGGTCCTGAGCCCAGGAGGCCTGAGGGTCAGCCCCTCCCATCCCCTCCAACATGCAGAGGAAGGTCAAAGGGCCTGGAGCTCCGGACCAGGAGGAGGCCTGGGGCCAGGCGAGGTGGGAAAGAGCACAGCTCGTACCACAGGCCCCACGGAGGCCTTGGGGCCCGGTCTGTCTACAGCGCCCACGGAGGGGCCCACGCGCTGGCCGGGCCTTGCTGCCTGATGAGACATCTGGGTCCCCCAAATGAGCTGTGCTTTCTCGTTGGTTCTCACAAAGCCCCACGAAGCGCCCTTCTCTGCAGCCCAGCTCTGCACTGGGTCTTCAGAGCCCGAAGGGCAGGATATGGCGGGCGGCGTGGCCCCACCCCTAGGTGCACAGCCTGCATTTGCAATACCTACTTCATTCTCTTTCAGACGGAAGGCAAAAAAATAGCAAAGAAAAGGTCCCAGAAGCTCTAAAAGGTTTTCACTGCTCGGAGCACTTAGGCGGCTGGCTGAGCGGGGAAGGGGGGAGGGGAGGGCACTCAGGGACTCAGAGTCACTGGCGGAATTTTCCATCACGGCCTCTTCCCGTAATGGAGTGTGTGCTTGTGAGGGGGGGTCCCTTGAGACAGGGGTGTCCGGGCGTGGTGGTGGCGGCGATGGCCCCTCCAGAAGGAAGGAGCACCGCGCCAGGCTGTCAATGGGAGCCTTTGGCCCCTGCTTCCGCGTTCCGGGGTGCCCGTCCCGACCACCTGCTGTGTGCCCCGCTCCCTGCCCGAGAGCAGGGGGATCCCATTGCGGAGGGGTGACTCAGGGGTCGGCCAGGCTCACCGTGCCGGCAGGGGTGGCAGATGCCCGGGCCGGGACTCTCCCCAGAGCTGTCGAGGCCCTACGGTGTGCCGGCCGCGGGAAGCACGGGGCGGGGCACGGGTGGCAGCCCTCAGGAGCTTGGGCGCGCAGCGGGAAGCAGCCTGGCAGATTCGGGCATCGCCAGCGGCTGCAAGGTGACTCTGTGTCTCCTGGGAGCACATGTACCCCCAGTGGCCCATTAGCGTGAAGACTGTGGACCCCGAGGCCAAGTTCAAGTCCAGCCTGGCACCCACCGGATGCCTCCTCGCCGGGAACTGGGCTCTCACGATGCCCGGCTGCATCCTCGCCTCTGGCCACGGACGACACAGGCTCCGGCAGCCCCCGCAGCTCTGTCCGCGCGTTCCTTCTCCCCCATCTTACCCCCCTCACGCACTCCCTGCCACCGTGCCCTGTCCGTGGATTTGCAGTTACCTCACCTTCTGCGATGACCTTGTATGCTCGCTTCTACCATCCAGCAGAGTGCGTGTGCCCACCAGGCCGTCTCCCTAAACATCTGTGTGAGAAAACAAAGGAAGAGGAAAGAGTCCCTTCCTGGTTTCTAGAAGCCACAGGGGCCACGAATGTGGGAGGAACGGCTGCTTCGGGACCCCCAGCTGCTCTCAGAGGGGAGGCTGGCGACCGAGCGTGCTGTGCTGGAGGTGAGCGTGAGCCTGGATGAGGGCGGTCTGGCTGGGCCGTCCCCTGCCGTGACTTGCCGTGGATGACAGTGACATCTCTCACTCCGAGCATGCAGCTTGCAGACAAGCCTTTTCTTCCCGTGGCCAACAGGTGTGGCCTCTAAGTCCTTGTCCTGTACCGGCTGCTGGGAGCACCTAGCACCCATCTGGCCATCCGTAAGGCAAGAACAAAGCTGCTGTGAGGACCGAATGAGATCCGATATCAAAAGCAGGACTAAGCTTTCTAACAGTAGGGTAGTTCCTGTGTGTCGTTGCTTGAAGCCCTCCCGTGGCTCCCATGTTGCTCAGAGCCAAACTCCCCATGGTGGCTGACTCCATCTGGGCCCTGCTCCGACCTCGTTCCCTAGCGCCAGCCCCTGCTCACTCTGCTCCTCCTCTCCGAGCCTTTACTGCTCCCAGCCCAGCCTCCCCAGGACCTTTGCACATGCTGTTCCTGCTGTCAGCAGTGCCGCCCTCAGGCATGCTCATCCTGCCAATCTCTGCTCAGAGTAGACTTCCTTCTGCCCTACATGGGTTAGCACCAGAGCCCCCTCTTTCCTCCATCAGCCTGCTTTACTTCCTGCCTGGCCCTTTTACCTCCTGACATTATATTGTTATCTGCCTATTTACTTCTTGCCCCCTCCTTCAAACGCAAGTGCCATGAGGGCCAAGTTTGTGCCTGTTTTGCTCACTGCTGAGTCCCCATCTCTCCCTAGAGTGGTCCTCGCTCATCGTAGGGGCCCCATCACTATTCATTAACTGAACAGAGGGCATAGTTGAAAGTATCTACTCAGCAGAGTATTATGTATATAAAAGGTGCTCAATAGATGTCCTGGCTGGTATCCTATACGTAGAGGTTGCCAGATTTAGCAAATAAAAATACAGGATGTCCGTGCATTATTTGGGACATGTACAAAATAATTACTTGAGGTTTATCTGAAATTCAAAAGAAATTTTTTTAATGTTTATTTATTTTTGAGAGAAAGAGACAGAGCGAAGGGGAGGAGGGGCAGGGAGAGAGGGAGACAGAGAGTCCGAAGCAGGCTCCAGGCTCTGAGCTGTCAGCACAGAGCCCGACGCGGGGATCGAACGCATGGACCGTGAGATCATGACCTGAGCCGAAATCAGATGCTTAACCAACTGAGCCACTCTGGTGCCCCTTAAGTTTATTTATTGAGAGACAGAGAGAGACAGAGAGAGACAGAGAGAATGGATGCACATGGGAGCAGGGGAGGGGCAGAGAGGGAGGGAGAGAAAAACTCCCAAGCAGGCTCAGTGCTGTCAGCGCAGAGCTAGATGTGGGGCTCAAACTCACGCATGAACCATGAAATCACTACCTGAGCCGAAATCAGGACTCAGACGCTTAACCGACTGAGCCACCCATGTGCCCTGGAATTCTAAATTACCTGGGCATCCTCTATTTACCCGGCCACCCTAGCCGTGTAGCCCCCTGCTGACCTCTGCCTCCCCGTTTTTCCCACTGTGTCCCCAGTGACCCAGTGCTGGTGACTCAGTGCGCCGAGAAGAGCTGACGTTCCCCGCGGCGGGCAACGTGTAAAGAAGAGCGTCCTTTCTTGGAGGAGGTGCCAGCAGTCTGTGCTGGGGGGCGGGGGGGCAGCTCTCTCCCCAGCCTGGGGGCGTCACAGCATTCTGCCCCATTGCCTGCTGGGCTTATGTCCACAGCCGGCCCCCCACCCCCGGCTGCGCCAGCATCGTCACCTGTGTAAAACATGGGATGCAAGGTGTGCTCTGTTAGAGCAGAACCCTAAGACTGTGCTGGAGCCGCGTTCGTTCTAGGGGAATGTCCCCCGCACTGTGCTCCCTCCCCCGGGGCCGAGGTCTCCAGACCACCAAGGGCGACGTGTTTCTCTGCGAAGGATGAACAGCCAGATCTCATGTCCCTCCAAGAGCCACCTGCACGGGGCTTCTCTGTGGCCGGGGCTCTCATGTTCGAGCCCCCCGCCAAGCCCGAAGAATCCCAACCCCCACCCAGACTTCCGCATCAGAATCTCGGGCCAGGCCCGTAATGTCCCAGGTGGCCGTCATCCACTCTCAAGTCTGAGAACCTCCCTCCGCGCAGGGGAGTGGCGGCAGGGAAGGCGATGCGAAGCAAGCGGATAAATTCCAGGACTCGCAGGCCCACCCCCCACAAGCACAGGCCTTGACCTCCAGCTCCTTCCAGCTCTGCACAGTCTCTCTCTAGAGTCTCTCTCTATCTCAAAATAAATAAATAAATTTTGAAAAAAAAGAAAAGAAAAAAAGTCTATTAAGTTCCTCTGCTGATTGGATTATTTGTTTTTTTGGTGTTGACTTGGAGAAGTTCTTTATATTTTTTGGATACTAACCCCTTACCAGACATGTCGTTTGCAAATATCGTCCCCCATTCACGAGGCCGCCTTTCTGTTTCGTTGCGGGTTTCCTCCCCTGTGCAAAAGCTTTTTATTTTGGTGGAGCCCCAACAGTTTATTTTTGCTTTTGTTCCCCGTGCCTGAGGAGACAGCTCCATAAATACGTTGCTAAGGTCGGTGTGCAAGAGATGACTGCCTTTGTCTGCTTTTCGGAGTTTTATGGCTTCAGGTCCCACATTTAGGTCTTTAATCCATTTCGAGTTTATTTTTGTGTACAGTGTAAGAAAGTGGTCCAGTTTCATGCTTTTGCATGTGGCTGTCCAGTTTTTTTTTTTAATGCCATTTACTGAAGAGACGGTCTTTTCCCCGTTGGACATTCTTGCCTCCTTTGTTGCCGAGGCGCTGACCGTAGCGGAGGTTTATTTGTGGGCTCTCTATCTTCTTCCATCGCCCAGCCCCGGTTTGATCACCCAATGCCCAGGGGACTGTCCTAGCCTCACATGAGGACCCTGCTCCAAATCAGGTTTGGGAAAGCCCCTCGGTCCCCGGAGAGCAAGCGAGGCTGCATTTACCCAGCAGCTGAGAGCACCCTTTTGTGACACCACACGGGGAAGACGGAACCCAGAGACGTGCAGAGAAAGAGCCAGAACCCCTCGAAGCAGGCCTGAAAATGGCTACCCCTGGGCTTTCTCTAGGTGAGCCCCGCCTCTCCTCGATCGACCTACGAAGCGGTTCATCCCTTTAGCATTCATTTTTGTGTTTGCATTTGTATCATATTTCAAATAGAGACCAGCACAGCAAACTGACTTCATCGCGTAAGTCAGCTAGCGTTGAGTTTTGTTGCTTGCGGTGAAAATCACCCCAGTACACATCCAGGGTGTGCAGACAAGCCGGCTGGAACCCAGGGAGGGGGAGACAGCCCCCCACCTTTCCATTCTTCTCCCCTTTTCTCTTCTGCCCTCTCCTCTTCTGCCCTCTCCCTGCCTCTCCCCAGAGCCCTGGAGCCAGGTTCACCAGGTGGGCCTGAACCCACAGGCGATGGGGTCTTCTCCACCCCGTGCCCCTCCTGGTCTCTGTGTTTAGTTACAACATTCCCTCTTTCCCAGCCTGTGGGGCCCAGGCCTGGGATGGGCTGCACTAAACCTGCAGAATGTACCAGAAGGCAATCCTCGGCTTGCTTTCCGGTCGGAGGCATCTAGGGTTATTCGGGGCTCGTGTCACAGATGAAGAAACTGAGGCCCAGAGGGGGCCAGGTGAAGCAGCAGGGCTCTCGCTCACCAAGGCCTTTGCCCCGTGCAAGCTCCTGGGAGGGGTCCCTGCTCAGAGGCGGTTTTGCAGACACGCAAGAGGCAAAGGGCTGCAGGGACACGTGGGGCTCCATCAGAAGGCAGCAGCTCAGGGGCTGGGCTGAGTGTGGGAGGGCCAGGCTGAGTGCTCCAGGGTCGGGGGGCGAGGGGGCTCAGGAACTCGGGGAGTCTTGTCTGTGGAATGAGGGTGGTGACCCAGCTCTGTGACTGCGGGGAACATAGGAGTGACAGCCCAGACCAGCGCCAGCACCTAGTAGGTGCTCACTTAGAGGTCAGGGTCCCGCTGTGTGTGTGAGCCCCCACGTCACTCCCTCAGCCTCCCTCACCGCCCCACCCATGCCCGGCTGGCCCAGCCCTGCTGTTCTCTCCCTCCTCAGTCTGCTGGAGGAGAAGTCATTTCCTGCAAACATTGTGCTCACGCCACTCCACTCCACTGGTCAATATTAATAATGAAAGTAATAAGTGAAGATTATTAGGACTTATTACATGCCGGGCACCATGATAAGCACTTCGGAGCCAGGAAGGGCTGAGGAGACAACGCTTCTGTCCCTCCCTCCCAGATCCTGTCCCTTCAAAGGGACAGAGAGAGGTGGGCTGAGGCCTGAGAGTCCTTCCTACTGGAGGAGTGGCAGGCTTTGCGTGTTTGCCTGGCCTGGTGCTGCTTTGTCCGTGACCTCAGACGCGTCCCTGCCCTCCATGGGCAGCTTTGCTGTCCTCAGAACCAGAGACATGGAAGGGTGGTGCTCCCTGGGGCCCTTCCGGCCCTGCACCTTCTGCTTCTGCTATTAAAATAATGGCAGTCGCACGAGCATTTCGCTGCCTATTGGAGCCCTGGTTTCATGGCTTCCATTAATATAGACACGTATTTTTAACATCCTCCAGTGCCCTCAATTTGTTTTCTCATTTTTCATGCTCATTTCAGTTGCCCCTCGGGACTTGGGACCTAATTTTAGCGAAGGTCAAATGCAGTTTCTGGGGCCGCCCCTTTCTCTGCACCCACCTTCACAGAGCAGGGCAGTGACGGATGCCTCGGGCTGTCTCTGCCGCTGGGCCGCGCAGCAGGGGCTCTGGGCTTAGGGCAGGGTCGGGTGGGACCCCATCGCTGGCAAGGTGCTGCCCACCTGATGGCACGCGCAGTCCTGGCTGGCGGACGCTGGCCTGGCTGTCCTTCAGAAGGGCCCAGAGCTGCGAGAGGCCTGAATGGTCTCTGCTTCGACCTTGCCCCTTGCCACGGGGGAAACCAGGCGCCGAGAGGGGCTCGTGTAAGCAGGCCTGCATTCGGCTTAATGTGACCGTCGATCTCGCTGTTCAGCGTCAAGGAGAGTGAAGGGGGATCGAGGCCACTCCCCCCACTCACATCACAGCGTTGAACACACTCCAACATGCACAGCAAACTAAACACTCCATTTAATAATTCAGAGAAATAGGGGCGCCCGGGGGGCTCAGTCAGTTGAGTGGCCGCCTTCGGCTCAGGTCATAATCTCACAGTCTGTGAGCTCGAGCCCCGTGTTGAGCTCTGTGCGGACAGCGCAGGGCCTGCTTGGGATTCTCTCTCCCCACTCCCGCCCTCTCTCTGCTCCTCCCCCACTTGCACACGCGCTCTCTCTGTCTCTCTGTCTCTCAAATAAATAAATGAACTTGAAAAACGTAATTCGGAGAAACAGCAGCCCCTTTATCTTCTTCACACTATGGGTGGCTTGAGCTGGGCCCGGTGCGACCAGCAATGTTGACGTGCTGGGCCCAGGCATGGGGCCAGCCTGTGGCTCATAAATGCAACAGGTGAATTTGAGTATTTCTTAGAAATACAAGGTTGAGTCAGAAGTGCCCTTGGCTGACCTGGTTTATAAAATCTCTGTGCCCAGAGAAGAGGCCGCCCCGAGTGATGCAGAGACACTCGGGGGAGGTTGGGGGCTGGTCATGGGGGACGGTTTTGAGGGCATGGCTTTCATCGAGTGGCCAGCTGGGCTCCAACGTGGATTTGCTCACCTACAGTCTGGCCCCCCCACACCCAGCGGGGCCCAAGCTGGCTCCCCGCGCTCTTCCTCACCCTCATCCCAGTCTGTTCCGGGCCCCGTCAGTGGTTAGTGGTGGCAGGCAGTCTGCTCGGAGCCCGCGGCCCGGGTTTCTGCCTTCCGCCCCTGGGAGGAGGCTGCCTGCCCCTCGCGGCCTCCACCTTATTCCTTCCCAGTTGCGA
This sequence comes from Cryptoprocta ferox, assembly GCA_028646485.1. Classification (NCBI taxonomy): domain Eukaryota; kingdom Metazoa; phylum Chordata; class Mammalia; order Carnivora; family Eupleridae; genus Cryptoprocta; species Cryptoprocta ferox. The sequence goes on along the minus strand of CM053576.1, from coordinate 125,637,561 downwards.
GCGGCGGCGGTTCGTGCCCTGCCACGGTCGTGATGAGTAGGCAGTGTTTGCAAATCATGATTAATCTCCAAGGCCACGGCCTGGAAAATGAAAACTGCAGATATCGGGCTGGGCTTTTGATTATGGGAGCCGCTGAAGAGGAAGGAGACAGCCATTCCCGGGAGACACTCCTGACTTAGGACAACCCCCCTCCCGGACACCTGTCACCCCAAGCTGGCTGGGGAGGGGTTTTGCCAGGATCCATAGTGGCAGAAACGTCCCCGGCACGGTGCTCAGAGACCTAAGGGAGGAGGGGGCGAGGCAGTCCTGCCAGAGAGCCCCCTGGAAGGGACTGGCATCTACAAGTGCCACCCCAGGCCGAGCTGCCTCGTCTGAACCTCCCGTGGGCCTCCCCTGAACCAGGGCCCCGAGAGGCGGGAGGGTCTGGGGCCTGGGGGGCAGCTTGAGTACTGCTCCCTCCAGATCTGACACTTCTCACTCGACACAGTGGGAAGGTACGTACTCCGGGATGGCTCAGGGGACAGGGACACACAGGGGACAATGGCTCCGAGCCTGCCCATGGCGGCTCCCCGCCGGGCAGGGCAGGAGCTCCACGCTGCTCTCTCCAGGCCCCCGGCCTGCCCTCCCCACCTCTACTCACCCCCCCCCACTGGCCCCCTCCCCCCACCAGGAGATGCTGACCCAGGTCCCGGGGTTCATCGCAGTTTGCTTGCTCTTCCCTGCAAGACCTGCTCAGCCCTGCATTTCCCGGCTCCGGGTTCTTGCACGTGTGTGTGCATGCGCATGGGGGTGAAGGTGTGTGTGCACATGGGTGAATGTGTGTGTATGTGCCTGTACCTGGGTGAACGTGTGTATGTGTGTGCATGTGAGTGAAAGTGTGTATGCCCATGTGAGCAGCCTTTTCCAGCTCCTCCTAGCTGGGCCCCCCCTGGCTGCACAGACAGCCTTTCCAGGGAGGAGATGGGGCCAGCGTTAGTTGACAGGAGGACCCTGAAGCTCAGGGAGGTCGGGGAACCGTCCAGGCCCCCAGGCCCCACCCTGCTGGTGCTGCCCTCGGTGCCCCCCGCCGTGGGACGTGGGTTAGGTGTGTGGGAGCCAGTGTACTGCCCAAACTGTCCTCAGCCCGGCCGGGGCAGCGGGCTGCTGGAGTGTGACCGGGGCACCGTGAGGCCCAGGGCCTGTGTGTGAGTTAAGGGTTACCCAAGGGGGCTACACCTTGGCGTGCGATCTCCGCCTGCTTTAACCCCTTACCCCCGAAAAACATTCCAGAATGCCCACCCCTCAGCCCTACCCAAGTGCAGTGGGCTCTCTGTGCTGCAGTTTACCCGACCCACAGGCACGTCACCTCTGAGACATGCTGGACAGACACAAATTCACTTCCGAGCGGCAGGGACGGCCGCTCTCTAGAAAGATTACTAATGCCCATGTTTTAGGGCACATCTTCACTGCCTGGCACCCAGGGGGCCGAGTGCATGGTCCTGGGAATGGTGTCATTAAAACTTTATTGCTCTATTAAATTTCCCTGGGAACACACAGCCTCCACCAGCCAGGAGACCCCCAGTCACGGCTGAGCAGCCCCCCGTTTCTGCAGAGCCCCTCGCAGCGCTCCCAGTTGGTAAATCACACCACACCTCACTTCCCGAGGTTCCGGTTCTCAGTCTTCTCTCTCCCCTTTGCCATTTTTCACCCCCACCGCCACCATTGCCCTTGGACATTTTTGTTGATTTTGTAGTAAAGCCTCGATGAATGGCGCTGTGCAGGGAATGCACGCTTTGAGTTTATTGATCAAAAGCTAAATCATCCTAGAAAGCAAATTGGACTAGGACGAGAATCGGGACACCAGGCTCAGGCCTCCACCCACCTAGTGCGCCCTGGATTTTTCTGGAAAATATCCTTCAACCATCAATGGTAGGATCCTGTGGCTTTTCTGGTTAGAGCAGACAATGCTTTCTGATTGGACACTTATTGTGGGAGACTTAGAAGTGCTGATTGAGCTCAAGCCCTGTGGCCAGCACGGTACCCGCGCTTTGGAGATAGAGGGTGAATTAAACGCAGTCATTGTCCTTGAGAAGCTAAGGACGTAGGGAGACCAGAGACGTCTTAAGAACCAGGAGCCTTTCAGTTGCCTATGGAAGAAATCTAGAGTGTTCCAAAGGGAATCGTCTTTGGCTCCCATGGCTGGGGAGTGCAGAGACTGACGCAGGCCTTGACTGATCTTGCCTGGGTTCTCTCTGTCTCCTCCAGTTCTCGGTCCTGCTCACCTCTGCTGCCCTTTGCGCATCAGCCTCACCTTCTCTTGCCTTAGATGTGCCCCAGACTTAGAAAGATGGCTGCTCCCAGCCGTAACCTAACCAAAAGGAGAAAAGAACCCTCTCTTTCAACAGGCACATGTGCAAGCTCATAGGAAGGGTTGCATCAGCTGGAAGCCAGTCCTGAGCGGACGTCCATGAAGTCTAATGGTCAAAGTGTAGGCTGAGGGTCGGCTGCTCCAGGCGGGGCTCTGCCGGGCGCCTCTTCAGTCGTTGCGTTTGGCTTGTCTGGGAGGGGTGGGCTCAGGCCAGCTCCCTGTGTGTACTCTCTGGCCGGGCTGCGGTGGCAGTGGGCCCCTGGGGAAGCTCTTTGCACGCTGAGGGGCAGGGGAGGTGCACACGAGGCCTCCAGCCGTGTCTCGGAACCGGCGACCTCTTTCTCCCACCTGGTCCCACGGTGCAACGGTCTGCATGTGCCCCCCCACCCCCACTTTATGCTGAAATCCTAACCCTCAAGGTGCTGGTTCTGGGAGGTGGGGGCTCTGGGAGGTGCTGGGGTCCTGAAGGTGGGACTGACCCCATGGATGGGATCAGTGCCCTTATCAAGAAGACCCCAGCTCCCTTCTGTAGCCTCCGTGAAGGTGCCAAGAAAAGATGGCCACCTAGCAGCCAGGAAGCAAGCCCTCACCCGATCTGCTGGCACCTTGATCTTGGCTGTTCCAGCCTCCAGAGCAGTGAGAAGTCAATTGCTGTTGTGTGTGTCAGCTGCTCGGACTGTGGTGTTTCAGTTACTGCAGCTCAAACGGACAGACGCACTGCCACACCCAGAGGATTGATGTGGGAGGAGAAACTCTGATGTCAGGTGACCACGGGGACGACCGTAGGGAAGGTGCTTGGCCTGACGGACACACGACCTCCCACTGCGCTGGGTCAGGTCTGGGTCACGAACCCACCCTCAGGTCCCCCAGAGCCACACGGAATAGGGAGCGAGGGCAGACAGCCGTCCAGCTGGACAAGGGCACTGGGTAGACAGACCCCGCCGAGATCTGGAAGGCAAGTCACGGCCTTCCTGGGACATGGGGTTCTGGGAAGCCCACCTGGCTGGGGAGGCCCCCCTGGAGTGTGGAAGGAGGGGCATCCGGGCAGGGGAACCGAGTGTTCCCAAGCAGGAAGGGGAACCCTGTGCAGGAGTGCAGGGTGGTGAGGGAGGGGACAGGGAGGCGGGTGGCGGGCAGACCGCAGAGGTACAGGGGGAAGGGGTTGATGCTTGTCCCGAAGGCACTGGAGATCCCTGTGGGGGGTTAGGAGGGGCGTAACACGATCCCCCTAGCATGTGGGGGTGACACTGGCAGCAACGGGAGGACAAGTGGGGGTGGGGGCACTGGGGTCAGGACACCGGACGAGCCGAGGCCGGGCTGAGCAGAGAGGGAGTCAATCCGGAGCCACCTGGCACTTACATGGCCCAGAATCGGCTTCTCCGTGGCGGGAGATGCGGGAGATGCGGGAGGTGGGGCGACCAGAGCGACGCCAGGGGCGCTGGGCAAGGAAATGCTGCCGCTGGAACGGGCCCCGCGCGTCTCAGGAGCTCGGCACGGACACCTCCTTCGCTGCTCGGGCAAGAGTCCGATCTGGGTGTCCGGGGAGCGGGGGCAGCTAGAGGTGAGCGGACACTCGGAGACCCAGGCTTCTTCCATCTTGCAGAGCCGCCCTCTTGCCACATGTGTCCCCAAGGTCACCCTGCGGGCTGCCTCCCCTCCAGCTCCCCGAGGAGGGAAAAGGAGAACAGAGGACAAGGGTGCGATGGTTCTGGGCCGGGCTGGAGAGACCCATAAGTCACGTCTGCCACCTGCCCCGATTCCTGAGAGGCTGGGGGATGTTCACGTGAGCCTCTCAGTGACTGCGCCGGCAGGAGATTCGCCATCACGGAAGGTGGGCAGCCTGGAGGAGGAAGACCTCTATGGGGGCTCCGAAAAGAGGAAGGAGGAAGGAGATCTTACAGGAGCCTGAGTCTGAGGAACATGACCTTCCTGGGGGGGGCAATGGGGAGCCACTGCAGATCTGTGAGCAGGAGAGGGACCTGTGCAGAAGCCTTTGAAAGGAAGACCTCCCTGGGAGGGGTTGCTGCAGGGAAAGGAAGGTAGAGGGTCTGGAGGCCCAGGGCCAGGTTAAAGGAGTGTTCTCTGAGCCCACGGCACAGGGAGGGGTCTGCTTCTTGTTCATCTTGCACGGAAGCCTATTCCTTTTCTTGAAGCTATTTTTGTTTCCTGATTAAAGCCAAATCCACGGAGGAAATTTTTGTTAAGAGAAAGCTTCAGACATTAGAACTGGGAGAGAGGAGGGCTGGTCTGGACGCAAGTTAATGGAGATCTTCTGTTTTACGTTTCCGCACATTTTCTGCAAAAGACATGCCGGCTGATGTTTTAGCTTTCAGTGAAAGCAGAGAATAAGGGAGAAAAAAAAATCAGGAAATTAATCTTCTTTTCTCTAATTGAGACCTAACCTATTTTCCCTTTCATTTTGCTCCTTCATTTGTCATGTATCTCCTTTAGTCTATTTTCAGAGTCTTTTGTTTGTCCGTTGCAAACCCTTCCTGAAGCCGCTCTCGCCGTCCCTACATTTGTGCTTCGCGTCCTCTCTCCCTCGTGACCTGATTCCAACGCCTGATGGCCGTCAGGTGCTTTCGGGGGTGAGAGGCGAGGGGTGGGGGCGGGGAGGCCACGGCCTCCAGGGGAGCACGGCCCCTGTCCTCCTCCATCCACCAGCATCACCAGCTCCAAAGGCACACATGCCCTCACCTTTGCCGGAGAGCCCTTGGCACCATTGTCCCCTGATCCCTATTTCATGATGTCATCTGCCCGTCACAGTGGCCCGCACCTTCTTGAGCTCAGCAGCGTCCTGAGTGGGGACACTCGGCTCTGGTTAATCATGGCTGATCAGGCTGGAGGATGACTTCACCGTGGAGGGTGCTCGTCTCCTGCAGTGACACGCTGCTGCAAACCGGGTGGCTTCAAGCAATGCCTGGTCAAGAGCCTGGGAGAAAAAAGCTGCAAAGCACATATCTGATAAAGGACTGTTACCCCAAATATACAAAAATCTCTTAAAACTCAACAATAAAAAAAATAAACAACAACCTGATTTTAAAAATGGGCCAGAGGCGCCTGGGTGGCTCAATCGGTTAAGTATCCGACTTCGGCTCAGGTCATGATCTCACTGCTCATGGGTTCGAGCCCCACGTCGGGCTCTGTGCTGACAGCTCAGAGACTGGATCCTGCTTCGGATTCTGTAGACACAGAGAATCCCTCTCTCTGACCCTCCCCCACTTGCGCTCTGTCTCTCTCTCTCTGTCTCTCAAAAATAAAACATTAAAAAATAAATAAAAAAAGAATGGGCCAAAGACCTGGACGGACACCTCACCTCTTTGGTGACACATACAGATGGCAAATACACAGATGGAAAGACGCTCCCCGTCGTTAGTGAATTGCAAGCTAAACCCGCGACAAGACGCCAGTGCCCGCCTGTCAGAGTGGCTGAAGTCCAGAGCGCCGACGGACCGAATGTGGACGAGGCCCTGGAGTGGGGGGGCCGCTCCCTCGTCACAGGTGGGAGCACAGAGCAGTGCGGCCGCCCTGCAGGACAGTCTGGTGGTTTCTTAGAAAACGACCCATCCTCTTGCCCTGTGATCCAGCAGTCACGCGCCTTTTCCCCGAGGAGCCGAGAACCGATGTCCACACAAAACCCCGCGCGTGGCTGTGTACTGCAGCTGTGTTCGTAATGGCCAACCTTTGGGAACAACCAAGATACCCTTCAGCAGGGGAATCGACACCCTGTGCTACGTTCAGACAACGGAATATTATTCAGCACTAAGCGGAAATGAGCTTCCAAGCCTTGACGAGACACGGAGGAAATGTAGACACGTGTTCGTCAGCGAGGTCGTCCGATCCGAAAAGGCTGTATACTGCATGATTCCGCCGCGTGACTTTCTAGAGGAGGCAAGAACCACAGAGACAATAACATGAGCAGTGGTTGGCAGGGGTGGTGGGGTGAGGGGAGGGACGAATCAGCAGAGCACAAAGGCTTTTTAGGGCAGGAGAACTGCTCTGTGTAGTGCCATCGTGATCACAGACAAGCCATGGTTTGTGTCCGAACCCACAGAACACATAACCCGAAGGCAGACCTCTGTGGAAACTATGGACTTTGGGTGATACTGATCGCGATGTGTCCCCGCAGGCTCATCAACTGTAACAAATGTCCCGTCTGGTGGGGGACGTTGATGATGGGGAGGCAGGTGTGGGGGTCAGGAGGTATCTCGGGGCTGATCTCTGTACCTCCCCCCTAATGTCGCTGTGAATCTAAAACTGTTCTAAAAAATAAAGTATATCAAACCTAAGACACCGCACATTTGTAGTTCTGGAGGTCAGAAGTCTGAAGTCAGTGTCCCGGAGCTTAGTCCGAGGTGCTGGGGGTTCCTGGGAGGGCCCGTCTCCTTGCCTTTCGGGTTCTCTGGGGCTCCATTTCCTATCTCGTGGCTCCTTCCTCCACCTTCAAGGGCAGCTGCGAGGCGTCTTCAAATCTCTCTCTGCGGTCTTCACACCACCTTCTCCTCTCTGGCAAACGCTCCCCCTGCGTCCCCATCATAAGTCACTTGGGGTTGTGTGCAGGGCCCACGCTGATCATCCGGGACAATCTCCCCATCTCAAGATCCTTAACCACACCTGCAAAGACCCTTTTTCGAATAAGACAACATTCACAGGCTCCTGGGATTAGGACATGCGTATCTTTGGGGGTGGTTACTCAGCTGGTGGCCACAGGCAGACAGGGGCTCTGAGCTGCACAAAATCCTGACGGTCCCTCCCTATGGCAAGAGTGCCCCTGTCCTCGGCCCCCGCCCCCATGCAGCTACTCCCTGGGGTTGGCTTAAGGCTGACCGCCTCCAGGACCCTGCTCTGCCCTTTCCGGTTCTGGCAGATCCGAGTCTGGAGCACAGAGTATCAGGGCTGGGAGGGACCTGGGGATGATTCCCCTCTGACCGCAGGGGACACTTCGGGAAGCTTGGGGTGGGCAGGACTTGCTCGCAAGTGTTCAGCGGGTCAGCGGCAGGGCAGACTTGCCCCAGGACCCATGCGCCGCATTTGAGGCTCTCCACTCACATCTCCAAGTCCAAGTCCAAATGCAGGCAGGGCTTCCCCCCAACCCAACGCCAGAGGTGCTGGCCTCTTGGACGGTCCTTTGCCCCTGAGCTTGTCCTCCTGGGTCCCACAGCCTTCCTCATGGGCTCACCTCCTCTGGAGGAAGATTCCAGCTCACCTCCTCTGAAGACATCCTGCTCAAATTTGGCGAGACTTCCTGAGCATTCCAGCTGCCTGAGCTGTGAGTACCCAGTGGGCTCCATTTTAAGAAAACCTCATATAGAAAAATCCACCCGAGTCGGTGAGGGGACCCCTGTTCTCAGCCTGGATTAAAACTTCATTTGGAGGCTAAATCACCTTGCAGTTTTCTCCAGAGCCCATTTCCTGGAGTAGTTAAAATAGTCAATTGCACAACGTGTATAGGGGCCAAGTGCTGGGATGGGTGCTGTCCTGGGGGTTGGTGGGTGCTGCCCCGGGGGTCGATGGGTGCTGTCCCGGGGGCCGATGGATGCTGCCTTGGGGGTCGATGGGTGCTGTCCTGGGGGCCGATGGGTGCTGCCCTGAGGGCCGATGGATGCTGCCCTGGGGGTCGATGGATGCTGCCCTGGGGGTCGATGGGTGCTGCCCTGGGGACTGATGGGTCACCGGATCCGGGCCACCGAGGGGCATCACAGCTGGAGGCCTTCTCAGGGTTTCTCTGGGGCCACCATCCCCTGAGCTGCCTTCACGCAGGAAGGTTTCCAGACACCCTTCTCCCGTGAGCAAGGCTCCCTGCCTGCTGGCACCGTACAGCATATTTTCAGGGGTGCTGAGTAGCTGCCGAAACAGAACCCCGTCTGTGCAGGGTTACCCCTGCCCTGCTCTGCAACAGCTGCCCTGCGTGCCCATCCCTCCCCTCACCCTGCCCTCCGTCTGCTCCCAGGAATGGGCCTCTGGAAGCTAAGGTTTCTTTGGCGAACAGGGAAGAACCTGACAGTCCCCTTTCTCCGAAGCTGAGGGTTGGCCGAGTGTCAGGCCGGGCTTGGAGAACGAGGCTATAGAAGTGGAAAAGACACCCTCCCTCCCGGTGCCCCTAGACAGGTGGGGAGACAGAGCCACAGACAAATAACGAGACAGCTTGGCGCCGGACAGGTCCCCGTGCTCTAGAAAGAGGAGAGGAGACACACCCGGCTTTCCGAGGAGGCGGTGAACCGAGTCTGGGCTGAACGGGTGGTCCTGCGGTCTGCGGGCTGGCCTCGTCGGGGCTCCCCCTCACCCCTGCGCCCATGCCGGTCCCAGCCTCGGCTCCGTTTACCACCCAGCTCGAGGGTGCTGGCCCTTGTGCTTCGAGCGTCTGCAGAGTCCCCCGTCAATGGTCATGATGATCCAGTGTCCCTGACTCTAACTCTAAAAGACCACTTAGCAAAAGATGCACCTGCAAGACAGCACGGAGGGGGGGACAACCCAAGCGTCACCGGATCGGGTTTGGGATTTCACAAATAGCATCGTGGTGGGGGCAGGGGAATGCAGTTTAGAATCAAGGAGATGTGGTGGATGGAGATGGAGATGAGGGATGAAGGAAACCAGACCGCAGGGTAGGGCAGCGGTTCTCAAAGACGTGTCCAGGGGCACCCCTGGGGGATCTCCAAGACTGGCTCAAGGCGTCCGCGGATCGAAACCGTTCCCATAATAACAGTAAGACTTTATCTGCTTTTCTTATTCTCATTGTCATGAATGAGTTTTCCAGATGTGTGCACGACTGTAATCGATTAAATGCAGAATCCTCTATCAAGCAAGACATTAAAGATATTTGCAAAAATATAAACGAATGACATTTTTCTCACGGAATTGTTTTGTTTTGAAAACATAGGGTCTTTTTTCATTTAAAATGTTATTACACGAACATGTAATGGATCTTATTTATTTATGTATTTATTTAGAGAGTGAGTGAGAGCAGGGGGAGCAAGCGAGAGAGGGAGAGAGAGAGAGAGAGAATCCTAAGCAGGGGCTGAGGGGCTGATCCCATGACCCTGGCATCGTGACCTGAGCCAAAATCAAGAGTCAGATGCTCAACTGACTGAGTCACCCAGGTGCCCCTGGACCTATTTTAAAGCAAATTAACAAAAATACTTCTGAAATTGTTGTCCTAATTTTTAATACTGTAACTGCCAATAAATATAACTCCCCCACACAAAGCATCTTTGGGGTCCTCAATAATTGTTAAGAGCCCAGAGGCGTCCCGAGCGCACACAGTTTGAGAATGCTGGTCTAGAGCCGGCCCTAGAGTAAAAGCTGTTGCTATGTAATGGGGGGCACAGGAGAGGACCCGGAACTGGGAGCGGATACGAGAGCTCGTGGGCTCCGGGTGCGTCGCTTCGTCTCTCTGCCTGGGGACGGTAATTCCACTCCGCGCTCAGAGCGTGTGTGTGTGGGGGGGGGGTCATGGCTTCAAGCCAAAAGCCCTGTGCAAATAACAACGTTCTCACCTTTCACACTGCTGCCCGTGCTTCCCTGGCTCTCGGGAGCGGGTGTGGATGGGGAGCTGTCTCTCTCTCTCTCTCTCTCTCTCTCTCTCTCTCTCTCTCACACACACACACACACACACACACATTGCTCAGGTGCTGGCCTGTTTCTGCCCCCCAGGCCCTCACAAAACCAGGTGAGCCAGGTCTTCTGACCTTGAGAGGTGGGGAGGGCAGGCGCAGTAGGAGTGACCTTGGGCATGTCCTCCTTCCACGGCCTCAGTCAGCCAGCTGTGAAGTGAGAGGGCGGGAGTCTGCTCCAGGATCCGGATCCTCTAGGGGGTGGGAGCCTCAGCGGGCTTCTACGGGCTTCTCCAAGAGGGAGGTGTCCAGGGACCAAGCCCATAAGGGGTGCCTAGCTCCACCTGGCAGACAGGTGCCGTGAGCCATGCCAGCTGGCCTGTCTGGGGCCAATGTCCTTCCTCGGGCCAGCACAGGAGCCTTATCAGGCGAGCCCTGCCCAAGACACCTAATCTAGACCGTGCAGACCCGGCATCTCGGGCTGAGGGGGAAGCATTGTGTGTGCGTGCGTGTGCAAATGCCCTGCCTCTGTTTACACCAGAAGGATTTTTCTAACCAACACCTCCCTGACCTCAGAAAAAGGCAGAGCCAGAGGCCTCCCAACACATCAGCTCCTGCTCCAGGGGAGACTCTGTCCCTGAGATCCTCCCGGGGTGGGGGAGGTGCTTTCTCAGAACCCTGCATGCCAGGCAGGGGGTGTGGGCTATAGGGACTGTGACCGTGCTCCCTCCAGGAAAAAGGCTTTGAGCCCAAAGAATACAAGAACACTAATTCGAAGGGACACCCTCACCCCTGTGTTTACACCACCATTATCTATAACGGCCAAGATGAGGACGCAGCCCAAGTCCCCATCGATCGATGGATGGAGAAAGAAGATGTGGTGTATGTACACAATGGGGTAGCGTTCAGCCTCCAAAAGAATGAAATCTTGCCATTAGCCACATTATGGGTGGAGCTAGATAGTTTTTGCTAAGCGAGGTAAGTCAGAGAAGACAAGCACCATATGATTTCACTCATATGTGGAGTTTAAGAAACAAATAAAACAAAGGGAAAAAACGAGAGAGAGAGAATCAAAGCAAGGAAACAGAAGTTTGATTATAGGGAGCACACTGAGTTACCAGAGGGGAGGTGGGTGGGGGACCGGCGAATTCGGAGAGGATTAAGGAGCGCACTTGTCACTATGGGCACCGGGTGAGGTATGGAAGCGTTGAATTACCATACGGTACGTCGAAACCGATAACACACTCTGTGTGAACTGGAATTAAAGGAAAAGCTTATTAAACGTCCACCTGGATGGCTCAGTCGATTAAGCATCTGACTCTTGATTTTAGCTCAAGTCGGGATCTCACGGTTTGGGAGATGGAGCCCCACGTAGGGCTCTGCGTTGACAGCAAGGAGCCTGCTTGGGATTCTCTTCCCTCTCTCTCTGCCCCTCCCCGCCCTCCTTCTCTCCCTCTCTCTCTCAAAATAAACTTTAACATAAAATAAAATAAAATAAAATAAAAACTTGGGGCGCCTGGGTGGCTCAGTCGGTTGATGGTTAAGCACCAGACTTCGGCTCAGGTCATGATCTCACGGTTTGTGGGTTCGAGCCCCGCGTCGGGCTCTGTGCTAGCAGCTCGGAGCCTGGAGTCTGCTTCCGATTCTGCGTCTCCCTCTCTCTCTCTGCCCCTCCCCGACTCGCACTCTGTCTCTCTCTCAAAAATAAATTAACATTTAAAATTTTTTTAAAAAAACAAATAAAACATTAAACAATAAAAACTTAAAGAAAAGAGGTTTTGAGCACGCACCCTGCCACGTACACCTTTGTTCATTTACCTGTTACACACAAGTGTCCCTGCACTAACGTATTTACGTCGATTGTGAAACATTCCCAAAGAGACGTTTTAAAGGGGGAATCAAGTCATACAGAGAAGCTGTGTTTTCTCACCCGGTCCTGGAGGTCAGTGTTTTGCCAGGAGCCCCCAGCCTGGGGTCCTTCCAACCCGCTGCCTGAACTCTGTCCCTGCCCCGCGTTAGAAGCACCTCAAGAACCCAAAGGAGCGGAGGCTGACGGGGTCTGTAGGACCCTGAGTGCATTCTTGGGGCGCGTGTACACTGTGTGTGCGTGTGTGTGTGTGTGCACGCCCATGTCTACCCTCCCTCTGCTTCCCCCGAGTGCTTCCGCTCTGAGGCTCGGCTCCTGAGAAGGGCCACTTACAACCTGCCCCTTTCCTTCCCAGGCACCGGAGCCAAGCACCCGAGGCAGGGCTGTCGAGGGGAGACCAACTGAAGTTTCTTTGGAAGGGTGACATCCAAGGCCAGACTCCATAGACGTGCCGAGGCTGCCAGCCTTCAGGACACCGGCTCCACACACACACACACACACACACACACACACACACACACGCCTCCCGGGGCTGCTCACACAGGCAGGGGAGGGGGGCCACGGGGCCTTTTCTCTCTTTCCTTCAGACGGTCTGGCCGACTGATACTTTCCTAAAGTCCTCTCGACCTCACCCCCTCATCGCTCCTGGGGTTGTGGCCGGGCTAAGACGTGCTTCCAACTTCCTTTTACTCTTTCCAGCTGATTTCACTTTCCACGCTCAGGGCCAAACTACACGCCAGTTACTCCCAGTTAGCAGCGAACAGCCAGCGACGTCGGCTCGTGCCTTGATGCAAGGTGCTGGGTTCTGAGGGGGCTCTCCCCCGAGGTGGGGGCTGAGGCCCTGAGAGGGGAGAGAGGCAGGGCCGGGTGGAGGGGGGCCCGGGGACCCTTTCTACAACACGGAGATCTTCTCCTGCGCAAGCCGGCATTCCGCGCTGAATGCCTGGGATCCTGCTTCCCTCCTCGCCCCACCCCCACCCTCTCCTGGCCAAGAAAACTGCTGGTCATCCCTCAGGGACCTGGCTGGGGCAGTGTCTGCTCGCCCCGCCGGCATCCCGGTTTGGATTTGGTTGGTGTCCTTCCCTCCCATTCGGGCTGCATTCTGTCCCCTCCAAATTCATACAGTGAAGCCCTAACTCCCCCCTGCCCCGCCAGTACCTCAGAACGCGGCTGCCTTGGAGACGGGGCCTTTAGGGAGGTCATTAGGGGAAACCGAGGTCATCCGAGGGGGCCCCAGTCCACCCTGACTAGTGTCCTCGTAAGAGGAGATCAGGACACAGGGAGCACCCAGAAGGAAGACCATGTGCAGACACAGGGGAGGAGAGGGCCATCTACCAGCCAAGGACAGAGGCCTCCGGAGAAACTAGGCCCGTTGACACCTCGACCTTGAACTTCCTGTCTCCAGAACTGTGAGAAAATAACACACTCCCTCACCTCTAGGCTTCCCTCCGTCCCAGCACCAGGCTCAAGCACTGTCACTCAGCACCCTGATGTTTCCCTCACCGGAGGGCCACTTCCCTGGAGAACTCAGTTCCTTCAGTGCCTGGATCTTCAGGAGTTCGAGAAAGGCTTCTCAGAGTGAACTAATCTCTTTTTTCTTTTTTTGGCACAAAACCCGAACTTTGTACAGCTCCTAGGTTCACCGAAGAAATAAAGAGTGGAGCCGGGTACGGAGACTTTTCTACCCTCTCAAGGGTTCTAGGGCCACCAAATGGTACATTAGGCTCTTTAAAAAAACATTTTTTTTTAACGTTTATTTATTTTTGAGAGACAGAGATAGAACATGAGCAGGGGAGGGGCAGAGAGCAAGGGAGACAGAGCAAGTAGGGGAAGGGGCAGAGAGAGAGGGGGAGACACAGAATCGGAAGCAGGCTCCGGGCTCCCAGCTGTCAGCACAGAGCCCACCGCGGGGCTCGAACTCACGAACTGTGAGATCATGACCTGAGCTGAAGTTAGACGCTGAACTGGCTGAGCCCCCCAGGCGCCCTAGGGCTCTTTCGATGTATTTCTGCGGAGGCCCACAGGGTGCCTCCGGCTCTCCCCAGGGCGCCTGCATCACTGGGCCGCTACCACTGGCTGTACCTGATCACCTGTCACTTGATTATGTTCCAAATCCATTTATGTTACTTATGCTTGTTATTATAATGACCTTGCGTAATTCAATATACATAACATGATAAAGGAGGAATTCAAAGAGAGGGTTTTTCTATGAACACTAAATTAAATGCTTTGAAAAAAAATTCAATAAAGGTGAGTTGCTTTAAAAATACCGGGTGGCTCAGTCGGTTGAGCGTCCGACTCCTGATTTCGCCTCAGGTTCATGATCTCACAGTTCGTGGGTTCGAGCCCCGTATCAGGCTCTGCACTGACAGTGTGGAGCCTGCTTGGGATTCCCTCTCCCCCTCTCTCTGCCCTTTCCCTGCTCACGTGCTCTCTCTCAAAATAAAGAAATACATAAATAAAACTTTAAAAACTATTGCTGTTGGACGCCGGGGTGGCTCAGTCGGTTGAGCGTCTGACTTGGGCTCAGGTCATGATCTCACAGTTCATGGGTTTGAGCCCCGCGTCGGGCTCCGTGCTCACATTGCAGAGCCTGCTTGGGATTCTCCCTCTCTCCTTGCTCTCTGCCCCTCCCCTGCTCGTGCTTACATGCTCTCTCTCTCTCTCTCTCTCTCTCAAAATAAATAAACTTTAAAACTACATATACCTATTGCTGTTGAATTAAGGTTGGTGTGGGGCAGCCGTTCTCCACCCTGGCCCCCCAGGCCGGTCACCTCTTGGCACTCACACCTCTGTGTAGTCTCCCCCCTGGTGTTCAAGACCCAGAGAAGACGGTGTCAATGTTACCACGGGTCTTCTGAGGCGAAGTAAAAGGCGTTGCAGCTTTTGCCTGATACTCCCGGGTCGTGAGCTCTGGAGGAAGCAGTCAATACCACAAGGACACTCGAGCCTCCTTGGGGAGACCCGCAAAGAAGGCTCTGGGGCATCCCACTGGGGGCCCACACCTGCACCGGATCTGGAAGCGGATCCGGAGCTCTGGGCATCCTCTCCAGGGCAGCCCTGGCCACCGGCTGGCTGCAGCCTCAGGAGAAAGCCTGGGCCACACCTGTCCGAGTCACCAAGTCCCAAAGGAATTTATGCCGGGGCCACAGGCCCCTAGCACATGCAGGGAAGACCTCAGTGAAAGTATCAGAGACAAGTGATAAAAATCTAAGTGGAGCCTGCAGGCGGGCTGTTTCACAAACGTTTTTAAGCTCTCTTTAGAGTTTAGAGAAGTAGGAAGTAGGAGTCACGAGCACAGTGTGGGGGTCTCCGATGCAGGAGGGTCCGCTCATAGTCCAGCCCTGGGACCCTGCTCAGAGAAGCCTTTGTCCCTAAGTCAAAGCTGACTGGTGGCTGTCCTCTTTCTGGATTTAAGTTTAAAAAAAAATTAAGCTACGTTTGAGTTTTTAAAAATACTTTTCCACTTTGACTAACTTTTTGATGAACTGAGTCAACACCAGTCCCGAAAGCTTAGGTGAGGGCGTTTCTGTGGGCTTCTGTATCGACAAGTGGCCGTCTGTCTGTCCCGTTGTGCAGGGACCTGAAAGGTTGTACGTCAATCACACTTAAAACATCTGAACTGGATTTCAAGCATCCAATCAGATCTTTACACAGAAAGGGCTCATAATAAGTCCTTTGACCTAAGTTGCGTCCAGGTCCCGGACAGAGAAGCCGGCGCGGCCAGGAACGATGCCCGCAGAAGGCTGTCTTCTGCGGGGGTCGCCGTCCTGCCCGCCCCGCACGGCTGCTGGCTTGGAGAGTTTCTTCCTCTGTGTTTCCACGAACTGAAAGAGGGTTGACAAAGGGCCTGGCAGCTCTGGCGGCCACTGGCTTTCTGCTTTCCGCTGGCATCGGCCCCACACTGCTCCTCCCCAGCCCCAATCGCCTCCTCCTGGTTGCCACCCCAGGTGTCCCTTCCCCAAACCCGGCTGCTGCATGTCCAGACATGGGCAGGATGTCTTGCGCATGGCCGCAGCTCACGCAGTGATCTTCTCTCCCTTCCCCCAAGCCCTCACCCGTCTAGTGCCCTCTCCCAGCAAACGTCCACCCACCTCCTGCCTCTTCTCTCCCCTGCTCACCTCCAATCGCCTCCCTTTCTGCTCTCACGGCCCAAGGACCCACCGAGAGTGGCCAGAAGACCTGGATCCCAATCCCTGAGCGGCCAGCCCAGAAGAGGGCCCTCGCCAAAAGCCTAATCTGCCGATACCATGACCTTGGACTTCCCAGCCTCCAAGACTGTGAGAAATAGTTGCCTAAGCCACCCACTTAGTGATACCGTTGTTGGAGAGCCTGCTTCAGAGGCCAAGCACAGCGTCTCCAGCTCATAAGAGGTTGTTTCTTTAGAAAAACAGTTTAGAGGTTGGCCATCCAGGGCAGGAATGATGGTGACTCCCACGGATCTGCCCTCACGCGTGTCTCTCACACACAGGGCGCGGCATTTCCACTGTCTGCTGAGATCCTCCTGCCCCTGGGTCTGAATGACAGGGTCTCTGTGTGTCTTAGCCGAAGCCCTCTGGGAATGAGTCAAAGATCAAAGAGCTGCTACTTTCTTTAGAAAGCAAAAGCCCACGCCGTGAGGGTGAGGGGAAACCAGAAGCAGGCCAGGAAAGGGGGGACTCCATGCCGTTATGCGTGACCGTGACCGTGAATGTGCCGGATGCTGCTTCCCCAGTGGGCATCCGGGAGACAGAGCCCGCTGCTCAGCAGACACCCTCCATGCCCGGAAAGAAAAGAGGGAGATTTATCTGTGCGGGCCTGTGTCTCCCAGTCCCTGCTGGTCCAGCTCACCCCACAGGGAGCTCCCCAGGCTGGGGTATGTCCCCTAAAAAGCGGATGGCAGAGTCTTGCACGGTGATGCTTCAGCTGAGTCCCGAGGTTAGAGTGCACCTGGCACGGGTAGGCACCAGCAGAGAGAGAGAAGCTGCAGGAGGCCAGGGAAGGGCTCAGCTGCTCTGGACTGAATGCTTGTCTCCCCTTCTCAAGTCCTAGGTGGGCCCCCAACTCCCAGGGTGCTTTTCTCCCAGGAAAAGAGGCTCTTATGGAGGTAAGCCGGGTTAAATGAGGTCATGCGGCTGGGGCCCTGATCAGATAGGACTGATATCCTAAGAAGGGACATCAGAGCCCTCTCTCTCTCTCTTGTCCCTTCCTTCCCCTTGAGGACACAGTGGGAAGGCTGTCTTCTATGAGCCGGGGAGAGCTTCCTCATCCAGACCATACCTGTCAACTTGACCTTGGACTTCCAGCCCCCAAACTGTGAGAAATAAATATCTGCTGTTTAAATCGCCCACACTGTGGTAATTTGTTATGGCAACCTGTGATATTGTGATTTTTCATAAGAAATATGTATTTGGTCTTCATTCCTCCTACCCCACTGCACCTTACTTCCTGCACAGAGCTCCTAAACCCTTGGAATTTCCTAAGCGATAAGAGAGATAAAGCCTCTTTCAACCACACCTGAGTTTATGTTATTGAGGTGACTTTTGGAAAGCCCCTGAGGATGGTGGCTGGTT
Source organism: Cryptoprocta ferox (assembly GCA_028646485.1). Classification (NCBI taxonomy): domain Eukaryota; kingdom Metazoa; phylum Chordata; class Mammalia; order Carnivora; family Eupleridae; genus Cryptoprocta; species Cryptoprocta ferox. Next base: position 125,620,245 of record CM053576.1, on the reverse strand, counting down.
GTCAGGGAAACCAACCAAGTGATTAGAGGCTTAGCATTTTCGGTCCCCCCCTGCTGACCTCTGGGAGGGGAGAGGGGCTGGAGATTGAGGTCAAACATCAATGGCCAAATAAGCTCATCAGTCACACCTCTACCATGAAACCTCCATAAAAACCCTAAAGGACGGGTTTCAGAAAATTCCAGGTTGGGGAGGGTATGGAGGTGCTGGGAGGGTGGTGCAGCTGCAGCCGGCATGGGAACTCCAGACCCCTTTCCACACACCCGGCCCTTGGCAACTCTTCCATCTTGCCGTTTCTGAGTTGTATCCTTTTATAACGAACTGGTAATCTAGTAAGTAAACTGTTTTCCTGAGTTCCAGGAACTGCTCTAGCAAATTAATCAACCATAAGACAGGGTCATGGGAACCTCCAGTCGTTAGCTGGTCAGTCAGAAGCACAGGTGACAGCCTGGACTTGTGACTGGCATCTGAAAGGGACAGAGGCAGACTGGTGGGCCTGAGCCCTGAGCCGGTGGGACCTGCCTCTATCTCCAGGTGAGTGTTAGAATTGAATTGCAGGGTGCTCGTGACTCGTAGAATTTCTTCATGCAGGGAAAGCCCGTACATCTGGGATACAGAGTATTCTGTGAGTGGATGGCGCCAAGGAGGTTTCCCTAGACACAGCCAGGAGTGTGCCCAGTACGGTGAGCAAAGGGTCACATCCACCTCTGCTTCCTGCACAGCCCCTGCCCGGGTGCCTGGCCCCAATGCGTCCCAAGGACGGGATGAACGAGCTGTGTCCCTGGCCTGTCCCGCAGAGATGGAACAGTGGACGGCAGTCCATCCTGCAGTGAAGGCTCCATGGCTTTCTCCGGGTGCGTTCTCCCCCACACATCCCAGGGAGATGAGGCCCTCAGGCCATGAAATGGGTTTGCTGGAAGAGCCAGGAAAGGTAGGGAAAAGGCGGAGGTGTCACAGCCTTGAAGCAAACAGAGCCTCAGGCTGCCCTCCAAGGGCCACCTCCCTACATCCCCGCTCTCCCACAAGCTCAGCTATCCTGAGGTGTCACAGCACACAGGACTGCTGTCAGCTCACCCCTGCTGGCCCCACAGCCCCCTAGCTGGCCGGCTGGCATCCTGGGCACTTGGGAGAAGCATCCACAGGTGCCAGTGGGTAGGGAGAGGTTTGTTCTTCACGGCCAGCTGCCGGACCTCCGATCTCAAGACCCACTTGTCCTGCCACTCCCCTGCCAGAAGCTCCTCATCCCCACTCACCCCTGCAAGATAGAGGAGCCTCTTTGCAGGAGCAGCTCTGGGCCGGTGCCCCTGTGGGCGTGGTGCCTATCTCCTGTTTTCACCCTTCTCTTCTTTATCTTTCCACCATTAACGTCTTTCTCTCTTCTTTTACATTCACCTCCGATCCTGAGAGCCTCGGTCTCCTCTCTGCAAAGGCCAGGATCGCTTAACTTCCAGACACTTCCTGGATGTGGGGGAGAAACATTTGCATTTTCTCCTGGGTGGTGCATTCGACCCTGCAATGGGTTGGATCCTCTTTATGCAACAAAGAAAACGAAGAGGGGAAAAAAAATCATAGTTTCCATGTCAAACTAGGTTGTGCATTTATTTCCTGTCTCACGTCATTCAGACTTTGTTGTCAGGGCGCTAATAATAAGCTGAGCTGTGGGGGTACAGAGGGGAATGAGACCAGTTCCTGCTCTCAGCAATACTTGGGTAGAGGCCGGCATCGCAGAGCAGAGGTAGCGCTGGCTGGAAGGGTGCTCTGGGCCCCAGTGAATCCGGGGCGATGGCCGGCTGGTCCAGGCAGGGAACGGGGGAGGCCTTCCTTGGCCCAGCCCCACGACCCTGGCCTTGAGGCATGGAAGCAAGAGCTGCTTCAGCATTCAAGGGAGAAGGGGGAGATGGAGACAGAAGATGCCACCTGTCCCTCCCCGTTTGGGAAGTCCTGGGACTCCCACACCTCTGCAGCTCTGGGACACGGGGTGGGAGATGGGGCCCAACAGAGCCCCTGCCACCATCCAGGCCCCGCTGCCACTAGGGTGTGGGGCGCTGAGTCCTGTGATGGGTTTGCTTTGTCAGAGCCTGGCAAGGACGCCAGGTTGAGTACAAAGCCACATTGTGTCCTCACGGGCCCCGTGCAGCAGCCGAAAGCAAGGACAGAGCTGGGGGGCGGGGAGGGCTGGCACGAGTGCATGGACGCTTCCATACGCTCCATCGGAGGCCCAGCAACCTCCCCTCCCCCGGAGGTCTGAGCACACCGCCCCCCAACACACGCACACGCTGCCTGCCTGCCGCCTGGCGGACCTCCCCCCCCACGTCTTGCAGCAGCCTCAGGACCAGATTCTCCCAGCACCTTTGCCCACTGGCCATCTGGGTATCCTGATTCAGGGTTTGGAACATACAACCACAGACCCCCCTGCTGGCTTGCGCCCCAAGACCTCAACAGGGAAGCCAATCACGGGCCACCTACCCGACCTGTCCCATCCCACTAACCTTCGGAAGCTTCGGTCTCACGGTGGGGGGGGGGGGCTCCCTGATGGTGGGCACCTCACTCCCCACCACGCCCACGGGAGGAAAGCCCTTCTGAAGCTGGAGATGATCAGGAGCGAGCGCTCTGCCTCAGGGCTCACAGCAAAAGCAGGAATTTGTCTTTGAACTTCAGTGACCTGCAGTCTGTGGCTTTTCCTTTGCCACCACCTTTCCTTCCCCCTCCAGGGACCTCCGCAGGGACACTGCGAGGGCCTCGCAGGGCAGGGCGGGAGCAGAGATGCCGGGGGGTGTCTCAGGGCTATTATGAGGAGGTGCGAAGGGCTGGGAGCCACAGCCCCTCCTGTGGGGGCGCGGGCACTGGGGAGGAGGGCTCTCAGGAAGGGCTGCCTGGAAACGCAAGACCGGGAGCCACCCTGCGGAGGTAAGAGCGAGCGAGCGTGGCGCCTGCAGATAAGGGACCAGGACGTTCAGGGCAGAGGTCACGGTTATTCAATTCTTGAGGCAGCTTTAGACGGAACGTGAGACCCAGTCCCTACTTCTCAGAATCCAGCAAACCCAGACTCAGGGAGATTGTGCAACCTGCGCAAGGCCACCCAGATGCAAATGGTTTATTGGAAGCTCGAGTCTGAAGCCTGACGCCTGGGCTGGCATCTCGGACACACAGGCCCCGGGGCCCTAGGAAGCACACGAGCTCCCCACTGGCTGGCTGGCTGGCTGGAGGAAGTGGCAGGGCTCGCAGCAGGAAGCCTGTCCCCGGTGCTGAGTCACTCCGGCCCCCCGGCTGCCATGGGGCAGCAGGAAGGTGGCCGTCCAGCAGCTCCAAGAGGCCAGTCCAGCTGCATACGGTCACCCCGCTCACCCGGCCTCAACAGTTGCATGCTTACTGGGCGAGGGCTGCTGTGTGGCGATGGGGGAGCCCCCCTGAGGATGCTCCCGGGGACCAGGGTGTGGGTGCAGGCAGGTAACCAGTTACCACAATGCTGTGAGAGAGGAACACAGCAACTGGGTGCTCAGGGAGGTGACACCATTGAGCTCTGAGACAAGTTCGGAAGGGGGAAAGGTGCCTGATGAGACCGGACCCGTGGGGAGCGCTTTCCCAGCAGGGAGGTGTGGGGAAGGCGGGCACGTGCCAACGTGGAAGGAATTCCAGGGAAGGCCTCTGCGGAGGAAGGCCTGCAGGGGAGCGAGGGAGAGAGGAGGAGCCCCGTTTTCTGGCTGCCGGGACCTTCCGGCTTGTGTTGGGCCCTGAATTCTCTGCAGACTCCACCCTGACCAGAGTCTGGGTGGGCGCTTGGGCCAGAAAGGCTGGTGGGGCTTGGGGAGGGATCTGGAGCTGGAAAGGTCTGCAATGTCTTAGTATCTTTACTGAGATCAGAAGACCAAAGGTGTTGGGTGCAAATCCCATGGGAAGGTTCCTATACCCTGATGGGGGCTCCCTTCTGCAGAGCAGGCCCGACAGGGAAGGAAGAGAGCCTGGCGTCCCCCGACTCTCCTTGTCTCTGCCCTCAGCCCTGGGCTGCCCAGCGTCAGTGGGCACAGTGCTGTTCACTCCGGGCTGGCATATTCTCTGACAAACCAGGACATTTGGGGCCTCCTTGGAAGGTACTAGAAGGAGGAACAACCCCTGAATCCCAGCCAGCGAATCACCCCTCACCCAGAGCAGAGCCTGGCAACCTTCCAGCCGCCCCGTTGCGCGCGCAGACTGCAGCCCCGAAAAGAGAAACAAAGCGAGGTGCTTTCCTGCCTGCAAAACTTTCGAGTTCCTTTTCTCGCTGGTGTCTTGTCCATCCCTTGTCGAAGGCAGCGATGGGGAGAGCTTCTGCCCTGGGCTCTGGGGCAGAGCAAAGGCAGGAGGGGACCGTACAGCGTGGGTTGGGCTCAGATTCTCCTCCAGAACTGTCACTGGCTTAGAGCGGGCGCTGGGCACTCTGGTCCTCCTCCCGAGACAGACACGGGTGGGGTATTCCAGACCCAGATGCCCTGGGGCCACCTCTGTGAGCCTGGGGACCGTGATGCCTGAGACAGTCAGGATAGTATCTCAAGGCTGGGCGTTCGGTCGGCAGCCGGTCTGCATCCAGGGATAGTGGCCGTAGGAAGGACATTCTTCTTCCCAGGACAGCGGTGCTATTCGGGCGGCCCAGGTCAGGCCTGGACAGAAAGCCTGGCCGGCCAAGCCTCTCGGGCCCCAGGCAGGTTTCCCCGGGAGAGAAAACGAAATTCGGTTACTTCTCTTTTTACTTTCCAGGAGGTGGGGAAGAGGAGGCAGGGGACTGGGCTCTGTGGCTCTGTTCTTTGCTTTGCTTTTTAAAAATGTGAAATGTTTATTTATTTTTGAGAGAGAGAGAGAGAGAGAGAGAGCAGGGACAGAGGGAGAGGGGGACAGAGGATCTGAAGCGGGCTCTGAGCTGTCAGCACGGAGCCCGATGCGGGGCTGAAACTCACAAACTGTGAGATCGCGGCCTGAGCCGAAGTTGGACACTTAATCGACTGAGCCACCCGGGCGCCCCGGGCTCCGTTCTTTTACGTTTCTTCTTTCCAGAAGGAAGAACGAGCTACTAATAATTCATGCATTCAGTTCCTAGTTCATTAATTCAGCCAGCGTTGGTGACAGCCTGCCTCTGGCACAGCCTGTCTCGGCTCTGGGTATAGAAATGAGTACAGGGGCGCCCGGGTGGCTCAGCTGAGTGTTCCACCTCAGCTCAGGTCATGATCTCCCAGTTCATGAGTTTGAGCCCCGCATCAGGCTCTGTGCTGACAGCTCAGAGCCTGGAGCCTGCTTCGGATTCTGTGTCTCTCTCTCTGTGCTCCTCCCCAGCTCATGCTCTCTCTCTCTCTCTCTCTGTCTCAATAATGAATAAAACATAAAAAAAATAAATAAACATTAAAAAAATTTGGAGATGAATACGTAAGACAAGTCCTGCCCCCAGGGAGCTCCCAGCGTGGTGGTGGAGACAGGCAAATATTGAGGTTACAACAAAGCTGTGGGACACATTCCCACAGGCAGGACGAGCCCAGAGGGGAGGTTTCCACAGAACAGGGCACCTCACCTCCTCCAGGGCGAGGAGAGGGGGGCACTCACCTCACGTACAAAACGTAAACGGGCACCGAAAACTCAGTCATCAAGACAATACCATTTTAATGTAAGGTTTTTAAAACTCAAAATTAATGCAAAAAATCCGTGATGAACAAAGTATCAAAAATTTACACAGAGGCAGGCTACGGTTTCTCATATGAATTATTTTTTTAATGTTATTTATTTTGAGAGAGAGAGAGAGCGCGCAGGTGGGGAAGGGGTAGAGAGAGAGGAAGAGAAAAAATCCCAAGCACGTTCTGCACTGTCAGCACAGAGCCCGACACGGGGCTCGAACTCATGAACCGTGAGATCAGGACCAGGGCTAAAGTCACGAGTTGGACGCTTAACTGACTGAGCCACCCAGGCATCCCTGAAACTGCATTATTGAGCAACGGGAACAAGTGTGTCTAATCCACCCAAGATCGTGGCCGTGTGGACTTCTCTCCACCCAGACCGATTTGACAGCAGCAGAGGGAATTGGCAATGGCCTGTGAACAGTTTAGGCGACCCAGCGCTTTCTACACAGCCATGGCTTTTGCGTGTAGAGCTTTCCTTCACCTGTGGTTTCAGAAATGGGAGGAATTTGGGAGCGCCTGGGTGGCTCAGTCGGTTAAGCGTCCAACTTTGGGTCAGGTCATGATCTCACGGTTGGTGGGTTCGAGCCCTGTGTGAGGCTGTGTGCTGACAGCTCGGAGCCTGAGCCTGCATCGGATTCTGTGTCTCCCTCTCTCTCTGCCCCTCCCCTGCTCATGCTCTGTCTCTCTCTCAAAAATAAATAAATCTCTAAAAAAAAAAAAAAAAAAAAAGAAATGGGAAGAATTTTGATAAGTGTCTGGAGGGGCGCACACTTTCCCTGTGGCCCGAGGCTGCAGCATGACTCAGGATGTCTGAGCAGCTTCTAAAGGCTAAACATGTTTCCAGGTGGAGGACAGGCAGACAGTGCCTCAGGCAGCAGGCTCAGCCTGTGCAAAGGCCCGGAGGCAAGAAATGCTATCCAAAAGGATACAGGAAACTGAAATCCTTTGTTTTCTTTTCCTTTTTTTTTTTTTTTTTTTGGTAGCGGCTTTACTGAGATATGATTCATATAGTATGCGATTCTCCCATGTAAGCGCACAACTCAACAGTTTCTGTCCGTCCACAGAGCTGTGTAACCATCGCCATGACCAATTTTAGAACACGTTCATCACCCCGAAAAGAAACCTATCCCCTTTAGCAGAATCCCCCCTCCCCGCATCCCCCCTCCCCCCATTTCACTCCGATCACTGCCTCTGGCCCTAGGAAACCATGAGTTTACCAAGAAAATAAAATACTTTTTACTTTAGATGTTTGATCTCTGTAGATCCTAACCCTGTCTCAGCAGCGCAGATACATCTGTATGCTGACATTTTGTGTGTGTGTGTGTGTGTGTGTTTTCAAATTTTTTTAATGTTTATTTATTTTTGAGGCAGACAGACACAGCATGAGCGGGGGAGGGACAGAGAGAGAGGGAGACACAGAATCCGAAGCAGGCTCCAGGCTCCGAGCTGCCAGCACAGAGCCCAACGCGGGGCTTGAACCCACGAGCCGTGAGATCACGACCTGAGCCGAAGTCGGACGCTTAACCAACTGACTGAGCCACCCGGGCGGCCCTGTGCTGACATTTTGATCTTGCACCTTCACTGGGAAAGGCCTGAGACCTTCACATGGTCAGTTTTCTAGCTTGATGCTTTCCTTGTTAAGCAAACAAAATATATATATTTTTATTTCAGCCACTTTTTCATGGACATCTTTCTAAGATATTGTGAACACTGGCCCAACAGTGATTCTCCTCCCGTTCCTTAATGGTAGGATCCTAAATTTATTTGGAACTGCAAAGAGCTCATTTAAGGACGACACATTTTCCAGCTTCCTTATTGAAAGGTGTAGCCAGATGACTAAGTTCTGGCCAATGAGATGTGAGCAGAGGTGTTGCGTGGCACTTACCTTCTTTTTAGAAAGGTGGGGATGGCCCTTTTCCCTTTTCTTCTTCCTTCTGCCTAGACAAAGGATATAAACGCTGGGGTTCTTGCAGCCATTCTGAGCCATGAGGTGACTTTGAGACCAAAGATCATGGAAGGAGGAGAAACAGAAAAAAAAGACTGGATTCTTGTCATCTGGGACCATTTGAATCCCAGACTTCCTGTCTCTGGGCTACTTAAAAAAATTTTTTAAATCAACTTTATTGAGTGACAATTTACTTAAAACACACCCATTTGAAGTGTACAGTTCATTGATGTTTGACGAATGTATATGTCCATGCAACCACGTACACCAATCAAATGTAGACTATTTTTATCTCTCCCAAAAGTTTTGATCCCTTTACAGTCAATCTCCGCTCCCCCCCACCCCATACACCTGCCCCAGGCACCACCTACCTGCTTTTTGAGAATAGTTTTACCCCGGGGCTACTTTTAAATGAGAAAGAACTGAATGTCTGTCTTGCTGCAGCCAATATTTTGGGGGCCTTTATTATTTGCGGCTGATTCTAATGCAGAAGTGAGTGTAGATCTGTTCCATGCAGAGGCCCCGACATACATTGTTACATTGTCTGGACCACCTTTAGATATCCCAGGTCTTAGATTGTTCCCTGGGAAACAGATTGGGAGATGAGATTTTTCCAGCCGGAGGTTTATTAGGGGGGTGCCCCTGGGGACACAGCTCTGTGGGAAGTAAGGGACACAGGGGGAGTCGGTTGGACCAGAGCCTCAGCCATCCCCACAGGGAGCTCTGAGGCTGAGGTGATGTGCTGGGGCCGGTCCCCAAGTTACCAAGTCGTTGGGTGGGAGCTGGGCCTGGGGAGAAGGGAACCTTAGGGAGGGATCGGCCAATACTCCCTGCAGCTGAGGGACGCCCTTCTGGGCTCTGATGGGGAATCTGGGACTGGGAGGAAAGTCACAGTGGCCATGATGTCATGAATTCCCGTGTTGTCCTCGGGGGGTCACTTAGCTGTGGCCCGCACCTGTCTGGAAGACCTCATGACACACTGATGGGGCAGATGCCTGGCTCAGTGGGTCCCGCAGCTCTGTCCCTGCTGGACTCCCTCTGCACACGGGCCCCGCACACCTGGGACGCTGTGGCGTCAGATGCCTTCTCTACCTGTCTTTCGAGAGCAGACCCTTGCTGGGCTGTCTTTCCACATACCGACTTGGGCAATGCGTCTCCACGTCCTGACCCTTCCTTATTCTGCCCTTCACGGACCCTGCTCAAAAAACACGAAAGTTAACATTCTTCTGAGCGACTTGCATTTCTCCGCTCTGGGAGCAGCTCTCCGTTTCCATTTGTCCTTCTTCCGTTATTCCATTATTTCTCTTTCCATCCATTATTCCTTATTCCATTATTCCTAACTAAGCCTGAGGCTTCTAGAGAATTCAGTGACGATCTGGGCTCCACAACAACCTTCTCTGGGCAAGAGCCTTTCCCACTGCCGGGTTCCAAAAGGTTCCTGGCATTTTGACTTTTAAATTAGCTGGGTGTTCCCATAAAATACAATCCAGACTTCACACTAGACCAAATGAGGGGACAAGGGATACTATTCATGTCACCTTTTTATTTTTATTTTTTTAATTTTTTTAATTGATTTTATTTATTTTTGAGAGAGAGAGAGACAGCGTGAGCAGGGGAGGGTCAGAGAGAGAGGGAGACACAGAATCCGAAGCAGGCTCCAGGCTCTGAGCTGTCAGCACAGAGCCCATCGCGGGGCTCGAACCCACGAGCCGTGAGATCACGACCTGAGCCGAAGTCGGACGCTTAACCGATTGAGCCACCCAGGCGCCCCCATGTCACCTTTTTATGAGAAATGTTGTAAACTACAGATAAAGAGAGAGAATAATAATATGTCAGCCGCACATGTATCTGTCACAGAGTTGCTATCAGGGCCTATGGGCTTTATATTTCTAGAAATCAGGCATGTCCAGAACGGAGATCGTGCACCGGTACACCCTCTTCCCATCCGGCCCTGACCCAGAAGCAATCATTAGCGTGAATCCGTGGGCTCTCCTCCAGTCCATTTTGATACTTTGGCTCTATTTGCATGTATTTGCACAAATGTACATTGCATTATTGTACGTCTTAAATGAACATTCACGGTAACACACATTTAGTTTTCACTCCTCGCCTTTTTAAAAATTCAGTGCTGCTTTTGGGGTCTATCCAGGGCGATTCCGATGTATCCAGTTGATTGATTTTCCTGCTATTTATAGGAACTCATTGTGTGAGTATAAAGCGCTTGGTTCGCTCCTTCCCCCCCGGCAGAACCTCGAGGCTGCTTTTCCCTCCTCCTATGTTGTGATGTGCTCTTGCGTATGGCTTTTTGGCTCATGCGCTGAAGTTTCCTTGGGGTGCGTGACAGCAGGTGCCGTTGCTGGGTTGAAGGGTGTGTGTGTCTCCAACTTTACCAGGTTTTGGCAAATTGCTCGAAGCGACTGTTGCCCTCACACTCCCCCCTCGGTGCCCGTGAGACCCCCTTTCCCCACATCCTCTTCATTACTCTGTAGCTATTATGAATAGTGCTGCTAACCACATCCATGCCCAAGTTTTGGGGCGGGTGTCTATTTTCCATTCTCTCGGCTACGTACCTGGGAGTAGAAACGACAGGTCACGTGGTAACTCCATGTTTAACTTTCAGAAGAACTGCCAAACTGCATTCCAAAGCTAACACACCATTTCATATCACCACCAGCCATGAGTGTGGGTGGGTTCCAGATTCTCCAAATCCCCACCCACACTTGTTATTGTTCGACTTTTTGATAAGAACAACCCCAGAGTGCTTGGAGTAATCTCGCAGAGGTTTTGCTTTGTATTTCCCTGATAACTAAGGGTGTCGGCCACCTATTCATGTCCTTCTTGGCCCTGTGGATATCTTCCTTAGAGAGATGTCTACCCTGATCCCTTTCTAATTTTTTTATTTTTAATTTCTTTACGTTTTTAAAAATATTTATTTACTTTTGAGAGAGACACAGAGTGTGAGCAGGGGAGAGGCAGAGAGAGAGGGAGACACAGAATCCAAAGCAGCCTCCAGGCTCTGAGCTGCCAGCACAGAGCCCAATGCGGGGCTCGAACTCACGAACTGTGAGATCATGACCCGAGCGGAAGTCGGACGCTTAACCGACTGAGACCCCCCAGGCGCCCCAGGGGACTCTGATGCGCACTAACGTTGGGAAACCATAGCTCTCTATCTGTACCGTCCAGGTGACAGTCACCGGCCACCTATGGTTACTAAGCACCTGAATGGTGCTGGTCCGAATTGAGATGTGCTATCTGTACAGAACACGCACTGAATGTCAAAGACTTAGTATGAAAAATGAATGCAAAATCTCTCATTCATAATTTTTAGAGTGATCACGCGTTGAAGTGAAAACATTTCCTCCATATTAAATTTAAAAATGTGCCATTAAAATTAATTTTGCTGTGCCTTTTAGGTTTAAAAATGTGCCCGCACATGTGGGTCACTTTTTCTTTCTGTTGGGATCCGGACCGCTGGCTAGAAGGTGAAATGAGGGACACGAGGGGCTGCCACTACACGTTAGCCGCTGAACTGTCTCGGCCACACACTCACCTACTGTCCGTGCGTACTAGCTTGTACCCATTTCTCAGGCACCAGGAGCTCTATTTCCCAGAAGGGAGGCCATCGGGAACAGAGCTGGAAAGGCAAGCAGCCTTTTCCGGTTCAGACTGGTTGGAACCTGCGGTCGAAGCCTCTGTTGGTGTTTGGCTTTGGGTTTCATGCTTTAGCAGGAGTGTTACGCAGCCAAACAGATTCTTGGCTGTTCACCGACATGGAAAAGAAGTCAAGCATCGTGTGCAGATCCCTGGCCTCGGGGGGGGGGGGGTTGGCTTTACCTTCCGGAGGCCTGGCCGGTGGCTGCCGCGGTGCACCCCTTACGCTGGGTGATCACACAGGGTGTGGATGCCGGCCCTTGTCTGCCCAGCTGTGCAAACCAGCGAGGTACACTTGTCCCGGGGTCTGCTGTCCACGCACCTGACCGCTTCCTGGGCAGCGACTTCACCAGCAGTGCTCCAAGTCCCCGGCAGGCGCTTGCACAGCGCTCCAGGCCATTTGCCAATCGCTGGTGTGTCTGACCTTTCTGCGCCCCAGTCACGTGAGGGCGCCCCAATGCATCCTGAGGAGACAGACTCCCAGAAGTTAGGTGTCCTGTTCAGGTGACCCATCTAGAACGTGCCAGAACTGGGCGGGATGCTTGCCTTTACGCATATATACTGAGTCCGTCAGCCTTTGATGATGCTGCTGACAATGACACTGAAGGGACTGTCCTGATCATTTACGGAGCATGAATCACGTCATAGACCCTTTACCTGCATTGCCGCTTTGAATCCAAGGGAGACAGTGACATCCACATGTTACAAATTAGGAAATCAGAGCCCTGGATTAGGGCTCAATTGTGATTGCTGAAGAGAATGTTCTTTTTTTTTTTTTTTTGGTCTTTTTTAAGTTTATTTATTTATTCTGAGAGATGGAGAGAGAGCGTGAGCAGGGGAAGGGCAGAGAGAGAGGAAGAGAGAGAATCCCAATCAGGCAGCACAGAGCCTGATGCGGGGCTCCATCCCACGAACCATGGGATCACGACCTGAGCTGAAATCAAGAGGTAGATATTTAACCAAATGAGCCACCCAGGTGCCCTTGAAGAGAACGTTCTCGACGTGCTAAAGGAGAAGGAGGGAGGAGGTGGGAGCGAAGGAGGAAAGGAGAGATTCCCAAGGTCCTGATGCCGGAGCCAGACCTGCTTCTAGATCTGCCGGACCCGCAACCCCACTCACGTTCCCCTCACCTCAGCGGCCTGCCTCTGGTGACGCGGAGAGACAGCCCAGCCCCTGAGCCCTCGCCGGCAAGCCGGGCTCTCTTCCACCCCCTCCCACAGGTCCCCAGAGGCCAAGATTGGGGAGAGGGTCAGGGAGTAGGGGCAGGTGGGCAACGCACTGCTCAAGGAACAAAACGAGGTCCTGAAAGCCCCTGGTCCGGAGACAGGCCTCGAGACTAGAGGGGGGCGGCTGGGCAGATGGGGTGCGAAACAGAAGACGAGAAGATACATGTCTTGGCCAACCTGGGCCGCCGTGACAAAATCCTGAGACCGAGGGGCTTAAACAACCCCCTTATTTCTCACAGCTCTGGAGGCCGGATGTCCGAGACGACGGTGTTGGCCGATTGGCAATCTGGTGAGGGCTCCCTTCCTGGCCTGTAGGTGGCTGCCTCCTCGCTGTGGCCTCCCGTGGCCTCTGAGGAGAGAGGGAGAGATCTCGTTCCCTCTCATTCTTCTTAGAAAGGCGCCAATGCTAGTATAGGGTTAGACCTCACCCTTATGACCTCATTAACCTTAATTACTTCTAAAAAGCCCTGTCTCCAAATACAGGCCCATGGGGTATGTTGGGGCTTCAACGTATGAATTTGGAGGGACACGATTCAGTCCATCGTAGGGTAGTTGCTCTAGAAGGGACCCTCTGGCTCATCGGAACCCCCTGGATCTTGCGAGGAGGAAGGGGAAAGGGGGATCCATCGGAATGTGCCTCTGAGTCACGTTCCCTAGGTAACCGCAGGTCATAGCCTCTGTCTCGGGGGCTGTCACAAACACAGGTGGACCTCAGGGAGGGGTAAGCAAGATGGCCTTCCCATCCAACAGTCCCCACCGCAGGGCCATACTGAGCCGAGGCAGGATCCAGTGAGTTTTGGCCCTGGTGTCGCGGTAAGTTCTCTGACCGTTTCCCCTGGTTTGAGCTCCTGGAGCTGGGGAGGGCGGGCGACCCGAGGTGCCACATCGAGCGTAAGGAGCAGCCCCGCTCTTCCTCTCTGTAATTACAAGGACACAGAGTGACCAGGTCAAAAGAGGACCCGGAAACAATTGGGCCTTCACTCCCTCAAGCTTTCAGGAGTCCGGGGTTTGTGACCTAGAACCGTATGTGCCTGAAAGAACCTCTCTAGTAGGACATGCACGCAAGTTCGTGGAAGTGCTACCATTTTTTTTTTTTTTGGATAGTATTTTTTTCCAAAGCCTGTGTGGGCCCAGCACAGTGACCCTGAATCTGGCTTTTAGACCTCGCTGCCACTGACCCTAACCTGTGACCTTGGACATTTCCTTTCTCCAAGTAGAAGCGTCCTCATCTGTAAAACGTGGGAATGATCTCAAGAATGCTGGAAATAGCATATGTAAAAGTGCCTCTAAAATTTTTTTTAATTTTTTTTATTTTTGAGAGAGAGAGAGGGAGAGAGAGAGAGACAGCATGAGCAGGGGAGGGTCAGAGAGAGAGGGAGACACAGAATCTGAAGACAGGCTCCAGGCTCTGAGCTGTCAGCACAGAGCCCGACACGGGGCTCGGACCCACAAACCGTGAGATCATGACCTGAGCTGGAGTCGGACTCTTAACCGACTGAGCCACCCAGGTGCCCCAAGTTGTCAGACTTTTAACATTTATAGCAAATTGTGCAGGATGGGGCTCGAACTCACAAACCATGAGATCATGACCTGAGCTGAAGTCGGATGCTTAACCGACTGAGCCACCCAGGCGGCCTATGTCAGATATTATTAAGAATAATTACAATTAGTCCCAACTTTTAAGTGCTTACAGCCATGGTATGGATGACAAACTGTATATACAGTGTGCCACCTGTTATGTGTTGAATTGTCTCCCCCCCCGCCCCCGGTAAAGATGTTGAAGCCCTAATCTCTCGCACCTTGAATAAGACTCTATTTGGAAACAGTGTCTTTTGCACATGATCAAATTAAGGTCATCAGAATGTGCTCTAATCCAATATGAGTGGTGTTCTCATGAAAAGGGGAAACGGGGACACCGAGGCAGACACACACACAGAGGAAAGAGGATATGAAGACATGGGGAGAAGACAGCCATCTATAAGCGAAGAAAACACCCGAGGCTCCAGGGGAGAGGCCCGGAACAGATCCCCCCTCTGATCCCTCGGAAGGAACCAGCTTTGCAGACATGTTGACCTTGACCTTCCAGCCCCGAACTCTGAGACAGAATGTCTTGTTTTGAGCCAGCCAGCGTGTGGTACCTTGTGATGGCAGCCCGAAGAAAGTGACAAAACACCATACCCTGAATTTGCTCTTCGTTTTGCGCCAGCTTATGGCATTCAGAAGTACTTACGGAGTAACTGCTGCATGCCCTTCCTCCACGAAGCTTGATAAGGCGTTACTGAAAGAGCAAAAGGAAAAGACTAGGTTGTATCTCATCTGAGGGAGACACTCCTTTAGAAGTTCAGGGAAGGGAGAAGGGCACAGGAGCCGAGAGGTCAGAGGGTGAGGCGAAATCTGAACTGGGCACCGTGGGCTAGGGAGATTCCAGAGGGGTGGGACAGAACAGCCCGGGGAAAAGGCCCTGAGGTCCAGTGACAGGCAAAGCTGCTTTTGCCCTCTCCACCCTGGGTCGCCCTGGGTCCTACCATGCTTTCCCTCCTCCTCGTCTCTCAAGGCCCCGAACCCTGCTCCCATGAGCTGATTTTGCAGGTGGCCGTCGCTAGCTATCACTCAGTCCTCGATGACCATGACTCTCATGCTTTACGTGGATGTCTGTCTGTCTTCCTGCGACCGAGCTTGGGAAAACTATGCTCTGATCCTGCAGCAGGAGACATCACGATGTGCTCACCAAGACGACTGTGTTCTCCTGGGCACAGAGGAAGACTATCATTCCAGGACCCCTTGCATCCATCCAGGGGGCAGCACGTGACTAATTCTGGTCAGTGAATGCGGGCCAATGTGACATGTGTCTCCTCCAGGCCTGGGTCCCAATGACCACCTCCCCGCCACCCTAGACCCCCAGCGAGCACTATCTTCTCTCTGATTGCTGGTTGGAAGCCAAGGGGCCAGTGGAGCTCTCAGAAGTCGTCCTGAAGGAAGAATCTAGATGGAAGGGATTCTGGCGAATCTCTAGATGGAAGGTGCTGGGGTTCCTCAATGCCTGCCCCTGAGCCCTCCAACCTAACACTGAACTGCTGAGTGAGAAGTGAGTCTCATGAGCGACCACAGCAGAAAGAACATGACTTACCCTGCTGAACCCAGTGTCCGCAGTCACCTGGTGGATGGGCCTGGGTTTGCCACGTGACTGCGGGCTTCTGGCCTGCGATCCTACCCTCTGTGCGGATACGCTACGGGAAGCCTACTCCATGACCATGACCATGACCGTGGCTGAGAAGGAAAGATGGTGCCCCAGGTATCAGAGCGGCTCCGGGTGACATCACCACAGCCCCGGACTGCTGAGCTGCTGACCTGCTGACGGCTCAGTCATTACTGCATTTAATCCCCACAGCAGGGTCGCCTAGGAGACTAGATCCCTCCGGGGCGGTTTGCCATTTGCTTGCTGAGAGAGGGGTCTGGGCTTCGACCACCTTGCCTGCCAGCCCACCCCCTACTCCCCTCAAAGCCGCCTACCAGCACTCCTCTCTGCAGCCGCCTGTGTAACGGGAGTTCACTCCCCGCGCTTTTGTGGAGGAGGATTTGCAGGAGGATTTGCGTTTTCCCCTAGAGACACCAGAAAGACAGTCTGTCTCAGCCTAACACTAACGCCCAGCTCCACGTTCGTGGCTGTTTCTGTGGTTACCTTTCTTCGGGGATGTTTGGGGTGGGTGGGGGTGGGGGTGGGGGTGTGTATCTATTTGCTTTTTTCCAGGGCCCAGATTTTCAGGAGCTACTGGGATGAGAGGCTCTGGGAAGCACAGTCCCTTATTCCCTCCCTCCCAGGCAGGTGCCTTGTCTCTCCCCGACACCCAGGCCACCGGTCCCTGAAAAGGAGATTTCCCCCAAGTCCCTTCCTCCGCAGGGACTGGGGACCCCAGAGCACGTCAGGGAGGGAAAGGCCGGAAGAAGCCTGCTTCTCCTCCCGTCCATTTCCTAGGTGGGGAAACCAAGACCGGGCGTCCAAGGGACTTGCCCAAATCGCCCGGAATTGGTAAAGGCCACCAGAGCTGGAACTCAGGTGTCTTCAGTTCCGTCCCTGAGAGAGGCGCGGGAAGGCTGGTGGTGTCTGCTGGGGGCGGGGGGTGGCTGGCGGGGAGGGTGCCAGAGGGCCCTGGGAGGCGGCCTGGGGCGACTCCAGCCTCTTCCCTTTCTGGGCCGCCAGAAAGGGCTGCACTTCCTGCGGAGGACTGGGGAGGCGGGGGAGTGGGCGCGGAACTGGCCCCTCCCGGAGCCGCCTCCCCGCCTCTCCCACACCCGGAGGCCAGAGGCCAAGGGTGAGGGAGGCGGAACTGGGGCTCCGTTCCTGCCCCGAGATCCACCCGAGCCTGGCACCGGGCTAGGGCCTGAGCTGGGCGGCGAGTGTGCTAAAGAGCAGCGAGGGGCCGGCGTGGAAAGCTCGGAGGTCCGGGCCCCCAGGGCCAGCAGGGGGCGTGGCTAGGGACGGGGGCGCGACCCAAGCCAGGCGGGTGGGCGGGGCCAAGACGGGGGCGTGGTCGAGGCGGGGGTGGGTCGTCTGGAAACTTGAGCGCCAGCCCCGGCCGCACGCTCCGCCCCCGGCCCCCGCCTCCGGGTCCCGCCTTCGAGTCCCTTCCTTCCCGGCGCTGGCAGGCGGGCCGAGGCGACTGCGGGCGGCGGACGCGCGGACCGGCGGACAGGCGGGCGCCTCCACCTCTTTCCCTCCCTCGCTGCCGGCTTCCTTTTGTTTTTCGGGGAGGCGATGAGCGCAGGGCCGGCGCGGAGGCTGCGGGCGCACGGAGGCCCGCGCTCCTAGCCACCCTCCCGGCCTCGGCGCGCTCGTCCCGGGCAGCGGCCCGCGCCTGCCCCAGCGCCTGCGGCGCCGAACTTGGGCTCGGGAAGCCGGCGGACCGCGTCCTGCTCCGGAGCAGGTAGGGTAGCGAGGGGCTGCGGGCTCCGGAGAGTGCCGGCGTGTGCACCGGCGTGAGCTGCGATCGGGCTCTGCGTGTGTGTGTGTGTGTGTGTGCGCGCGCGCGCGCGCGTGTGTGTGTTGGGGGTGCCTGTTTGCTGCGTGGTGGAGTTGTGGGTGACCGAGGACGGTGGTGTGTCCCTGGGATGGTGTGCCCTCGTGGGGATCCGTGTGTGCAGTGGGTGTGCACATTTCGGGCTGCGTTTGTGGAATTGTGTGTCCGGGCGCAGTTGCTGGTGGGGACGGGTGCGGGGCGGGTGGCTTGGGTGAGCGGCTGCGCGTGGGGCGCGGGTGGCGGGGTGGGCGTGGGCGTCCAGCCTCGCGTGCGCGGCCCTCTGTCCCCCGCCGGCCGGCGCAGTGCGGAGCTCCAGGGCCCTGGGAGACAGCTGGGATCCGAGGGAGCTAGTGCGGGCCTTTGGGGCCGCCTTGGCTACCCGGCGGGGCTGGGGGGCAGGTGCGCGCGGCCCACGTGGGTGGCAGGTGAGCTCCGGCTAGGGTAAGGGGCTGGCGTGGTGGCCATCCGCTCCCTCCTTACAGGCGGAGGGGCGACGGACAGAGCCCTGCTCCCCAGTTAGGAGCCCTGGCATCGCCGTGACCCGCACTGCGACCTGGGCCAGACACGCCACCTTCTCTGGTTGGGGTTTGGTTCTGTATCAAATGGGGACAGTTCCTCCCTCGGGATATGTCATGACATTTAAAATGAGAACGCACTAAAGATAGGTCTTGGCCGGTGCTTGGCGCATAGTAGGTGCTAAGTTAATTGAATTCGTGTCTCTTTTTTTAGTCGCTTTTTTTTTTCTTTATCGTGGGTGGGGCTCTTACACCCCCCCCCCGCCCCCCGCATCCCCCCTGCGCGTGTTTTGTGCCTCTCTCGCGGCCCCAACTTAGCCGGGAAGCACTGAGATTCGAGAAAGTTTAGGCTGCTGGGTTGCGCCGCCTGCTCGCCGCACTCCCCGGCGGCGCCGCCGCCTCGGGTGTGCCGGAGCGCGCAGCGCCCAGCAGCGAAGGCTCCAGCGCCCGAGCTGGGGGTCCCTCTCCTGGCCAAATGCGGCGGCTGCTGGAGTCGGGAGCCTTTTTGTTCAACAAGTGCCTAGTCCCCGGGGCTTGCAGCTCGCAGTCTGACAGCCAGGGCGTGAAAGTGGTGCTCCCCGCAGAGATGGACTCGGGCTCCCAGGGCACCCCAGCCTGGCCTCGTCAAGCTGAAGGCCATCCCCCTTTACTCTCGGCCAACACCCATTCCCCCTAGAGGAGGCTGTTTGCCAGGACCGCAAGTCCAGCCTTGGGCCTCGGCATTGGCCTCCTTCCACCCGACCCCCCACGCCTTCTGTTGGATCCGCCGTCCGCAGGAGGCCGAGGCTCCTTGGGGCCCTTCCTCCCAGTCCCACACCACAATTTTTAAAATATTTAGTTTGAAACCCGCTACTATGTAACATTGAACGTCAGTGGCTGTGCACACCCTCTAACCACCATCCGCTCTCAGGGAGAGCCCTGCCAACCGCAGCATAGCGCTTGCTCAGACCCAGCAGGGCCAGCTGGCCGGCGCTGCCCTGCTGCCTTCTCCCCAGAGCTGGTGATTCCTTCCCTCCATCGCTATGGTTTCTTCCTTCCTCTCAGGACCCTTCCCAGTCAGCAAAACAAATAACCTTTCACCAGGGGAGCCTCCGAGCCTCGTGCTGCATGACGCTCTCAAAATGGAGCGCTGGCATGGGGTGGGCCCGGGGGCATGGGACCGTCAGCTGGGCTCTGCGTAGGTATGAGATGTGATTCCCAGGATCGCCTGCTCCGGTGCGTGCGCTCCGGGAAGCTGGAATCCTTTGCAGGCTATGACACAGGAGCAGAAACCTCTCGTTCCGTCTCTTTTGCCAGCACAGCGGTGATGACAGGCCAGGGGACCAGCATGAGCTAAGTTTTCATCTGATTAAGTGTCAGGGGCACACTCTGAATACCACCTGCTTTTTCTGTTTCATAAAATGATTTTATATCCTGGAGGAAAAAAAGGGCTTTTCCTCAGAATCCTATTCTCTTCCTGGTAATCAGATTCAGTAATACTGAAAAAAACAAAACAAAACAAAACAACAACACCCAAACAAACAATTCAGGCTGGCTTTCTCGGCTCAGAAGACCGACTGAGAGCTGGCGTGTGTGTTATTGTGGTGGTGGTTTTGTATTTTCTGCGTTAAGCAGCCCTTTATCTGAAGCAAACCAGTGTTTTGGCCCTAGATCTATTTCTGTTTCACTTTTGAGAGCGCCTGTAATTACTGAGCTCTTGAGGTTTTATTGGATAATGTGTGCTGGAGGGAAGGCTCCGGGCCTCTGTCTCCCGGTGGCGGTGGGTTGTGGTGCGTTTTAGCCTTGCCCGCTCCCTTTGGGTTCCACTTTGATGCTTTTTGTAAGGTGGAAAATAGATGTCAACGGGTGATAATCATTTGGGACACTTGGCACTGGGAATCAGAAGCCCGGAAGCCCCGACATGGGGAGAAACAAGTCTAAACCCCAGGAGAACAGAGATTTGCCCAGACCCTGGCCAGTATCCATTCATTTCCAACAAGCCCTATAGAGGGAAACTCTTAAGAGATGTAAAGGAGCTTGGACTAATTCTTCCAGAATTTATGTTAATGCCCCTTTCTGGCCACTGACTGGGCTGTGCAGAATTCGGAATACAAGCTGTTGAACCACAAGGAGTGGACTCCCCTTTGCTCACAGCCCCCATCCGGGCCTCGTGTCTCTACCGGGAGCTGCTGTGAAGTGTGGTTCTGGTGAGGCAGCAGCCCAGTCTTCCCGGCTTGCACGCGCTGCCTTCAGGGCTCCGCGCGCCTGGTTACAAAGTTGCCTTTTCACATAAAATACCCTCCCTATTGTGTGTCTGTGCATTAGGCAGTCTGTCTCCCCCTCACGCCTCCAGTCCTTCCCTCAAACTTATTCTAAGACCTTGTATTATTGCCCCTCCTAAGTGGTAAAGTGCCCAGGTCACCGAGGAACCGGTGATAATCCTGGATAGCACTAAGGAGCCCCAGAGTTTATTTGGCACCGAAGAGTAAGCTGCTTGGCAGCTGAAATTTTATCTAGATCGGGATCAGGTTTGTGTTAGAATTTCGCATTCCAGCAAGCCCTAAAACCAAGCTTGTTTGTTACAGGATAATGCTTCCAATTTGTGAGTCGCAGGCCCAGGCCTGATGGGGGATTAAGTCTCTTTTGCTAGTTTGTCAGCCCCAAATATCACTGTGCTTGTGGAAGGAGGGCGCGTAGAGCCTTTAATCACACTCTGTCTACACTGGGCCTCACCATTCTTCTCCCACGGTCTCCAAAGCGTTTCTTTGGTGTTTTCATGCCCACACGCAAGGCTGTGCCTCTGAGCATCTCGTACAGCTCTCGTGCGCTTCCCTTTGGGCCTCCAATCAGGGGATGGCAGGTAATTGTATATGGAGTTTCCAATCAGGGGATGGCAGGTAATTGTATACGGAGATAGCAGAGCGGGTTTAGGAGCTGTCTCGGTGACTCTTGGTCCATGGGCGGAAAATGTTTGTTTCAAATCACTTTCCACCAAAAAACAAAACAAAACAAAACAAAAAACAGGTCAGAACCTAGTGGCATGGGTTTTAATGTGTAACTTCAGGCAATCAATACAGTTTGACGGGTGAAACTTTTTTTAAAAAATTTTTTTAATGTTTATTTATTTTTGAGAGAGAAAGAGAGAACGAGTCAGGAAGGGGCAGAGAAAGAGGCAGACACAGAATCGGAAGCAGGCTCCAGGCTCCGAGCTGTCAGCACAGAGCCCGACGCGGGGCTCGAACCCAAGAACTGTGAGATCACGACCTGAGCCAAAGTCGGACGCTCAACCGACTGAGCCCGCCCCCCCCCTCCCCCCCGGCGCTCCTGACAGGTGAAACATTTCTTAGGCGCTGATGAGCAAGTCTAGAAAAAAAAATTTTTTTATTATCAGAAAAGCACAGTAAATCCTTTAAGAGAGCCCTGCCTTGGCCATGTCCTTTCAAGTATAATTGAATTTCAGAGGCCGAGCTTCGTATCTCTGCATTTATGAGGCATGACTAACTAGAGACACCTTCGGGGAGATCTTAGCCCTCCCCTGCCGGCATCAGGTGGGCAGAGATGTCTTCTTGGGGCTCGTTTCATTTTTCTTTATAAGCCGAGTGCATCCCTCCACCCCCTCCCCACCTGCTAATCCGGCAGCTGTGTTTTCCAGATATCGGTTTCTGTTCAGCTCTTAAGGTGCAGCTCAGGCCGGCAGGAAACCAGGAGACGGAGTGGGGGGTGGGGGTGCCGGCATCCGCCATACCTGCCTCATTAGGTAACTGTCTGAAGAGCAAGTGATGGGTCTGTGATCCTTGTTTAAGAAACACTCAGGATAGTTCAGTGTACCCCACGGATAAAGCTGCCATGATTCTGAAGACAGAAGGAAGGCTTTGGGGGGGTGCTGCATGGGTCTCCTCCTGGAAGTCTTCCCTGATTGCCTCGGGACCCTGTTGCGCCAGCTGAAATCTTCCCTTTCTCTGTGTCTCTTTCAGCCAGGCAGGTGTCCCTGAGCCAGGCGCTCTTCCAAGTGCTCTCCTGTCACCTGGGCCCACATCGGGTGAGCACACCTGAGCTCTCCCAGCGCTCGGACCCCACGCTGTGGTGCAGGGGCCACGCACCTACAACGTCAGAGCGGAGCCCAGAACGTCCCTCCACCCCCAAGCCGGTCTTTTTTTTACCTGTTGTGGTCAAGGAGTCTCGCCGGCTTGACGGCTAGAGATCTCATGAGTGTTTCTGGGCCCTTTCGCTTCGTTTCTCTGTCCGTAAATCATGACTCGGTCAGCCCTCTGTTGCCGGGGTCCCTCCTCTCTGTCCCCCCCGGCCCCTCTCCCTGCAGAGTAGAGCTTTCTCATCCCGTATCCGGAGCCCGGCCTCCAGTTCCTTCAGTCATCGCTGCCATCAGGTCAGCTTTAAAAACAGGTTTTGTCATCGAACTCTGCGCTCCGCCCACCCCACGCCCCCCTCCCAGGTCACACGCTTGCTCAGTAGATGTTCTTCTGGACACCTGCGGTGTGCCTTGCTGCAACCTGGACACAGGCTTCCTCCCTGCCGGAGCCCAGCTTGGGCTGGGGGTTGGGGAGACCATCAAACAAACCCCCAAGCTTGACAAGTGCTCCGGGAAAGCTCCCCCGCCCAGGGCGAAGGCGGGCAGGGCTCTGGGATCCGCACTGGGAGGGGTACAGGGGTCTGGGAGAGGCGGGACGTGAGCCGGAGGCCTGCCAGGTCCCAGGTCACTCCTCTCCTCTCCCACCCAGACTTCTTTATGTGCCGAACGCCTACTCATCCCTGAAAACAAAAATTTGTTTCACTAACAGCTTTATTGAGATAGAATTTATATACTGTGAAGTGTACCCATTTCAAATGTACCGTTCAATACTTTTCAGTAAATTTACAGAATCGTGCAAGCGTCACCACCATCCAGTTTTAGAACCTTTGCATCAGCCCAGAAAGCTCCCTGGTGCCCATTTACTGTCACTCTCTGTTCCCGCCCCCGCCCTCAGGCAACCGCCAATGGGCTTTGTGTCTGGAGATTTGCCTTTTCTTCCTGCCTCTTGTTTTATAGATTTGGCTCTAGGGCCTCTTCCTTGAGGCCTTCCTGGAGTTTTCCAGTGAGAATTGATTGCTCCCTCAGGCTGATCAAATGGCTGGGTGCTTGTCTCCCTGCAGGATGGCCTGCTCTTTGACCCAGCGACTGTGTCCTTCTGGCCCCCAGCACCCCCCCAGTGCGGCGCTGGGTGCCCCAGGTGCACACAGGTCATGTTGCCTGTGCTTGGCGAAGGCGCTTCTCTCAGTTCTTTTGTCAGCTTCTGAGTTAGGATGCAGCGGAGGGTTAGAATTCAAAATACGGGGCAGGTAATTCTGATGTGGGACGAGAACATGCGAGGCCGGTGGGGTCAAACCCATTTTTTTAAATGAAAAAGTCCAGGATGCCCAGAGCAAAACAACTCACCCAAAGCCATCAGCAGGAGGTAGAAGAAGCAAGAATTAAGCCACCCCTGTTTGGAAGTAAGGGCGCACCTTCCTGCGGCTTTTCCTGGAGCGATGTTCAGTTTTTCTTGTCATTGCCTCTAAGCCATGTAAACAAACCCCTTGTAGGGCATGGGTTTGCCCTCCACGGCACATCTTCATTTGCCCCGTGACTTGGCTCACAGCTGACCAGGTAGGAGGGACTCAAGCGTGCGTGTGTGTGTGTGCGCGCGCGCGCGCGCGCGCGCGCCGAGAGGTCTCCTGGGAGACAGAGAGAGACCCCGGGAGGGGGCGGGGGGAAGTGCACTTACCTGGCTTGTGCCTTCCAGAAGAACTTCTCGCGTTATTTTTGTTCTTTAAGGAAAAGCAGAGGGGGAGACCCCATTTTACAGATTATAAACTGAGTCACAGAAGTTGTATGCGCAGTGTGTACAGTGGATCTGGGTCTGGTGTGTGGACCACCAAGTCTCAATTGGTCACTCTGTCCCACGGATGCAGAGAACTTTCATGATGGACGGCGAGGGTGTCTTGTTTCATTCTGAAGATCGGGGATGTGGGGGTCCAGCAGACCCGGGTTTGAGTCAGGCCCTGCTCTGTCATTCATCAGCTGGGTGGCACTTTGGGGCCCCAGTTTGCTCACGTGCACAAAGGGGTTCCAGGGCGACGTTAGACCATCCCATGGGCCGTGGACGTGGAGTACCCAGTTGAGCCTCTGGCTGGTCACATGTCTGTGGTAAGTGGTGGTGGCTGTTGCTATTTAAACATCTTGGGTTGGCAGTGCCTCGTCGGCTACTAAGTATTTCTTTTCAAATTCAGGTTTATTAGGCATCTGTGACCCAGACTGTAGTGGCAAAGCGTTTGATGTGGGAGCCTGTGAGTGTGTGCGAAGGCTCCTGGAGGGGACCCGGCACGGGTCATGATTTGAAGTTCCGGGAGCTGCCATTTTGGATTGTGAGATGCTTCTCAGAAGCATCTCCGAGGGTCCCTGAGCCAGTCGTGGTGACCCTGAACTAGGGGGAGCTGCACAAAGAGATCTGCAGCTTCTTCCTCGGACAGGATGAGGCCCCCGTCTCTTGATCCCCTGCCTCCTTGGGTGCTTGGAAACGTTGATCGAGTCTGGATGCGAGCGAGCGAGCTGGGTGCGCCAGTGGGGACTCTCGGGAACACTGGCGGGATCAGGATTCTGTGCGGCGGTGTGTATGGATCACAGCCCTTTTTTTCCCCTCCGGCAGCAAAATGCTCAAGTCTCTGCTTCCTTCCTGTGCATTTAACAGACATTTCCAGACAACAGAATTGACGACAGCTCCCCCACCCTTCCTTGTCACTCCCATCCTCCCTTTGCTGCGCGGTAATCCATTTTTGGAGGGAAGTGAGAACCGCTCACAATCAATCACCTGGGTTTAAAAACAAATCCTTTCCGACGTGGTACAATTTTCTGTATTTACATGTGGGGCTGCAGAGTCACTCCTGCCAGTGTGAGTGTGGGATGTCTAGAAAAGCCTGCCCCAGCCATGGGCCGGAGGCAGGGCTGTGGGTGGGCAGGACCGGTGGCTCGCTCACGCTCTCTCTCAGCCCTCTCCAAAGCGTGGGGTGGTGGTGGCAGGAATAAGGCTTTATTAAAAATCCTCAGTCATGCAGTGCCAATCGCAGGCTTGGTGACGCAGCCTGGAAGGTCTGGCTCAGCTTCCAAGGGTGGGAGACAAAATGTGGTGGCTGCTTTGGCTTCTTTGGGTGTCTTTCTTTTCGGTAAGTAAAGGTAGAAAGGTGCTAAGGCTTGGCTGTCTTTCGGGATGGACTTTTGGCACTTACGACTCTTGTTCTCCAGTGGGGATTTGTGCCTCTTCTCTCTCTCTGAAGATGGGATAAAGAATTGCTGCTTTTATGAGCATATGTGAGTGGTGATATGCTATTATCTGGCTTAAAAACAATATGGCCTGGCTGATC
>CM053576.1:125501747-125589263 GCA_028646485.1 Cryptoprocta ferox | reverse complement strand
AACGTCTTGTCCGAGACTCACAGAAGAAATGGAAATCTGTATCTGCTCACTCATCCTCTGGGACTGTCAGATCTGCTCCTTCTTTCTGTCTGCGAGGCAGCGGAGGAGCCGGCTGCTGGCGAGGAGGGCGGCCTGGAAACCTGCTAGTCAGATTGAAACCACTTGTTCAAATACAGACAGTCAAGCTTGGCTTAAATCAGAGCATGTGTTTAGCAAACAGCACCCCTTAAACCCACTCCCGGCCCCCAGCCAGCTGCTGGGGTCAGCGGGTCACCTTTGTTGGGGACCAGAGGGGCAGGGGCAGGTGGGGCAGGGACTGGCCCTGGACGATTCTCAGGGATGTTTTTTTTTCACATCTGACTTTCGCCTGCTAAGTGGAGCTGGTCCGGGTCTGCAGGGCGCTCCCCGTCTCCGGCCTTGGGTCTTGGGTCTTGGGTTATGGGGAAAGAGAACACCCCTCTTGACTCTCATGGGAACTCTCCCCCAGTCCCGACCTCATGAGCACCCACACATCCTTCGAGAAGCAAGCGGGGCCTCTGGTGCCGGTTGGTCCATTTTCCCTGCCTGTGCCCGATGCACCTGTACTCTGCCCTCCTTGTTAGGCTGTCTTTTAGATGAAAGGGCATTAAAAAAAAATCAGTCTTTCTTTCCAGCAGACAGAATCCTCTGGAGAGTGGAGACTGAACACGTTCCCATTCATCTTTCTATTCCCTGTTACGCTTTGTGTTGGGCCTAGAACTGGCCCTTGCGGTGGATGGATGGTCAGGGGAATTGGTGGTGAGTGGCCGAGGGAGCGCCAGGGAAGGCCCCCAGGTGAGCCCCCCCACGGCGCCCTGTGTCCTTACAGCCCCAGAAGCACACCCCCATCTCCAGGCTTGAACCACGCCTCACTTAGAATGAAAAAAGGAAAAGCGCAAGTAACTGACACTGTCCTAAATGGCCCTTTATCTCAGATAATGAGAAATAGCCTTATTCATTCATTCATTCATTCATTCGTTACCCACTGCCTACGATACACCTGGGATTCTAGGCACAAGGGGTGTGTCAATGGGGAAAAGAATCTCTTGGAACTCTCTAGAAACTACTCCACACACCTTGAACGAATACACCAAGCATTCTAATCAGATTAGCTTTTTAAATGTGACGGCAGAAGAGTCTAATGGACGAACTTCAATGTGCAGAAGGTCCTAGGGTCTTCTCAGGAAAAAAAAAAAAAAAAAAAAGGAAAATTAAGCAGAACATAGTCCCAGAAAGTCGGTGACGGATTTTTCCAAACATGAAAATGCTAACTTATTAGCTCGCTTCGTGCTGTTTTAAGGGTCCCCGTATTAAAAACTCACTCACCCTGTTGTTAGGAAGGGTGAAACCCAGATGTGGAGTTATGTAAAAGCCAATTAAAATAAATTAAATGCAAATACTGTATCATTGTGATGTAAATTTCGAGGACAGGATCAATCGGAGGTTGTGGAAATGCCAAAGTTGTTAAGACTTTGGTTGCCATGACAACCATGCTCCGCGGTGAGTGGTCTGTTACCTGGGAATTCTTCCCAGCATTTCTCTCCGGGCAGGGGTGGGGCTCTCGGGAGTGAGGTCCCAGTTCCGCCAGGCTACCTGTTTCGTGACCTTGGGAAGAAAGCCACTTCCCGTCTGCCTCAGTTTCCTCCCTCTGGGGACCGCCACTCTGGGGATGCTGTGAGTGTGGCATAGCCACACAGCACTTCCCGGACATGACCGCAGTAATTTTGAGATTTCCGACGGGACTGTCTTACCTGCCCTTTGGTGAAAGTGCTGCTCTCTGTCATCTTGGCCAATGGCCGGCAAGTACCCGCTTGCTCTGGTTTGGGTGACTGTGTGTGGGGTGGGGGGGTGGGGGGCGGTTTTTGGGATTTAACCCACCAGCTGCCATGATCCCATCTTCTCGGGGCTCTCGGTTCACAGACATGCTCTCCAGCCATCATTTCAGTAAGTTGGCTTCCTCCGGAGCTCCAGCCTCTGGGGCCACAATTCTTTTACAGGCGACAGGTTTACAAACGTTGGGATTCGAGAGCGACCTGTCCAAGGTCGCAGGGCTCTAAGGCAGCCAGGCCAGGATCGCTGTGGGCTCCTGAGTGCCGGGCAGAGATGAGGATGAGGCTGTGTCCCAGGGAGGCCCCGGGGCCCACCCTTCTGCAGACGCCTGCTCAGAGCCGGCCCCAGCCCCCTCCTCCTCCAGGCTCCATCTCATCAGGCCTCTTGGTTCCTAACACTGGGCCCAGTGCCTCTGCGATGTCTCCTTTGGGGCATCCCTGCCAAGAAGCTTCCTAAGGCGATATGTGCTTTTAGGACGTCAAGATCCAGAAGTGCAAGCATGCAGGAAGCCTCTGCTCTCCCAGCTGGGAGGAGGGCCCGGGAGCACCTGCTAGGTCCCGTCCTGCGCCGCCTCCTGCTTTGCCGGATAAATCGGGGCTAATTAGTGCCTCTGCAGGCCTGCAGTGCTGCCCTCGTGAATGAGACCCACCTGACCTCTTTCCGCTCCACGGGGCTGTGGGTCACCGGAGGTTGGTTGTTGGGAAATGATGCAGCAATTGGGGATTTTTAAACTCTGTAGGAACCAGATTGTCACACCGACATTATTTAACCCTCCGCAGGGCAGCCTGACTTCAGCTGAACGTGAGGCCCCGGAGGGTGCCAAGGGCCGTGGGATCGAGGGCTGGGTGGGCGCCCTGTACCCCCACTCTGCAGTGGCCAGACTCCCTCTTGGTGTGACTGCCGGGCTGGGTGCTCACCGACTGCCCTGGGCTGGGATAAACCCAGGCGGCAACAGTGTGCTCGGAGGACAGGTGTAGCTCCAGCCTTGCCGGGGGGAATGACGTTTCTAAAAGTATTATTTTTTAATGTTTATTTATTTTTGAGAGAGAGAGAGAGAGAGAGCATGAGTAGGGGAGGGGCAGAGAGAGGGAGGCACAGAATCCAAAGTCAGGCTCCAGGCTCTGAGCTGTCAGCACAGAGCCCGACGCAGGGCTCGAACTCACGAACCATGAGATCTGACGCTGAAGGCGGACGAGTAACTGACTGAGCCCCCCTGGGGGAAGTAAAGTTTAATTAACTCAGCCATGCTTTCTTGTAGTTGCTTCTCCAAGTTCAAAGGGGTCTTCTGGCCTCCCAGGGCCGCTTGCCGCGGGGGGCCACAAGCACGTCCCCGGAAAGGTGGGAGTCGCTTTTACTGTGTGTTGAAGGAGGCCGGTGTGTCATCTTTGTCACCCTCAGACTCTTAAAGTAGATGGTGGAACGCTGTGGCGGATCCCGCTTTCCAGACTGTGACCTTAGAAACCCTTTTCCTTGACCTCCAAAACCTTGACCACCTTGTGGGTGTGGGGCTGGGATCCGGCAGAGCTGGACACTTGGGCCGGGAATTAGCAGCCTTGGGGCGCGCTGGCCCGTCACCCGTCGCCCCCGCCCTGAGCCTCAGTGTCCTCACCCGGGAGTTTGGTGAGGCCACCGGCCCTGCCAGCTTTCTGGGTTAGGCTGTGACTCTAGGGGAGAGTGTGTGACGCTGGCTTGCAGCCCGTTGTGCCCTGCGTGAAGGGATTCTCTTTCATTCTTAGCGGCAACACCGGTAAATATATGAGACACGTCGTTTCTCCCTTTGGGGAGAATTGGGGCAGTGTCACTTGACACACATTCTGTCGTTTAGAGGAGGCTTCCCCCCTTCCCCCTCCCGCACACTTTGAAGTTGGCCGGTGCTTGCTAACAGATGCTCCCCGCTCTCAGCCCGGGCCGCTGGCCACCTCGTCCTCCCCTGTCCCCACCCTGTGTCCAGCTGGCCTGGACTGTTGCCCATCCCGCACACACATCAGCGTGTCCTTCTGGCCTCCGGCTCTTTGTCTTTGCCGTCCCTCCGCGCCAGGCTAGAGTGAGCTTTTTGTCCTGCTGGCTGTAGCCAGAGGACCCCGCAGCACACGGGGCTGAGCCCTACTGTAGCCTGTGGACCTCGCATCTTAGAGGGAGGTCGTGCCAGAGCCTCTCTGCGGCCGCCTCCCCAAGGAGATGTGCCGGCCAGGGCACGGGGGGGCGGGGGGCTCATTCCCCCTGCGGCCCCGGCGCCCCGTCCAGCAGGTGGAGGGGCTCCTGTCCCCTGAGTCTACCCGGAATCCAGCTTCACCTCCCCATGACTCCTGTGATTTGCGGCCACAGGGCTGGAGAAATACTGGACCCTGTTCTAGATTCGGTTAGGATTTAAAAACCGTGCATTCCGTGGATGTCGGTTCTGTAACCCCAGAGAGTATAAGGCGGCCGCGCAGGTCCCGTGGTGGGCCCGCTCCTGGAGAGACCGCACCGGTATCTTCCCTCGATCCCTCACGACGGCTAGTGGAGGGGTGAGACCCTGGCTCTGTTTCTTGGCCCCGTGAGCCCCACACAAGTCACTTAACTGCCCTGAGCCTCAGTTTCCTCACGTGTGCACTGTACTGTCGTGAGGATTATATGAGCTGGTTTGCATTAAAGTGCGACATTCACTTTAGCTTATTAATGTCAGGGCTCCGTTGTTTTTTTTTTTTTTTTCCGAAGTACTTTCACGACCGAACGGGAACGAGTTTGCCCGTCATCTGTGGGTGTGAGTGCTCTCACCTTCAGCCAGGACCTAATTTTGGCCAAGAGCCTCGGCTTGTTCTGCTAGAGAGAATGGTGCTATTCGGAGCCAAACTGTACGGGACTGAATTCTCGGGGTAGCATTCTCTGCAGGTGGTGTTGGCGCTAATGACTTACTATGTGTGTATTCACAAGTGGGTGATCGATGGTTAACACCAGGCCCGGGACTTTTCATTTCCTGACTGATGCTGGTGTATCAGAAGTTTGTAGTGGCCTGTTGGATTCAGTAAGTGTAAAAATACATACGTTGAGGCCAGTTTCTGTCCCTGAGCCGTTTGTTCACTTCTCGAGTGGCCTGGCCCCCCCTGGCACTTGGCTCTGTGTGTGGGCTCAGGCACTCTCCGCAGTAGGCAGGCGATGACACTCAGGCCCAGAGAGGTTAGGTGCCTTCTCCCAGGGTTCATAGCTCTGAAGTGACAAAATGTATTGGAACCCAGGTACATGACTCCAGCCTGGAACAGTGCCTAGCATGAAGCAGGTGCTCAGCTAAATTTATTGTGCAAGATCTGGTGTCCTCGCCCACCTGAATACTCTCTACCCCAGATGTTAGGGCCTGTGGTGGGGAGGGAGGGGTCCTTGGGGAAGATTATTAAAATGCAACTTGCTGGTCTCAGCCCACCCCTCGGGCATAAGGGACCGTAGGGCAGAGCCTCTGAATGCCTTTGGTCTGCGGTGGGGGGGGGGGTTCTATGCACCCAGGAGTTAGAAACCCACTGCTCCAGCTTTATGGAATGTAGCCCCAACCCGTCTTTTGGCAGAAAGGATAGTGGCCTACCCTTCAATCCCCCCCAGAAAGGGGTCCACATCCTGATCCCTGGAGCCGTGACTGTGCTGCCTTACATGATAAAGGGCTTTGAACGTGATGAAGATTGGGGACCATGACTCGGGGACAGTATCCCGGTTTATCCAGGTAGCCCCAGTGTCGTCACGCGAGCCCTTGGGGCGGGGCCTCCCCCAGCTGCAGTCTGATGGCGGGATGACTAAGAACGAGCAGAGACACGCAGCGAAACGCTGCGGCTGGCTTTGCAGAGGAGGACAGGGCCACCAGCCAGGAGATGTGGGCGGCCCGTGTAAGCTGGGAAAGGCGAGGAAACGGATTCTCCCCTGGAGCCTCCAGCACGGACGCAGCTCTGTGGCACCTCGTCCCAGTGAGACCGGTCTCTTCCTCGTTGCTCCGCACTTTGTCTCTGGCACGGTCCCCCTTCCCACCACCCCGGCCCCTTGGTCCCAACCCTGCCCAGGCCCGGATTCCGGGGGTTCAGGTGGGCCTTGGGCCAGCCCGGTTCCCAGCTGCAGGAACTCTGCGTGAAAGATGGGGCTAACAAAGCGCACTTGGAGTGGTGCCGTCTCGGCCTTAGACTTGACTTGTCGCACATCTTCTAAACGAAGTGGTCTGTCCGCGCGGGGGGTGCAGGCCGCGCTCTGTCGAGCCGCGCAGGGCTCCGGGAGTCTGGCTCCTTCTGTCGCTCACGCTGTCCTGCTGCCTGCACACACACGGTCTGCAGCCCTCAGAACATTTCCTGTTATTTACATCTTGGTCCTTTTGATTTTTTTCCCTTTGAAGCCCAAGTCTTGACTTTGTATGGTTTTTGTGGTGAGCTAGACATGTTTTACTTTTCCGAGTGGCCCGGTGATCTCCGAGTGTGTGACGAGGGCCTTGTAACGGGAGTCGGTGAGGCCCGCCTGGCGGTCCCAGTGTAGACACGTCTGATGAGGAGGAAAGGTGATCAGTCTTGAACTTGAACGCTCTCATGGGAATATCCTTAGTCCTTTAAGGACAGTGGTTGGGAGCATTAGCTTTAGAGGGGCCTGGGGGACTTGGGTCCCATGCTGTCCCTCCCAGCCCCTTACTGGTGAGTTATTTAACCCTGCCACTCTCTGATAGGGGAGGCTTAAACTGCAGAAATGTGTCTTCTCGCCATCCTGGGGGCTGAATTCTGGGATCAGGGTGTCACAGCCAGGTTCGTTTCTTCTGAGCTTCTCTCCTTGGCTTGTAGATGGCTGTCTTGCTGAGACCTCATGTGGCTGTCCCTCTGTGTGCGTGTCTGTGCCCTGATTTCCTCCCCCTTAAAAGGCCACCAGTCAGACTGGATTCTACCCGTATGGCCTCATCCTAATCACTTCTGTGAAGAACCTGTCTCCATGAACGGTCACATTCTGAGGTCCTGGGGTTAGGGTATCTATGGATTTTGGGGGGGTTCCCATTCACGCGGGAATTATCGGGCTCCCCAAATCAGGCTCGTAAGGATTAATTGAAACGATGATGTATTTAAGTGCTTAGGGCATTCACGAGGTGGCAGCCAGCACTAACTGTGGAAAATGGGGCGGGATTTTTGAATGCCTCTTACGTGCCAGTCTGGGTTCTTGCTGGATGCGAACTTGCTTTAATGTGCCCTGTGTCGTGCTTCTCCCCAAATGTGGACCCTGACCATCTAGCAGGGAATGAAGATGCCTGGGCCCCAGACCCACAGGCTGCTGGGTCCGGGCCTGGGAATTTGCACTGTAAGTAAGTATTCCAGGCACACTAACTACAGTTTGAGAACCGCTGCGCCAAGCCTTGTTGGTTCCGCCTCGATAGTGCGCTCGCATCCACAGCCCTGTCGCCTGCTGTCTTGTCGTTATCTTGGTCCATCCTCACCCCTCTCCTGTGGGCCGGGCTGTCCCACCTCCCTGGTCGGCTCCTTGTCCATCCCATGCCTCTATCTGGTCTGCCGGCTACAGGAGTGAGTTCTCTGAGCCCCACACGACGACACTGACCTCCTGCTACACGCTTTGAGGACTTGCCAGGGCTCCACAGAGGCAGCGCAGGCTCGGGACCACCCGGTGGCCAGGTGGGTTCTGCCCGGGCTCCTGCCCGCCTCTCTGCTCTGCATCAGGCGCCCCTGGCCCCAGGCTTCGAGAACCGTCTGCCATCTGCTAAACACGGCACCTCTCCTGCCTCCTCAGCTCTGTACCTGCCCTTCTGCTGCCCCAGGGCCCTCCCGGGCACCCCCTTCCCGCGTGGCCTCCTGCTGTGTTCTCCGAACCTGGGAGACACTCAGGAAGTGTGTGTTGGCCGAGTGGATGTGAGAAGTGATCTTCCAGGGTGATGGACGAACCCCCCGTGACTGCTTCAAGGCTGCGTCACGGCCAGCGGCCAGACCGAGGTGCACAGCCTCGCTTTCTTTCTAGGGGTGCCCCTCTCACTGCACGGCCCCAGACGTTCGCGAGTTCACGTATCTCGTACCGTTTCCACCTCCCCCTGCGTCCAGGGCTCTGTGTTCTCTGCAGCTGCTCCCTCCTCCCCGTCTGATGTGCTGCTTCCCGTCTTCCGCGGACTCAGAAGTAAGGGTCCAGCAGTTGTGGGCCACGCGGGCCACATGGTGGTGGCCCTGGCTGAGCTTGCTGCCTCTGCTGGTGACATGCCCTTGGCAGGGCTTGGCTTGGGGGCCGTGTGTCTCCTGTTGTCAATTCACAAGCGTGTCCCCTGTCACCTGTTGTCTTTCACCAGGGAGCCCAGTGTATCTGTTGTCATTTCAGGAGGGAACTCTGTCACCTGTGTTGTCTCAGGAGGGAGCCCTGTGTCACCTGTTGTCATTTCCCGCCCCTAGGCTTCTGGCTGTGCTGTCGCCCGCTGCACACCTGGGCTGCCAGCTGGAACCCCAGCGTGAGTCCTGCCCTGGGTGGGCGTGAGGTCGGGTTGAACCATAGGTAACTGCTCCCCCGGAGGCAGGGGGAGGGAGAGCGGTAACTGGGGGAGAGAGGGGGGGGAGCAGTGCTGCCTACTATCTACCCCACCCCCCACGGCCGCCCCGTGTCTGCATGTTTGGGGGGTTCTGGGTGAAGTTCCATTTGAAAATTCTCAGCCAAAGTGTCTGAAGACACTAACCCAGGCGACCGCTAAGGCTCTTCCGGGGCGAACCTTCTATGCGCTTTGGAACAGGTCCCTTTATAGCATCAGGTGTATTCACTGGAGGTCACTGAGGTCAGGTAGGCTCATCCTGGCTGTCCCCACGAGCTGTCATGGCCGCCAAGAAAGGGCAGGTGAGGCGTCGTGGGGGGTGGGGTGGAGCTCCCTGATGGGTCATGGGGGGACCTGGCATTTGTCCTCCTCTTGGGCACCCCCAGGGTTCCCCTGGGGGTCAGTTCAGGCCAGACGGCTGAGCCTTGGGCTGTGCAGTCTGGCGAGTGTAGACTAAGCCTCAGGGGCATGAGCACGGCTTTGGGGAGCAGGTGACGTGTGGGGTCCACTCCCGGGCTGATGGGCATGGCAGGTGCCGGAGGCGGAGCGCCCTGGGCATCTGGCGGGTCAGCAAGGGTGCCCGGAAGGAGAGAAGGCGCCCCCATCAGCCTCTGAGCAAACCCGAGAGGCACGGTCGCAGCCTGCCAGCGAGCTGTGATGGGCTTTCGCAAAGTGTCTTCTGTCTAACAAAGCCCGTCGAGCTCACAGTTCGGTTCTGGGTGTTGATTTGCCCAGCGGTGCTTGGAGACAGGCTGCCGTCCGTGGACTTCCCGTGTTAGGCGGCGAGCGTCCGGAGTGTGTCCCTCCTCCCAGAGCAGACAGATGGACGGACAGACAGACAGAGGGGAGAGCGGAAGTGCTTGTTTTGCAGAGACCGTGGTTCCTTGTCTCGTGTCCTCTCTCCCTTCCGACCTGCGTGGAGGATGACAAAGGGCGCCTCCGGGGGGAAGTGACGTGCCCGAGGTCACCCAGAGTTGAGGCAGCACGGGGACCGACCGGATCCCTGTCCCCTGTCCTGTCACTGCTTTTCCCCACTCCCCCTCCAGCTGACTGCCTCTTTCCTTCTCCTTCTGGTCTCAGCCTTTACCGTTCACGCCACTGAAGGCTTCTCGGCAGCTCGGAGTGAACCGTGTTCTCTGACCTTTTCCTAACTGTGTGTCTAAGGCCCACTGGCCGGGCCTGCCGGGTCTCTTTTCTCTGGACCTACCCCCTCCCTGCCTCCACCTGGTGGCCTCTGGAACTCTTTGACCCCCCCCACCCCACTTTGGGCAGGTGGTGGGGCGGGGGGTCGCGTGCAGTGAGTGGCCCTTGTGCTCCCCGGCCAGGCTGCGGGCAGGAAGAAACTGTCTCGACCCCTGTCAAGCGGTGGGGGGACTTGACTCGGGACTAGCGCAGGGGTAGCCTCTGTCACAGCAGGATGAGAACCTGGCAAGGCTGAGTGGGGACATCGGCCAAGGAGCTGGGGGATGGGCCGGTGGAAAGTTACTCAGACGGGTGCTCAGACGTCCAGGGTGGGGGGCTCTCCCTAACCTGGCTGAGCTGGGCCAGTGGAAGTCGGGGGGGGGGGCGGCTCCGTGGGAGGCAGGGCAGTGACAGGCGCGTGGGGCGCGGAGTCCGTACACGAGCCAGGTCGAGCTGCGCTTGGTCTTTAATCAGCCTCTTGGACATCGTGGAGGTAGACAGATATTTCTCATTTTGAAAGTTCTTTGTTCCCCTCTGATAAAAGCAGTGTGTTCTCACTGTCGCCTCAGAAAGTGGAGAGAGGCATAAATCAGGTGGTCATGACCGATGGCGGCCACCTGGGTCTGTGCTCGGGGGAACTGCTTTGGCCGTTCTCCTCTGGAACTCTGCTAATCTGTGCAGACCTGGGGTGTGGGGGGGACTGTGCTGGGGGCCTGGGAGCCTCACGCTGGCCGCAGCGGCCTCTGGCCTCCAGCACTGGCAGCAGGAAGCCCTTCTCCCCCACCCCCCACCGGGATGGACGCTGGCCGCAACCTCGGACACAGCGACCTGGCTCCCCGGGGCCCTGACGTCAGGTGCAACTTCACCGGGCCGCCCCCCGGGGCAGGGCACTGCCAAGGATGAACGTCCATGGGCCTGTATCTTGTCTGCTTTTTAATGTTTATTCATTTTTGAGAGAGAAAGAGAGAGAGAGACAGAGCACGAGCAGGGGAGGGGCAGAGAGAGAGGGAGACACAGAATCCGAAGCAGGCTCCAGGCTCCGAGCTGTCAGCACAGAGCCCGACGTGGGGCTCGAACCCATGGACCGTGAGATCATGACCTGAGCCAACCAACTGAGCCACCCAGGTGCCCCTTGAGAATGTTTTTAATTTTTTTTTTAACGTTTATTTATTTTTGAGAGACAGAGAGAGACAGAGCATGATCTGGGGAGGGGCAGAGACAGAGATACAGAATCCGAAGCAGGCTCCAGGCTCCGAGCTGTCAGCACAGAGCCAGACCCCGGGCTCGAACCCACGAACCCTGAGATCATGACCTGAGATGAAGTTGGACGCTTCATCAACTGAGCCCCCCAGGCGCCCCTAGGGGCAGGTGCTTTATCACTGTTTTACAAGTGAGAAGCCCGAGGCTCAGAGACGTTGAGAAATTTGCCTAGGACGGCACCGCCGGTAGTGAGGAGAGACGCTGACTCCTGCCCTGTCCTGGACTCTTTCTCTGCCACTCTGGCCCCTGGAGTCTGTGACTCAAATCTCTCCAGGCCCGTTGTCCCCACCCCTGCTCCCGTGCTCTCTTTCCAGACAAGGCGCGTGGCTGCTCGTTCTCAGAGGAGCACAGGCCCGGGCCCAACGCTGGGGAAGCCCAGAGCCTGCACCCTGAGGACGAGCCCCGTACTGACTTAATCTGCATTAAGGTATCACTGACCATCTTTGGACTTGGGGAGGGGATTTACTATTTTTAGAAAGATGTAAGGGAGCGTCACAAATCCCGTTAGGCGCTGGAACTGAAGAGGTGGGTTTGCTTGTTGGGACGGTGACCCTTTCTTAGGAGTGGCACGTTTCAGAGCAGGTGGATTGGTTCGCGTGATGGTTAAGTGCTGAAATCGAGGTAAAACCTCACAGTGGGGCCAGACTGAGTGGCGGGATTCCTGCCTCGGTCCCTCCACTCACCCTCTAGACCAGAGGAGCAGCTGAACTAGCAATAGTGCCTTGTGCTCTTGCTTTCTTTGGGACTGAGGTGACAGGCTGTCATCTTTGAGACAGGTTATCCATTATCCCTGCGGTTTGCTCATCTGTAAAATGTAAAATTCTCCCCTGCCCTCTTTCCGCGCTCGCTGTGGGAGCCCGTGCGATTTCACAGAAGCGCGGCGTGAGTCGTAAACGCCTAGACTATAAATGGATACATCCCGTGGGGATGGCGATGGCTGGAGCCCAAAAACGGACGGTCACAAGTGTTGGTGAAGATGGGGAGCAAGTCGAACTCTTGGTGGTGGTGGGAATGCGTGTACACTGGCGCAGCTGCTTTGGAAACGCGGTCGGGCTGTGCTCCCCTCACAGGTAAATACAGTCCCTGTGCGACCCGGTATGTGCCCGAGAGAATAGAAGACACGTGTCCACACGGAACATGTAGGCGAATGTTCATGGCAGCGTTATTCATAGTAGCTGAGAGCGGTCCCTCAGCTGGTGAATGGATAAACAGAGTGCCGTCCAATGGAATATTACTCAGCCGTAAAAAAGGAATGAGGTGCTGACTCATGCTTCAACACGGATGAGCCTTGAAAATATTGTGCTGCGTGAAAGATGCCAGACGCAAAAGGCGACATCTTCTGTGCTTTCGTTTATATGAAATGGCCAGAAGACACAGATCTAAAGAGGCAGAAAGTGGGTCAGCGGTTGCCGGAGCCGGAGGTGAGGAGGGACCGGGAGTGAGGCGGGCACAAGGCATGGGGTTGTTTCGGCAGTGGTGAAAATGCTCCAAATTAGACAGGGGTGATGACTGCACAACCTTGGGGATATGCTAGGCACCACGGGATTGTATACTTTGAAAACAACACAGAGGAAATGATAACGGACGTTATTTTGAGGAGTTACAAGGGGCAACACTGGGAGACAGAGTGTGAACTTTGGAATTAAACAGGCCTGGGTATGAGTTGTGTGACTTTTGTCTTTATTTTTTTTTTTAATTTTAAAGTTTTTTATTTATTTTTGAGAAAGACACAGAGTGCGAGCAGGGGAGGGACAGAGAGAGAGGGAGAATCCCAAGCAGGTTCCACGCTGTCAGCACAGAGCCCGGCGCGGGGCTCGAACTCACGAAACTGTGAGATCATGACCTGAGCCAAAATCAGGAGTGGGGCGCTTAAGTGACTTAGCCACCCAGGCGCCCCTATGATTTTCCTCTTTTTGAGCCTCAGTCTCCCCATTTGTAAAGCGGGGCAGTTCCCTCTTTGGGGCGGAGGATGGACTCGGCAAGGGGATATTTGCATCATTCGGTCGCGCAGGTGCTCGCAGAGTGATAGCTATCGATGTTTGGCCACCTTCTCTGTGCCCAGCTCTGTGTGGGTGTATGATGACGGTAGACCCGTGGGGCAGAGCCAGGCACTGAGTCCACTTGCAAAACCCCTTGACACGGTGTGCTTGGAGGGTGCCATTCGGAGGGCCCACCCCGTACCGATCTTCCTCTGCTTACGATGAGGTTGTGTCTCCAGTAAACCCATTGCGAGCTGAAAATACTGTGGGTCGAAAATGCATTTCATACGCCTAACCTACCAAACATGGTGGCTTAGCCGAGCCGACCTTAAGGTGCTCAGGACACTTCCGCTAGCTCACAGCTGGCGACACAAAGCCTCGTGCGTAATAAAGGGTTGAACATCTCACGTAGTTTATTGAATGCTGTCCTGAGTGAGACACGGAACGGCTGGATGGGTGCACAGTGGTAGTCAGCGTGTTGATTATTTATTGATTATTTACTGATTATGATTGATTATTTATCCCCGTGACCGTGGGGCTGCCCGGGAGCTGCGGCCGCGGCCCAGCGTCATGAGAGCCGTGTACTGTGTGTCGCCAGCCCGGGAAAAGATCCAAATTCAAGACCCGAAGTACGGTGTCTACTGAACGCTTCTCGCTCTCGCCCCACTGCAGAGTCAGAGATTGTTAGTTGTGTCATTGTAGGTCGGGGACGGTCTGCATTCCAGCTTTGGAGAGTGCCCACGAGGTGCCTGGGGCAGGTGGCAGTGTCTCCACCCGACAGAGAAAACAGCGATGGGCAGGTGTAGGAGCAGAGGCTGCCTGAAGGGTGACCGCGGTGGTGAAGGGCGTTCGTTTAAGAATAGCAAGGGAGGGGCGCCTGGGGGGCTCAGTCGGTTAAGCATCTGACTTCGACTCAGGTCATGATCTCACGGTTTGTGAGTTCGAGCCCCACGTCGGGCTCTGTGCTGACAGCGCAGAGCCCGGAGCCTGTCTTCGGATTCTGTGTCTCCCTCTCTTTCTGCCCCTCCCCTGCTCATCCTGTCTTTCTCTCTCTCTCAAAAATAAATAAAACATTTAAAAAAAAAAAGAGCTTTATTTCCTTAAAAAAAAAAAAAGAATAGCAAGGGAGACAGGCTGCTGTTTGTTGAGTACTTACTATGTGCCAGCCATACTTACTATGTGCCAACCACCGGTGTCTAAGATGCCATCGATTTAAGTCTCACGGCAGCCCTGCGGCGTGCTGAAACAGCTGGGGGCGGACTCCGGGTGTGTGTGTCCCGGGAACACTGGGTGTGAGCAGTGAGTGTGGCGGAGAGGGGACAAGAGGCGTCGTGCGCTGGGCATCTAAAGCTGGGTGACGGCTACCTGCCGCTCACTGTACTGGTCTCTCTGTTCTGCATGTACTGGAAATTCGTTATAAGAAAAAGCCAAGAAAGCCATGCAGTGAGGTAAGGCGCAGTTACCTTCAGTTTACAGGAGCAGGACATCGAGATACAGAGCGTGTAGATTTACAGCCAGACTCAGAGAGCTTGCTACGCTCTTCTGGACCGCGAGGCTCCGCTGCCGGGTCCCCTGGGCCAGTGGTCCTCTGGGGGTTACTTGAGACCGGTCCTTTCTACTGCCAGAACCCTTGAGGGCCGGGGCTCCTGTGTCCCCAGCCTTGATACTCACCCCTCTTTCCTGTCGAAAGAGATCTAGGCTTGATAGGCGTGGGGGAGGGGCTGGAGAGCCCGAACGCCGCTGGTTTGGTTTCCTCCGTCCCCTAAAGGCGGGGAGTCTTGGCTGTTCTGGGCTCCGTGATGTTGGGGGTTCATTCGTTAGATTATGTCGATCTGGGGCCCCTTGGGTGGCTCAGTGGGTTGAGCGCACGACTTTAGCCCAGGTCACGATCTCACGGTTTATGAGTTCGAGCCCTGCATCGGTTCTCTGCTGTCAGCACAGAGCCTGCTTGGGATCCTCTGTCCACCCCCCTTCTCTGCTGGTTCTCCTTCTCTCTCTCTCTCTCTCTCTCTTTCTCTTTCAAAATAAATAAATACTAAATAAATAAAACTTAAAAAAAAGATTATGTTGATCTGGTAGAATCTGGTACGTGATAATACTGTTTCTCATACTGTGACTTATAAAAAAGGTGGGGATCAAATGGGGGGGGGTGGGTGCATACCTGCACTGCTT
This sequence comes from Cryptoprocta ferox, assembly GCA_028646485.1. NCBI lineage: Eukaryota > Metazoa > Chordata > Mammalia > Carnivora > Eupleridae > Cryptoprocta > Cryptoprocta ferox. Next base: position 125,574,323 of record CM053576.1, on the reverse strand, counting down.
TCTCCCCGCCTCCCTCTCCCTTTTCCCCCAGAGCGGAAGGGAGATGTACCCGAGTGGGAAATTCGGCCCCTCACCAGCCGTGTGGCTTTGGAGAAGCAGTCTAACCCCTCTGAGCCCACTTTCCTCCCTGGAACAGAAAGGCTATTAATGCTTCCTTGGCTGATTCCGGGAGCTCCCGCCTCAGCGTGGGCTTCTAGACTGTTCCGACCACGTGAAGAATAGCTGTTATGTTGTGGGGACTGTCGCTAAAAACCACACAATCTCTGTGAAGGATAATGTTTTCCGGACGCTAGCAGAGAATGTTCCAGGTGTTAGGGTGTCTTTACTGCTGGATAGCTCAGAATATCGCTTACAACGCAAGGGAGGTGAACTTGAGGGACCAGCTACAGGTGGGCAACGGGACACCCCAGGAGGGGCGGCACCCCATCTGTCCCGCCGAGCTGCAGGCTCAGAGAGGACGGAGTTCGCTGGGCTCGTGCTAATTGCTTCCAAAGCTTTGCTTTTCCGCGAGGCCCCTCTGGGACTTGGTCTGTTAGAAGAAACTTCTGCGGCCTGCAGGGCCCTGCAAGATTACACTTGACCCTGATTACACCCTGGGGGCCCCTTTCCGCCCTGTACCTGTGCGCCTGTCCTCTTTACAGTCCTCTGGGCAAGAAAGAGCTTTTATAATCATGATGATTGTGCTACATTGAACTTCAGACTTCTGTTCTCTGGGCTAAATCGTCCCCCCCACCCCCACCCCAAACATCTGTTAGAAATCCTAGATGCTATATTGGGTATGTAATAAACTTCCGGTCCGTTACACGTGATGGCCCACTAATCCGTAATGCTCCTAGAAGCGGGTTTTCAGCAAGTTATGCTTTAAATGGACTGTCCCGGGCGATTTTTTCTCAGGGCCTGGCCTAACCACCCAGGGGTCCAGATTCATCATGGAAATTACGGCCGACATTGAACTACATGCGTGCTGTCAGGCGCATTCCTTTGGGCTTGGTTGTGACTGCGGGGTGAGGGCTCGTGGGGCCTGGGGTCTTTCAGCAGGGACTCTCCTAGACACCCTGGCATGGGAGCTGTTGGCTTTGTTAAACTCGGAAGTGATTCCGCGGCTGCCTAGAGGGAGCGCGGGGCCCAGCGCTTCCTGATAGATGCCACCCTCTCAGACGGAGCACCTCCCACATTGCCCTGGAGAAAATTCAGATATTTTGAAAAGATCCGGAAGTTTGGAGTTTAAGGAAGGGGTCCTTCGTTTCAAAGTGGTGCTGTTTCATTTAGACGGCAGCGTGTAAGATTTAAGGTGGGATCTCAGGGGCGCCTGGGTGGCCCCGTCCGTTAGGCGTCTGACTCCTGACTCCAGCTCAGGTCATGATCTCGCGGTTTGTTGCGTTCGAGCCCCGCGTCGGGCTCTGCGCTGTGTCCGCACTGCTTGGAATTCTGTCTCTCCCTTTGCCCTTACCCCACCCCTGCTCTCTCTCTCTCTCTCTCTCTCTCTCAAAATACATAAATAAATTAAAAAAAATACAATGGGATTTCATTGCTGGTGAGGAAGCCCTAACTTCACATGGGATGAGCGTGGGGGGCGGGGCTGTGCTGCTTTGCCCCAGGGGCCTCACTGCATTCTCTCCAAGGCTCCGCGGAGATGCTAGGGTCCTGCATCCCATGTGCCAAGCCAGACCCAGAGCTCTGGGTCCCGGGATGAGGCGGTAAAGAGCCGCAGCCCCTGGCCTCTAGCCTGATGCACAAATCATACAGCCCACAGGCACTAGTACCCAGCGGTTCCAGAAGGGACTCATTAACCCGGCCCGACGGGCGGTTATGGGAGGCCTCGCAGGCAGGCACGCTTGCCTGGGCTTTTAAGGATGCTAGACTTTTGGCATGGGAATAATTGGGGGTGAGTACATTCCAGGCATAAGGAACAGCATGTGCTAAGGCATCAGGACCGTAAAGAGCCGGATGTTTAAGCACTCACTCTGGCGCTCCTTCTTTCTCTAGTTGAGCGTTGTTTTGTCACTGGTCAAGGAGAGGCACAATCTATTCCTGGGCTGGGCCGGCTGCCCTCCAGGGGCTGGGCCAGAACGTTCTGGCCCAGCCTCTGAGGATTCTGTCTGTCCTGGGGCCTGAATCCAAGGCTGTGGAGTTTTTAAGTGGCCATTTCATTTCTCCTCTCGATGTCCTCCATCCCTCTTATGGGGGGGGCTGATGCCCGAGCCGGGGCGTGGTAGAAACACAGGCTTTGGTGATGGCCAGCTCCCGATCAGGGGCCCATGTGGGGTAGGGGGGAGAAGGAGGACCTATTTCCTTCTCCCTCCTAAGGTCAGGGTTGAGGACGGCAGAGTTTTTGGACAAGAGAAACGTACATTTTTAAAATGTTTTTTCTTCCTCTTTGCACCCCGTCCCCTAGTGTGTCCATCCTGCCAAAGACTGTTCTCCCCTGAGGAGCCCACTCCAGGAACACACAGAGGCCAGTCTGACTCCCCTAAACACGCTACACTCATTACTTAACACCCCCTCCCCCTGCCCCTGCACGAAGAAGGCCCATCCTCAGAGGAGTGGCTCTCTTCTGGAGCAAGGTGAATGCAACCCGCTGGTAATTCTCACTAGTGTGTGAAGGACTGATGGCACCATATCTCCCCCAGGACTCCTGGGTGGCAGGTGAAGGTTTGGGTGGTGGGTGAGCCCCCCACTGACTTCCACATAAGCTATTCCTGTTAGTTGTTCTTTCTTTCGCTTCTGGATTTGGAGGTTTCTTGAAGTCCATAGCATTTTCAGGGGGGAGGGGCGGCTTCGGGTAGGGGATCTGATGAATGGGGCCTTTGACCGCAGACCCTGGACTGAGCGAGGCCACTGCTGGCTCACAGTAATCCAGCTGAACACATCCTTGCAGAGGGGTGTTCCGGTTGGCCCTGGACGTGCTCTTGTTGGGAGGCGGGGAAGGGGTCGGGGGCGAGGGGAGGGACCGGAGAGAGAGGAAAAGGGTCAGTCTGCAGTCTCTCGGCGTCACCAGTGCGGGCCGGACACATGGCCCGCGGCCGCGCTCTTCCTGAGCAAGTAATTCGAGAGCAAGCCTCTCTGCTCAGGAAGCCCTGGGCTCGCTCCGGGTTACCGAGAACACTAGCGAGCCAGGCCTTTGAAGTGTAGACCCAGCATCCGCAGAGCGCCCTGACCGGCTGTTTTGTTTTGTTTGTTTTTTTCACTCGGTTATTGAGTTGTTGAAGGACCGGGGATGAAGCGTCTCTTATTAAAAAGTAAACAAGAAACAAAAAAGGCAGAACAAGTCAAGCAGAAGGCCGAGCGCTGCGGTGACCTCATCAGCCCTGCGGCTTTGATCTTGGAGGATGAGGGAGACGCGGGCTTTGATGTTCGCTGCTGAGCCGGCCGTCCGAGCGCTGCGCCTCCGAGCCGGGGATGAATTATGTAACAGAGCTCAGATCCGCGGGCGGCTGCGCCAGGAAGGGGCCCTGGAAGGCTCTGCCCCAGTGCCGCCAGGTGCCGTGGGATTAGCCTGGGGCCCGTCTCTCTGGGAAGCACGAACAAGTGCACATCTGTTCAGCAGGTGCACTGAACGGCGTTTCTTAAACTCTACAGTTATTGTCTTTATGGAACTCTAGAAGACCTTCTTGGATGTCACTCTTCAGGTCCCTGAAATGGAGCCGTGTGCAAAGACGGTAAGAAAAGTATCAGGGCGTCCGCGGCCGCTCTTAATACCATCTGGTGGCTCAGAAATATTTTATAATCAAATGAGTAAGACAGACAGGCGTCTCGCTCGCCGTGCGGACGAGGCTCCCCCTCTGCCCTCTCCTTCCAGGGCGCGTTCTCTGCTGTCCTTGGGAAAGGCCAGAGGAGCCTTTTCCCAGGTGTGAGGACACCGCTTTCGCAGCTCCGGCCGTGTCCTGGCCGGGCCACCGTGGGCGGCTCTGTCCGCTCTCTCCTCCTTGGTCTGTTCTCTGTAACATGGAGGCACTTGTGCTCAGGGCTGTTCTGTGAATCCAAGCGAGATTGGTGCGCGCGGCCTAACATGAGATTCTACACGCTGCCCGTCCTAGACTTTTATTTTATTTTTTTAAAATGTTTTTTATTTATTTTTGAGAGACAGTGCAAGCGAGGGAGGGGCCGAGAGAGAGGGAGACCCAGAATCCGGAGCAGGCTCCAGGCTCCGAGCCGTCGGCACAGAGCCCGACGCGGGGCTCGAACCCACGAACCGCGAGATCACGCCCTGAGCCGAAGCCGGACGCTCAACCGACTGAGCCGCCCGGGCGCCCCCGTCTTGGACTTTTAAAAATCGTACACTTGAACGTTTTCGGAATGTATGTGTGGTTATATGCGTGCCTGCTGTGGAATATTTAGAAAATAAAAGTAGAAAAGGAACAGACTGGGTGTCCTACCCCTCCCTCTAAAGGGGGACCCCTGAGAACATTCGGCCACCTTTGGGAAGATCTCTGCTGTAGCTGCACACACAGACGGTGTGTCCCCCCAAACCACGAGGCGGCGTCGTGGACACAAGTGGAAGCGCGAGCCTGGGTGTGTCTGCGTGTGTGTGCGCACGCGGGGTCAGAGCCGGGCACCGTTTCTGTTTGTGCCTTTCTCTGAGCGGAAGTGGGGGTGCTGGTGGTGGCGGGGGCACATGGGGGGGACAAGGCCGTCCCCCAGGGATCTTTCTCAGCCATGCTGCAGACGAGGTGGTCCCAAGCCAGGAAGGAGCCCTCGTCCCGGGATTGCCAGCGGGTGGAAGGGCACAGACCCAGCTCATCCTCGACCCCACGACTTGCTCAGGACTGGCCTGTGGAGGAGGTGCTCCCTAATCCCCGGATGCTAACCTTGTCTGCCCGGCCCCCCACCCACTCCACTGCTTATGGCTTCTTTCTTTGAGTTGGAGGCAGTTCTGTTTTCTCGAGAAAGTTAAACACAACACACCTCCAGATACCCTCGGAGGGTGTTTAAGTCATGAGCCACGTGGCGTGAACGACCATTTTATGGAGTGTCCCCGCATTGGGGTAACCGGGCAACCGAGCTGAGAACCACAGAGCCCCAGATGGGGGGTTTGTTTACGTTGATTAGGTGTGGGGGAGGGCTCAGCGTCGTCAGGCACAAGGATGTGCAGAGTTGAGCCTTGAACAAAACGGGTTTGGGCTGCTCGGGGGCAGCTGAGCGACACTTGTGGGCGGGTTTTTCATAAATACAGGACAGTTCTGTCAAATGTACATTCTCCTTGTGATTTTCTTAATAACATTTGATTTTTTTCTCTAGCTTTATTGTAAGAATGCGGTGTATAAGGGGGCAGGCACTTGGGTGGCTCAGTGGGTTAAGCGTCTGGCTCTTGATTTTGGCTCAGGTCATGATCTCGGGGTTTGTGAGTTCAAGCCCCCCATCAGGCTTTGACGCTGTGCTGACAGTGTGGAGCCTGCTAGGGATTCTCTCTCTGTCTCTCTCTGTCTCTCTGTCTCTCGCTCTCTGCCCCTCCCCCACTCATGCGCGCGTACACGCACTCTCCCTCTCTCTCTTCCTCTAAAATAAATAAACTTAAAATAACACAGTATATGATTCATACGGCATACGAAATATGTGTTATTCGACTGTTTATGTTATAGTAGGTTTTCCAGTAGGCAATTGGTAGTTGAGTTTTGGGGGCGTCAAAAGTTATACACAGATTTTGGACTCTTGGGAGGTGGGGGTCAGCACTGCTAACCTCTGTGTTTTTCCGGGGACACCTGTACTGTATTTCCGGCAGGATCATATAAAAATGAGAACGTGACACACCTATTAAGTCTCTCCACCCCCACCCAGTACATCCACAGGCACTGTCCCTGTCCCCCGTCCCCCACACCTTCTCTCTCCTTCCCGTTGGAGACAGGGCCACTCTGATGACATTCGATTTTAAACATTTGTTTCTCTCTCCCTCTCCACGACCCCCACCCGCCACCCAGACCATTTTCTAAAGGGATTTGTATTTGTTTGTAAAGTGGTATAAACCTTGTTCATCCTGAGAGCAACAGAGCACTCACAGAGAAGCCCCAGTATTTCATTGCTGGAATTCACTTTCAGAACTTTCTAGAAGCCCTGCCTCAGGACCCCTGGGATCCACTGTGTGCCTGTCACAGAGCACCGGCCACATCCACTTGCTTTTAGCTCCCAATCCCTTCATTGCTGTAGATGGGGTCCTGCTTAGCAAACTGTATTTCAAACATACGAGAAAATAATCATGAGAATGTGGGGCTGTGGGCATGGGGTGGGGGGTGGGCATTTCAGCAGCCCCTGCCCTTCCAGAAGTCCTCGGCTATAGGAGAAAGACCAGCATCCTGATAAGCTGCTCTTGGGTGCACCATTTGTTCCGTTATTAGATGCCTACTGTAAACCTAGTGCAGTGCTGGGATGAAAAAGCCAGGGTGGTGGTGGAGGAATTTAGGTGCAGAGAGGTGCGCCTGTTGGCTCTCTTATCCTGCGTGTAGCAAAGCAGAAACACTGCATTCCTTTAAAAACACTCTGAATCCTGGCCTTCTCCGAGGACACCGAGATTTGCCCGGTGTAATGTTACTTGAACCTTCTTCCAGAAGCAAGCCAGCCTTTCAGCAGGGGAACCAGAGAGCTGGTGAAGGGGCCTGTCTCCACTTCGGCCAAATGAAGGAGTCGGTATCGGTGTTTATTACCTCTCACAGAAAATGGCAATCCACTCGAGCCGGGGAGTCCTGATTCGTCTGGTGTTCTGGATTGTTCCTTTTCCATATTTCTTGTTTACCTTCGTAGCATTGGGGCACTTCTTTTGCTCCAGAGCCAACGCTGGCCAGGGCGGTGTGGCATTTGTCGATTCCTTCCCATTGTTAGCCGGGAGTAATGGAATCTGAATCTTAAGAAGGACATCTTGGTGCACATTTTCTCTGCTGTAAAAGCAATACATTCTCATTAGGGCATCTTGAAAACACTAAATGGCACAAAGGAGATAGGAAAAGAATGACATGGCGTCGCACCCGCCCAGGTTACCACCCTTGTATTTGTGTTCCGGAAGCCCCCTTGGCAGTCACTTGCTTGGCTGAAAAAAGATTAGTAAAGAGGGGATCGTAAAAATGATGCAGACATACTTCGAACATTTTATTTTAACATAAAACATACAGTCATTCCCTGCCCCTTCCCCCCCACCCCCCCCCGGCCATCTCCTGATTCAAAGCCACGGCCTCTCTTGGTTTATGGATCTGGTGGATGATGTCCACATTATCTTTTTGTATCATCCTTTTAATGCCCCCGCCTTCTGATTCTCAGTTTCTGTTTCTATCAAGTGAAACAGGGACTGAGAACCCACTACTGGCAGATTTGCATATACCCCTAATATGATGCAGTGATTCTGTCCGCCCCTAACTTAACAGTGATCTTCCCTAAGCGTCCAGCACTTGTTTCCGAAAAACAATTCCTTTTTAACTCCTCTTGCGGTGGTTTACATAAACTTTAATTAAGTCGTGTAATTACCTAAGTGCCGCCTGTGTAGGCAGGTTGGGGGACAGGCACAGGTGAGCCTAGTGACCTTAGAGAGCAGCCCATCCGAGGGTCGGGCAGGTCCCTGTTTCTCACAGGGAGCGCCGAGCGGGCCCCATAGTCCGGGCGCCCTTCGGGGAAGGCACCTGTGCTCATTTGATATCTAGAACATTTTGTGTGATTTTTAACTACTTAGAGAAGTCTCATGATATTATCAGCCCAAGATTGAAATTTTTAAACTTGAACGCACAACAGCTAATGTCAGACTTACGGGTGAAATACTAAAAGCTTTCTAAGATCAGGAATGAGACTACTATGGCCACTTCGATTCAACATTGTACTGGAGTCTCTAGCCACAGACAGCAGTAAGGCAAACAAAACAAGCCAACAAATAGCAAACAAAACCCACAGAAACCCATGAATAAATAAAGCACATCGAGATTGGGAAGTAAGAATTAAACCTATTTGCAGATGAGATGATTTTACGTAGAGACCATGCTAAGGAATACAGAGCTTATGAACAAATTCAGTAAGGTTGTGGGATATAAGACCAATATAAAAAATGAATTGCATTTCTATATACTTGCAATGAAAATTAAATTAAGAAAATAAACCCATTTGCAGTAGCATCAAAAAAGAATAAAATGCTTAGGAATAAATTTAACAGGGATGCCTGGGGGGGCTCAGTCAGTTAGGCATCCAACTTTGGCTCAGGTCATGATCTCGTGGTTTCTGAGTTCAAGCCCCACGTCAGGCTCTGTGCTGACAGCTCAGAGCCTGGAGCCTGCTTCGGATTCTGTGTTTCCCTCTCTCTCTGCTCCTCCCTCACTTGCATTCAGTCTCTCTCTCTCTCAAAAATGAACATTAAAAAAATTTTTTTAAAGGAATAAATTTAACAAAAGAAGTGTCAGACTTATACTCCGAAAATGACAACGTACTTGAAAGAATGTAACGACCTAAGTAAATGGAAAGACATCCCATGTTCATGTATCAGAAGGCTTAATATTGTCAAGATGGCATTGCTCCCAAATTAATTTACAGATTCAACACAACTCCCTTTGAAAATCCCAGCTGAATTCTTTGCAGAAATCGACAAGCTGATTCTAAAATTTGTAGGGAAACTCAAGGAACCCAGAGCAGCCAAAACAGTCTTGAAGAAGAAAAACCAAGTCTCAGGGCTTATACTTCCTGATTTCAAAACTTATTGCAAAGCAGTCGTAACCATTGCAATGTGGTACTGGCACAAAGATGGCCGTGCGGATTAATGGAATAGAATTCAAAGTCCAGAAATAAACCCTCGCATTTACAGTCCATTGATTTGCAAAAGTAGCAAATAACTCCATAGAGAAAGAAGAGCCTTTTCAACAAATGGTACTGGTCCAACTGAATAGTCCCATGCAAAGGAATGAAGTTGGACCCCTGCCTCACACCATTTATAAATATTAACTCAAAGTAGATCAAAGACCTAAATGTACGAGCTAAAGCTATAAAACTCTTAGAAGAAAAATAGGTGTAAATCTTTGCCCTGAATTAGGCAATCGTTTCTTGAATATGATACCAAAGCCATAAATGACCAAAGGAAGAAATAAGTAAACTGGACTGCATCAAAATCAGAAACTTTTGTGCTTCATAGGACACCATTAAGAAAGTGAAAAAACAGCCCACAAAATGGAACACAATATTTGCAAGTCATATGTCTTCTCTGCTTGTATCTAGAATAGATAAAGAGCTCTTAGAACTCAGTGTTAAAAACAACCAAGGAAGTGATGGACAAAGGCCTTGACTAGACATTCTCCAAAGAAGATATATAAGAGGTCACTGAAAACTATAGAAAGTTTATGGAAGAAATTGAGGAAGATACAAAAAAAAAAAACGGAAAAAATATTCCATGCTCATGGATTGGAAGAACAAATATTGTTAAAATGTCGATACTACCCAAAGCAATCTACACATTCAATGCAATCCCTGTCAAAATAACACCAGCATTCTTCACAGAGTTAGAACAAGCAAGCCTAAAAGACCCCGAATAGCCAAAGCAATCCTGAAAAAGAAAACCAAAGCTGGAGGCATCACGATCCCTGACTTCAAGCTGTATTGCAAAGCTGTAATCATCAGGACAGTATGGTCCTGGCATATAAACAGACACTCAGGTCAATGGAACAGAAGAGAGAACCCAGAAATGGACCCACAAATATATGGCCAACTCATCTTTGACAAAGCAGGAAAGAATATCCAATGGAATAAACACAGTCTCTTCAGCAAGTGGTGCTGGGAAAACTGGACAGCGACATGCAGAGAAATGAACCTGGACCACTTTCTTACAGCATACACAAAAATAAACTCGAAATGGATGAAAGACCGAAACCTAAGACAGGAAGCCATCAAACTCCTCGAGGAGAAAGCAGGCAAAAACCTCTTTGACCTCGGCCATGGCAACTCCTTACTCAAGACGTCTCTGGAGGCAAGGCAAACAAAAGAAAAAATGAACAATTGGGGCCTCATCAAGATGAAAGGCTCCTGCACAGCAAAGGAAACAATCAGCAAAACTAAAAGGCAACTAATGGGATGGGAGAAGATATTTGTAAATGACATATCAGATAAAAGGCTAGAATCCAAAATCTATAAAGAACTTTTCAAATTCAACACCCAAAATCCAAATAATCCAGTGAGGAAAAGGGCTAAAGACATGAATAGACACTTCTCCAAAGAAGGCATCTAGATGGCCAACTGACACATGAAAAAATGCTCAACATCACTCATCCTCAGGGAAATACAAATCAAAACCACTGTGAGATACCACATCACACCCTTCGGAATGGCCAACATTAACAACTCAGGCAACGACAGATGTTGGCGAGGATGAGGAGAAAGAGGAACCCTTTTTTGCACTGCTGGTGGGAATGCAAACTGCTGCAGCCACTCTGGAAAACAGTACGGAGGTTCCTCAAAAAATTAAAAATAGAACTACCCTATGACCCAGCAATTGCACTACTATTTATCCAAAAGGTACAAGTGTGCCGTTTTGAAAGGGCACATGCGCCCCAATGTTTATAGCAGCACTATCGGCAGTAGCCAAAGTATGGAAAGAGCCCAAATGTCCACTGACAGATGAACGGATAAAGAAGATGTGGTGTATACATACAATGGAGTATTACTTGGCAATCAAAAAGAATGAAACCTTGTCATTTGCAACAATGTGGATGGAACTGGAGGGTATTGTTCAAAGCGAAATTGGTCAGAGAAAGACAAATGTCATATGACTTAACTCATGTGGAATTTAAGATACAAAACAAATGAACATAAGGGAAAGGAAGCAAAAATTATATAAAAATGGAGGGGGGGTGCAAAACAAAGAGACTCTTAAATATAGACAACAAACTGAAGGTTGCTGGTGGGGCTGAATGGGCGAGGGGCATTAAGGAAGACACTTGTTGGGATGAGCACTGGGTGTTATACTTAGGGCACAAATCCCTGGAATCTATTCCTGAAATCATTATTGCACTAGATGCTAACTAACTTGGATTTAAATTAAAAAAAAGGAGAAGATCTATAAGGGGCCAATAAGCACATGAAAAGATGCTCAACATCATCAGTCATCAGGGAGAAGCAAATCAAAACCACAAGATTCCACTTCACACCCACTAAGATTTCTAGAATCAACAAGTCAGATAAAAGCCAGTGTTGGTGAGGGTTCGGGGACATTGGAACCCTTAAACCCAGCTGGTAGGAACGGAAATGGTGCAGCTGCTTCGGAAAATAGTCTGGCAGTTTCTCACAAGGTGAACCAGAAAGCTCCCACATGACGCAGCAATTCTGCTCCCGGGTAAATACCCCAAAGAAAGGAGAACTTAGGTCCACATGAAACTTGTCCGTAAATGTGGAAACAACCCAAATGTCCATCAACTGATGACCAAGGACACAAAACGTGGTGAATCCATACGACGGAATATTATTTGGCGATGAAAAGGAAGTCCTGTCAAAGGCCGCCATGCAGAAGAAGCTGGAAAACGATATGCTGAGTGAATGAAATGAGCCACGAAAGACCCCAGACTGTGGGGTTTCATTTATGGGAAGTGTCCAGGATGGTAACTCTGTGGCGGCAGGAGGTGGATTCGCGGTGGCCCGGGGCTGGGGGGGCCGGGGGCTCTGAGGGAGAGGGGGAGGGACTGTCAGTAGGCATGAGGTTTCTCTCGGGGGTGATGAGAATGTTCTAAAATTAATTAAGTGATTAAGCAGGTGCACAACTTTGTGCAACTACTGAGTTAAATACTTGAGATCTGTGAGTTGCGTGTCGATTTTATTTCAATAAAGCTGTTATTTTCAAGTAACACCTGTCAACACCATCCCCCCACCCTCCCCTCTCCGACCCCCTCCGCTCTCCCCATCTCAGATTTCCAGGAGAGGGAGGGTCTTTGCCTCAGTTCCTCTTGCGGTGTCTGGGGCTCTCCCTGTTTCTCCTCCCTAATGCCTTAAACCCCTTCGGATGTAGACTATACCTTGATCCCCACACACATGTTGCTGGATCTTTCCTAGTCTGGTCTTGATTCTCTTTCTCTTTCTTAATGGGCTGATTTCCCAGTAGGTGTGTGTCTGGTTCTGAATTAATTATTCTGGAAGCAATTGACTTCCCTCCCATCGGCTGGTTCCTTTGGCACAGGTCATGCGTGCTGGGGCAAGACCTAGGCCTGCCCCTTCCTCTCTAGTCCTCTGGGGACGTCTGGGATCTGGTGTCAATATCGAGGGGTCACGAGAGCTCAGGCCTCCGCGGGGAGGTGGGGAAGGAGCTCGAGGCCTGGCGTTGGCAGTAAGAATACCGGTAGAGCTTCCCCACGCTGCCGGGCCTCCTGCCCAGAAGCGGAACCTTCCAGCTCTCGCTACTCTCTAGAGCAGAATGAAAAGAATCTGCTAGTCTTTCTGACCAGCTAGTAAGTTCCTTAAAGGCAGGTGCCATTCTTGACATTAAAAAAAAAAAAAAAAATTGTGGGGGCGCCTGAGTGGCTCAGTCAGTTGGGTGTCCGACTTCCGCTCAGGTCATGATCTCACGGTTTGTGAGTTCGAGCCCCGCATCGGGCCCTGTGCTGACAGCTCAGAGCCTGGAGCCTGCTTCGGATTCTGGGTCTCCCTCTCTCTCTGCCCCTCCCCTCCTGATGCTCTGTCTCTCTGTCTCTCAAAAATGAATAAACGTTAAAAAAAGAAATTGTGAGCAGGTTAGCCACCTGACGCTTTTTGATCTGAACTGGTCCCTGAAAGCAAAGACTTTGGGAAGGTTGTGCGTGGTCATTTCTGCGGCCAGAGGGTGGTGGGTGTGCGGTTGACCAGGTGAAGATGCAGGCAGAGATATCGAGCCCATGACGCTGGACTGGTAGGAAGGCAGTGAGGACGCACTCCTCTGCCTTGCAGGTGGTTTGCTGGAAGGCCGTGGAAAGGTCACTTTGCCTTTCTTCAACCTCAGTTTCCTCACCTGTCAAATGGGGAATTTTTCTGCCCCGCTAGCCTCAAAGGTTTGTTTGAGAACCAACAGCGGCCTGGGACCGGGAGGTCAGGGTGGCCCTCTCAGGGCCCGGCAGTTCCCCTGCATTCCCTTGCCTCTGCCATGGGGCGTCCTGGGGCTGCAGCCACCTCTGTGTCACCCACCCAGCAGGCAGAGGACCTGGGGGCATCACACAGGTGCTTCATGTGGGAGATAGGGTCTTGGAGGGGTGAACCTGGGGGTGAAGAGAAGCCTGAGGGAAAGTCAGTTTTCAGACCCAAAGAAGGGGTAGGGGCTCCCAGACTTTAGGATTCTGTAAACTGGCAAAAAAAAAAAAAAAATCTGGACCAATATTAGGGCTGTTACCTTTAACTTTTGTCAAATAAGGACATAAAACATTCTCGTGTCCTTTATTATTATTTTATGATAGAAGGGACGCTTAAAATTTTTTTTTAATGTTTATTTATTTTTGAGAGAGAGAGAGAGACACAGAGCGTGAGCAAGGAAGGGGCAGAGAGAGAGAGGGAGACACAGGCTCCGGCTCCGAGCTGTCAGCACAGAGCCCGACGTGGGGCTCGAACCCACGGACCGTGAGATCATGACCTGAGCCGAAGTCAGACTTTCAACCGACTGAGCCACACAGGTGCCCCTAGAAGGGACATTTTGAATTGTAACAATTCTAAGGGAAAGTATAATCTTAGAAGAAACTACAGAAAATACAGTCCTTGGAAAGTGTGCCTTAAACTGTAGAGAAGCCCCGACATCATCATCACTGTGTCTTTGCTGTGTCTGGTCCCAGAGCTGACATGTGGGGACCCCGGTGTGGGGGTGCTGGCTCCGGGCCCCGCGGCTTACGGTGGTTTAGAGAAGGCACGACTGAGACGGTCAGCTTTCTAAGTAGGTCTGGATTCTGGCAAGCTTTCTTTTCCTTTTCCTCCTTCTTCTTTTTAATCTTTTTCATTGAAGAAAATTTCAAAATATGCACATGCAGCAAGAATAGTAAAATGAGTGGTGGAAGTGTAAAGAAATTGGGGGGGGTGCCTGGGATGGTTTAAATTAGGCAAAGCAACGTTGATCACCTGTTAGACACTCAGGGTGGACGGGGAGCCAACACTAGCAACTACCGACAGCTCCACTTGATGAGACCGCCACTGTAGAACGAGGGGCCCATGGGCCTAATCCGGCCCCCTGCTTGTTTTTGCAAATAAAGTTTTATTGGCATAGTAGCCACGTTCATTTGTCATGCATGCCATTGTCTTTGGCAACTCTTGCTCCGTAGGCAGAGCTGAAGACTTGGGACAGACATCCATGGCCTGTAGAGCCGCGGATATTTACTCTCTGACCCTTTCCAGAAGTTTGCTGACCCTCGCATGTGGAATGCTGGAAGCCAGGTGGAAAGGGACTGAGAGAATTTTTATTCTGAGCACGCACCCAATGCTGGGATTCCTTTTACTGCGGTTTTGTGAAGGGATCTTTCACGCGCTCTGGGCTTGCATTCTTCCAGAGGCGGGGCGCTCAGCCCCCAGCAGCGGCGCGCTCCAACATCAGGCAGTTCTTTTCCTTACTGTTCCTCTCGCCGCTCGCCCTCCCCCACGCACAGCCCTGCAGCCCTGCACTCATTCTGGTGCTCATCCCTTCCCTCCATCATTCCACAGATGTTTTCTGTGGGCCTCCTGCTCCCAGGCAGTTGAAGGCCTGGCTCTTGGGAACCTCCCAGAACCTCCCAGCGCCTTCATCCTCCCCGTCGCTGTAAGCTGCCACTCCACTACTCACTTTCCCACCTTCTCAGAAATCCGGGGTGCACACCAAGGCCGGCCTTGCCAAGGTAAGGCTGGGTCAGGGTTACCTTACAGGTCCACTGGCCACAGCGTCCTGGAGGCATGACCGTCCTCCTTGTGCGGAGGACGACAGCGAGGCTCGCCGGCTCAGTGCAGAGCGGAGGCCGAGGCACCGCGGCTGCACGCCAGGTCTTGGCGGCAAGCCTCGCGCTGTCTCCACGGCCTCGCACTGTCGGGGGGCAGGGGAGCGGGGGTTGGACTTCTAAGTACCCAGAACTCCTTTGTGCCTCTCTCTGCAGGGGATGGAGAATGTGGATGGGGGCTCATTGTACGGGAGCCCTAGGTTTCCCAAGAGCTTCTGATCCGAAATGCGCAGCTGCACGCGTGGGCCTAGTAGGAGAACGTGTGCAGTGGTGTGTGTCTTGCACACTGTTGTTACCTCCTTCCAGCTCCTTCCGCTCACGAGACCGCTGAGCCTCCTCCGTGTACCAGGCACGGCGTTAGTTCCTCCAGAGTGCGCGATGAGGAAGACTGTGGCCTTGTGCCCCAGGAGCTCACAGACTAGTAGAAGGTCAGGAGGCCAATGGGCATGTGCACCCAGACTTCTGAAAGCCTGGGGCGAGTGGTGGCAGCAAAGAGACAGGGCATTTGGATTGGGCTTTGAAGCGTACATAAGAGTTTGCGGGACAGCCATACAGTGAACTGATCGCTAAAAAGTAAGGGAGGAGTTGGGGTGCCTGGGTGGCTCAGTCGGTTAAGCGTCTGACTCTCGATTTTGGCTCAGGTTGGTGGGTTCAGGTTGGTGGCTCAGGTTGGTGGGTTCGAGCCCTGCAATGGGCTCTGGGCTGGCAGTGCAGGGCTGGCAGTGCAGAGCTGGCTTGGGATTCTCTCTCTCTCTGCTTCTCCCCTGCTCATGCTCTCTCCCTCCCTCTCTCAAAATAAATAAGCTTTTAATAAAAGTAAGTGAGGAGCAATAAAGGGGGTTTAGTCATGACGGCTTTTCCTGGAGACGGTCTGCGACTTTGTTGGTTTGTGCAGAAGCCCTGCAGGACCGGCCGGGAAAAATCGATAACTCTCCTTGAGTTCCTTTGTTATCTGCCTACTGCCCAGGGCTCCAGGAGATCGAGACGCTAGTTCTGCAAAGGCAGGGGAACATTTAATTCCATGTTAGACGCACACATTTTTTCTAAGGAGATAAATAATGACCTTATTAAGGTTTCTCTTGGCTCCGCGGAGGGGGCCCCGCAGCGCATCGTCAGGAGGGTCTCGGAAATCGGTGTCTGTTTTCTCATATTTGGAGATAGGAGGCCCTGGCGGAGGGGCTGGGCTGTCGTGGAGAGTGCGTTCTCGTCCCCAGGTCAGTCACGAAACAGTCATTTACCTCGGGAACTGCGCAGAGCGGGATGGCGTTGATTTGTGGGGCTTTTGGCAAAATGTGCTCGTTCACGACTGGCCAGAGAAGCGGCCTGAAGACGTTCTGTGCGAAGCGTGGCTCTGTCGTCACAGATGAGGTCCTGCCCTGCTCTCTGAAGATAGGGGGAGAGAGGGATATGATGGGGGGCGGGGGGGGGCAGCGGGAGATACATAGAGAGAGGCAAGCAGAGAGAGAGAGAGAGAGAGAGAGAGAGAGAAAGAAGGGAGAGAACAGGGGCGAGAGGGAGACTGGCCAGTGCCCTGAATTCACCTGACCTTTTTCTGTCCGGGGGAAGCATCCTTAGGGATCCGACCCGTGCCCTGGCCTGGGGTCCTGAGGACCCCTGCCTCACATCTGTGAAGGGACAAGCAGTCTCCGAGGTGCGGGGCTTCAGCCCCCTCTCTCCTGCCTGGGACTCCCCCTCCCAGACAGAGTTTCAGCTCTGAAGATGGAGGCTTCTGCAGGGTTTGGAAGGCTGCTCCCCCCTCCCTGGCAGGGTTGGTTAAATCATGCGTGTGGAGAGACTCCTCCTGCCCCCCCACCCCCCACCCCCCGCCATCCCGAATGAGCGAGCATGTATCCTGCACCAAACCCTGTGATCGGTGCTGCGGAAGAAAACGCACATCGCGTCTGCACTGCGTGCGCCCGGCTGGTGAGGGTCAGTCCTGATCCTGCCGACCCCTCTACACGCTCACTCAGCCCCAGGCCCTTTTCTTTATTTGTTCATTCATTCACCCGCTTGCTCTTCTGAGTCCAGCAACAACCCTGGGAGACAGGTATTATTATCGTCTTTGTTTTATACATAAATTGACGCCCAGCAAGGTTCAGTAACTTCCCTAAAGACACGCAGCTCCTGACGTTCACGGTGGGATACCCCTTCTCGCCTGAGGGGTCTGGGGGACGGCTTGAATTAGGCCTTGAAGGACGGCCGAGGAGACGCTTGAGGGAAGGAGGGACGCGCCGGGACTGTGGGGGGCAGCGGGAAGGGCTGCTCTGTGCCCAGCCCCCAGATGCGGCATCACATACCGTCTCTTTTGTCCCACAGCCACTCGGAAGGGCTCCGTAAGTGGTCCCAGGTGTAAAGGCAGGATGGGGACCCAGCTCTGTCTGGCTGCATAGCCAGTCCGTGCCCTGTACGTCCCACCACCCTCGGGCTCGGCCAGCGGGAAAGGGCACCCCTGCGTTGGTGGCACAAAGTGAGCAGTGGCTTTACAGTAAAACCCTCACCGCTGTTCTTTCGGCATCTGCCGTGGGGTTCTGGGCCTGGCCCCCGCCCTCCCCCAGGTCCAGCTCCTGCCCTGCTCTCGTGTGGGCCTCTCCCCGCACACCCCTCCAGCCTGACCACATTCACGGCTTCACACCTGCACTGGCTACCCTCCCGCAAACCCTAGCTGTATACCCTCCTCTGCAAAGCGGCTTAAAACGGTGATCTCTTGACTTGTGGGCTGGGCACCTCCTGCTTCCTCCAGGTCCCCGTGCCATCCATTCAGGGAGCTGCGTCCGGAGGTCTAGGGTGGTGGATCCGGACAGGAGGTGGGGTGCTGGGCACACACGAGCCCAGGCAGCTGTGGGGGGAGGGGGGGCGACAGCCCCTGCAGGTGACGGATGGCCACAGGGGGAAATGCACAACCCCCCGTGTAGCCCGCAGTCGTGCCCGGTCTTTGGCTCGACTCCTTCTCATGCATGCGTTTTCCTTATCATGTTGCAGCGTTTGCCTCCCTTACTTCTTCCTCCGCGGCGTGAGCTGTGTGCTGTGGGGAGTCTCATCCGTTCTGTGGTGCTGCTGTGGCCGGGAAGCTGCCACTTGGTGCCAATAAATGACCCCAGATGGATGCGGGAGGGAGGCTCAGCGCGGCACGGTTCTGCCCCGATCGGTTGCACACCGCCGCTCGCGATACGTCTCCTCCGAGGAGACTGTGTGAGGAAGAGAAATACCTCTTGCATCTTTATGAGATCGCCCTAGATTGAGATCCACCATGGAACCAGGGGGCTCTTTTAAACGTCATGACCTTCCGTCCCCACGAGGTGTCTGCAGAACAATTTTATTTACTCCTGTTGTTTCCCCCCGCCTGCTGTTTTGAGATGAAAATCAAGAAACCATGTTTTTCTCCTCCACACGGTCCCATCCCCGCCAGTAATAGCAACAGATCCGTCTTCCTGTTACGAAATGGTGCCCTCGTCTTCAGGCAGAGAAGGTGCGCTGTTTGTGCTTGCTGTTGGAGGCCGAGGGGACGAGGCCATGCCTCCCCAGGTCTGCACAGCCCAGAGCTTCTGCCCCAGGGAAAAGGTGGCTGGGATTCGGGGCCTTTGCACCTGCTCCTCGTCTTCCCCCAGGTCTGCTTCCTCTCACGCTTCAAACGCAGGCTACCTGTCACCGGCTTGCTGTGCGCGGCCCTTGTTAAAGGAACCTTGCTTCTGGGCCACAAGGATTTGCAGCAAGAAAGGAGAGGGTTTGCTTCCAGTTTCTGGCTAAATGAGGCCCCGATTGCAGTGACTCTGGCCCCACTTTATAAACGGGGGACAGATGTGATGCCGGGTCGCCGGGATCGCTGGGTTGAGCCCTATTCAAGTAGAAAGCATGAGGAGAGAAACAGGAGTGAATCAATACAGTAACCATTGAGAGAACCTTCTCTTATGGTCTTTGGAAATTCCAGGTGACCCGGATAGTGGCCAGATAGTGGCAGGGGTGCAGACTGGCTGACAAGGGGCTCTGGGCAGCCTGCAGGATGGAGTCCAGCGTCCAAGGTGATCGGGTGCCCCTGGCCTCACGCGTTCACAGAGTCAGTGGGCTGCTTACCTGGCTTCTCCCACATTGGTTTTCCTTCGGAGCCCCTGCAAGGGAGACACTGCAGAGCAGTGGCGGGGAGGCCGAGACCAGGCGCCTTTGTTCCCAGAGTTTCCTGCCCCCCTCCTGGTGACCTGCATGGCGGCGGCGGCGAGGTCAGAGCACTGGCACGGGGGACTTTTCTCCTGTCCTCTGCCTCTCAAGGGCCACTAAGCCCTGATGAGTGGGGCCATGTCTCTCTGGGCCTCTCATCAGGTGGTACCTCTCACCTAGGGCCCTGGGGCATGGAAGGAAGGTTCTAGACCGTGAGCCACAACCCCATCTCCCAGGCCCGCTGGGTGGCTGGGCCTTCACCCTCCAAACCCAGACATACCAGCTCTCGCCTCCTGCCTCCCGTGACCCTGACTTTCACATCACTGCCTGGTGGGCGGAGGGTCCAGCCGGCTCCTCTCTGCTCTGAGTAAGGTACCCCCTTTCGTGGAGTCCAGCACCCCCAGCAGGGGTGGGTAACTTTATCTCCCTATTTATTGATGCATTAATGCACACGGGAATACTCCTTTTCAAGGAAGACTGGGTTCACTGCCGGCTTCACCCAGCTTGGGAGACCCTGGATTTGCCTTTACCCCCTTCCTCCCTGCTGTGGGCTGAGCGGCCCCACCTTTCACTTACTCATCGATCATTCTTTATCCGAATCCCACCCGGTCCCGTGCTGGCGGGTGTGGGACACTAGCAAGGACTCCCAGTCTCGAGAGGACAGTCAGACCCCCAGAGGGTGGGTGCATTGATGGAAGAGGCGTGGGGCTAGGGGAGACGCCCTAACTCCCCACCTCCGGGTGGACAGCGTGGGGGAGGCGTCCCTGGAAGGAACCCTGGGAGCCACCAGGGAGGAGTGTGTGGGCCGGGAGGGGGCTCGGGCTTAGGAGGCTTCATCCGGGAGGCTGAATTCCCTAGATTCCCTAGGATCGGGGAGCCGGACCCGTGAGCCAAGGGCTTTGGAGATGATCTGGCTGCCTTGTTTCATGAGCGACTTTTTCACAGAGTTACTGAGTGGTCAGCTCTGGGAGACTGAACAATGGAAAGCAAAACCAAAAATAAAACACCATCCGTTCCTTGAACTTGGCTTCGGAAAACACATGCTGTGTGACAGAAGACCAGCCATCTTCCTCGTACTAGAGCGGAGGCCCGTGCACATTCTAGAAGAGTTCTTCGGGATCCCTTCCTTTCCTCCTCCCACCTCTTCTCTCTTCCTTTTCCTCTCCTCTCCCCTTCCCTCCTTCCTCTCTTCTTTTCTCTTTCTCTTTCTACCTTTGAACTTTCTTTTTTTTAATGTTTATTTATTTATCTTGAGAGAGAGAGAGAGTGAGCAGGGAAAGGGGCAGAGAGAGAGACACACATAGAATCTCAAGCAGGCTCTAAGGTATCAGCATGGAGCCCGATGCGGGGCTCAAACTCATGAACCACAAGATCATGACCTGAGCTGAAATCAGCTGTCAGATGCTTAACCGACTGAGCCTCCCAGGCGCTCCTGCCTTTGAACTTCCATAATGGCACTTTTCATCGCTTGTCCAGGAGAGACATCTGGGACCCCGGCACGTGCCGTGCATGTGCTAAGTGCTGGGAATAGGTGCGAACCCGGATGTGAGACCGTTGTCATGGAGCTCGCCGTCCAGTCTGTTGGCTGGGGGACTTTATTACTTTATTTCTAGAATACTCACTGAGGGTGGGTGGGACTCACCTGGAAACCCGGTCTGGCCACCCCAGGCCACTGTCGCATCTCTCTGACATTTGAATCAGTTACCCTAATTGCCTTCACGTTATCAGAAGAGGGAATCTCTTAACCAAAGTCCTTGACCAGCCCCCGCTGTCTGGGTGTTTGTCCTGTCTCACTGGCGCTGCGAAACCGTCACGTTTGGGGACTTGAGGTGACCGATTCCCCGATTATTTTAAAGGAATTCCTTAAGCTGTGTACCCAGTGCTTACACTGGGACGAAGGCCCTTCCCGCTCTGTAACGGTTCCTCTAGCACATCCGAAGGGTAGGATTTCTCTGATGGTGACTGTTGCCTTTTCGCAGTGACACTGATAACAATTGAAACATTGTTATCAATAACATTGATGACATCGATAAGCTCTTGAAAGCTTGCTGAGCGCTCTCGCGTACTTGGGCTGACTCGATTCTCATGAGAGTCCTACCAACTGGAGTCACCTGTCTCTGTTACAATGAGGAAACTGAGGCCCAGAGAGGTTAGGGGATGCGCTCAAGGTCACACAGCTAGTAAGTGGTAGAGCAGGGGACCCTCGTGCTGGGGCCACCTGACTCTATTACCAATGAATTTGCGTTGCTCAACCCAAGGAGTCTTTTATTTATTTATTTAATTCATTTTATTTTTGAGAGACAGAGAGAGACAGCGCGAGCAGGGGAAGGTCAGAGAGAGAGGGAGACACAGAATCCGAAGACAGGCTCCGGGCTCTGAGCTGTCAGCACAGAGCCCGACGCGGGGCTCGAACCCACGAACCGCGAGATCAGTGACCTGAGCCGAAGTCGGACGCTCAACCGACTGAGCCCCCCAGGCGCCCCCTAAGGAGTCCTTATTGCGCGCTCGATTCCGGAGGAGAGCAGGTGCACGGGCGGGAGCGGCGGGACGGAGGCTGGCCTCCGCAGGGGCTTCCGTCTGGGGAGTGCGAGGGACGGAGCACCGAGTCGTGGAGAGAACAGGGAAGGACCGTTTCTGCTCGTCCCTCTGTCCCCTTGTTTAGATGAGTCTTCATTCCTTCAGGAAAGAACCGTGAGCCGTGGGGGGATGGAGGGCGGCCGAGGCCCTCACCGTGTCCCGTTGTGACGTTCCGCCAGCAGGCGGCCTGACGCGGGACGCGTCTGCAGGTATGAGGTCCCAGTCCCTCTGCCGTGGGAGGGGAGGGAGGGAGGGCAGGCCCCGAGGCCGCGCGGACCGCACGCCGTGTGCAGAGGGGCTCGTGTGTTCCTTTCCCCGGCCTGGACTCTGAAGTCAGAAGCTGTGGCCCCTCGAGGTCCTGCGTCAGACGGAAGGTGCCCGATAATGGGACTGGTTTGAACGGTGGCTTTTGCACGGCCGTGGCCTGTATTAGAGAAGATACGGCCAGATAATTCCTGAGCAGAGAAGAACCTTTAAGGTCTGGGGAATCTCAGGCTCAGAGAGGGCGGGCGGTTTTCCCAGAGTCACACAGCCGCGCCTAATTGTTTTTGCGGACGTCGACTTGAGGATGAGAAATAGATTTCTCTGCAGCTGCTTCCTGAGGTCGCTGGGACACGTGGCGAGGAATTTCTGACTCTGGACGGCTCTGCCGTGTGAGCCGTGCGTCCCTCCCGGTGTGGGCGGCTGGAGGTCTGCGCCCCGGCAGCCCCATGCCTGCTGCCCCCAAAACGTGGGTGATGCTAGAGAGACACGGGAGTGTCCGGCTGTGTTTGGGGGCCCAGACGTTTAGAGGGGAGTTTGGGGGGGGACCTCTGAGGTTGCGCCAGCACATAGCCATGACCTCCACGTGGGGCATTCCGGTCGTGTGGCAGGTGCGGGGGGCGTCCCGATGTTTCTGGAAGGTTTGGCCCACGAGGCAGCTGGCGGGCCGTGATGCAGACTCCGGGTCCTCCCAGGCCTACGGATCAGAGTCTCCAGGGCGGGACCGGGAATCTGCATTTTGAACAGGCTCTGGGCTCAGCCGCGTTGTGACCCCCCCTTCCCCCACCCCTGCTCCGGGCTGGAGCTGGGATGTGGTTCAGATCTCGAGCCGGCCTCCCCGGGCCGCCTGACCTCCATCCAGCGAGCTCTTTCCTCTCCCTGAGGAATAACGCCCCTGCCGTGTTAGGTCACCGTCGCCTACCGTGGAGGAAGTGTTCGGTGCCCAGCGAGCGGTGGCCTTGACCGGGCCTGCCACGCAGTGGGCAGGGCAGGGTGTGACTCGGGGCCCGGAGCGGGTGGGGTGCCCGGCCAGGACGGGCAGGGGCCCCCTGCAGGAGGGTGGGCCTGTGGGGGTGAGGAGGGGGCCGCGTTGAGGGCCTCGAGGCTGCAGTTTGGGGAAGAGCCTGTGGGGCTACTTGGAAACGGTGTCTTCTTTGCCTTCGCCCCAGGTGCACGGGCTCCAGAACGAGGGCGCCCAGAACGGGGTCCAAGCGGGGCCCAGGCCCACGTGCTTGCCTTTCAGCCCGGGCCCCCCTAGGAGCCTGTTGCCATTTTCCTGAGCGGTGAGCGTGGCCCCGGCACCCTGAGCACAGGGGAGGAGGGCCGGTGACCTGGAAGGGGGTTGCCAAGGAGACAGAGGCCGGGAGTACGTGTGTGCGTGGGTTGGGGGGACGCTGGGGAGACGGCTCACGTAAGTCCCACGGGAGGCACCCGCCGGGCCGTCCGCGGATTATTGGAAGGAAACGCTCCCTTTCTGTTGACTGGTGTTGGAGGAACTTCCCTTCCCTCCCCTGACTTCTCCTTGCGAAGGGGTCTCCTCCTGCCAGACTGGTTCTGCCTCCCCTTGCTGCTGTCTGCCCACCCCTCCCCCCCGCCTGGCCCCCAACAGGTGCAGCACCCCCTTTAAATTTTTTTAACATTTATTTATTTTTAAGAGACAGAGACAGAGCGTGAGTGGGGGAGGAGCAGAGAGAGAGGGAGATACAGAATCGGAAGCAGGTTCCAGGCTCCGAGCTGTCAGCACAGAGCCCGACGCGGGGCTCGAACCCACAAACTGCGAGATCATGACCTGAGCCGAAGTCGGACGCTTCACCGACTGAGCCACCCAGGCGCCCCAAAAGAGGAGCTGTTTGAAGGACACAGGGCCCTTCCTGCTCCCTCATGTGTCCCCAGGGCTTGTCTTTTTGTAGCTGGGCCTGGACCCTGGAAAGCCGGCCGTATCCTGGGCCCCATGCTCTGTGTGAGGCCACCCAGGTGTCACTGGGCGCATGCGTCCTGGTTCTCCTCTGACCACCCGCCCGAAAATGACCGCGAGTCCCAGGGAGCTGGACGCAAGGGCTTTGTGCCCCCTCCCGCCACAATACCCTCCTGTGTACCCGCACGCACAGGCCCAGCCCCCCGAGGCAGTCGTGGGCAGAGCTGCCTCCTTCCTCCAGGACTCGGTCATCCACATGGTCGACAGGTGAGGAAGCTCGCTCCCCTCAGATGCTGTGCTGGGACAGCAGGGTCCTGGCTCTCTCAGTGGGCTACCCCACCTCCCGTACACCTGCTCCAGGACCGTGTGTGTGTGTGCATGCGCGCGCTTGCGAGCAACTGAGCCCAACTCTGGGCATGTGCTTGGAAATCAGCGCACCCTCCAGCGCCAAGGTCCACGGGTGGGTGTGGGGGTGTGTGTGCCATGTGAACGGACAGCCCGTGGTCCGTGCGGGGGGTGGGGCGGAGCTGTCACCGGCCCGGGGAGGGACAGGCAGGTCTCCCTCAGGGACGGCTGTTTCTAGGGGCTGCAACCAGGAGCCGTTGCTTCTCCCCCCGCCTGATCTGGACGGTTCCCCTTCATCCCTCCTGCGTCACTGTGTGCCCCGCCCCCGCCGCACAGTCCTCCCCTCCCTCCCCCGCCGCCCGGCGTGGGTTGTAACAACAGGTGCCACGCTGTGCAGGCCATACCCACCCTCGTTGGGCTCCCACTCATCTGAGCGGCCTCTTGCCCCCGCCTCACAGACAGGCTCCCGGAAGGTGGGTGGGAGAACACGGAGCTGTCGGTCTGGACCAGCCCGAGCCTTCTGCTTCCTGGAACAGCGTAGAAGTGTCTCACCTGCGGGACGCCAGTCCCCACCCTCTGTGTCCTGCAGCCGCCCGCTGAGCTCAAGCCAGACTGAAACATGGGCCAGTCAGGAAGGGACTGTCGGCACCAGCAGAACTGGCCATGCTGAGCTCAAGCTCGCAGAGGTGGCCCTCCTGGTGCCCTCCTCCCCGGCCCACCCGCAGCCCCGTTCTCTCACCTCAGGGCCCAGGGGTCATTTCTGGAAGCCTCTGATGCCCGCCCCACCTGCGTCGGGCTCCCCACACTGGCCGCTGGCCTGGTTTCCGCTCCCTGGCGCGGACACCACCGTGCGCGTCTCTGAGCGCATCCGGGGCGTGGGGAGCCCTCGGCGCTCGGTGCCAACACCGCGGTTTGGCTACCAGATGGAGGATGTTGGAGGTCGCGGGAGCCCCAAGTATATATCTCATACAGTGCCCTCGTTCGAGGGGGGCTGCATCAGCCTAGGGCTTTCCTGGGGGGGGGGCGGGCGGCGGCTGCCGGACAGACGCCGGGTCCCTCGGTGTGGGAGGATGGGGTGTTCTGCCAGACAAGGGGTGCCTGGAGCCCGCAAAGTGGTTCTGGCCCCGGGGCCCCCGAGTCGCAGTGGGGAGTCCGAAGGAGACGATTCTGCCTGGCTCTTTCCAGTTGTTTCTTGGTTTCCTGTCATCTGCTGGGGACTCGAGGGGAACTTTGTCCCTGCATGTGCCGCACTCATTATATGAGATATTTAATCCGTGGGGGGTGGGCAGATATGGTGTTGTTCTCAGGGGGC
Source organism: Cryptoprocta ferox (assembly GCA_028646485.1). Lineage (NCBI taxonomy): Eukaryota > Metazoa > Chordata > Mammalia > Carnivora > Eupleridae > Cryptoprocta > Cryptoprocta ferox. The sequence continues at coordinate 125,548,921 of CM053576.1, read as the reverse complement.
GCTTTGTCGTCCTAATTTAAACTAAATTTTTAGGGAGCTCCTGGGTGACCCAGTCAGTTGAGCATCTGACTTCGGCTCAGGTCATGATCTCCTGATTCATGCGTTCGAGCCCCGCGTCAGGCTCTGTGCTGACAGCTCGGAGCCTGGAACCTGCTTCGGATTCTGTGTCTCCCTCTCTCTCGGCCCGTCCCCCACTCACGCTCTGGTTCTCTCTCTCAAAAATAAGTGAACATTAAAAAAATTTTCATAAACTAAAATTTTAGTATCTCTTACGGAAAATTCATAAACTTTAGAAGGAAACCAGTAAAGCAAAATAATACTCCCCATAATCCCACGCGTCCGTTCTGGTATAAATTTTAGGCTTCTTAGCATAACGAGTCCAAGCGCCAGCAAAGCCCCTGTCCCGTGGCCCAGCCCCCAGATGTGGCCCCCACGGAAACCCGAGGAGGTGTCGTCGCGGTGAGCCCTGTGTGTATATGGCGGGGGTGTCTGCACAGCCTCTCGAGAGCCGGAACGGCCTCTGCCTCTCGCCCTGGACTGTGTGCTGCGTGGGACCCTCATGCCTCAGATGGCCTTTCCCCTCTTTTCCGTAAGACCGTGCGTGTACATGCATTGTATGTGCACACGTGTGCATGTGGGCATCTGTGTGCGCGGGTGCACGTGTGTGTGTGTGTGCCTGTGGGGGGTCATGTCTAGATCTATGTGCATGCTTGTGTGTAAGTGTGTGCGTGTGCATGTGTGTGCACACATCAGTGTCAGCGTGTGCATGTGGGCATCTGCGTGCACAGGTGCATGTGTGTGTGCACACATGCGTGTATGATGTATGTGCCCGTTGGGGGCATGTATATATCTATGTGCATGCTTGGGTGTAAGCGTGTGCGTGTGCATGTGTGTGCACACATCGGTGTCCGCGTGTGCATGTGGGCATCTGTGTGCACGGTGTGTGTGTGTGAGCACACATGCATGTGTGATGAATGTGCCCGTGGGGGGCGTGTGTAGATCTTTGTGCGTGCTTGTGTGTGTGTGCGTGTGCGCACACATCGGTGTCCGTGTGTGCATGTGGGCATCTGTGTGCACGGTGCATGTGTGTGAGCACGCGTGCATGTGTGATGTATGTGCCCGTGGGGGGCGTGTGTAGATCTATGTGCGTGCTTGTGTGTGTGTGCGTGTGCGCACACATCGGTGTCCGTGTGTGCATGTGGGCATCTGTGTGCACGGTGCATGTGTGTGAGCACGCGTGCATGTGTGATGTATGTGCCCGTGGGGGGGCGTGTGTAGATCTATGTGCGTGCTTGTGTGTGTGTGCGTGTGCGCACACATCGGTGTCCGTGTGTGCATGTGGATGACAGATGTGATCCTCATTTACTGGAGGGCGGGGTGCGTTGTCCGGTCCTCCTCTCAAGGGGTCAGTGAGCTTCGGTGACCCCGGCGGCCTCGCTCGGGAGCCTCCTGACCCCCCCCTTCCAGCGAGCCCTCCTTCCCCGAGCTCGAGCTCAGGGCGGTTGTTAGCATTTCTCGCGCGGTGTCGTCAGTATTTACTGGTGGCCGTGGGCTGCCCCCCCTCGGCCCGCGGTCCCTGGGGCCCCGGCGGCGGTGGCCTCCTCGGGAGCGGCCTCCGGCACGATGCCGGCCCCCAGGGCCCGGAGTCAGCGGCCGTGTGTTTGGGCTCGGACGCTCGGACGCTGATGTGTTTCCTGAGCTCCGCCGCCGCCTGCACCCGCGGCTCCAAATGGCATTTCAGGAATTGAATTACATTTCGGTCCTTGCAGAATCCAGGAGTAGATCATTTGATTGTATCTGTTGGAAGTCATTGCCACAACCGGCTTCCTTCTCTTAGCCAACATCTATCCCGAGTGGGGAGGGAGGGCAGGGGATGCCAGCACGGCTGGATTTTCCCACAAGCGTGTGTCGCAAACTGGCAGCGGCCCCACCTTCCCCCCACCCCGCCCCAGGCTGGGAGAGGCTGACGCCCTGGAGGCCGCCTCCAGGCAGGACCCAGGGCGGCACTGCCTGTCCCGGTGGCCGAGCCTGCCCAGCGCCAGCGGCCAGACCTCGACCCGCTGAAGATGCCGCTGCAGGGTGGCGGCCGGGAGAGCTTTCTCCAGCCCCGTGGGGGCGGGGCACGGAGCCGTCGCGCTGGCCTGGGAAAGTCACCTAATGCCCGCGCCTCGTTTCCGTCCCCATCTGGCCTTTTAGGGGTGTGTTTCCTCGGAGGCTCACACTTTGCCCAGGCGTCAGCGGCCGTGCCTGGCTGCTCTTCCCTCGACCCGTTGGGAAATTCTCTCTGGGTTTCCCAGCCTCATGGTATCTGTAGAAATTTCCGGACGCTCTTCCTGGCCCTGCAGGGTGGCTGCCTTCCTGCTGGGCCAGGAGGCTGGGGGCTGGGTGAGTGCAGACCCTTGCCCTGGGCTCCCATTTGGGTTCTTGGTGGTGGGAATGGGGGCTGCAGAGAGGTGGGGACCGTGGGTCCCCGGCCCAGCAATGGGCAGGGAGTGGGTTTCAACCCCAGCGTGCTTCCTACCCCTGCCACTTCCAGAAAGTGAGTTTTCCTAAGGGGCGTCAGAGCGCCTCTTCCAGAAAGCCAGCTGTCAGCCCCCTCCGGCTCCGCCTGCCCCCCGCCCCGTGCTCCAGCCCGGTCCTTGTCCCTTTTCTTGCTGTCGGCTTGAGGAAGTCAGAGCCAGAGGCGTGGGGTCAAGCTTGGAGAGATCCAGGCCGATGGCTGGGCCTCCGATTTCATCTCCCAGTAGGGCCCCGGCCCCGGTGTTGGGCCTGGGGCTGCCTGAGCACAACCGGGCTCCTCCCTAGGAAATGAGAATCGGGCCAAACACAGAAGTCGATAAAGTTGATAAAATTGATAAAAAGGTGCTTTGGTGTGTGGTTGTTTTAACGAGTAGTTCTGGATGCGTGTGCCCTTGGGCTTCCTGGCCGCGTTCTAGTTCAGTTCCGGTTGACTTGAATTTGCTGCGAGCACCACCTGGTGTGAGAGCTGGTTCCAGAACTTTAGGCACCCCCCCACCCCACCCCTGCCCCCCCGGGGAGGGGCTCACCCCCCCACCCACCCCTGTCCCCCGGGAGAGGCTCACATCCCCCCCCCCCCCAGGGGCTCCCAGGGCGGGGCAGTCAGGCTCTGGTGTGGCGGAAACCCTCGGAGGGGGTCCCTGAGGCCTCCAGGGAGGGATTTTGTCATTGGGAACCGTCCCTTATTAATCAAATAGTAATGAATACGCCGTGTGTGGATCCACCGGGAAGGTTGAAAGTGAGCTAAAAGGAAACGTAAGTTCAGCCAGGCCAGAATGACCTCTCCTGTGAGAAGTTCGGCGTATGGCTGTGAAAACAGAAAAGCCTTTGGCCTCATTGGCCACCCCCGGTGTGTCCTTGAAACCTGTCTCGCTCCTTGAAATGTGCTCCTTAACATTTTGGAAAAAACAACTTTCTCCTTCTATATATAGCCCTTATCTGGAGGTGCAGCCACATACCGGGCCACTTATCTTCAGCGAACTACTGGGCTGGGCCCCGGGGGTGGTGGGGACTCAGGTATTGGACTTGGCATTCTGCCCGCGTGGAGCGAAACACGTGTCTTTCGGCCCTCGGAGGAGATTGCTGGGCGCCCTCCTGGATGTCTCCTTCCCCTTAGATGTGACACTTGCCCTTTCCCAGCGCCACCACTGGTTTGACTCCGGTTCCCAGCAGCCCTAGAGCCCAGGGGGGCGTGTGGTGGAGGACAGAGGGCCAGCACGCATGCGTCCCCGTGTGCCCACAGGTGCTGGGGGAGGGTAGGATTTCGGCCTGGCATGTGTCTGGCCCGCCGTGTGTATTTGTCCCCGTCTGTAGAAGCTCTAGGCCCGTGTGCACAACTAGACAGTGTCGTGAGGGGTGGGTCCAAACAGGGTCCCACATGTAGGACGGAGGGGTGACTGTGAGTGGCCCTTCGACAGGCAGGCTTGTGATGCCTGGACACTGAGGTCAGGCTCCGGGCATGGGGGTCTGTCTGGGGATGTGATCCGGGGGCACCCTGCTCCCGGGGTCCGGAAGGGCTGGCTTGCAGGTGGCAGCCATGTTGAAGAAGGATTGGATTCCAGTTCTGACCTTGCCGCTCACTTTGGCCTTCATCCTGCGGTCCTCAGTTTCCCCGCCTGTGAGGCGAAGGGGCCCATCTGGGGCTGCGTTACAGGGCTGACCCTTTGCGGGTGGGGACTCCAGGTGGTACCTCTTAGGGTGCAGGATCCGGTGGTGAGCCAACGAGGGGGTCAAGGGAAGGGGTGTTCCCTGGGGTCCCGGAACTGGTAAGGCAGGTTTCGGCAACAGCATGAGGTGCGTGTGGCCCTGCTGTTTGCACTTTGGGGGGTTGTGGGTGCGGCTGGCTCCCGGGTGGGGAGGAAGAACCAGTGTGGGTACCCATTGGCCCCTGGAGCTGGGCAGACGGGCCGGGCTGCCGTCCATATCTGCCCCGGGTCCGGCCAATGTTCTAGGTCAAGGCCCGGTTCTCCTCTGGGTCAAGCTTTTCTTAGCAAACCGTTCACCTCGTTCGCTTTGTGGCTCTGCGACCTCTGAGCGCAGTCTCCCCTGGGCTGTGAGGCCCCACGAGGCTCACTTGGTTCTGGTGCAGGCAGGGGTGGTCTCGGGCCAGACGGCAGTCCCGGGGTATCCCCCGCCCCAGTGCCCTCAGCCCCAGCCCAGGGGTCAGCAGGGAGAGGGAACTGCGGGGCGGCCGAATCCTTCTTCCCATGGCCAGTGGGTACTAGCCTTCATTTCCGGGCAGCCTTCCGCTCCCCCTCCTCACCCCGTGCTCCCCATTCTCCCTGTGGGGTTTCTCTGTTTACGTAGAGACCACCTGAGGGGCCGGCTGAGGTGCCCGGGAAGTCCCCTCTGTTAGGCCTGGGGGGGATGGGAAGGGGGGGCTCACCCTCAAGGGGGCAGCGTGCCCTGTAGGGGGGGCCTGGCTTCCTGCGATGCTGCTTTCCTGCCCCTGTGGCCCTGCGCCCGGGTTTGGTCCCTGTCCTGTTCTGGAGACCTCGGTGCACCGGCCGGCTGCCCCGTCTTCAGGCCGAGACTTTAGAGCAAAGGGACAGGACGCACTGTGGTCATCGTCTTTCTCTTACATGAAAGCTGCTGCGATGCCAGGGGGCCGGTGAGTGGTCTCCGTCTAGCGCCCCCAGCGGTTGCGACTTCACTTCTGCTTTATCTCTGTTTCTGCTCATTCGCTGAAGATCAGAGAGACTGCATTTCCTCGGCGTGAGCCACGCGGGCGAGCCAGGCGGCGCTGTGGGTGCTGCTGGCCGAGGTGGGGGCGAAGGCTCGTGATGGGCACCTCATTGGGGCGCCGCTGGATTCCTCTGGAGTATGCTGAGCACTCACTCGGTGTCCTTCATCTATTATTAAGCACCTGTTGTGTTCCAGACACTGGGGCCATTGTGGGGGATCCGTGAGGGGCAAGGCTTGATGCCCGGGACCCTCCGGTTCGATGGGGAGACAGGTGGCCAGGGCGCCAGGGACCCCATCCCTCGCTGGGCCAGAAGCAAGCCTGGTCTGGGAGAAGGCAGCCAACTTCAGGACCCCCTCCCCTGCTCTGGAAGCCCCCTGGGGCCCCTCCCCTGCCCTCCTTCCCTTCAGTCCTCCCCCCCACCCCCAGTGAGCCGAACAGCACTACGGGGGCTCTCCCAGAACGGGAGTGCTTTGCCCTCCAGGGAGAAGGTCTCAAACTGGGGTGACACCGGGTGCCCCAGAGCCACACCCATAAGCCAGTCCTGAGTGGCTGAGGACACCCTGGAAGGGAGAAGGGCCTTGGGCAGGTGGGGTAGCAGGCCCCGGGGAGGGCGGGAGGCAAGACTCGCTACTGGATGGGGAGGCGGGCGAGGAAACTGAGGCCCAGGGTCCAGGAGGGGGCAGAACGGGGCATCTGAGCAAGCTCTGTGTTCACGGTGACACTAGCGCGTCTCCATGAATAAGACATGTGGTGGACGGAGGCCTGGAAGTATCGTCGTCAGCCTCTGACTGATAATAGCAGAATTAAAGTTTAATGTGATCTAACGTGATGAGTGACAGGAGTGTTCCTAGAAACCGGAGACTGGGTGGAGGTGGGACTGGATCTCTGTGTAGATGATATCATCACAACGTCCCCGGGAGCCGGTGGGTTTTTAATGTTCCAGACCTTCAGGCCAAGGAAATAAATAAGGTCTCTTTGTTCTGGGGGGTGCTGGGGGTCCCTTAGTCTTCGCCACCTTGTGCCCCAGCTCAGGGCTCAGAGTCACACACACAGCATTTCTTCTTGGGCAGAGCCCCTGCCGCCCTGGGACCCAGGACCCTGGAGGCGGGCACCCCAGGACCCGCCGCCCCTTCTCGCCCAGGTTCTCCACCAGCCTTGCGGAGCTGGGACTCCTCCCACCTGGCCCTCGGCCTTCTGGAACCAGAAGGGCCTCCTGGGCCCATGGGGAAGCTGGGAGCCCTGGTCTGGCCCGCGGCACCTCCCCAGAGAGCTGTGATGCCCGTTCTCTGGGCGGCCCGGCCACCGCACTTGGGATCGCGCTGTTTCGTCCCCGGGTTGCTTATCTGGGTCAAACCTTGGGCCTTCAGAGTCCAGGCCCCCCGCTTTCCTGGGCTCCTGCAGAATTGACTTTCTGTGCATTTTAGCCTTGAGGTCTATGTTTTCCCCTTGGGCCTCTAGCACAATCCAGCTTGGACGGGTCCCCAAGTCCCCAAGCCTCCCAACTGGCTATTCCAGGAGCTTCAGGCAACCTGGTTGGGTTAGCAAGCCTGCTGCTCCCCATGATTCCAGGCCTTCCCCCCCTCCTTCCCTTCCTTCCCTCCCTCCCTCCCTCCTTCCCTTCCTTCCTCCCTCCCTTCCTTCCCTTCCTTCCTCCCTCCCTTCCTTCCTTCCTTCCTTTCTTCCCTTTTTTCCCTTCCTTCCTTCCTTCCTTCCCTTCTTTCCCTTCCTTCCCTCCTCCCTTCACTCCCTTCTTCCTTCACTTCCTACCTTCCCTTTCTCCTCTTTCAGGGTGTCCTAGATCTTCCCCCTGGCTCACTGGGCCATGACTTTGAGGTCAGTGGGGCAGAACACCAGAGCCCAGGGGACACTGGACGGCATAAAACTCTTACTTTAATTAGAAGAATTATGTAACAATATACCCAAAAGTTGGCAAGATATAGGAGAAAGAAAGAAAGAAGGAAGGAAGGAAGGAAGGAAGAAAGAAAGAAAGAAGGAACCCTGCCTGTGGCCTTCTAACACACTTGCTCACCCGTGCATGTTCCCTTCGAGTCCTCTTGTCTTCATTGCAAAGGGTGACCCCTGGCTTGCAGGGGTGCCTGCTGACAGCCCTTGCAGTCTTTCCAATTACAGTGGGGGGGCGGGGGTGCTCACTCACCTTCTCGCGGAGCGCAGGACACAGGCGTGGACGTCTGCCTTGCGCTCGGGGAGCTGACTGCCCAGACCGTGGGCGCCATGCCGGGTGTGGGTGCAGTGTCGCCCTAAAGCAGACCCCCCCCCCCCGCCAGGAGCCTGCAGGGAGAGGGGCACTGGTATTCAGTTCAAAGATGAAACGTGGGACAAGAGTCCAAGTGGAGGCAGGGGCAGAGTGTGGAGGCATGGGGGTGTTGGGTGTTGGCTTTTGACTGGATGGTTCTGAGAAGGCTTCTTGGAGGAGCCCCTTGGAAGGGACTGGGAACTGTGTGTCGGCAGCCATAGGGGTTGGACAGAGAGGAGGCGGAGGACCTTGCCTGCCCAATGGTACAGAGCTGGCGTCCTGACTGCGTCTCCTCCATCCGAGTGGAAGCTCCGTGGGACAGGGACTCTGCTGCGCCGGTCACCACACAGAATGAGTTGCCTTCAAGTGTTGATCGGAAGGATGTGGACACAGGCAGGTGTCCACGTAACAGAAGGGATTCGTGGGCTAACTGCACAAGGGTGGGTGGTCTTTGGGGGAGATCTGGGCCCAGAGGGAAATCAGGGATCTCTTCCCTAGTGAGCTGTCTTTGGGGAAGAAAATCCGACAAGGACAAAGAGGCGGAGGCGGTGGGTAGAGAATAACTGTCCATAACCCCAGCACGACAGGTGATATTCTGGTGCGTGTCCTACCCCAGGACGCCCTGCGGGTACATATTCCCAGAGATGTAATTTCGTACCTGAGCTCATTCTTAGATACTGTTTGAAGACCTGCTTTGTTCAGTCAGCAACACTTTGTTCTCTGGAGAATTCACCAGGCTGGATGGTATCAGTAAGGAGCCCGTCCTGCCTGGACATTCTATTGCTCGTCCGAGGGATGGGGGCCTGGGGCGCTTTTCTTGTGCCTGGAAGCTGTGTGTCAGAGCCGTCCAGGGGAGGAAGCAAGTACAGAGCCAACTGGGCAGAGGGAAGGGGAACGACAGTCACCCTATTTCATATCGTGCAGGAAACTCAAGGCAAAGCTGTCACACAAGATGCAGAAAGAAGAACATAGATTACAACCACCGCATCGTCTTTCATGGTTCTAATAATAACTCCATCGGGGCGCCTGGGGGGCTCAGTCAGTTAAGCATCTGAGTCTTGATTTTGGCTCAAGTCATGATCTCATGGTTCGTGAGTTCGAGCTCCACATTGGGCTCTGTGCTGACCGCATGGAGCCTGCTTGGGATTCTCTCTCTCTCTCTCTCTCTCTCTCTCTCTCTCTCTGCCTCTCCTTTGGGCATGTGCTCCATCTCAAAATAAATAAACTAAAAAAAAAACCAGTAACTCCATCATTGTTTGCTGGGTCAAACATGAGGTCTGAAGTCAGAATCCTCCTGGATGGAAGCCCAGATTGTTCTGTCCGTGGTTGTGTGACCTGGGGCAGGTAGATAACTTTCAGACTATGGTTTCCTCACTTGTGCCCCGGACCCAGCACCTCCCTTGGAGGGTTTGAGAAAAGGAGACCCAGGAAACGGTCTCCGTGACAGCGCCTTATGCTCAGCAAACATTGGCTTCCTTTCTGCCCTCCTTTTGTATCTGGGGGGAAAACAGAACAATCAGTTGCAAAACTATCAGTTAGTAAAATAATCAAGAGAGTAGTTAGAAGATAAATATTCATCTTAGCCATGACTGATTATTAAGATATAATTTTCAAAGATCTCATTCGTCCGGAAATGTTATGTTGGTGGTTTCAGAACGATATACATTTGTCCAAACTCACTGAACTGTATACATAAAAAGGATTAATTTTTGTATATGTAAATTACACCTTAAAGAACTTGCCTTTACAAAAAAAGATCCCGTTCTTAACGCCGATAAAGCGTATGAAAATACCCAGGTCGAGCATTAAGGGGAAATGTGCCTGATCTAGATGAAGAAAAAACCCGACATTTAAATATTTTGTTAATGGTATTTTTCTCCTTATTGCAAAAGGTATACATGTGAATTCAGCAGGTGTCTCATGAATGCCTGCTATGTGCCAGGCATTGTTCAGGCTCCTGGAAAAAAAAAAAAAAGAACCTCCTCCTTCAAGGAGGAGGCATTTAGTGGGAAGGAGTTGAGCAGGGTTATGGAGAGTGGCAGCATTAGAGGGAGGGGCTTTCAATTTGAGATAAGTCAGTGGTGGCAGATCTCATTAAGAAGGTGACTTTGGCTCAGTCGGTTAAGCGTCCGACTTCATCTCAGGTCAGGATCTCGTGGTCCGTGGGTTCGAGCCCCGCGTCGGGCTCTGTGCTGACGCTTTGAAGCCTGGACCCTGCTTCGGATTCTGTGTCTCCCTCTCTCTCTGCCCCTCCCCTGCTCATACTCTGTGTCTCTCTGTCTCTGTCTCTCTGTCTCTCTCTCAAAAGTAAATAAACATAAAAAAAAAAAAGAGAAGAAGGTGACATTTGAGCAAGTGTGGGGACAGCTGTCAGGGAGGGTGGTCCATCCAGAGCCAACACAAGACCCAAGGTAGGGGTGGGCATGGCAGGCATGAGGAGGGGCTCGGAGACCAATTTTGGAAACAAACCCCCCTAGCTGGGCAGGGCAGCCCCGGATCCCAGCACGCTATGCTTTGTAGTCTCAGGACTGCCAGCAAATGGATGTCTCATTCAAGTTCACTATAATGAGACTATATTTTTTACATATGGTGTTGTAACCTGTTTAACGTAACTTATTGACTACATTCTACCATTTTATTAAAATCCTCCTTTGTGGCCCGATTTTGCAGGCTTTGGCAATGATTTCATCCCTGGGTGTGTACTACTTATTCAACTAACGCCCTGCTGTTCAGCGCTGGGTCCTTCTAGAAGGCACCGTGGAGAGGTGGGGAGAGCGTAGGCTGCACCCACCCAGCCTGAATGGCCGGTGAGAGGTAGCCGAGCTGAGCCACAGCTGAAAGCGTGGTACCCCGTATGTCCAGACTTGCTGGGCACTGGGATTTATTCTATCTTCTCCGCTGCTTTCGTGCTCACCAGCGAGGTGTATGGGTAGTACTTGAAGATGCCACTGCCATTCTGCTCTCAGGGGAGCGCGTTTCCCAACACCGAGAACTCTGGCACCCGAGTGCCGCCGTGTTGGATGCCCCTCCCCCTCAGCGGGCACGTCCCCTTCCGGTCCTGTCAGGCGCCACCCTGATGCTCTGCACTCCTCCTGGCCCACATCCAAGCCCACCTGCTGGAAGCTTCCCTTCGGCTCAGCGCACGCACCTCATCCCTCCTACCTGAACCTTGTACTTGGAGAGTCTCCGGCAGATTAGCAACTTCAAGGTGGGGCCAAGTTATTCACCGTGTAACGCAAGCCCCAGGCCCAGGCCTGCCTGCCTCTCTCCCTTCTTCCGCTCCGCCCAAGCGCTGGGTTGGGCGCCGAAATACAAAAGTGGTTCTTCGGAAGGTCTGTTCTGAAGAGCTGTCAGCCCAGTTGTGGAAGGAAAACGGCTAACCGCCTAGAACATCCAAAGTCCCCCCGGAGGGCAGCTTGCAGCAGCGAGGGTGTCTGAGCCCCGTGCGGAGGGGGGGCTGCTGGCGAGGGGACACAGGCCCAGAGGCCTCCTCGCTTTGGGCCGAAGGTCATTTCCAGGCCTGTGGCCTCGTGTCCGCTTGGATGTTGGGGGCGAGGATGACACTGGCTCTTTGGGGGCAACTTGTTTGCTTTCAGGGCTCCCCGTGATGCTTTGTGACCTAGCGGGGGCCTGAGGGTGGATGCAGCGGTATGAACTCTCTGGTATTTTCCAGTGTGAGCTCTGCACCTGCCTGGCCCCCGGCAAAGTACAGGAAGGTATCATTTCATGTTTGGGTTTTTTGTTGTTGTTGTTCTTAAAGGCTGCTTTGAAAGGAGGTGTGGGGCTCATTTGTGCGAATAGTTGACATTTCCAAGGTGCTCAGGGCCAGTGAAACCTGGTTGCGGCTGTCAGTTTTTACCTCCGGTCGCCAAAGTAGGGTACTGTGCGGTCCTGGACCCGGTGGCCGGGCTGAGGTTCTGTCCGTTAGCCAGCTGGAGGGGGAGATGCGTCTCCTTCCAAGTGTTTTTGCTCTGGTTATAGATGTTAAACGCTCAGTGTCAAACAGGTGACAAATGCAGAAAAAAAGAAATCACATATAACCCGCAGTTCTACAATTCAGAGAAGTCAGGGCAGACGTCTGGGGCTGTTTCTTCTCTTTTTATTTACAGGGCGCCGAGGAGGCAGAGGCCTATCCTAACAGCTGCCTTACTAGGTATTCATTTCCCAGCCCACCTTTTCCGGTTCGTATCATATCATCCCATTTTCCTGTGTCATTAACAAGTATTTGTAAACTTAAGAAAAAAATTTTTTTTACTGTTTCTTTATATTTGAGAGACAGAGACAGAGCGCAAGCATGGAGGGGCAGAGAGAGAGGGAGACACAGAATCCGAAGCATCTCCAGGCTCTGAGCTGTCAGCACAGAGCCCGATGTGGGGCTTGAACCCACGAACTCACGAACTGTGAGATCATGGCCCGAGCTGAAGTCGGACGCTTAACCGACTGAGCCCCCCAGACAGCCCCATGTGTAAACTTTTTTAATGGAAAATCGCAGAAGGTCCTGGACGTGGACACGATTCTGTGCAGCCTCTCGTTCCACGGGAGGCAAACCTCTCGTGCCCCCTGCGACCTCCTAGGGATGTCAGGGGAGAGCAGGGCGGGGGGCCTGGATGCCACCCTTGTGAAGCCCCCACGCGCCCGCCTGCCTCCTTCCACTGCCAGCACATGCGAGGCTCCGGCACCCAGGCTGCGGCCATCCACCTGTGTGGATGCGTGATCCCAGACACCGGATTTGACATCCGGGAAGACCCTGCCTCCCTCTTTTCTGTTTGTAGAAGGCCCTTCGCTGTGTGTTTCTCAGAAACACCGTGAAGATGGGCGAGGAGCCAGGTGTGGGGGTGGCTTTGATGGTGCGTGGCATGGGGGGGTGTCTGCGGGTGGCCGCACGTGAGGGCACGCAGAGCAGGCTCCCCACGACCTTACCCTGCGAATCCAGGGGGCACGGCATGGCGGTGAGTGCTGAGCACTAGTGAGAGCCTCACAGACCCCAGTGACCCGCCCCGGAGGCCTTGAGCGGTGGGCCCACGGTTGCCCCCGCACGAATGTCAGTGTGGCTGAGGACAAGCAACTGGAAGGCCATTACATTCCAGAAGCTCTGGTCGGTTGCAAAGACGAGCTGGGGCGCCTGCGGGGCTCAGTCTGTTTAGCGTCGACTCTTGATTTCGGCTCAGGGCATGATCTCACTGCCGTGAGTTCGAGCCCTGCATGGGGCTCTGCGGTGACAGCAGGGAGCCTGCTCGGGCTTCTGTCTCCCCCTTCCTCCGCCCCTGCCCCCCTCAAAATAAATAAATAAACTTAAAAAAAAGAAAAGAGGAGCTGAAGATACGGTGAGATTTAACAGGGTTAACGGCGAGCTCTGTGCTCTGGTTGATGTACAGACTCGCTCATTCATGAGTGTGCGGGTTTGAGAGGAAAATAGAAAGATGTGGGAGGCTGGCGCGCTGCTGGGACCCGGCAGCTCTCACCCAGTCGGTCCACGCAGGGTGCGCCGCGGGCCCCCCACGCAGGACTCAGGAGCGGGCCCGGCCACCCGTGACCTCGGGGACAAGTCTCTCCTGTAGGGGAGGGTGGATCCCTGCCCCGGGGGCCCCCGGAGGTCCGGCCAGGAACTGTAATCCCCTCAGAAAAGCCCTGCACGATTTTAACCACACAAATGCCCCCACGCGGAAGGGGGGTGTGAACGCGGCCTGTGCACCTGTTTCCCTTCGCCGCAGTAAATTTGCAGTGAAAAAAGGAAAATCCAGCTCGTGGGCAGGAAGTGCGTGAGGTTGGCCCGGGGTCTGGAGACCCCAGGCTCCTTCGCTCGGGGGGCCGGCACGAAGGGGGGTGTGGGCAGGTGCGTGGAGAAGCCCTGGGTTTCAGCCTGCCCTCTCGGTGGGCCCGCAGCTGCCCCCTGGCCGTGGTGTGTCAGGGGAGTGCCTGGGCCCCTAGGGCCTGCGTCGCCCCCTGCCTGGGTGAGGGAGCTTCCTGGAAGGTCCCTGGCAAGACTGCTGCCTACAGCCCACCCCTCTGCGTGTCCTCCGTCTCCTTCTGCATGTCTAAGTCCTTCGCATCCGTCTCTGTGTAAATGTCACCTCCTCCAAGAAGTCTTCCCGGATCCTCAGGTAGGGCCGTAGGCCTCTCGGCACCCTGCGCTCGCTCTTCTCACGGCACGTGTCACGCTGCCCCACAACCTCCTGGGGCACTTCTGTGACCTCCTCGAAGGCAGGAGTTGTTCCGTAACACATAGGACAGTGTCTGGCATCTGCTAAGAGTTCAGTTAAATGGATTCCGAATAAGTGAACGGACACCTAAATAGCCCTTCGGTTCCAGCTCAGAGAGCAGCCCATCACCCTGACGAGAAGGTCAAGTGTGGGAACCACTGGGCGTCCTGCTTGGCCCAGGTCACCTGGGTCCCTGCACTGTAAGACAGAGGCAGCCCCCGTCCTCACGGGGACTAATGGGCCGAACGACAGGGCCAGGCAGGGGGCCCGCTGCGTCTGTCTGAGGTGTCTGGGGCCCCTGGGGGAGGCGCATCTAACTCTGAAATGCCAGGTAGGCCCCGGACCCAAACAAGGAGCCACTTACGGCTCCTTCAAAGATTCCTTGAAGATTGAGTGTTGCGCTTTGAACAGCAATGCAGGCCCGAGTCGGCCGAGCCTGGGGGGAAGTCTTGCCCGGGGACCTCGACTCTCCCTTCTTGCTCAGACCTCTGCCAGCCTCCCCCCCTTCTCCGGCCCTGGTTTCCAGGTAGGGAGGGTGAAGCGACACCGGGGATGTGACACTCTCTCCAGACTGTAATACACACTGTGTGGGGTGGATTGTTCCGTCCCCCCCTCACGGTTTGGCACCCGGTGTAGACTCTCCCTGCCCGGCAGGACTAAGGGACTGCGTTTGTCAGCCTGCCCCTCCTCCGCAGAACTCGGGGGGAGGGGGCAACACCTGGAGGTTCCCTGTGCCAACAAAACCCAACGTCAGCTGAGCTCTCTGATGAAACACTTGAGGCTTCAGTCTGCAGAAAAGACCCCCTCTTGTGGGATCTTAAAAAAAAGGGGGGGCCCAGAAGTCAATGGTTTCATGCCAAGTGTCAGCTAGAGAGAGGCCCCGGCGGCGTACCCTGCCCGTGCAGGTCGAGTGGAAAGTGTGGGTGCCCGCTGTCCCCGCCCAGGGCGGTGTCCACAACCAGCCGCAAAGGCGGTCCATCTTCCTCTTTCTTCCCCGGCCACACGGCGGGTCCCTTGACCCTCGAGGCTCATCCGGAACAATTGAAACTCGGTTTCCTAGAGCCCCTCCCCATTGAAGAGAGGCGTGGGGAGTGTGGGCTTGAGTGTGCAAGGCGTTCGACAGCAGCGGGAGTGCAGGGTGCGCCCTACAGGACCTCTGGTCCTTTATTTGGGAAGGACGGGTGAGCACTTTGGTCAGGGACGCCTCGCTTCGGGCAGGCGGTCGCCGGTTGGGAGGCAAACAACGGCGTGGCCAGCAGGGGGATGGATTTGTGTCGGGGGCTCTGCCCTCGGCACTGTTCACAGTCTGGCTGCCGGATTCTTTGTTGAGGTGGGGAGGGCTCCCCAAAGGAGATTTTGCGGTGTCCTCGGTGCCAGGAGACGGCCCCCACGCCCCAGCTGTAAAGGAACCAGAAATGTCTGCAGACCCTTCCAGATGCCCCAGGGGAGCCAAGTCACCCGCTACGTGAGAACACACCACACACACACACACACACACACACACACACACACAGGCGTGCATGCCTTTTTGTGAGTCGTTCTGGGTGAGCAAGCCTGCTCTATGGCCAGAATCAGCTTCCTGTTACTTGCCCACACACTTAAAAACAAATTTCCCTTCCATAAACAGACCAGCAACCACTGACCTCCATGCTCAGGGCGGGCAGAGGAGAGGAGAGGAGGGGCCCCCCAGGCCGGAAGGTCCTTTCTTCCATCAGACGCCACGCAAGATGCCCAGTGGTTCCCACACTCAACACTGCTTCACACCCAAGGAGTCGGGCGAGGGGCTGGAAACCTTGCCCAGGCCGGTGATGGAAGGACAGGGACAAAGAGGGACAAAGAGGGACAAAGACCGCCTGCTCATATCACACGGGACAGCTAACTCTGCAAAGAGAAAGCTCTCATACCTCACGCTGACTTTGAGGCTCTGGGCCAGGCTGGGCCCCGGGTCGGGGAGGTGGGGGAGACCTCAGTCCATCTACTGTCCCTTCTGTGTCTGGGGCCACAGACACAGATCAGCAGGTCCCTGCAACGTGTAGGGCTGTAAAAGCCAGCACCTGCCTGGAGTTTGGGGGCCTCCCGGAAGGAGGGACCGAGCTGGGGTCCTAAGGGAGGGGGGATCTCTGGGCACTCAGGGGGCGTTCTAGGCCAACAGACAGCTCGTTGGTGGCCCAGAGCCTGGGACTCGGACAAACCTCCCGGGCTCTCCTTCCCGATTGCGACACAAGCCGAGCGGACTGGAATCCAAGCTATAAAATTGGAGGCAAGAGGTGCAGAGACCCAGCTGCGAGCGGCCTCTGCTGAGCGCCAGCGCATGAAAGTGCTTTGCACATGTTCTTTGTCGCCGTCCCCCCAACACCCAGCAGAGCACCTGGGGCCCCAGAGGCGAGAACTTGACCCAGGGTCTGCGCAGCGGTGCGAGGCTAGCTGCGTCATGATTGATCCGGTGATTTTCGCTCGGAAGTGCAGTGTCCCAGGCTGAGCCCTGGAGGCCGTCTGGCCCCAGGAATCTGCATGCTAGCAAGGCGTGTGTCCCTGATGGGGACAGTGACTCAGAGCCCGGAGAGGAGTGGTCAGGAGGCTGTGGGTGAAAGGCCAGTCCTTGGGCGCAGATGCGTCGCCCCGGGCCGGGCTGTGATTTTCCATCTGATGCCGGGCTGATGTCACTCGTGGCTGCAGAATGGAAAGCAGTGTGGGCTGGTCTCGGGCGGGAGCCGTCTGCGGGGGGCGATGGCGGAGTCCGGGGGCTGCTCCGCAGAGCCGTGCCGAGCCTTTGGGGTGATTGTCGTGCTGTGGCTGTTGCAGGAGCCCAGGGGCTGCTCGTTTGTGGGGAACGAATAATTTATTTGTGTTTTCAGATGACTTATCCCTTCATCTCAGACGTGGCAGCTGAGCTCGGCACGCTGTGGGCTACTGAGTCAGTGGCTTTAGCCGGAGAACTTGACCTAATCCCCGTGGGCCCCGGGGCGCCTGTTTCCAGGCTGTTGGTTGCAGACCGCAGTTCAGGGGGGCCAGACCTCCCCCCTCCGGGCACTTTCCTTTCTGTCTGTGGGGAAATTATACTCTCTCTGCTGGCCGCCGCCCCAGGATGCATGGCCGCACAGTACAAGCTGGCTTTGGGGTCTAGAGTCCACCGGAAACTAGGACATTAATACCCACAGGGCGGGGCAGTTCTGTCTCGGTGGGGCTTTGTTTCCAGTTCCTGGGTGTGACCGGCTTGCCTTGTGCGATCACAGGCACCCTTGACCATGTCCGGCTTTCACAAGTGCCTGGGCCTGGGGCACTCCCCCCCCCCCCCGACCCCGATGCCCCCCAGTGGTGTCTCCCTGACACCAGCCTTCACACTCCCTTTCTTCCTGTCCAGCCTGCCAAGCTACTCTTCCTCCAAGTCCATTGCCCGAGAGCCCACCATGGCTCCCTAGTGCCGAAGCAAGGTGAACCCCGATGAGGGGGTGAAGCCTGATGTTCAAAGCCCTCTGTGACCTCACATCTCTTCCTCCTCGGAGCTGCCGGCACCCTGGTGCCTTCATTAAACGTTGACTGAGAACCCACCGCGCTGCTGGGGCTGTGGAGGTGGATCGCTGGGAGACGGGGCAAGGCTGAGCCTTCAGTCCAGAGGGGCCAGAGCCCCAGCAGATGGGTTACAGGCAGGCCACACAGACCTCCGGGGCCCCAGGAGCGGTGAGGAGCACCTCTGGGGCCCCAGCAGTGGTGGGGAGCAGGGAGGTTTCGTGGGAGGGAGTCTCCAAATTTTTGGCGTCTGTAACTTGCCTCACTTGGCTGACTGAGGCCTGAGTGTCAGGCCTTGAATGCTAAACCACAAGGGTCTGGGGGTGTGGGATCTCCAGGGGCTTCAGTTGAGGGGGAGAGGCCGGCATCCGGTGCCCGGCCCAAGGAGACCACTCTGCAGGCAGCCTGGCCCGAAGCCCCTCTGTCCACCCACCCTTCCTGCCTCGGCCCCGCCCCACCTCAGGCCCTGCCATTTGCACTACCTTCCATTTTCATTGCTTAATTACACTTAGATACTTAATGTGCCACTTTCCTTGCTCCTTCAACGATCCTTGAGGGCCAAGTTTAGTCTCTGGCGTCCATGTGGGGGCTGGGGAAGCATGGCCTGCAGGCCCGGTGGCCTCGGTTGGCACCCGTACTGCCTGGCTGTGGGACCTTGGGAATGCGGCTTACTGTTTCTGAGCCTCGGTTTCCCCATTTGTCGTTGGGGGTGGTGACCCCAAGAGTGGGACGAGGTGTGGATATGCCCAGAGGTCCTGAGGGAGAGCCTTCAATGCTGTGTGTAGACTCCAAGTTCACGTGCAGGGCCTCGAAGAGCACCCGTGTGATCCATTGCTTCCGGTGGTTCTCGAAGGGGAGAGGACTTGCCCAGGGCCACACAGTGACACATCAGGGTATGAATCTGACATGCTTTGGGCTGCTTGGCCATGAAGGGGTGCTCAGCACCCCTCCACTCCACCATTCCTGGTGCTCTGAGAACCTGCCTTCAGGGAGGAGGCTTCCTGTCCTCTGCCGGGCAGCCGCAGTCACAGTGGTTGAGAGAAGAGGGGACTTTAGGGTGGCAGGGGCAATAAGGGCGCCCCTCATGCCCCCCTCCCCACCTGAGCTAAGGAACACCTGTGCGGCAAGGCACGGCCCGCTGTCACCTGGTGGCACCTTCCTCGGATCCCGCCCCCTTCCCCTCGCCCCACCGCACTTACAGTACTCGGCATGATCCACGCACAAGGGCAGGGCTCTGGGTCTTTGCACCTGGGTGGCCACCGGCTCGCAGGCCGTGGACGGAGGAACGCACAGGAACGCATGGCGGAGAGGCAGGTGGACGGGCCAGGGGCTGCTCCCACCTCCAGTTGAGGACCGGGCTCCTTCCTGGAAGTCACGGCTGCCTTGAGTGGGCGGCACTGGTCGGACAGCAAGAGGGACAGTTACTGTCCCGAGTTGGAGTCAGTAGCCCATGCTCTCCTCCTCTTCCTGGCCCTGTGGCTCCAGGCCAGACCCTGAACTTCGTTGGGCCTCCTTGTCCTCATGCACAAAGTGGGGAAAGACTGATCCCTTGGCCGCCGTTCGCCCGTTGTGGAATTCCTAGGCTCTCCTGCCTCACCGGCTTTCAAGGAAAAGGGTGATAGTGACAGCTCGTCCCAAACCTTTTCCTTGTATTTCCTCCAACATCATTATTTTTTTAAAGTTTTGTTTATTTATTTTGAGGGGGGGGAGGGAGACCCCAAGCAGGCTCTGCACTGTCAGCCCAGAGCCCAATGTGGGGCTTGAACCCACAGACCGTGAGATCAGGAGCTGAGCCGAAATCAAGACTCGGATGCTCAACTGACTGAGCCACCCGGGCGCCCCCACCAACATCAATATTGACAGAGCACAAGGGAGAGTCCTGTGGCCCAGCTCAGGGGACGGGTGACCAGCAGGAGACACACAGCCCGAGCACCTGTAGCCTGCGTCCCTCCGGGAGTTTGGGCCGCTTCGTCCCTGGTGCCGCGCTCCTGGGTGAGGCCCTCCTTGCTCCGCTGTAGAATGAAAGGACTCCGCAAGGTGTCTGGTGTTTCCTCTTCTTTTTCTTCGCTCTTCTCCTTTGCAGCGGAACCTTTTCCCTCCCGAGTGAAATCATGGGCGGAGGTCAATGTACGGGGCAGGCGAGGTGGCCCTGCAGGGTGGAGAGAGGCCTGGCTGCTGGCTTTCTAGGGGCTTCTCTGCTGCAGAAATGCGAGGCTTGGTCCCCGGCTGAGACAGCGGGCAGTGGGCTGTCTGTGGGCAGAACGTGTCCCCAGATAGAAACTGCGGATCAAGTTGGGGTTTCGCGCTCTCCACCTCCCCGGGGACCCACTTGTGTTTCCCCTGCGGCGGCCTCACTGTCGTGACCTTGGCAAAGGCTTGCTTTTTCTTCCTCCTCCTCCGTCCTCAACAGGACGCGCCTCAGACACTGTCTGAGAAGAATGCCAGTGCAGCCTTTCTACGGCCTCTGGCCCAGGGGTCGGTGGCTTCGGGGAGCCATGGGGGCGGGGGGTGGCAGCGGCCAGGACTCAGGAACTTCCAAGACTTTTGTGAATGGGCAGTGAGCCATCTTATTTTCTTTCCCGGAGAGTCAAGAGCAAACAAACTTGAATTTCATGTCTTAAGAAAACGCAGGACCTTTGAGGGCTGGAGGATCTCAAAGAGACCTCACTTCTCTGCCGCCTCTTAGTTCAGGGCTCTTATCATCCGTTTCCCCAGTGCCAGTGTATTTTAAGTGGCACTCTCTGGTTTTCAAAATTCTCCTGCAACAACTATGCTTAAAATAAAATGTAATTTTTTTTTTTTTTTTTTTTACCAAAAGGCTCAGGTAGGACAATCAAAAGACCCTAAATGCTAAGCAGTTTGGAGTAGGAGAAAGTCTGAAATTCCAGCTGGACCCATTTTCTGAAATGTATTTCATGTAATCTTGCCCCGCAGTCACTCAGTGAAAATAAGATTTCCACAGCTGACCACACGGGGGGAGGGGGTAGTCAGGCATATTGTTATCCTCCCTTAAAGATTTAGCACAGAAATCTTAGTCACAAAGATTGAAGTTAAATAAATCAGTCGTCTGTTAAAGGAATCCTGTAGTCAAGAAACCAATTTCAGTCTGTGGAGGGAAGTAATGTGCACATTTACGTGACCACCGGGCATCAACCTGTTAACATTTTGTAAGGCGCAGACGAATTTTCCTTGGAAGAGAGTTTTGGGAAGATTGCCTATCAATGAAAGAAGGAAGATGAGGACATTTAAAGGCCTTTCAGCAGAACAGTGAAACCTGGAGGAAGACGAGATTCAGTCGTATTTACTGTCTAAAGAATATCAGGCATCTTACATCAGTTCAGACTTTCTGTTGAAAGGGATAAAAAAACTGTTTCAAAGTGGGTCAAAGCAAAGAAGGGAATTTGAATGTTTTTAATGTTTATTTATTTTTGAGAGAGAGAGAGAGAGAGAGGGAGGCACAGAATCCAAAGCAGCTCCAGGCTCCGAGCTGTCCGCACAGAGGCCGACACGGGGCTCGAACCCACGAACCGTGAGAATCTGACTTGAGCCGAAGTTGGACGCTTAACTGACTGAGCCACCCAGCCATCCTAAAAGCAAAGAAGGGAATCGAATATTTCACAACACCGAGGAGTCCGGGTGGACTGGGTTAGGACACTGCCAAGGTGTCTGCACCCCCATGCCGCCCCTGGTCTCGGAGCCCCCGGCGGCTGTCGGGAAGCCCACCCGTGGCGGCGCGGCTGATGCAGCGGGATCTCCAGCCGTTCGGGACAGATGGGAGAGAGGGAGCAACCTCTGTGGTGGAAAAACGAGGGAGCCCCCCTTTGGGTCCAGTGAGCTGGGAAGGGGGGCAGTGTGAACCGTTAAGAGGAACTGAGGATTGTTGCCCTAAAAAGAGGGAGTGGGTGCTGGGGCCGGGGACGCACAATCAAAATGCCAGAACAATCCCTAGTGTGTTTCCCTGGTCCCTTTTTCTTCGTGCTGGGGGTCAGGGGCAGGGAACCAATGCTTAGAACATGCGCTAAAGATCTGGGTGCTGACCTGAGAGAGGCTGACGGGAGGAGTGGGGGATGTTGGCCGGGTTCCCCTATTGCACTGGACAAATTAGACCCATTGTTGGGGGGGGGGGACAGGAAGGCAGAGGCTCTTAGAAGAAGGACTATGTCCGGCTGCTGAACCCCCCTAGGTTGGAAACGTGACCTTGGTCGTTGGCTGGAGCGGGAGCACCCTGAGGGTGACTGAGCCCAGCTCTCCTTCTTCTCCTTCCAGATCCCCGAGAAGCTCTGTCCCTGCACGTGATCGCACGACCCCTGGCCCCTGTGGCCTGGTTCTGAGATGCTCCTTATTTCTGGTGCCTGCCGGGAGGTGGCATGTGATCCGAGGCGGTGGTCTCATCGGCTCCCCCTTCTCCCCGCCCACGCAGTCATGGCCATACTTTATGCCTATGCAAGTTCGATCTGTGTGCGCGCATTATTTTCTTTAACCCTTTGACCCCCTTCACCCATTTTTCCTGCCCCCACCCCCACCCCACCATTTGTGTCTTGTGACCGGAAAGTAAGCCCTTCGAAGGCAGGGTGCTTGACGATACTCAGGTGTCCCCAGCGCCCAGCACAGAGTAGCTCCTTGTAACGTTCAGTCTAGGAGCCGAATGGCTGCAATTGTGGGGGTGCAGGCTGGGTGCTGGGGACGCAGGCTCCTTATTTTGTGGAAATTCACCGCCCTGGACGCCCCGGATGTGCTCAGGTGTGGAAGATGAGGTGCCGAGAGGGGGGCCCGCCTGGTGGAGGTCAGGGCCCGAAGCGGCCAACTCTCTTGCCATCGTTTCACAAGTAACCGGTCCCCGGGGCCTTCGCCTGGGGGCCCTCACAAATCGTGCCGCTACGCCCATTCGTGCACATGTTGTGTGCCAGTCTGTCTGTCGGGAATAGAGCAAGAAGTCGAATTCCCAGTTCATGGGCGTGGGTCGTCTTTAGTAAGTACGCCAAGGGGGTCCGAGATGGGCTCCTTTTGTTTGTGACCAGAGCACAGCACCTGACAAGGGGACCAGCCGTGGGAGCGACCCTCGAACATCGCACACTCTCCCTGGAATTCTGGGGGATGCAGTCGGCCAGCACGCACCCGGCGGCCCAGATGACCAGGAGGCTGGCGCTCGGCTCATGTCCTCTCCAGCCCTGCCCCCTTTTGTGAGACTCGCAGGCCGGGTGGTCTCACATCTGTAGGACACGTGGCCCTTCCGGGTCTGGAATGCAGCAGCGGAAAGAGGACGCCTCTTGCAAAGCGGCTGTCGTGCACAAATGTCTGCACAACAGTTCCCATGAGCCTCTGCCCCAGCACCTGGGGACCGTGGTGGGACTAGTCCTCCCGAAACCACAGTCGCCTCCGAAATTGTCATAATCCCAAACCCATCCATCCTGACTTCACACGGCACTCTGTTTGTCTCTCTCGGGGACTTTGCTTCCTCATTAAGTTGGAATTCAGGACATATTAAAATAATTTGTCAGTCCGTGAGCACACACCCGCCCCTGGTGTGAGCAGGAGCGGCCTCGCAGTTTCCTGCAGCTCAGAGTCGGGGCGGGAGGCCCGTGATCTGGAAGGAAGACGCTTTCTAGCTGTTTTCCCAAGGACTGGCCGGCAAGGACAGTGGGCACTGAGCCCCTCCGCGCCGGGGCCCAGGAACGGGCCCCAGAAAGGGCCCCAGAACTGTAACTCCCTAGGTGGCCACCCGCAGAGCCCTGGGCTGGGTGCCGGGGCCACTCTGGGGGCTGCGCTGGGCTTCAGTGGAACCCCCTCCAGACTGGACCGAGTGCCCGCCCCAAGGGACCGCGCCCCGCTGCCTGCGGAGGATTGGCCCACCCCCTGACCGGAGAGAGGTCCAGAGAGAGCTTGCGTCCACGTGCCCGCCCCTGACATCTGGCAGCCACCTGAGCGTCCCCCAGGGGGCCGAGGGCTCCTCAAAAGTGGGGCTGTTGTCCTGTCACCTGACACACGTATCGGGCACTCAGCACACGAGTGGAGAGCTTGCTGTGTCTGGGGGTGGGTGTGGGGGGCTCCAAGGCAGTGGTGTGGCTCAGCCTGCAAATTTTCCTGGGGGCTGGTCTCCAGATTTGAGGCTGCCGGGTCCTGGTGTAGGCCGGGGTGAGGGGAAACTGAGGCAGCAGCAGCAGGAAGTTATGCAGTTTGCTCCCGTGAGTCTGCTCTTTGCCCCTCTGTCCTCAGGAGGTAGGGAAGTACCGAGACACTGACGTATATTCCTTCTTTAAAAATGTTGGGGCGCCTGGGGGACTCAGTGGGTTGAGTGTTTGACTTCGGCTCAGGTCATGGCCTCACGGTTCGTGAGTTCGAGCCCCACGTCAGGCTCTGTGCTGATGGCTCAGAGCCTGGAGCCTGCTTTGGATTCTGTGTCTCCCTCTCTCTCTGTTCATCCTGCCTGTGCTCTGACTCTCTGTCTCCCAAAAATAAATAAACATTAAAAAAAAATTTTTTTTTAACGTTAACAGCTAGGGGCGCCTGGGCGGCTCAGTCGGCTAAGTGTCTGACTAACTCAGGTCATGATCTCAGAGTTCGTGGGTTCGAGCCCTGTGTGGGGCTCTGTGCTGACAGCTCAGAGCCTGGAGCCTGCTTCCGATTCTGTGTCTCCCTCTCTCTCTGCCCCTCTCTGGCTCACTCTCTCTCTCTCTCTCTCTCTGTGTGTGTCTCTCAAAAATAAAGAAATCTTAAAAAAAATTTAAAATGTTAACAGCTTTGTTGAGATGTAATTCACACGCCATATAGTTCACCCATTTAAAGTGTGCAGTGCGTGCTTTTTAGTGCATTTCACATATGTGCAACCGTCACCACAGTCAGTTTTTCTATCACCCTGAAAGGAAACCCCATATTCTTTAGTATCCCCTTCCTATCCTCCCATCCCCCAGCTCTAAGAAACCCCAAATCTACTTTGTGTCTGTATAGATTTCTTGTTCTGGACATCTTGTATAATGTCACGCCATGTTTATCCTTTGTGTCTTGTCTGTTTACTTAGCGTAACGTATTAGTTCAAGGTTCACGCGTGTTGTAACATGTGCCAATACTTCATTTGTTTTTATGGCTGAATAATATTCCACCGTATAAATATACCACATTTTGTTCTCATTCATCTGTTGATGGACATTTGGGTTGTTTGCAACGTTTAGTTATTATGAACAATGCTACTGCGAACATGGTGTCCGAGTCTGTGTGTGGCCATATGTTTTCATAGCTCTTGGGCTTACACATAGGAGCTGAGTTTCCGGGTTACATGATAACCGTCCGTTTCATCATTTGAGAAACGGCCAGGCTGAATTCCCAACAGCAATGTCGGTTCTGAATCTCCAGTTCCTTGCCAGCACTTGTGTTGATCTGGCCTTTTGATTCCAGAAATCTTAGTGGATACGAAGTGGTACCTTATTGTGCTTTCGATTTGTATTTCTCTAATAACTAATGATGTTGAACATCTTTTCATGTGTTTTATTGGTCCTTTATGTATCTTCTTTATTTTTTCTTATTTTTTAATGTTTATTTGTTTTGGGAGAGAGAGAGAGAGAGAGAGGAGAACGAGCAGGGGAGGGGCAGAGAGGGAGACAGAATCGGAAGCAGGCTCCAGGCTCCAAGCTGTCAGCACAGAGCCCGATGCAGGGCTCGAACTCAAGAACTATGAGATCATGACCTGAGCCAATGTCGAACGCTTAACCAACTGACCCACCAAGGCACCCCGATATATCTTCTTTAGATAAATTTCTATTCACATCCTTTGCCCATACTTTCATTGGGTTATAAGTCTTTCTATTGAATTGTAAGAGTTCTTTATATATTCTAGGTACAAATCCTTTATCAGTAAAATTATTTGCAAATATTTTCACCCATTTTGTGGGTTGTCTTTTTGTTTTCTTGTCTGTGTCCTCAAAGCACGGGTCGTCCAATTTATCTTATCTGGTTGTTTGGGCTTCTGGTGTCATAGCTAAGAATCCTTTGCCACATCCAAAAATTATGAAGATTTAGCCCTATGTTTTTCTGCTAAGAGTTTTATAGTTTTAGCTCTTCCATTTAGTTCTTCAATCCATTTTGAGTTAGTTTTTGTATATGATGTGAGGTGAGGGTCCAGCTTCATTCTTTTGCATGAGGCTCTCCGGTTTCGTCCCAGCAGCATTTGTCGAGGAGATATTCTTTCCCTCTCTGGGCACACTTGTTCAAAATCAGTTGACCAAAAACGTGTGAGTTCATTTATGGATTCTTGGTTCTACTCCAGTACCACACGGTCTTGGTTATTATTGCTTTGTAGCAAGTTTTGAAACTGAGAGGTGGGGGTCCTTACATTGTTGTCTTCTTCAGGATTGTTCTGTCCTTTGCAATTCCATATGAAATTTATTTTTTTAGTTTATTTTTTTATTTATTTGCTTATTTATCTAGAGAGACAGGGTGCGCAAGTGGGGAAGGGCCGATAGGGGGACAGAATCCCAAGCAGGCCCTGCACTCACTGCTGGCACAGAGTCCGAGGTGGGGCTCCAACCTACGTACTGTGAGATCATGACCTGATCCAAAACCAAGAGCTGGACATTTAACCAACTGAGCCACCCAGGCGCCCCACCCATATGAAATTTAGAATTTCGACTTGTCAGTTTCTGCAAAGAAGGTGGGCTTCTGATGGGAGGATGTATTGAATCTATAGATAAGTTTGGGGAGTATTGCCATCTTAACAATATTAAGTCTTCTGATCCATGAAATGAGATATTTTCCCAATTATTTAGATTTTCTTTTTTTTAACAATATTTTGCAGTTTTCAAAGTTTAAGTTCTGCACTTCTTTTGTTAAATTTGTTCCTGTTCTGTTCTTTTTAATGCTATTGCTAATGGAATTGTTTTCTTTAAAAAATGCTTTTTAATGTTTATTTGATTTTGAGAGAGAGAGGGACAGACAGATCACAAGCAGAGGAGGGGAAGAGAGAGGGAGACACAGAATCCGAAGCAGGCTCCAGGCTCTGAGCTGTCAGCACGGAGCTTGGTGCGGGGCTCGAACTCATGATCCGCAAGTTCGTGAGCTGAGCTGACGTCGGATGTTTAACCAACTGAGCCACCCAGGAGCCCCTGGAATTGTTTTCCTGTGAGATCATGACCTGAGCCAAGATCAAGAGTCAGACACTGAGCCACCCAGGCTCCCCACCTGTGAGGTTTTTGTGTGTGTGTGTGTGTGTGTTTTTTTTTTAACAGATAACTCTGTAGTTCCCTTCTGCTCCTAGATTTTTCGTTTTTTTTTTTTTTTTTTAATGAAAGCATGTTGAATTTTGTCAAGTACGTTTTCTGGTCAATTGAGATAAGCCTGTGATTTTTGTTTTTTATTTTATTGATATGATGTACTACATTAATTGATTTTCTGATGGTAAACCAACCTTGCATTCCTGAGATAAATCCCACTTGGTCATGATGTATAATTCTTTTTATTCTTTATGTTGCTGGATTCCGCATGCTAGTAGTTTGTTGAGTTTTGTGTGGTTTTGCATTCATGTCCATTAGGGCCACTGGTCTATATCTTCCGTCTCTTGTGACGTCTGTCTGGTTTTGATGTCGGGGTAGTGCCGGCTCTATAGGACAAGTTGGGAAGTGTCCTCTCCTCTTCTATTTTTTTGGATGAGTTTGTGAGAATTGGTATTGATTTGTTAAATGTTTATAGAAGTCAGCAGTGTCTGGGCTTTTGTGTGTGTGAGTCATATTTTGATTACTAATTCAAGCTCCTGCCTTGTCACAGGCATTTCAAATCATCTCTTTATTTCAGATTGTTGTTCTAGAGTAAATTTCGGTAGTTTGTGTCTCTAGTGGCTTAGATCCTTGTGAGCATGATCTTTCTGCTCTCCGTCATTGTTGACATTTACTGAGTTCTTCCTCTGTGCCAGACATCTTTTTGTGCATTAGCTCATGTAGTTTTTATAAGAACTTGATGAACTACGTAGGCTTCTTATCATCATCCCCATTTCACATATCTAGAAACTCAGGCAGAGAGAAGTTAAATAGAGGGTCAGGGTCACACAACCGGGCCATAGCAGCAATAGTATAGAGGTAGGATTGAGCCCGGGTAGTCTGGCCACACAGCCCTCTACTCTGCCCGTCTCCCTGCTCTCCCGAGGCCCTTCTTTGTGTTCGGAGACGGGAGTACAGGAATGGGTCAGACCTGGTCATTGCCCAAGTCACCCGCCAGAGACCCCCACCTAAGAGAAGGAGGTATCTTATGTCTGACATGAGCAAGGGGCTGGGGAAGTTGGGGTGTCAGGAGGGGCTCCATAGAGCAAGCGATGTGTGAAGGAAGCTTTGGAAGGGGGACCGGTGAGGAGGTGCCTGTGGCTGAGGGTGAGGTTGCCCCCTCCGGGGCTTTCGTCTTCTACGTCTCCTCTCTCCCAGGTGCTCAGCAAAAGGGCCTCCCAGGGCACCTTCCCCTAGGGTGCTGGTGCCCCACCGGCACGAGTTTGGAGCAGTGGGACTGTGTGCCCGGCACATCTGAATCACCCAGGCCTCTGCACTTAGCGCTCCCGGAGAGGAAGAGGCAGACCATTTGCAGCGCAATTGCCAGACAGAAATCAGGAGCAACCAGACATCACTCCACATAATTATTTCTGCATAATGACTTCTGCTGCTTGATTCAGTCTTGGGCAACGACTGTAATCTTTATCTGTCACAGGAAAGCCGGTGGCCGGGGAGCCCCTGGGGCTTAGCGATAGAGCCAGGAGGAAATTTGCAATTTGAGTTAATGGAGGGTTTGTTCCCAAGCAGCTGGGGGGCCAGGACCTCTGGAATGATGGACCCTCCTGCTGGGAAGCCTGGTGTCAGAGCCGGCCCCGCCCGTGAGGGGCCGCAAGCCACAGGCTTTGTCACAGATGGGGAAACAGAATGGCAGAGATGACAGGCCGTGCCCAAGTCACAGGGCCACTCCGCGGCTCTCCTGCCGCCAAGCACGTTCCCGGGAGGAGCTGGTGTGTGTCCCAGGGAGACCGGAGGGGCTGCGGTAGAAGGCGTCTGTGTGGACCGGAAACATTCTCACCTGGCATTCAGGGCACTGAGCTGGTCACTGAGCACGTTGATTGTTCAGGACTGACCCCAGGAGGCTGGAAATGGTGGGGCCATCAGCCAGCGGACCCGCACCCAGGCGGAGTGTGGTGGCACTGATCCAGCAGTGTGGCAGGAGGGTGTGTCCTGAAGGGCAGGGTCCCGCTGAGAGGGGTGTGGGCTGGGGGAGCCCCTGCTTGGGC
Source organism: Cryptoprocta ferox (assembly GCA_028646485.1). Lineage (NCBI taxonomy): Eukaryota > Metazoa > Chordata > Mammalia > Carnivora > Eupleridae > Cryptoprocta > Cryptoprocta ferox. The sequence goes on along the minus strand of CM053576.1, from coordinate 125,520,515 downwards.
TCCAGAGCCCACCCCCCCCCCCCACCAGAGGGGGCTGGCTCGCTGCATTCCCACAGTCTCCTGTAAGCCCCATAATTCATGAGGGCATCTGGAAAGAGCAGAGCATGGGTTTAGGGACTTGCCTTTTTGGCATCCCGCGTAGCCACGTGGAACCAGGGCAAGTGTCCCTGAGTGTGTCTGCTCCTCTGTAAACTGAGGGTTAGAATGGGCTTGAAGGGCAGGGTGATAAAATGCTGACCGGACACGAGGCTTCTAGCACATTCTGCTGCCGGCCATTACTGGGTTTCACAAAGGCGACCTTGGGGAGGATCTTAGACCCTACCAGGAGCCTGACTCCCCCGAGTGTCAAAGCCGGGCTTACAGAGCACGAGAGAGCTCAGCTAAGAGCACTGATTTGAGAGTGCCTTCAAAAACTATGGGACGAGGCAAGCGGAGAGGATTTTAGGGCAGTAGAACCTTTCTGTACGATGCTGTAACGGTGGGTGTACATCGCTTTACGCCTGTCCAGACCCCCGGAGCAGCCACTGCCACGAGCGAACCCTGACACCAGCCATGGATTGGGAGTGATGACGTGTGTTTGCTTGGGTTCCTCAACTATAATAAACGTGCCAGCACAGGTGTTGATCACGGGGAAGGCCGTGTAGCCCCGGGTGTGAGAGCCCAAGACTGCCTGGGCTCCGTTCTGGCTGTGCCACTTAGAAGATACATGCTTTTGAGCAAGTGCTTGGCTTCTCTAAGCCTCAGTTTCCCCATCTGTAAAACGGGGTTAACAATGATGCCCACCTCATAGGGTTGTTGGCAGGATTAACTTGGTGAGCGCAAATAGGTGCACGGAAAGCTTTTCGCACGGCCCCTGGCCACGTGCAGATGGTAGCCGTGAGAACATTCTAATTGCACTTCATGTACAGGATGCGGCCCGTTCACAGAAAGGGGTGAAGGGGGAGGTTGGCGATCAGTCATGCATGCAGGGTGTTTGGAATGTGCCAGAAGCTGACGGTGATGGTTGAAGGTGGGGATTGGTCGGGGCACCCAGGATCCCAATGGTGCGTGGGTTTGTCTTGTCTTAGTGACCTTGTGACTCGGAACCGTCGGCTAGAGGTTGGCGAGCCTTCTGACCTGTTTTGCAGGCAGGCTGGGAGCTCAGCAGGTGGAACACCTGTGAGCCAGCCCTGTGCACAGCCCTCCGGGCCCCTACAGTGACCCTGGGGTGTTTGGTCAGGCCACAGGCGGTCTAGTGACTCAGTGATGCCCCAGCGCCTGAGCCCCGGCTGTGCAGACCACAGAGGCCAGGCACCACGGGCCACACCCGGCTTCTGTTCCAGCTTGTGATGGCCGGTGACCTCACCCAAGGGGTGGCCGGGGACCTCACTGGGAGGCTTGTCCCATCAGTATTGTGGGGACTTTCCTCCCTCCCGGTGCAGAGGTACCCGTACTCATGGCCTCTGCCCTCGGTGGCTGGGCCGGGCCCCGGAGCCAGGGCTTTCCTGGGCTTAGTGTGACGCTTGCAAAAGCTATAGTCCCCCAGTAAGCGCGCAGAAGCAACCAGTAAGGCAGTGGGCTCTGGGCCAGGGTGGCCACACCCTAAGTGACCTGTCGCGCCTCCCTTCCAGGGCATGGTCTAGCGGCCCGGACAAGGACGTGGAACCAGCCCCCGGAGTCTCTGGTCCCGGCTGTCTCCGCCTCCACTTGGCCTTGGGTAAGTCACTTTGGGAGGCCAGATGGGCCTGGAAGCAGGTGAGGACTGGCGGGCGGGGTGGGGGGGGCCTGCCCGCGACTGGCAGACCGGGATTTCACCCAGCTCAGTGGGAAGAGCAGGCAAGACAGGATTGGGGAGCAGGGACAGTGTGCCCAGCACACACGTGACGTGGTCCTGACCCTGAGGCTCTGAGATGGAAAGAACCCACCCAGGTTCCGTGATCGGCTCGGCTCTTGCCCGAAGCTGGCCCCGTCTCTCTGGTAGGTCGTTTGACCTTGGTGCTTTGATTTGGGAATGTATCCGGTGACGGGAATAGGGCATTCCCGAAAGTTCCCTTCTCCTAGGTCCTGCCCGCCTCCCCCTCCCACAGAGGGGAAAGAGCTGCCTCCCCAGGGCCCCCCTCCCCACCCCCCCTTCTCCCCCAGTCCTCCCCATGGTCTCACTGGAGGCTCTGAAAGTTGGTGCAAACACTGCCCCCTTCTCTGGCCCCACCTCTGTCCTTCCAGACTTTTCTCTGCCCTCCGTCTCGTGGACTTCTCCCAGCCCCTCCACGTTGCCGCCCTTCTCGCCTCCCCAAAAGAATGACCACGGGAGCCCCTTTCTTGCCCACAGCCCCGTGATCCTATTGTCCCCCAGCGTGGCAAGGCCCTACCCAGTCCCGGCCCCCCAGACCTGGGGCCCAGCTGCTCTCCCCTCAATCAAGGGGTCAAGTCCACAGTAGTTGGCAGGACCCGAGAGCTCTTGGTCTCTGAATCCACCAGCCTCCTGGCCCCCTCGCAAGCGGCTGCCTGCTCTGGGTTCTAGGCAGGATCTCGTGAAGGCAAAACGCCTGTGATGTTTGAAGGCCGTCCCGCCCCCAGGGCTGAGCCCATTGCCTGTCCTCCTTCCTCCATCTTCTGTCCTCCGTCCTCCATCCTCTGCCCTCTGGAGGCACCCTGGGGGCTCCTTTGCCACCTGCTGGCCCTCCCACCAGGAAGTGCGGGCTGTGCACTGAGCAAGCCTCTCTGCCGTGGCATCCGTCGCTCTTGCTGAGCTCAGCGCGCGGCTATGTTCCCAAGTGAGGAAGTAGGTGGTGAGCGGGAGAAAGGCCTCTGGCTTTGGGTTTGTGGACTCCGCATCCTACTGGGCGCACTTAACAGCCTGCCCAAGCCTCCTCTGTAAGAGGGGTTAGTCACACCTCCCTCTTGGGGTCGGGTGGGTGTAAGAGCAGAGGCTGGGGGGGCCTCAGCTGCCTCCCAGCGCTCCTCCCTCTTCCTCCTCCTGCCCGGCTGCTGGTGTATTACAGTGACTGTCATTAGTCATCGGCCTGGGCCTGCCCTGCCCACCCCAGGACTGTGAGCCCCAGTTGAAGCCGAGGGTGTGGGGGCTGTTGCCAAAGACAGAGGCGGCGGCGTGGCGGAGGGGCCGCTGGGGGCTCGGCCCTGCGGGGCCAGGTCCTAGACGCATGTAATTCTCACCTCCCCGCGCAGAAGGAGTCCCCTTTAACAGCTCAGCCGTGAGGCTAAGCTCTGGACCCCAGGCCTATTGAAGTGTCCTTATTGCCACCCTAACAAACCACCTTAAGGTTGCTGAGTGCCCAGCGCGAGAGCCCACGTGTCCGAGGGGGCAGCAAGGCCGGGAGGCAGGCGCCAAGCTGTGCTCCCCTTTGCGCAGATGTGAGTGTTCGCAGGTCAGACTGACAGACCCCCAGCAGCCCCCAAACGTTGCGGCTTTCAGGCCAGGCCCAGACACCCGCGCCCTTCTCCTTGCCGACTGTCCCCCGAGGAAGCCTGCATCCCGCGGGTGGGGGGTTCCCGCCTCTCTTGTGTGGATGTTGGGGGTGTGCCCTTTGCCTTGGTCCCCCTGAGGGAGGACTGTTTCCCCCACCGCCCTGCCCTTCCTTCTCTCATCCGTCCTATTCCCCCTTGTGAATGTGCTCCCGGGGTTGGGACCGAGCTGTCAGCACAGAGCCCGATGCGGGGCTCAAACCACGAATCGCGAGATCACGACCTGAGCCCAAGTCGGACGCTCAACCGACTGAGCCACCCAGGCGCCCGGACAGATATTTACTGATCACACGCTCTGTGCCAGGAGGCGTCTAGGCTCTGGGCTTCCAGTGGAGGACAAACCAGAATAAAGCCTGGCTTCAGGGACTTTGCATTGTAGCTGCAGGGAGAGAGACCATGAACTCAATAAAATATAGAGAAAAAATAAAGCAGGAAAGGAGGGTAAAAATGTGTGTTGGGGTTTCAGTTTGGCTCTAGTACTGGGGGAGGAAGGCCTCACTGGGAAGTGTATTTAGGAAAGACCTGACGGGGGTAAGGGAGCAGTTTTCTGTCTGAGGAACAGGCAGTGCAAAGGGCCTGTGGCAGAAGAATGCCTGAGCTGTTAAGGAGCGGCAAGATCAGTGTCACTGCCTGGGGAGGAACAAGTCGGGGGTAGGAGATGGGCCCCCTGGGTATTTCAGTGCACATGGAAGATGCTTGATAACCTCACCCCCACCATTACCACCAAGAGCTGAGGAATTCTGGGAGTCCGGTGGTCCTTCTGACACATCAGCCCCACGGGGGGTCTAGATCCCGCACGAGGGGCAGGGCCCTCACCACACTAACCCAACAAGGAATGCAGATGGTAAAGCCGTATCTCCGTGCAGCCTCCATCGAACTACACCGTGGACCTCCTACGGCCTTTAAATAGCGATCCGCACCGCCAAAAGTTCATGGTTAACCACAGTTCTTCTGGAAGGTGTTAGGGTAACGGGGGCACGGAGATTGGGGGTCTTGCGGAAGAGGATGGCAGAGCGTGGCCCCGGGCGAACCTCTCCTCTGGGTGTCGGGCTGGCAGCCCCTGCAGTGTTGCCTCGTCTTCGGGCTCCGGCTGGGTGTCGGGTCGCAGAGGGCCGTCCCCCGGGGCCTTCGTGGAGTCGAGGCCGCTGCAGGTTTGAGGCGGGACGCTGCGAAAGGAGAAATCCTCCCCGTGTCGTAAGCCGGGGGGTTCGTTCTACCGTGACTTGGGATGACTTTGCAATACTACTTCCTGTAGGCGTCCCCCTCCCCCCTCAGCGGATCCTGCGTGACAAGCATTGTGGGCAAATGCCGGCGACGGGGTGCGCACACGCAGTGAGCGTGCATGGCTTGGCTTGGCATTTTCATCCGGCGGGGGAGGGGGGAATCAAGGCAGGGACTGTGGTCCTGGCCCCAATCAGGACCGCCAGCGGCGGGCAGCACATCACCGCCCTTCGGCATCTCTGAGCTTCTGCTTCGGGTGGGTCTCTCCGCCGCGTCGTGGGGGTGAAAGGTGGAGCGGGGTGGGAAGGGTGCCTTCACCGCCCAGGGAGAGCCTCCGCGATGGACGAATGGATGCGCGATCAAGCCGTGTCTCCACCGTGTCGCTGCGCGCTGGCGCCTGGCCTGGGGCCCCCTGAGCCCAGTCCAAGCCCACACAGGGTCTCCCCTCTCCGCGACACAGGCCTCTGGGGGCGGCCCGCACTGATCCCTCTCGCTGCCCGAGGCCCAGATTCCCGGATCTGCCCAGACTGCACGTTTTCTGTCCGGCGGCCCCTTGACCGTTCCCGGACGTGTCGGGCCATCATGTGCCAGTTTCTGGCCGAGAAGAACTCACCGGGAACCTACTTAACAAAGGTTTGCTCTCGCGGCTGTGCCTGGGACCTTGCAGGGCGTCCAGGAGACTGGCTCTTTGCCTGCAGTTAGAGACTCTCTGGGTTGGAACGTCGTGGATGGGAAATTCGGAGACTTGGAGCGCCGGGATGATGGACTCCTGGGGGCCCCAGCTCACTGTGGGAGGGCTGGGCCTGGGGAGGACCGGGGCGTGTTGGCCGGACCGTCTGACCTCCCTCCCTGACTTGCTTCCTCTCCCCAAGTGCCAAGGGCCATGCCCTTCCTGCGTTTTCCGCACTGTGCCCGTTGGTTACGGGCTTATTCCCCGCCGTGCCTGGGGTGAGTGGAATTCAGCTCCGTGTCCTGGGGGTTTAGGGTCAGGAAGGGGCGCGGGCCCCAGCCCGAACACTAGAGTCTGTCGGTTCCCCCCCACCCCCCGCCCCCGGACCACTGCCTTCCTCCGCTCCCCCTTATCCACCTGGCGCTGGAGCTCGGTGCGTGGCTAGCGTAGGAGCCGACTCGGCCTAGGCAAGAGGGAAGGCCTCCCTGCCCTGCCTTGCCAGCTAGACAGTTCGCAGCTTGAGAACACCTTCCCGGGTGTCTCTCCAGCACTCAGCGCTGGGTTTTTTCACTTGATACGTGCTCAGTTAACGCAGGGTGGTCGACCCTTGCTGTGTGTGAGTTTGCACCTCGGTCTCCACTCTCCTTGCAGACCTGATTGCTTCTGGCGCGGTCAGTAAAATGGCCAAGGACAGCTTTGAGGAGCCGTCTGCCCTCCTGACAGAAAACACACTCTCTAACGACAGTCGAAGGCTGCCGCCGCTGCGGCCAGCCAGGGGCGCTGGCCCATCGCCGTTCGTGCACCTCGTGTTTCAGCCGGGCTGATACCGTCTCTGTTGAGAATGACTTACTGTTTTTAGTTCTTCCCAAAGACGTTAAACGTGAATCAAATAGCATATGAGATGATTCACTGGAAGGTTCCTTCCGAGTTTAAAAAAGGAAAAAACACAAGAAAAAATTCTTGGATTAGTGAGCGGAGCCACTTAGTGGCATTTGGTGGCCGCTGTGCCCCCAGGACCCCTGCTTCGGGCAGCACCTCAAGGAGTGGACTTCCCTGCAGACACGGCCGCTTGTCCGGTGTGCACACATCCCCAGGGGGCCCCGCGTGTCTTGAAAATATCTTTTAAGTTTAACATTGATAGTGACATTTTTTTAATTAAAAAAAATTTTTAATGTTTTATTTTATTTTTGAGAGAGAGTGAGAGAGTGCGCATGTGAGAGCAGGGGAGGGGCAGAGAGAGAGGGAGACAGGATCCAAAGCCGGCTCTGTGCTGACAGCAGGGAGCCTGACACGGGGCTCGAACTCACGAACTGTGAGATCATGACCTGAGCTGAGGTTGGGCTTACCCGACTGAGCCCCGCAGGTGCCCCTATAATGGCATTTCTTACAGATGGGCTTCTGTCCGAGGTATCATAGCATGTGGCCAAACCTCATTCATTTGGGGCACATGAATTCGGAGTTGGAAGTGGTTCATTTGGGGCCCGTGAGCTGTGAATTCGGTCATCGCTGAAGCAGGAACCTGGCAGAAACTTAGCTTCCCACCATCTACGGGGAGAAGAGTTAAAGGAGTGGGTTTGCCAACCGAGGTCCTGGGGGGAGGGCCATACATTCCAGCTAAGTGAGGGACTTCCCAGGTGCTGCAGACGCGTCCACGGGGGCCCAGACATGCCACGGGGGCCACGTGGTCCAGAGTCCTAATTCACAGATGACAAAAGCGCTGTGAGACACATGACTTTTTCCCATTTTCTCTGAAGAACAGGAGTTGGAAATTTACTGACCCAGACCCACACCGGCTGTGTCTGGGCCACCGGGATCCCGGGGTGTCATGCTCTGTGCTGGGCAGGCGGGCGAGAAGTGTCTGTAAGAAGTACAGGCAGCCCACGAGCCCCGGCCGGCCTCCAGCCCAGTTCTGTTCGATCCTGCAACCAAGCTCACTAAGCGTGTCACACATTTCTCGTATCCTATGAGCTGTGATGCGACCTCCAGATATCTGGGGGATGCTTTCAATTTGTCAGTCCTTTGACACCCTTCATTCTCCCCTTTACCCTCACGGCTGTGCTGTAACACATCAGCAGGTGCGGACTGTTATTCCCATTTCTCAGTTCAGGAACCTGAGGCCCAGAGAAGCTATGAGAACGGCTAAGACCGTGAGGGACGCAGGGGAGCCCGAGAGGAGCCCGGGCTGTCTGTCTTCTGCACACCTGCTGCCCAGTGTGGCCCTTCTGTGCACAGCCACCCCCCCACCGAGCATTCTGGTCCTATGGACGGAGGAGCGAGCAGAGACTTGGTCTGGGGCGCCGAGCCTGGGAACCGCCCCACCCCTGGGCCTGGCCCAGGACGCACTCCGCCGCCCAAGAGCTGTCTCCCTGGCTGTGGTGTGTGGACACTGCCCCCAAGGATCAGTTTCCCTCCTGGGGGGTGGGGTGCGGAAGGACTGGGGTTCCCATCGTGGCCAGGAGCGGCAGGGTGGAATCGTGGGCTCATTCTGCCCCACGAGGCCGTGCTGGACAGTGGACACAAGTAGCCGGATGTGGGGGGGCTGCTGGCCGGAGACTCCGCACATAATAAGCACAGCTGAGCCGAGTGGGGGCCTCCACCAGCTCTGTCCCCACAGGGCTGACTAAAGCGGGGTCAAATCTACAGAGGAGCTGGTCAGGGGGCTTCTGGAATCCCAGACTGGCTCCTGCCTTTAGTCCCCAGGGACCAGTCTACGGCAGGGGGGAGGGGGGTGCTTTTAGATTTCCACTGAGGGAGCAGTTAGCCCTGGAGGGCTCCGGATCCCTGAGCGGGCGAGTGCCGGGAGATTCACACGTGTGGACGACCCGGCAGTGACAGAGACTCGCTCCTTGGCCGGTTGTGTTGTTCTGGGTGCTTCACGGGGCTTGGGGATGGTGGGGGGACGTTGCAAGCCTCACCTTCCAGCCCCCTCCTGTTTCTCTCCTGGCCCTCCTCCTCCTGGGTGTTGCGTTGTTTCAGGGTCCTGTTCACCGAGAACGTCCCAGCCTCTGTGGCCTTGGGTGGGACCTCCCCTGGCCTCCCCCCCCACCCATCACTCTGTTCCCTTCATCCCCCACCTGGAGACCTTCCGGAACCTTTAAGCCTGGCTCAGACCTCACCTAACAGACCTCCCAGCCGTCACCGTGGTTCTGGGACAGGCTAGCTCTGCCCCTGAACTCCCCATGCCGGGTCCCTCGGTCCCTCCTAAGTGAGCCTCTTCGTGCACGTTACCCCTGTGTCTCGTGGATGTCCCGATGTCTCGGGAAGGGCCTCTCTTGTCCGTCCAGGTGTTCCCACGCCCGGCACAGAGGAGGGGGACATGGCAATGTTGCCGGCCTAAGGGAACCAGTCCAGAAATTTCTCTGCCCATCCGGCCGGCCAGTGGGCGTCTGCCACCGTGAGCCTCGAAACTCACACAGGGATGGTCATGCGTGGCAGTTTGGGCTTTAAGAAAAGTCACATGGTCTTGTTTTGGATCCTGCCTACAGTTCTTTTCCTGTTGTGTTAGCAGATTCTACAGGGGGGAGGATCGTTCTCTTGGGCATTTCCTCTTCCTCTCCCCTCTTCCCCAGAGGCTCATTTTGTCTGTTCCACTAACCTGCCTTCCTCCACTGGACGAGCTAAGTTCAAAGAGGGGAGAGACTCAAGTGGCAGCGAGGTTGGCTCTGGGCTGGGGCCCTGCCGCTCGGGTGGAAGACCCCAGCTGGAGGGAGGCGGTAAGGCCCCTGGCCCCGGCCCACCTGCCTCGCTGGGAGCGTGTTCACGGGGGAGGGGGCAGATGACACCGGTTTGGTGAATGGACCCCCAGGTCTGACACACCCAAGGCGGGCCCTCTGCTATGGCCGTTCCTATGCCAGTAAATGGAACTTTCCAAAATACCAAGTCTGATTTAGGGAATGTCCCTTCTGGGAGCTAAAGGCCTGAGCAAGAGGGCGCTTTGCCGGCCTATTCCATGGCGTTCCTTCCCGAATCCCTGATACTGGTGAAGTCACAAAATGTTAGAGCGAGAAGGTCCTAGAAGAAACCCATTCAGGTACGCATTCACTCAGGCCCTGGGAACACATAACCATTATTTCAGATCTGTTTGCTGGGCACTAGTTGCGTGCCGGGCTCGGTTCTGGGCAATACGGGGATTCAGTGGTGAACAAGAGGAGACAGAGTCAGTAAAGGCGTCAACATGATGCCAAGTGTCAGGATACGCCGTGACAAGGGGGCAGGGTAAGGAACCGGTGTGAGGGCCAATGTATTTGAGATGGGTTCCTTGGAGGAAGCACCCCCAAGAGGACTCACTCGTGCACAGACGTGGACGTTGAGGGAGTGCGCCTCGAGACCAGGTAGGGAACAGCAAAGGCGAAGGCCCTGAGGCCAGAACGTGCTTTGGCATGAACGAGGTATTCTCTTTCCTCAATAAGCGCACAATCTAATGAGAGAAAACCACAAGTAAACGGGGTCATAGAAGTCAAGATCGTGGGTTAAAAAATGGTAGTGGGTAGAGGGAAGAGCAATTGTAAGGGCCTGGGATACGCATTCCTGAATAGGGAACATCTGAGTTGGGCTTTGCTGGTTGAGTAGATGTTTGCCGGGCAGCTGAGGCCATGAACCCGTGTTTTCAGAGGCACAACACACCGGTTCCTCTTCCTGTTGCATTAGCAGCTTCTTCGAGGGAAAGAACATTCTCTTGGGGATTTTTGTCTCCTTTTCTCCATTTTTTCCCATCTCTCAGCCCCATTTAGAGCATTTCAACCTCGGCTAAGTGGAAAGGAAGGTTCAAGACAGGAAGGGAAGCTCCATGCCTTGGCCAGCTCCCTCCATCTCTCCCTGCCTCCCTCATCCTCTTATTTTTTAAAGCTTTAGGGAGGCGTGGGGATTTAAGCTGCCGGGGATGGGTGCAGAAGTCGGGAGGGTTTTCAGTTGAACTTCTCAACCAAGGTCACCCGGCCTGGAGCCCATCCGGCTGGTAAAACTGGATGCAGCAGGTTTTCAGGAAGTCCTCTGAACACGAGCTCCTGGAAGTCAGTGGGCTGACTCTGGATCTGGGCACACACCCCCTGTACCCGTCAGCTGCAGAGGGGTCTGTCACTGAGCGCCTCGTTCCCCAGATCTCGCCCAGGGGCTTCTGTTCTCCCTCAGAAGGGGTGGAGGAACACCCCCTTTCTGTCACTCCTTCACCTTAAGGACCTGGGCCATTGCTGCAGCTGGCCTCTAGGAAAGGTCTTGAAGCTGCTGCAAATAGAAACTTGTGGGACTCGCGTGTCCTTGTGATTGAAATGTGAATGCCGTGATCTTTCATTTGTGGGCACCTAGGAGTCAAATAAACAGACCTCTCCCAGCTGTGTTTGCAGTTAGGGCCTACAAACAGGGTGCTAATGAGCTTCAAGACTTCTTGTTTGGTGGCCCCAGGTCTAGTGTCCCAAGGATCTACCCAGGGCTAAGAAATATAGAATTGGACACATTCATATGTAATTTTAACTTTCCTAGTAGCCACGTTAAAAAGGTAAAAAGAAACAGATATTAATGTTACCGACATGATTCATTTAACTCACTATATCTCAAACGGTATCATTTATCATTCCACATGTAATCAGGACAGAAAAATTACTCTGAGATATTTTATATTATTTTTATGTATTAAGTTGTCAAAACCCGGTATGTATTTTATATTCTTAGGGCCCGTATACGAATTCAGACGGGCCACATCTTACGTGCTCAATAGGCACATGCGGCTGGTGGTTACTTTGTTGGACGTTATCTAGCTTCTGGACATAGAAACTAAAGTCCCCCCCACCCCCCGCAACGCGACGTGGAGGAGGCGTGTCAGGGGGCGGGGGCGGGAGGCGGGGTTTCCATACCGGTCCGAGGCGCCTGCCTGCGCCCTCTAGCGTCCGCTCGGCTGCGTTGCAGCCTGAGCCGCCCCAAAGCGCGCTGTTCTCTTGCTTTGTTTGGTTCTGGCCCCTGTCACAGACCCCTGGGGACAGGACTGGCCCCTCCTCAAGCAGCTGCACTAGAAGCCAAGGCTGCATGCGGCTTGCCTCTCACCCACTTACTTGGAGACAAGAAGGACAGATTCTCAGCATTAGTCTGCTCGTTAATGAGTCACCGGGAGAAAGACCCAGGTCTTACGCTGCATGAGAAACAGCTCACACTGCCTGTTTCCTGCTTGTCCCTTCAGCCCCTGCGTTCCTGCTCTACCCCAGACAGAGTAGGCGCTCTTCTCAAGTGGCCCTCTGGTCCCTTGAAGTTCAGATTTGCCGCAGACGCCCTTCCAGCCTCACCCTGAGCTTTGGCCTTTCATAGGGACTCGGTTCCTCCTGCCTTTCCCCCTCTTTTTCCCTCCAAGTGTTTGTAAATCTGCGTGGCCCGGCGAGCTCTGGAGGTCTAACTCGATGAAAGCATTTCAAAGCAACGGATGAAATGCGACCTATGCCATCAGCCAGCGTGGAGCTGTGATTAATGGCACATTCGAGCACTTGGTTTCCCAGGAGCCTCACTGAGCAGTTGGTAGAACTAGACATTTAAAAAGGCTTTAATTTGTAGGCAGTACCTACTTCGGGTTAAAATTTTTCATAGGGCTCCCCAGCTACATGTTTCCTTCTTTTTTTCTTTTTCTTTCTTTCTTTTTTACAATTTAGCACATTAAGAACAGTAACAGAATCACCGAGAGCCAGAGAGATGGATGTAAGCACTACTAACTCCCTCCCCATCCCTTCATTACTGTGAATTAAAATGTCATCTCTGACATGCTCAAAAGGCTGCTGCCTGTCTGATCCAAGCCCTGCTTGGTCATGAGGCTTTTCAAGCCACCTGAGAGGTGGCTCCGATCCCAAATTGATCACCCTTCCTGGCACATCCGTTCTTCACCCTGTCCATCAATGGAGCTGAGAGTAAGATTTTCTGGTCTACGGATGAAGGATGGCCCCACCAGGGCCGGGAGAGGGAGGGGATGTTTCTGCTGGGAAATGGGGGCGATTGCTTTGTCTTCGAGGAAATGCTGGCTTTTTGTCGTCTGTCTTTCCGGCCAGCCAGTCGTCGATAAGACTGGTTCCTTGACTTAATTAGTAACAGAGAGGTCACTGCGCATGCAGGGTTCCTCTGTCCCTGGTCCCTGCGAGGCCACTTGCTTTGGGCTGAGAGCCTCCAGCAGAGAACTGAAATGAGGCTCTTTGTATTAACTGTTTCATCCGAGTCCTTGGTACGTGCATGTGAACCGGTCCAGTGAGGGACTGGCAGTGCACGGGGGCGTGGGGGGCTTCTTTTCGTATTCATGGGCTCTACTTCATGGTGGGGTGGACACCAGCTGGGAGCACCAAGGCCGCCTCCATCACTGCCCATGGACCTGGACAATGAAAGGGCTCGGGGAAGGTCACAAACAAGCACGTGCCCCAAGGAGCCCACTTCTTTGTCTCTACGATGGAGATGATGTTGCCTTCTCTCAGCCTGGCCACGCATGGCCCCCACCTTCCCAGTTCCCAGGGCCGAGTGTCTGCCTTGTGCTCCCTAGAGGTGGCCTAAGTTTGTTTGCTTGCTCGTCTTTTACACTTATTTATTTTTGAGAAGAGGGGGCAAAGAGAAGGAGACAGAGGATCCAAGGCAGGGTCCTCGCTGTGAGCGCGGAGCCCGGTGCGGGGCTTGAACTCACCAGCTGTGAGCTCATGACCGGAGCCGAAGTCAAGGGTCGGCTGCTTAACTGACTGAGCCACCCAGGCGCCCCGAGGTGGCCTAAGTTTTGATTCCACGTGCTGTCTTCCTAGGCAAACTGCCTCATCCCCTCCCTGCGAATGAGTGATTCCTCCCCGGAGCACCCCCCCAAACCCCGACGTGCTACATCTTGTGCCCCGTCCACCGGTACCTATAGCGTAAGCAGCCCAGAGCGCTGAGAACCGGGACACGCATTCAGAGGGCCCAGCAGGCTGGAACAGACCACACGCACCCGCGCCGTGCGCCCAGCCTGGCGCCAGGTCCTGAGAACATGCCAGGGGCCAGCACGGCCTGCGCTCCTGGGCTTGGGCGTTTGGGAGCAGGGCACTGGCCAGTGCACACGTGTGAGCGAGCACTCCCACAATCAAGTGGCTCAGGACACAGTGGAAGGTATGATGACGCACGCAGACCTGTAGACCACACGTTTCCGGATTCTTCCAGGGAATCCTCTACCACCTTCCCGGACTCCTCTGCCTTTGCTCGGAGGGGGTCGCCTCTTGTGAGGAGAGGCTTCCCTACCTTAGCTACAGACCCAGAAATCTCCGGCCTGCGATGTCTTGACCCAGGGGTCTTAGACTATCAGAGCAGGAAGGAACCCTGGTCCTGGGAGGAGGCCCCCTCCCACCACACAGCCCTGTCAGGAAAACCCCTGGTGCTCAGGACACACGCCGGGAAGGAGGGGCTGGGAGTCCGGATGCTCAGTCTTGCATGTCACCTTCGGGGACACACTTGGGAAGGAGCTGGCAAAGCACGAAATTGCTCCCCAGGCACATTTACCGCGCGCTCTGCCCCTTACTGTCTAGCGTGGTGTTGACCCGGCTCGTCCCTCTCCCTCATCTGGTACCTTCTTTTCCATAAACGTCTGCTGTCTCGGGCAGAGGAGGTGTGAGGAATTCGGCATTTCCGTGGGATCTGAAGCCACATAAATCACAGAGACCTTCTGAGGCAAACTGATAGCATCGTTCTGAGTGGCAGTTTGGTGTTTGGGGAGGTGAGTGGATTCTAAACGGACGGAGCCTGAGCCCTCGGAGCCTAGAACTTCCCAGAAGCCCGCTCGTTTCAATGGTGAAAAGGCAGGAATGCTAATCAGGGCGAAGGAGAGGCCCTTAACAATCCCAGGTGGCTGTCCGTGACCTTGTTGCCCTCCCCTGGCTGCAAAGGGTCTGACATCGAACAAATGGTCCCACAGTCTGTGGACCTTCTGGTTGTCCCTTCTGCCGGCAGTCAGGACTTAGACTTCGGGAACCGCCCCGTGCCCGGCGCGGGGTCCTGCCCCGCTGTTGTCGCTCAGGTCAGTGCCCAGCGACAGCCGTCTTCATGTCCCAGGGCTGTCGTAACAAAGTAACACAGACTGAGCAGCCTCAAGGGCAGGGATTTATTTTCTCACAGCCCCAGAGGCCAGAAGTCTGAGATCAAGGTGTCGGCAGGTTCGGTCCCTTCCGAGGCCTCTCCTTGGCTTGCAGACGGCTGTCTGGCTGTGACCTCACGCGGCCTTCCCTGTGTCCCAAGCTCCTCTTGTAAGGACACTGGTCACATTGGATTAGGACGCACCCCGGTGACCTCGTTTTACCTTAATTATCTCTTAAAGGCCCGGTCTCCAAATACAGTCACCTTCCAAGGTGAATGTTGGTCACACTAGTCATGGAGCAGTGGCTGCCCTGTCCTGCTCGCGCTGGTCCTCTCTGGCCGGGCACCGCGTGATGCCACCCCCTGTGGGGACATGAGGGCACACGCTGTCGGTGGGAACAGCATCAGGCGCAGGGGAAGCAAGGGAAGAAGGAGGGTGAGCAGGTGTGGACGAAGCCATCCAAGGTGTGGGTGGGACACTGACCGGGAGACACCGGCTGGGAGACTTCCCCAATTTATGAGGAGCGTGGAAAAGATGAAGGTTTGACAGCAGCTGAACCGATGAGAGAACTGGAAAAGGACCCCGTTTCAAGCCATAACACCGGGCTGGAAATGTGTGAAGTCTTCAGGGAGGGGTAGGTCACGTCTGGCGACCCCAGGTCGGGTGCTGCTCCATGCCCGAGGCTCCGAGGACCATCATCCACCTCCCTGCTCTGCAGACACAGAGACGTAGGGCTGCCTTGGAGAAGCCACACGGCGAGCGATCCCGCCCTGCGGTGCCCCACCGGCCTGAGAGTCGCAGGCCACGGACCTGCTGGGGCACCGCTCTGTGGTCCAGAACTTGCCGTTCAGAAGTCCTGAGTAACAGGAGGTGGGGGAGGCTGTTGAAGCAGAACGGACAGAGGCAGGTGTGCAGTGAGCAGGTCACTACAGGGATCCTCATGGGAACAGGGAGCGTTCGCTGGGAACAGGGAGTGCGGAGCGCCTCCACGGCCCTGAGCTCCCAGGGCTCTGCCTGCGGCCTGGCTCGTCCGCTCGGTGGCTGGTGTAGCTTCATCACGGTCACCCTCGGGGGCCCCCGTGCAGCACCAGGGGCCTCCTGGACGGAGTCCCCCTTGCCCCACCGTGTGTGGGAGAACATGCACCCAGGAGGCTGGCGTGGGCAGGGGGCACCTCAGTAAGGGACGAGCCTCAGGGCACGGGTCTCGGGGTCACGCTTGAGGCTGCCTGGATCTGGTCCCCACCTTGGAGTGCGGGCAGGGGACGGATAGATGGACGGGCAGAGAAGGACGGGCACCTGGCCTGAGGCCCAGGAGGCTTCTCCCGTGCCCTCAGCTCCCACCCTCGGGTCTGGTGGGCAAGGTGCTTCAGCTGTGGAGCTGAGAGACGCCTGACCCAGCAGAGCCATGCACTCCCTGGTGTCTGGCAGCTCGGGCTGCCCTCACAAGGTCCCGGAGCTTAAATAGCAGGAACGGACTCCCTTGCAGCCCTGGAGGCCGAGAGTCTGCAATGAAGGTGTGGGCAGCGGCCTCTGAAGGCTGCGGGGAAGCATCTGTTCGGCTTCTGGAAAGCTCTGCTGTTCCTTGGCTTGCAGATGGCTCTGTCCTCTCCACATGTGTCCCTTCTGTACTGTCTGTGTGCAATAACCTCATCCTAACCTTGATCACTTACAAAGTCCCCGTTTCCAAATAATGCCATGTTCACGGGTACCAGGGGTTAAAACCTCAGCATCCTTTTTTTTTTTTTTGGTTGGGAGAGTCCCAGTTCAGCCATAACCTGAGGGTGCCTGCAGAGACAGACCTGCCACGCTGAGCTGTCCCCTGCATCCTGTGCTGACAGCCCTGGGGCACATGGCCCTGCCCGCCCAGCAGGGCTCTCTGAGCACAGAGCCATCCTGGTGTGCCGTCAGCAGGTCCCCCAAGGTGACACCTGGAAGGACCCGGGAGCTCATCTGGCTGAGGCCCCAAGAGCGATCATGAAAAATGCAGAATCAAGAGGGAGCCCACATCTCCAAACCTGGCTTAGATTTTTTTTCCCAACAGGACAGAGATGTTGATGAGTATCTTGGTTGTTTTTCCTCTTCCATCAGACATTTTGGTGTCTAATGTTCTGATGTTCACTTTTTTTTTTTTTAATGTAGAAATCGCAATTGGCATTGAAAAAATCTGAATTTCCAAAAGGACCAGTAGCTGCATCAGCTGTATGTTAACACCCGAACTTTTGGGGGGCCTCCCAGAGCATGCTAGGAGGCCCTTGCCACCCCCAATCCCCAGGGTGGGTCAGAGAGCTGGCCGGTGGAGGCGACGGGGGTTCCCCCATCTGGACGCTGTGACCTCATTCTAGATCACACTGCAGTTGGCGAGGTGGCCTCACGGGTTGAGCGTGGACTCAGGTGGGGCAGGGGCAGATCCCCCAGCATTGGTCCTGCCCTTGACATTGCCTCTCCTCACCAGGAAACTGACAGCCAACTTACTTAAACACTTGCTGGTGGCCAACCTATAGGTAAGAAAGCAGAGAGAGATTGTAAACCCTGACGCTGTAAAAATACCGGTTCCCATGACAGAAACTGATAAGGAAGGAAGGGGGGCGGGACTGATAGCTTGATCTTATGGAGGGAGAACCAAGAGTCAAGTTGCTTGATCAAGAAATAGAGGTTTGGTTCTTTTTATTTTTGTATATTTAGTTTTCGAATAGAAAATACATACACTGAGTTTGACATTTTACAATTTTTGCAAAAGGTTTTGCAGTCAAAACTCCCCGTTCGACTCTCAGCCGTCAGCCGTCTCTCCCCGGCCAGTGTTATGTCCTAAATAGGTCCTCCGAGACACAGAAACACGCATACGTGTAGTGTTTTCTCTCTTTTTCACAAATGGTAGCAAACTCTGTGCTGTTCTGAAGTTTCTCCTTTCACTTTAAAATGCTTCTTGAGGGCGCCTGGGTGGCTCAGTCGGTTAAGCGTTCAACTTCAGCTCAGGTCATGATCTCGCAGCTCATGAGTTCGAGCCCTGCGTCGGGCTCTGTGCTGACAGCTCAGAGCCTGGAGCCTGCTTCAGATTCTGTGTCTCCCTCTCTCTCTGCCCCTCCCTTACTCACGCTCTGTCTCTCTGTGTCTCAAAAATAAATAAACATTAAAAAAATTTTTAATGCATCTCGATCGCTGCTTCTCAGTACGTAACGGCGGACGCCTGGGTTATTATTACAGACAGCGGCGCAGGGAGCGGCAGTGTGCACGGGCTGTTTGCACAGGTCACAGTATCTTTAGCAATGTTCCTCGAAATGGGATAGCTGGGCGCTTGCGATTTTGAAACCGCCCTCCCTAGGAGTTAGGAAGGGAATTTTAAGTGCATAATTTAAAGTTATAAAGATAACAAGTAAAAATAGGGATATGTGTCATCAAACTAATGAAAGCCGGGAGGCAGCAAAGGAGGAAATGCCGGGAGATGAGCTGAACCGCATCTGTTACCGTTCCTGATGGGGATTCAGTCCACACTGTGTAGAGTTTACAAATACAGCCGTTCAAAGTGGTCCCCTCTGGGGCAGGACACATCTTCCTCTTACTGTCTGCTTTTCTGCATGCTTGAAAAATGATTAAGCCATGTTCACGTGTCACTGCCAGAGGCAGCAAATAAAAGGAGGCCGTGAGGTGACAGCCATGTGAGTGTCTGGTAGTGACACCACCCCAGGACCAGTCTTCTGTCTGGGCTGGGCAGGAAACTGCTGTGGGGGGAAAGTTCTGTGCTCCCACAGGTGCCTGATAGTTTACTGGTGACATTTGAGAATCGAGGACTGTCCCGTGCTGATTCTAGATCTGCCCGGCCCCCACCCCCCTGTCCCCAGGAGTTTCTCAGAGGCACAATAGAGAGGGGACTCCTTAAAAGTTTCCGGACACCTGTTCTGCAGGGAAAGCCAGAACGCGGTGTCCAAGAGAGGAAAGAACTGTTCAGAACCCAGGGTCTGGGGGTGCCCTCCGAGTGGCAGGACCTTTGCCGGGGGCTGGTGAGGGTCAGGAGGGTGAGGACTGAGTCCTCAGCTCTTACACAGACCCAGGGGACACCGGATAAGCACCTCATTCTGCTGATTTTAAGTTGTATCTCCCCCCGACACAGAAACAGACACTTGTTTCCACATTCTGGAAGTCGGAATGGGTCTTGCGGTGAAGCCTGGGAGCAGCTCGGTTTTCCCAGTGGTGCCAGACGAATGGCGCACCTTCCCGAGGGGCAGGCCCTCGCACAGTGGTGGCCTCTGCAGCCCCTGGTGCAGGACATGCCCCACTGGGTAGCCCTCCCGGTGCCCCCTGCTGACAGCTCCCGGCTGCCCCCCCCCACGGCCACCAGGTGCCCCCCCCCCCGAAGGCCCCCTGGGTGCCACTCCCCCCT
>CM053576.1:125414318-125486453 GCA_028646485.1 Cryptoprocta ferox | reverse complement strand
GTTCGGAACAGTCTAGTTAAACGGAAATACCCTCAGCACTCTTTGACATAGTTACACCTTTGTAAAACTGTGGAAGAAAATATAGATCGGTATTAAGATTTTCTTTCCATTTGTGCTTTCCAAATTTTCTCAAGCATATATCCTTGATACGGGCAGAAAAACTCTTTTAAAACACTGTTGGTATTTAAATCTGAACAGAACAGGGGTGCCTGGGTGGCTCAGTCGGTTAGTGTCTGACTTCGGCTCAGGTCATGATCTCACGGTTGGTGGGTTTGAGCCCCGCATCGGGCTCTGTGCTGAATGCTTGCCCGGAGGCTGCTTCAGATTCTGTGTCTCCTTCTCTCTCTGACCCTCCCCGCTCATGCTCTGTCTCACTCTCTCTCTCTCAAAAAAATGTAAAAAAAAAAAAATTTTTTTTAAATTAAAAAAAAAAAAAAAAAACAAAACCCAAGAAACCTATTCTCACGAGAACCACACGCACGCCCACACAGACTGTGGTGACTAACCATGTTGGTCCCGACATCACGTAGTAGATGGTCGGCCTCTGGAACCCATTGAAAGTGGAGGCAGCAGCAACAGTGTAAGCACCCATGTTTTCAAAGAGCATCCAATCGCCCACGTGCATCTCAGGCAAGTCACAGCGCTCAACGATGCGATCAAGGCCGTCACATGTCGGTCCCCATATGCTGGTCGAGTAATACTTCTCATCTGGTTTGGGTCTCTGCATTGAAGAGAGAAAAACCACACCTAGTTAACGCTTGTTAGGACCAAACATCTTAACTGTCGTAGAAACCATATTCAAAAGGTCCAGGGGCGCCCAGGGGGCTCGGCTGGTTAAGCTTCCCCGACTCCTGATTTCGGCTCAGGTCATGATCTCTCGGGTTCATGGGGCTTCTCATGGGGCTTTCAAGGACAGTGCAGAGCCTGCTTGGGATTCTCCACCCAACCCCCCCCACCCCTCCCACATGCTCTCTCTCATAATGAATAAACTTAAGAAAAGGCACCTTCTGCAGTAGGGGCTTCACGTGCGCATGATCGTAAAGGATGCAATTAAACGATCCATATACTCCGTCGTTCACGTAATACATGAAGGTTCGTTCACTCGACTCATCTTCATCTGGAAAGGCAGACTGGTCTCAATTACCATGAATTGTACCCACGTACGGTCCCGCAGGCAATGATTCATCCTTTATACGCACCATCAGAGCCTGTCTGTTCCTTTACTACGAGCTTTTTGGCAATGATATTCACCGCGAGCGTGAACGCTGACGCGACATAGTATCTGCCGGGCTCAGCTATGACCCGCACACCCGAGTCTGCCGGGAAGTACTTGTCCAGCGCGGGGTTGATAACGCTGGTGACCTGGGGAGAGACAGAATGGTCGTCATCAAGTGGACTCACGTGGAAGGGCGAACACCAGTGCTCTGTGAAGCAACATAAACGTGAGAGCGGCCATCAGCAGGGAGGCTGGGGAGCCAGCAACAGCAGCAAAAGAAACATCTCCCTAAAAAGCAACCTGCGTGTCCCTGTGGTTTCATCTAGATTCCCCTCCAGACCCTCCCATATCCTTTGTAAGATGTTATGGGCTCCGATTCTATCAAGTGATAGTATAAATTTATTACTGCCTACTGAGAGATCAAGGTGCCAAAATACCTTAATCTACCGAACACATGCCAACAGGATAAAACTATTCTGCCTAGCTTGTAAAACTTTTACAAGCTGGACCTATTTCACAAACTCAACCACCTTGTAGCGGTCCAACTAACACTATGTCCACTTTAACTTCCTAAGTGACCAAACAATTAAAATGAAGAAAAATACAGAATCTAGAAAGAGCACATTTAGGGTAATGATGTACTGAAGTTGGCATGCTCGCTTTCCCTAGCAACATTTCCTAGCACAATCAACATTTCCCAGGATTTGGGGGGAAACGCACTCATTTTAGCTTACAAAACCAAAGGATATTAAACACAATTTTAAACAGCACATACCTTACTGAAAATAGAATACCAAAACATCAATTTTACGTTTGTACAATTTCTTTTGATATTAGTTAAAACACTTAAAAAAACTTATAAAATACTCCGCAGTGGAACTTGCCAAACTAGCTAAGGATGTGGTAGTTCTGTTATCAATTACCTCTTCAAATCTGAGCTTTACATCCTCAGACCCAGGAAAGCCACCACCGATATCGAGCAGATACATGTTGAAACCGACCTCAGCCTAGA
Organism: Cryptoprocta ferox; assembly: GCA_028646485.1. NCBI lineage: Eukaryota > Metazoa > Chordata > Mammalia > Carnivora > Eupleridae > Cryptoprocta > Cryptoprocta ferox. The sequence continues at coordinate 125,484,225 of CM053576.1, read as the reverse complement.
GTCAAGAAAATTCAGTCAATCAAGTAGTCAGACGGATACCAAGTCTTGAAACTGTATGCAGAAGATGGGTTTAAGCCTCTAGAATATAGGAGGACTTCCGCAGAAGGTTAATTCTAGAATGAAGTCTGTAGTCACTGTTAGCCCTGCCCCCTCCTCCCACCCCCACAACCTGGGTCTGCATATACTCACTCCCATGTCAAAGACACAGCGGGCATCGGAGATGGCCTGCACGAAGGTCTCAGGATCAGTGCAGCCACTTCCCACGTGGAAGCTGGGACAAAGAAAGGACAACATGGATTTCTTGCTATTTCTACAAAGAACGATTTACAGAGACCTATGAACGGTGCACCGTCTAAGATCTCCACCTCTAGGCCACCACCCTGAGCTCACCTGACACCGACGACATCAATATTTAGCTCCCTCGCACGTTCCAAAAGCAGCCTGCTGGTTTTGAGTGTGGCACCAAATTTAACACTGAGGCGACAGACTGCTTTGGAATCATCAGTCGCAATCCGCAAAACCAACCTAGAAGCAGGAAGATCGTATCAAATTTCCCAGGACAGAGAAGACCACTTACAGCCACGGTTAAAATAGCAAGGATCTGTGGCTCTGAGAGCCTGTGGTTTGAGCCTCCTTCTGTTTCACTCAAGAAGTTTTCCGATTTTCTACTTTGCCTCTGACCCAGCACACTTTTGTGTTACTGCAAGTACAGAAATCTCAAAACTGGAAATCGGAGTTGCCAATATGCAGACCCCGTATCGGCCCTGCCCTCAAACGGAGTAACTCACTTTGCCTTTGGATGAGCTCTGGCAACTTTCATCAACTCAACTTCACTGTCAAAAGTCATCATCTGGACTCCGTTATTGGCAGCGTACTTAATCTGAGACACTTGTTTACAAGGATTTGCATAGATGATCCTCTCTGGAGGCACCCCGAGACTCTGCACCAACTGGATTTCGGTCTGAAAGAGAAAAGCTCACGCGTTATTATATACATGCGGCTCATCAAGGAAAGAAACAGACAAACATGGCGGCTGTCACAGCCCCCCCGCCCCCCCATTTTACGATCTACTGCCCGAGGAACACACAACTTTGATCTGCCCTGTTGGGAACACCAGCGCCATTTTCTATCACCGCTTCGCGGCCCTGCTGCTCCTGCTTACCTTGCTGGCACAGTCAAACCCTGTCCCAATGGCAGCGAGGGTCTTCACTATGGTTCTGCTATCGTTGCATTTCACTGCGTAAAAGGGGGTGACCCGAGGAAGAGCTTTTAACCATCTCAGATGTTTCTTTAGAATGTCTCCCAGATCCGCGACATAGAAGGCGTCCTTGTCATCCTGCAGAAAGAGTGGGTGCAGGAACTCATTGGCACCCTAGTAACGCCTCCCACGTGCAGCCCCCTTTCTTTCCCATCATTCTCAACGAACCCTCATCCTTTACTGTGTCACTGCCGGGTGACCCACAGCTAATAAATCCCAAATTCCCTAACAAGACACGCAAGTTCCACTACATGTCCTTAAGCCCCCACCCACGTTTCCCACTCACCCGCCCAGCATCCTCACAGCTGTGCTGCCAGCAAGGGCTTAATGTACTTACAGAAGAGGAAACTTCATTGATTTTTTGGTCCAGAATGTCCTTGGCCGTAAAGCCTTCATCGAGGAAGTGGCAGTCAAACTCTGCATTGCTGACGCTGTTCATGGTGTCTTGCTGTCCCTCTGAAACGTGTGACCACTGCAAACGGGGTGGAGAAATTCACTCAGGAGCCACTGCAATACTTAGGAATTCTTCACCACCACCTGCGGCAACCTCGCGAATACTTACATGAAAAACTAAGAGATGGAATTCAAAGAAACTGTTGCCAGCTTTTCACGAAGGCCAATTCTCCGGGATTCCAAGTCCCCCCTGAGGAAGCGCGTGCCCTCGGTGCCGCAGCGGCCAAGTTCTGATGAACACGGAGCTCGCCGTCTACCTTAGGAACAAACACATCAGACGGAGCGATCAGACTCTGACTGCACACACGGAAGTGGGGCGCCTCATGCACCCTCCGCGCTGATGCCGGAGTCCCGTGACTGCACGAACCGCTGCACCATCCACGGACAGCAGGCTCAACTCTAGACTTTTCCAAACCACGCACTACAAGTCTACATGCAGCACTGCCCATCTCAGAATAAGCATTTCAAGTATTTGCGCTAAAAAACCTGCAGAAAGTCGGTTTCAGAATCTTCACTTAGTTCACGGATACAGGAAAAATGTCATAGCCGTTAGTTTACTTCATTTCAGAGACGCTTTAGGTTTTTAGGAGCTTAAAATGGCGTGACACTAATTATTCAAAGGCACCACAGAAACATCTTGCTACTTCCTATTTTCACTAAATCTTACACAGAACAACTTTTAGGGACTAAAAAGGCATCGTGGAAGGGTCTTAAGGCTCAACTTACTGAGCTCTCTTGTGTTTCCTAAAAACCTCATGAAGGAACTTTTATGCTAGTTTATTTTCGGGCTGGGCATGTGTTTAAAAAGTGCGATCTCCCTATCAAGAACATGTTCCAGCGCTGCTGCATCAGACCAGCGATCGGCTGCCTGGAGTCCGTGTTGGCTCCCGTCCAGGGAGCACAACTCTGGCAATCTCTTCTGTCCTCACGGGCCCCCGAACACTTGCTTACCTCCTGACAACAATGGCAGGGATGTAATTTTTGGCTAACTTCACATCAGTAACAAAAATAAAGAAGCGGCCGTGAATTACGAATAAGCAGAAAAAAGGCTCATCACGACCGAGCCGCTGTCCTAGGCCTTCGTGAAACGGGACACTGGTAAAGAAGTGACCGCAGAAGTACTGACTGTAACCGACCTGAGGTCTGCCGGGCGGGGGACTTTGCTTTCAGTGTGCGACCCGCTTCAGTGCCTGCGGCCTACGTCGGGAGGCCAGGCCATGGTTCGGGGCCACCTTCGCTGTGGCATGGGACACTATGAGAGGCCCAGGGGGACGGGCCTGCCATAAATCCAAACCCATGCACGGCAGCACTTGCTGGAAGGCCTGAGCTAGGGGAATGTGACTTTCGGGCACCGTCAACCTCCTGCGTTGCCTAAAGCAGCCCCAGGGGACGGGGAGCCCATTTTGGCTCTGTAACGCCCCCCACGGTTTGCTGGGTGACAGACCGCGGGCTGGTTAGGGCGAGCCCCGAAGGCACTTACAGCCGGGGAGCTGTGTGACTTTGCACAGTGCCACTCAGTGCCTTTTCCTAACTCGCAACATGGAGACACCTCACCCTGCGCTGCTCGGTGCAGCCAGGTTACTGACGGGCCGCCCCGCCGGGCACAAGATCGCACTTTCCGGCCGCGAAATCCGCTCCTGCCAGCTGCGAAGTATTACAAGCGCCTAATTTAAACGAACCGAAGACGCTCGGCAAGTCCACTGCATTACGGCCGGTTTCAGGCCGAAGGACACTCAACCCGCCCTTTGTCCTCCCGGCACTCCCCCCGTTTGGGATTCTCGGGCCACCGCCATCAGCTCTCTGTGGAAGACCTTCGGGCTGCCTCCGACACGAGCGTCTGTTCGCCCGAACCGCGATTCCGCATATTCTAGGCTCTTCATCAATCACCAAGTCAAAGCCTCCCCGCACGGACAATCCCAGGGCGCAGCGAACGGAGAGTTCATGACCCCCCGAGAGCCCGGGCGACGCCGGCCGGTTTCTAGGTCGGGTCGCTTCCCCTGCACGCGGAAAAGAGGTACAAAATCCCAGGACAACGAGGCAAAATGGTGTGCCTCGTCCTAACGGAAGTGAGGGGAGCGATGGGAGCCCGAGACCCGCGCGGGCTCGCGCTTACCTCCCCTGCACCTGCTGCCGGGCTGGCCACGCGCGTCTTAAAAAAGAATAAGCGGTGGAAGGAACCACGGGCCTTCCTACCAGCTTCCGGCTCAAAACTCTGGCTGACGTGGTTCGGAAGAGGTGAAACGCAGTCCCCTCCGGCCCGGGCTGCCCTCCCTAAGCCGGGGCCATCGCGGGCAGGACGGGCCGCGGCGAGGGGGGCCGCACACGGCCCGGGGGTCGGCGCCCCGCTTCACGGGGGAAACCAGGCCCCCGGAGGGCAGCGATCGCCAGGGTCGGGGGCCCGCAGCCGGCTCGGCGACCACGTGTCCCTCACGGCCCCAGGCGCGGGGTCGGTCCCCGGCCTCCGGCCCGGCGCGCAGGGACACGTGGCCGGCCCCCCTCCCGCCTCCCAAACGCCCGGACGCGCCCCTCTCACCTTAGAGCGCAGCGGCGCCGCCGGCCAGCCCCATGGAGACGCCGCCGCCGAGCGCGCAGGACCGCCGGCCGCCCCCGTCAGCCGCCCGCCCGCCGCCTCGCTCCCTCCCGCGGAGGACCGCCGGCCCGAGGTGGCGCCGGAGCTCTGGCTGAGGGGCGGCGGCGGCGGAGGCTGAGGGGACTGACAAAGCCGACGGGCCGCCGCTCCGCTACTTATAGCGCCGCGCGTGTCGTCATGGAGACGCACCAGCTCAAACCAGCCGCGATCGGTTCCGTCCGGGCGTCCTCCGAGGAAGGGGGCGGAGCGCGGTGGCTGCGGCCAACCCGCGGCAGCACCGAGGGGCGGGGGGCGCAGGCAGTTCAACGTCAGCAGCTCCGAGCACCGCCCGGCCCGCCCCGCCCCCGGCCTCGCGCCCCTCCCGGCCCTGCGGCGGACTTGCGCACGCGCAGAACGCCGCAGGAAGCCTCCGGCGGCCTCGCGCCCCTCCCGGCCCTGCGGCAGACACGCGCACGCGCTCGCGCACGCGCACGACGCCGCGCGGCACCCCGGCGGCCTCGCGCCCTTCTTGGCCCTGCGGCCGGGCCGCGCACGCGCATCCCCGCCGCAGGTCTCGGGTCTGTCCCGGCGCCTGCCGTTCGCCTGGGTGCCAGCCTCGGGGCCAGGAGCCGGTCCCGCGGAATTGCAAAACCTGCTGCGGGCCGACGCCGAATTCCAGCATCGGCCCGGGACAGAACTGTCCTCCCACTTGGCTTTAAATGCCTTGTGCCCTAGAGCAGAGAAAGGAGCTCGCGGGCGCGAGCGGGCCACGTGGACCCCGCCGGGCGGACTCTGGCCCCTCCTGCCCTGTCGTCCAGTTCTAGGGAAGGGACCCGTAGCGATCCTGGCTCCGCCCCAAGAACGGGCCACAGACGCAGACAGGAGCAAGGTGCGTGCCGAGGGTCACCTGGCCAGTTGGTGGCACCGCTTCAGGCCCTTCCTGAGCCAGTAAGCCGTGCCTGACATATCCAGGGGTGTTCCGACCAGGTGGCAGGCAGCAACGGCCACGCGAAGACCCTTGTTCACTATTAAGCTAGAGGCTTGTCTAAGGGCTGCAGGGGAAGGGGGAGGAGGTAGAGGGTCCGCAAGCCCCCGAGCTCCGCCCCCACCCCATCCCGCTGCCCTTTACCATATTGGACGGCACTCGTCAATGACTAGACATCTCTAAGGGCAGCTGCGAGGGCCTCGCCACGAAGTCTACGCAATGAATACATAAAGGCAGAAGCCTTGGGAAGTCGGGTGTCCTTTAGAGCGCGCGCGGCCTCTGCGGGGGACTGTGCGTCTCTGGAGTGTGGGCCACCCCACACCGCCGGCCCCAGGGAGCGGCGAAGGCATTGGGGGTACCCGAGGGTTGCCAGCGAGGAGTTAACCTTAAACCTAGTCCAGGTCGCAGCTGGTGCAGAGAGACCCTGGAGGAGCTCAGGGCTCTGCCCTGTCCCTGGCCCCAAGTTGCTGTGTGATCTTGGGTAAATCACGGTCCTTCTCTGGGCGGGAGGTTTGACCGGATGACCCAAAGGTCTTTATAACTGCAAGACCCTGCGGCATTTCGAAAACCTCCCTTGTACTGTGCCCTAAGGGCTGGGACCCACCTCACTCAGCTTTAGTTTCACGTGGCCCTCAGCAACCACTGGGAGGGTGCCGGGCACGCCTCGCCTAGAGAAGGCAGGAGGGGGTTATCTCCCCGGCTAACAAGCTTAATTCTGATGGAGGCATGAGATCACTAACGCTTCAGAGAACATTCCAGCCCAGGCGCTGAAGGGGATAGCATTAGGATCATGATGCTCACCGTGGTGTTTATCCCCCCTCTCTGTGAAGAAGCATTTTTATCCCAGTGTCCGAGGTCTCCTCGCATTCCGGAAGTCCCCCATGTCCAGTGCCAAGGCCAAGAGGGGAGGAGTCCACACTCCCGGCTTTCCTTGGCCCGTCGATCAGCCAGTCATTGCCAGGCGAACATCGTGCCGGCTCTGTCGCCTCCTCCGGGCAGAGGGCACAGGATGTCTCCGCACATGGGACCCTGGTAGCAGCCTGGCAGGAAGGACAGTCCGCCCATGTCTTGCCAGCAACTTGCCACTGTGATCTGGCCACTTCCCTGACCCTCTGAGCTTCTGTTTCTCCGGCCATTAAGGGAAAGTTTGGGGCCAGATCTAAGGTCCCGTTTCAGCTTAGTTTATATTTTGGATTTCAAGGTATTCGCTGAAACATAGAGGCAGGTGCTTGACTGGGGGGGGGGGCGGTCTGTCCCTCTGCTGTTCACATGTGCCACTCACACGGGGTGGCCCGTCGTGTGGGCTAGCCCTCGCCAAACACGCAGACTCCTGTCAACATGCTGTCCTTTCCTCCGGGGAGGCCATGTCTTGCCCAGATGATCGATCTGACCCAGATAGGGAAACGGAAGCAAGGGAAGGAAGCCGTGCTGCTTCCTTGAGGGCCGGCCCAGCTGGCTACGGGCAAACTCCTGGAGCGGGCCTGGGCCCTGGGTCTGGGAGTTAGCAGGCACTGAGTCATTAAACCCGGCTACTAACCTGGATCTGAGAAGATAAGTCGGTGGTGACTAAACCTGGCCTTATTCATATGCGTGGCATTAATGTCTTTCTGCGTATTTTCAGTAGACTGTCTTCTCCCTCGCTATTTCTTTCCTTAGACAAAAAGAAAAAGATCCTTGTAAACCATGTGACGGCCACTGCCTAAGAGTTACACTAACGTGAAGGTGAGGTCTTGGGGTTTGGTGCAGAAGCAGTAACGGAAGCGAACAGACGCATCAGAAACCATGTTGGACGTGCCGGGAAGATCTGTGTCCTTGTCATTCCAGGGTCGACTCCAGTTTTGTAGCTACCTTCCCCCACTGAGCTCATTCTGGGCTCCCCTTCTCTCTGGGTTTCAGGCTCTTTCTATAAAACATCCTCTGGCTGGGTTGGAGTAGATAAACGTGCAAGCCCTAGTGCTCTGATGTTCTAAGAATTTCTGACTTCTTTTACAATGAGGCCTATGTATAAATACACTGTACACATTTTTTGAACCAAAAATGAGGACATGTCTGAAGAAGGAGGTATTTTTTTTCTCAATTATGTACAGGAAAGGGCTTATAAAGGTATATAGTGATTACAAACGTAAAGAGTAACCGCTGGAAATAATTAAGGGACATAAAAGACTACACTCAGCAAACGTTTATGTATCCGTGCGGTCAATACTGGAATATTAGACCTTGAAAGCTTCCTGGAAAATGGGCTTGTGTTCTGTCCACATGTCCAAGGTCGTATGCCACCGCACCCAGTTTCTCCCCAGAAGCACAGTTAAAGTTGACCATGGAGTGAGGCTCAGGACGTCCATGAGGACACGAGGACTTTGAGAGGCTAGGACCTGTCCCGCAGGGGTTCCATAACTCAGGACACCCGGGAACCAGTCACGGGACTCTCGTCACATGTGAATGTTTGACCAGAAATAATGTTCTGAAGCCCAGTCACTCACCAACACTCCAGCCTTGCCCTTGAATTGTTTTAGGTGTTTCCAAAATTCCAGTCCACCCTCCAAGGTGGAAAGCGTGCTGTCTTTGCCAATATCCAAATGATGTACCTCAGGTGCAGAGAGCTTCCGGGTGGCCCCCCTTGCTCTGAGCAACACAGGTGTCATCAGAGAAGGGGAACATCTCCAAAGGTATCTGTCAGAAGCCAAAGACACCCATTGTATAAGTGGAAGTCCCAGGACGTCTGTTTTATAAGTGTTGCATCACTGCCCCACCTTGCCCTGCCCTGGTGTGGCTCCCTGGGAAGTTGCCAGGACACAGGCCATCTGGCAGGATCTGGGCCACGGCCTTCTGGAGCCCAGCAGGGCCCTGTGGTGAGTCGGTAGCCACACACTACATTGCAGAGAAAAGGTGGCCTATGTCCAGATGTTAAGAGCATGCATTCACTCGACTGGCAAATTGATTTTAGAAATGTTTATTTAAAAAAAATTTTTTTTAAGTAGGCTCCGTGCCCAGCATGGGGCTTGAATTTGTGACCCTGAGATCAAGAGTCGGACCCTTAACCAACTGACACTGGCCGATTGATCTTGGCAGTGCTTTGCTCCCACAGCCTGTCTTTTGAGTGCCCTGGACACAGAGCCCAGCACCTGGGTGCTGGGCCAGCATGCAGATGTGCCACCTTCCTAACACGGCGATGGACGGCAGGACAGAAGCGTTCAGATCTGACCCTTTCTTCGTTTGTCTAAAATCCTTCACTCGTGGCCTTTGGCCCAGAGGGTAAAGTCCGAACGCCTTAGCCTGGCTCCCGGGACCGTCTGCGGTGTGCCAGGCTCACTCCCCGGTCCTATGTCCTTCACTCCAGCCCTCCTAACCCACCTTGTTCCACGGACCCTGCCTGTCATCACAGCATGTGTCCCACAGTATGGGCACCTTGGGTCTTGTCCCCCCACCTCTTCCTACTCCCTTTGAAGTCAGGACCACAATTATCTTCATTCGTCCAGTTTCTAGCCAAGCACCCGGCACACCAAAGTCACTCAGTATTGCAAGGTTGGAACCTCGGCTGCCCTGAGAAACCTGTGACTTGTGGTTCCGTGACTGATCAGCTCATGGGAAATTCTCCCCACGTGCTCTTTAAAGTCAGAGGGAGAAAAGATTCTGACTATTCTTCCTTCAGTCATTCATTCATTCATTCATTCATTCAATATGTAGTTACAGGGAGTGTCTCCTACATGCAGTTGATGTACTGGGTCAAGGAGGGTCCTCTGGCTGCCGCTCTGGGCTGGCTGGGGTCTTGGGGACCAGTGGGGAACTATCAAGGGCCTGTTCTCCCTGCCATCTCTCTTGTCCGATTTCCTCCTAGGCTTCTGCTGACTGCCTCTGACCCCACCTGTCGAAGCACCTCTTCTGGGTTTTGCCACTGCCCCACCTCTGAGATGCCCCAGAGCCCGCAAGAGTCCTTCCTCTAGTGGCAGGGAACAGCATGGGGAGGGCCCTTGCCCAGTGTAGGCCTTCTGGAAAGTGTGTGCTCGGCCCGGAGGTGGTGTGAGCTCCACATCCCTGTCGAGTCAGACCCGAGACTGAAGGGCCAACGGTATCGTGCCAGACTGAGCCCCGGGGGCCCCGGGTGTAAGGCAGCATGTGTTTGGGCTCATCAGGAGAAGCTGCAGGAGCATCTGAAGGGGCTGCGTGTTTCCCCCCCACCTTTGAGCAACCTGGGAGCTCTGATTCGAGGCCAGGCCCCCTCCCGCTGCCAAGGACCTGAGCCAAGGAGCTCGCAGTCCAGAAGGGGACAAGCCAGATCCCAGGCTTGTGCTATGTATCTCTGGTCACCAGGATAGTGGCCACACAAGGCACCACCGTGAGCACCCCAGGACAAAGGCATGAGCTGGCTCTGGGTTTTAGAAACAGGAAAGGCTCGTCCAGGGCTGGACTGAGCTGGGGAGGGGCCGAGGGCACCCAGGTAAGCGCATGTAGACAGGTAGCCATCCACGTGCCCAGCTTCACTTGGGGAGAGAACCACGGGCTGTGAGAAGATCACTCTGGGGACAGCCTCTGACCTCCCAGGGCCACTCCTTGGTTGTCCAGATAGTTCAGCCCTGGCCTCAACCTGCAGTTCCCATCAGCCCGACCAAACCCTTGCTGACATCAGGCCCCAGTGATCTGGGAGGGCAGAGGGCCGGAAGGCCACCATATGCAGGCATTAAGCATTCCCCTTTGGCATACCAGGCCCTGTGTCTTTCGGGGTCCCAACAGGCAGTTCAGTGGGGGTGCATTTAACATGGGCACTAGTTACAGAAATGGCAGAATATCTAACAGCTGTAGAAATAGCAGCACCCGTAGGGCTGTGCATCAGAGGGGGGAAGGGCCCCTAGCAGAGCTGTGACCATCTGGGGGGTGTCCAGTGGGGACTGGAACCACAGAGAGGCGCTGACCAGAGGGGTGGAACCGCCGAGGGGAAGCAGCCAATGCTGGAGACATTGCTCGAAGCAGGAAGACTAGACGGGAGGAGAAGGATCCGGCTTCCCCCGCCCTCCACTCTCTCATTGGGGCCTCCGGATTGGAGCCTGTTTGCAAGAGCACCGGCCAGTGATTTTCAGGGCTCAGCCCACAGCTCTAGCCACCCGAGAAACAGAGCCAGGCCCCGGCAGGGTGAGGGACAGGGGTGAGATCAAGCAGGCTAATGACAGGCACACCTCCCTTTCCGAACGCTTGTCAAAATCTTCCTGCTCACTCGAGGATACTTCCTAAGAAGAGTTCCAGCAAAGCACAGGTTACGTTTCCCATTGGCCTGAGCTACAGGGAAAACTGATGGTCTCACCTACCAAGAACTCTCCAGAGGGGAGGCTCCAGTTTCATTCACTCAGAAACTCGTGAACCACACTGAAGACCCAGGTTCGGTTGGTCTTTCTCACTTCCGTGCCAGGGAGTGGACCCAGCTCCCCTCATGGTGTCAGTGGCTGCCCTGGCTCTGGGCATCAGACGCAGATAAAGCAAAGGCTCATGGAAAGAGGGAAAGGACAACTCTTCCTTTATCTCTCTCTATCCAAGAAATAACTCTCTTCCTGTCTCATTGGGTGGAATGGATCCCATCCTCTTGCCTTCTCAACCCCTAGGAAGGAGGGTGGGATCTCCCTGGTTGACTTACACTGATTTCTGTTCACTCCCTAGCGCTAGAAACTCTCATCTTCTCTGCCTTCTTTCCCAGGGTGCACCTGAAAACGCTGTCTGGGTTGGGGGCCGCCTGAAGGACCTGGTCTGGAGGAGGTTGGAAGTCCCAGGAAGGGCCCAGCTGGGAGCTGAGCCTGGAAGAGTCCGAACCAGGACAAGATCAAAGAGAAGCGACACAGGTCAGGTTTTCCAAAGGCAGCAGTTCCAATGCGTCGCCGCCCCCTTTCGAGACGTGAAGTGGTGGCTTATTTTAAATCTATGGGATGTGACGAAGGCCAGGCAGCTTCATCTTGCCAGCTGGGATGCTGACCTTTGGAGCCCTGGGTCACCTTGTAAGATGGGAGGCTGCCCTGAGGCCACCACGCCGGGGGGAACCGCAGGCCAGGTGAAGAGCAGGTGTTCTGCTCACAGCCAAGCTGAGCTCCCAGCGAGCGCAAAGCTAGCGCCGACACATACGATCCAGCCCCAAGCCAGGGAGTCGCTCAGCCACCAAAACATCCCTGCTGAGGACCCCAGACATCATGAAGCAGAGACAAACCTGTCCCCCTGCCCATGACCCATCGGATCTGCACGTGTAATAGATGGTTGTTTTAGCCCACTGAAGTTTGGGATACTTTGTTACATAGCCATGTAAAACTAAAAGAAGCAGCTATAATATTCTTAAAAAAAATTTTTAACGTTTATTTATTTTTGAGAGACAGAGAGAGACAGAGCATGGGCAGGGGAGGGGCAGAGAGAGAGGGAGACCCAGAATCCGAAGCAGGCTCCAGGCTCTGAGCTGTCAGCACAGAGTCCGACACGGGGCTCGAACCCATGAACCACGAGATCATGACCTGAGCCGAAGCCGGACGCTTAACCGACTGACCCACCCAGGTGCGCCATCAGCTACCATATTCTTACCAAAAAAGTTCTGAACGGGGCCTGCATACCCTGGCCAGCAGCACTCTCTGGAAGAGCCCAGCTGTGGGATGAAATACGTCATAGCACAGGAGTCAGAGAGTGCGCCCTGGAGACTGAGTGCAATGGGTCTGAATCCCAGCCCTCCCTGGTAAGTCAGTTCATCTCCCTGAATCTCCTTTTTCTCTCTAAATGGGGAAAATAATAGATGCCACCTCTTGGGGTTGCCACGGAGATTAAATGAGATAATTTACACACAGCACCAATCTACTGTATTCGATGCCTGAAACGGAAAACTTTAACATCCCCCTCCCTGAAACAACAAAATTGTTTTCTGTTAATAACTTCCGTAAAAAAACACCAGCAGTAATTATTTTCTTGATTTGCTCTTTAGCTTAAAATAGCTTAAAATTGTTTAAATTAAGTTTACTTATTTTTTGAGAGAGAGAGAGAGACAGCCCTGAGCGGGGGAGGGGCAGAGAGAGGGAGAGAGAGAATCCCAAGCAGGCTCCGTGGTGCCAGCACAGAGCCCGATGCGGGGCTCGAACTCACAAAACCGTGAGAACGCAACCTCAGCTGAAACCCAGAGTTGGACACTTAACCGACTGAGCCACCTAGGCGCCCCCCACCCACACACAAAAAGTTTTAAAAGAAGAAACTTCAAGGCTACAGATATTATTCAAATTGAGCGTTTCGCGTATGAACTAAAATCGTTACCTACCAAACGCAAATATTTTATCTTGCAGTTAGCACTTCCTAGACTTTCCACATCGACACTATGGAGGGAATGACAGCGTTGACATCATCGGAGCTCCGTCTCTTTGCATTCACAAACTTGTGATATTGCTGTTGGTTTCAAACCTGTCACGAGAGCTGGAGACAGGAATTGTTCCCGGGCTGAGCTCAAAGCCGGGGTGGCAACTGGCTGGGACTAACCGTGTCAAAAGCAGAAAAGTCCCTGGTGATCGGGGACCAGTTGGTTAGTCTACCGAAAGATTACAAACCATAAGAACAGAACAAACACATATAGCCAAGTCTGTGTGAATCAGGAACCAACTGGAGAACTTAAGAATTTTCTGAATTAATCTAGGTGCAGACTAGGACGTTATGAATGGGCAGGCAGTGAAATCGTGGCGTTCCACGTCCGTGTTATTAAAATTCAGTCATAACCGCAAGCAATTGTTTAGAACAAAGGATTTTTTTTCGGGGAGGAGTGTTTCATCTGGGACGGTGTATAGAATTGATGGGCTGGGCGATAATGACAAGCAGAGCGGCTTTCGGTGGTTTTATTATCGTTTTCAAATTACCTGCAGACAATGCAGGCACTGCCTGGACCTGGGGCAGGCGCTCGGTCGTCCCGCCTGGCTTAGACCTCAGCGCCCGGTGAGCAGAAACGTTAGGTGTCATTACAGCTCGCCCTGGGCTCTCGGGGAAGGCTTTCCACCTCTGTCATTCTGGAGGGTTGCTGGACACAAGAATTTGCACGGCTGTTGGTTACGGGTTTATTCCATGCATTGCAAGGGGCCTAGCTCAGCCCCGACACTCGGGAGGGGCTCAACATCCACCAGCTGAAAACTCTCATATCTGCTTCCATATCTTCCCTGTTCCTCGCCTGGAATGTCTTTCCCTTAGGTCTTTGCTGATTGGAACTTGTCTCAAATCGGTGAACGACATTCCTGCAGATCTGTTGACTTCTGCCCTCTCCTGGGTCTCTTGGCCACATCCGGGCTTGTCTGGTCTCTGCTTCTTTGACAAGGTGGAGTGTTAGCATTCAGGTGGGCTGGGGTGTGCTGTCACCCCATGAAATTGCACGTTCCTTGGACGGTGAGGCCATGTTTTCCCTTTGCTGCATCCATTTAGAAACCAAACACCCACGGTCCCTAATAAGGTCCTCATTCCCGACGTTTGGGGTCCCATTCCACACAGATTGTTGGTGCTGAGTGTAGGGGAGACATGTAGTCCCCGATGACATGTAAGTTGGGTGTGAATCCTGGTTTGCCTGAGGCAGTTGTTCCCATGCAATGAGTGATAGTGTCCCCTTCAGTCTCGGTGGGTCCTGGTTTGGCTGAGAAGTCTCATCGTCCCCTCCCTCTAGGTGGCCTTGTCGCCTCCGCTCCCAGCCCCTTGTGTTGGCACTCATTTCCTCTCTCTCAGTCTGTCTCCAGAACGCACCTGCATGGACCTCGGGGCCAGGCCATACACCCATCTCTGCGATTCTGGGACACCTGCTGCCAGTGTCCTTTCTGATGAGTCTGAGCCAATGGCCTGGGCACTGTCACTGTGCTTTCAACCAACAGCAGCACTTTGAGGGTGAAAGCAGGACGCAAGCAAGAGGAGGGGAGGAGCCACGGGCTGCCTGACACCTTCACAAATGAACTGATTTAGGCTGCGGGTGTGACACTGGCTCTCACGTGGCGAGAGGTACAAATCGGTACCACCCTTACTGCGGTCAGTAAACTCTTTCATCTAGGAAACCCACTTGTAGGATTCTATCTATCCAGAGACAGACTCTGAAAAGCAGATGAAGTTTTGTTCACAAAGATATTCACGAAAATGCCATTTATAATACCAACCATTGGAAACACTTCAAAGATCCAACATAAACGGAATGGTGATAAAGTTATGCCGTAGCCATGGGACATAAGAGTACTCAACCTTTACAATTATATTTATGCATGTTTTCTAATGATTTGGAGACAAGTGCTATGTTATAAAGTGAGAGCAGATCTACCAAATTGTGTGTCTGGTATGAATTTTTTTCATTTTGTCTTGTGGTAAAGACATTTGACCCATTTTTAAGTGGACAGTCCAGTGGCATTATGTACGGTCGCAAGGTTGTGCAACATTCACCGTTCTCTGCTTCCAGAACGTTTTCACCATCCCAAATAAAACAGCCGTTTTATATAAATACATATGAATAGATGGAATTTTTATTCTTTTTTATTCTTTTTTTATGTCATTCTATGTAATCAAACTTTTAATCAATAAGCTAATTACTTTGTTGATTTTTTTATTATTTTTTTTTAATGTTTGTTTTTGAGAGAGAGAGGGAGACAGAGTGCAAGCAGGGGAGGGGAGAGAGGAAGGGAGACACTAAATCTGAGGCAGGCTCCAGGCTCTGAGCCGACAGCATGGAGCCAGACGCGGGGCTCGAACCCATGAATCGTGAGATCATGACCTGAGCTGAAGTCGAACACTCAACCGACTGAGCCATCCAGGTGCCCCTACTTTGTTGATTTAAAATGTATTTCAAATGCTGTCTACTGGGAGCGGCACCATCTTTATCTTCAAAATAACATTATTAAGTGCTGCCTACGGTACTTTGGAATGGTTTTGTACTTGCCGCAGTGAAATTTCTCAAGAGTAAAGACGTGTAAGTTCACATTTCCTTCATCATCTGTAGGATATGTGCACATATATGAGTATGTTGCCTGTCTGCCTTGTGTTTTCCCCATCAGGCTGAGCCTGGAGAGCGGGCTTGAGGCCTGTCTCCTTGCCGCGTTCCCAGCGTGGTTGAACGGGGTGGGGGATGGTTTTAGTAACTGTCGAAAGTAGGATACTGGAAACTTTATATCCATTTTAGGCTCGAAAGCAAAGCTTTTGAAAAAGCCTGATGCAGGGCTCGATCCCATGAACCATGAGATCATCATCTGAGCTGAAATCAAGTAAGATGCTTAACAGACTGAGCCACCCAGGCACCCATTTTTTTTTTCTTTTTAAATGAAAAGTCCTATACTCTGTGACTCTGCATAGTTCAGTGGACCCATTCTTTGTGCAAACAGTCACTGGGCACTTTGTGCAGCAGATCCTATTCTAGACACTTGGACACTATAAATCTGGGTTCAGGTCTTGAATTTCCAGCTGAATTTGATCACTTAAAGGATCATAGAGATGTTCGCTGTTTTCTCTTTTCTGACTGTCCTGAGGATATTCCGAGTTGTCTCACGCCGGCTTGTACCAGAGGAAGCTACCCACCCCTCCTCCACCCCCTCCAGATTGCCTGTGCCTTCCACAGTCTTGGAATAAATCCACCCTCGGGCTCAGGTGACTGATACCTGACCCAGACCTGCCGGTGCCGGATTCCCTCCGCCTGGAGCACTGACACAGGTGGTGGTGTACCAGAGCACTAGGGCCTGAGTCTGGTCGGCCAGGATCAACTGTGGGAACCACACAAGTCCACGTGCACAGAAGAACGACCTTGTGGCTGAGAAGGCAGGATGAAGGGAACATGGGAGAGGGGACAGGGACCCCCCCCCCCGGGTGAGCATGGGACCACTTCCAGCCCCATCAGGGCAGAACTGCCTCCTTCAGATTTCATGGGACTTCCCTGAATTCTTAGAATAAACGTCTCTTTGCTTTTATCAAGGTCCGTTTGGCTCCTTGAAAGCAACCGTGCCCTAGAAATAAACAGGAACATTTTTTTGGAAGAACATGATTTGATTTCTAACGATCTCTTCATAGTTGCATTTCTAGGACGGAAGAGACACACAAAGTGCAAAATAAGAGACCGCCTGTAATCCGTTTGTGTCCCAGAGTGTCCCCGCCATGTGAGGTCTACGCTAGACCTTGTTCTGGGCAGAACCGATTTGGCACCGTGACGTAGCTGGCAAATTTCTCCCCATAGGATGGCATCACATCACTGTCCCCAGGTCTAGATTTTCTAACCACATCTAGACTTACAGTCTCTCTCACAAGCTCATGGGGTTCAGGCCTTTCTGATTGGCTCCCTGGGTCTATATGATATGCTTTTTGTACCCACCCCCGCCAGTGATGCTCACTTTCTGGGCCTGCGCCATTGACAGTACAATGATGAAAGCGTCCTGTATTTCCGCTGTCCCATATGGCAGCCACTGGCCACCTGTGGCTCTTGAAATGTGGCTGGGGTGACCGAGAAATGAAATATACCCTCGTATTTCATTTTAATTAGCTAACACTCTTAAATAGCCGTGCTTGGCTGCTGACTGCCACGTTGGACCCTGGACCTCAAGGCGGAAGCTCTAAGTACTGATTTTACATGTACGAATAGGAACGTACCCAACAGCATTTGCATTTGGAAGACCACCGGAACCTACCAGGCCCGTGATTCCCTTTCATCCTGTCCCTCCAGGGACTGTGTGCTCAGGACAGGACTCTGGCCTAGGACAGGATATTCCTTGGGAAGTCTGTTAACTCAGCACTTTAGCAGCAAGTGGGAACGTCTCCCAAAGCCACAAGCCGGGCACCCTCCGCTCTGACCTTCCTTTGGAAGAAAGCACCCCTGTAAGTCTCTAGTGAGGTGTCATTCATCGCTGGAGCCGGAGAGCCACCCCATGACATAATTTTAACTTGAAAACCACTTTTTCATGCTGCTGGACAAAGGCAATTCTTCCTGCTTATAAAACCAACCCCCTTATTACACTGAATGGCCTCTCATCTACCCATTACTTTTGTGAGGCACACGCTGGCCTGGAGGAAGGATCCCGAAGGATGCTGAGTTGCAGATTTGAAGCACAGGGGAAGTGTATGTGTCACTGTCACACCTTTGTGAAGTCACACACGGACAACTCCCAGTGACATCACTGAGCAGCCTTGTGGCCCGCGGACTGCACAGGGCTCCTTACGGCTTAATTGCACGTGTACACTTGCACCCAGGGAGGGGGAATTACAGCACCCTGACCTGCACCCTGCCAAGAGCGTGGGCCAAGTCGCCTCCCTGCTCTGAGCCTCACTTTTCCGTTCTATAAAATGGGAGGGAGGGATGACTGACCGACGATGAGCCCTGAGGTCTTTAGAATGAGGACTTCCTCCAGGTCTAGAGCGAAGCAGAGGGAGGAAAAAGACCTGCCTGGCCAAGTGAGTGGCCAAGCGGAACCGCAGTTGCAGCCTTTTGTGCACAAAAGTACTTTTGGCACTTTGCAAACGCCAGCCACGGAGAAGTAAACCAGTAAACGGAGATGAGGTGAACGAAACGCCCGCAACCTTAGCCGGAGAAGAGCTTCGGTTTTGAGGCAGACAAGCTTCGGTTCGGATACGAGGCTCGCCACGGAACAGTTGTGTGACCTTGGGCAAGTCACGAATTCTCTGCGCCTCTGCTTCCTTCTGTATAAAGTGAGGATAACAAGATCTATTGTACAGGCTCATCACTTCTTCGCTTCCTTCATCTCTGCCTTTAATTCGTACACAATAACTGATAACATGAGCATCAGTCATAGTTGGTCTTTGGGTGCTGAGACCACGCCAGTGTTTCCGCACTGAAATAATTCTGCAATCTTAAATAATTCTGGTTGTCTGAAATATCTCTGACTGCTCAGCCCCTTCCTGGGGACCCTCCCTTCCTCCTCCCTTCCCTCCATGATTCAGCAAAGAAGGAGCTGATTGGTCAGTGTGTAATACCGGTTGTTAATTTTGTTTTTAATTAACAAGACTTTATTGTTCAGAACAGTTTTAGGCTTACAGAAAAATCGAGCATAAAACACAGAGTTCTCGTATACCTGCCTCTCTCTCTGATCATTAACATCTTACGTGGATGAGGTATGTTTGTTATACTTGATGAATCCATATTGAACAATCAATACGTTACCGTTAACTCTATTGTCTACATTAGGGCTCACTTATTTTGTTTTTATTTTTTAACATTTATTTATTATAGAGAAACAGAGAGAGACAGAGCCTGAGCGCGGGGGGGCGGGGAGGGGCGGGGAGAGAGAAGGGGAGATACAGAATCTGAAGCAGACTCCAGGCTCCGAGGCATCAGCACAGAGCCCGATGCGGGGCCCAAACCCACGAACTGTGAGATCTTAACCTGAGCCGAAGTCGGACGCTTAACTGACTGAGCTACCAGGCGCCCCTCAGACCCAGGTGGTCTGTGGGCACACAGATGTTGGAGAAGCAAAGATCTAGATCAGGATTCTTGGTCTTTTGGAAGATAGACATATGAATATGATGAGTGAGGTCATGTGAACCCTTCCTACAAATCAGGGCCTTCCCACCCCTGGTAACCTACCCCTGTGACAGGTAATGGGCCTCCACTTTGGGTCTACATGTATGAATGTTTAAAAATTGTCCAAGGTCTACATGAAAAAAGTTACGGATGCTGTGATTCTTCTCTGTTTGCAGCTACATGTATACACCTGCACAGAAAGAGCAGGGGAGTTCTTTTTACTTTTCACATTTCTGAATTTTAAAAAATTCTGAGAGGCTTGTCTTTTATTTTATTTGAGTCGTCTTTTTTTCCCAATGTTTATTATTTTTGAGAGAGAGAACGTGAGAAGGGGAAGGGGCAGAGAGAGAGGGAGACACAGAATCCGAAACAGGCTTCAGGCTCTGAGCTGTCAGCACAGAGCCCGATGCGAGGCTCCAACCCACGAACCGTGAGATCCAACGTGAGCCGAAGTCAGATGCTCAACTGACAGAGCCACCCAGGCGCCCCTGACTCATCTTTTTGAGTTCACCTTGTTTAGATGGGGAGGGGCACCATTCTGAGGCAGCAGTGGATTTAAGCAATTGCATGCTTGTTAATTTTGTCATCAAGAAAACATTAAGACCCCAGAAGAGCCTGCACCCCAAAGCCATCTGGCTGTGCTGTCTCTATTTACTCAGTTACTTGACCTTTACCTAGTGCTTCCAGTTCATAAAATGCTTTCGTGGGCTGGGGCGCCTGGGGGGGCTCAGTTGGTTAGGCGTCTCTCTTCAGCGCAGGTCATGATTTTGCAGTCTGTGGGTTCGAGCCCCGCGTCAGGTCCTCCTGTGCCGACAGCTCAGAGCCTGGAGCCTGCTTTGGATTCTGTGTCTCCCTCTCTCTCTGCCCCCGCCCCCCACTCATGCTCTGTCTGTCTCTCAAAAATAAATAAACATTAAAGAAAATGCTTTCATGGGCTTGATCTTCTTTAACTTTTGCCCCAGCTCAGCAAGGCAAGAACCCTGTTCAAGAGGAGGAAACAGAAGCTCAGGGGAGCCCCATGCTTCACAGCAGGACGTGAATCCAGGCCTCCTGGTTGCGATAACTGCCAACAGACATGCTTCTTTTGATCTGCGGCTAAAGAGCAAGCACACGGTTGATGCCCCATAAATATGTACGGGCTGAATTAAGGGTAGGGGAAGTTGCTCTCTGGTTCCCCAATCCTGAGTTCCGGAAGGTTCTTGAAATGAATGGTCGTAGCAGAAATGACCAGGCACCAAGGCATCTTTCGGCTCCAGTGACACCCAACTTTGTCCACCCCGTCAACGAATGTGGGCCAGCTTTGAGATCTGACTGGAGTCTGCTGGCATCTGCTGGCGTGGGCTATCAAAAGGCTTCAGGGCACCTTCCTGCCCCCCCCCCCCAGCGTCCCCCTTAGGGCCAAGGGTGAGAGTCAGTCTAGGGGCTGAGGGCCCGTGAGGTTCAAGATGGTGGTGCCAAAGCAAGGCTGCTTGAGGGCCCCCAGGAGGTATGCTTGTGGCTCAGCACCCTCAGCTGTCTTGCGTGTGAGCACCCACGGCGGCGGTCTGCCAGAGAGAGAGGCAGGGCAGGGGTGCTTTTGGGGGGCTGGAGGTGTGAGCAGGTGGGGTAATTGCTAGTGAGGTCTTGGACTTACTTGCTATTCTGGACCTGCCTGCACCCGTAGGGTGCTGAGGTCAGGAAAAATCAGGATCCCATTAGTATTCCAGGGCCATTATCTTCTAATATTTTTTACTGACTAGTGTGTAGCATTTCAAACACACGAGCTGACTTGATTTCGTGGGCTCTTTTGGGCAACTGGTTACCTTTCGCAGGAGTGTTTCTAGTAAGATACGCCTTAAGTCCCAAATATCTAGCTTCCAAATAAAATCTTAGAATACAGCCCTTTTTTCTCCTTCTCCTTCTTCTTCTTTCTAATGTTTATTTATTTACTTTTGAGAGAGAAGGGGGAGCAGAAAGAGAGAGGGAGAGAGAGAATCCCAAGAAGACCCTGCACTATCAGCGCAGAGGCCAACTCGGGGCTTGAACCCATGAACCGTGAGATCACGACCTGAGCTGAAGTCAGACGCTTAACCGACTGAGCCACCCAGGCGCCCCACGGCCCCCTCTTCTAAGGTCCAGAAGTGAGGGTGCTGCAAAGGCGGGGAAGGCAACAGACAAGCTGCCCGCGGGCCGCAAAGGACACCATCTGGCCTCTGAAAATAGTGACATGGGCCCCATTTCCACCCGATCTGCATCAACAACACATCTTCTTAGCAGGGATCGCTTGGCCATTCCTGCCCGTGGACGAACAGAACACCCCTGCACTGAGGGCCTCTACATGTCTGACTGGAAGGAAGCCTCTCCGAGGGGAGGTCAGGGTCCACCGCCGCACCCTCTGCACCTTGCTTAGTTAGTATCCCCCCACCGTGTGATGGAGAAAGGAGTCTCGTGTGACATGGGGACAGGGGCGTCCCTGGAAGGATGCAAAGCTTCTGCTTCAGAAGTGCGGCCATTTAGCAGGGGCAGGTACCCAGGGCACAACCAGGGTGGATAGGACAAGGACAGAGGGCTCTGGCTTGGGCCGCAGCAGCAGGCATCGAGAATGGCTTGACAGTGGGGGGCGCCTGGGCCCGGACGGGCACTAAAGTCCCACGACAGCAATAAAAATAAGTAATACGTCTTACCAGGTGCCAAGACATTACGGCGAACCTGGCAAGGGTCTGTGGCCGCAGGAAAGCCTGCTTACCAGCTGGGGGAACGCCCAGCCGTGCGGGGACGTCGGGCGGGCAGGGCCACGGGGTCAGCCTTTCTGCTGAGGGGACACAGCCATTCCAGGGAGGCGGGGTGTGGGATCAGCTGATCGTTGACCTGAAAGACAGTATCTAAGAGACCTTTCTGTGATGCTCTAAGCCTGCCTTCTATTCCGCCACTGGTGAGAAGGAGGCCACGTGAGTAATTGGAGGTACGTGTGCGTGTGTGTGTGTGTGTGGAAGAAAACCTGCTCCGAGTGCAGTGACCATTCAAGGGTTTTTTAAAAAAGCGTCTTGGTAAAACACACCTGACAACTTTTACCATCTTAGAGTTACAAGTCGACAGCATTCAGTACATTCACAGTGTTGTGCTACCAACACCACTATTCTTCCAGAACTTTCTCGTCTGCCCGACAGGAAACCTCACAGCCACTAGGCAGCCTGGCAGATTTAATGAGAATTATCTTTGACGAAAAGAGACAGGGGAGTTCCGGACTCACGGCTGCAAACCTCTCCCAGCCAACCGGGGCCACCGCACTGGCTTGCGGGTCAGCGGATGCAAACTGGCTCAGGCCCCAGGAAGGGACGGCCTGTGCAGGGTCAGTTTGCCATGAGGGTCAGAGCCCATCATTTCTACATGGCCTGCCCCCCAAAGTCCAAGAGGCAGGATGGCTCAATGAATTGTGGGAGGGGCACCTGGGTGGCTCAGTCCGTTGGGCGTCCGACTCCGGCCCAGGTCATGATCTTGCGGTTAGTGAGTTCAAGCCTTGCGTCGGGCTCTGGGCTGACGGCTCGGAGCCTGGAGCCTGCTTCGGATTCTGTGTCTCCCTCTCTCTTTGCCCTCTCCTGCTCATGCTCTCAAAAATAAATATTAAAAAATTTTTTTTTAAAAAAGTGAATTGTGGGAGAGGTTTTCACAGGCTGGAATCCTACACAGTACCTGAAATGACTAGGGAAATGTTTACGATGTGGGGTTTAAACACAGAAAGCAGAATACAACTGAGTGCAATTTGGGCCCACTCGTGTTGAAAAGATGGGGGTGGAGAAGATTTCATTGGAAGGAAAAGCATAGGATGTAGACTGTTTGGGAGGGGACTCTGAGCCTGCCCCCCCCCGCAAGGTGCCCTGGTCCTTCAGCTCTAAACCACCGGGGGGAGGCTCAGAGGACTATGCATCCACCAAGCCCGGAGACCTCAGTACGTGTTACCATCATTATTACCCCCTGGAGGGAGGGATTCCAGATGATCTTAATTTTTCTCTTCATATTTCTCTGTATTTTCCGAATTTTCTATTAACAATCAGGTTTTCACTTTTAGAATCATAAGTGCTAAATGAGAGGGTTTTTAAAAAGCAATCTCCCCACCCAATCTCACCCACGGGGCTCGAACTCATGACCTCAGGATCAAGAGTCACACGCCCTAAGGAAGGAGCCAGCCAGGGGCTGATTTTTCAGGATGAGAGGAAATGGTGCTGCTTTTGGGGTGAGGACTTCTAAGCAAGACCCAGGATGTGACAAGGTCTCTTCTCACTCCCTTCATCTGAGAGCCTGGCTGGGCTTTCGTGTTTTAGGGTCATTTTCATAATCTGGCTTCAGTGAGATACTCACACCGGATCCCAGGGGCCACACACGGGTGTGAATGTGTGCGCGTGCGCGCGCACACACGTGCACATGAGCACCATCCTTGTTCTTTTACAGTTGCATCCTTTGTGACCGTCCGGAAATTTCTAGAAAGACCCATTACAGTAAAGAATCTGATTCCCTTGAGTGGAGGGATCACATGACATCGGTTTGAGAGTTCGTGAGGCTGTCTAGGCACACGGGCTCAGCAGATATTCATTTAACCCTGTTACTGTTTAAATAAGAAAAGCAGTCTCAGAGCCCGGACAGCCCAGAGATGGGGAGGAAAAGACCTTCATGGCCTGGGTTTGGGTGGGGTTGGTTGGCCAAGACCAGGTCTTTGACACTGCAGCCCAGAAAATCCCCATCGGTCAAGGCCCACGGACTGTCTGAGGCCAACCGGCTCTGGGAAGTCACAGGGGAAGCCGACCCACTGGGGAGCCGAAGCACAGAGGTGGCCGCGGGCATGTTGGGGTGCAGGGCAGCCCGCGCTCCAGCCTCCAGGTTGGGGGGTGTTCTTAGGGTGCTTCTGGCAACACTGACCCAGGACCCCCCTCTGGCGAGGAGAAAGTGCTCCGCCTTCTCCTCACCGCCTCCCTGCTCTTGCTGACGGACCCTCTCATCCAGCCCACCACCGCCTCTACCTCTTCAAGCTACGTCACAGCCTCAACGAGCGCCACCTCCCTCCTGCCAGCACCTGTGGGGACCCAGCCTGAGGGCTCTGGGTGCAGGCTGGCTCTGCTCCGTGTGGTGGACATCGGGCCAGGCCGCCCAGCCTGCTCGTGGCCAGGGCAGGGAAAGGGCAAGTCCAACAGGAGCTTTTAGTGTCCAGCTGGCCAAGACCTTGAGTGTGTGTGGGGAAGACTGTCTCATGGTAAATTAAGATTCAACAGTTGAGTCTAAAAGAACAAAGAGGGGCCCACAGGTAAAGGCAATTGTGAGAAAGGTAGGGCTGGTGTTTTAGAAATTGTTTAAACCTTAGATGTTGTTGTCTAATGATTCTTATTCTTTTAAATTTTCTTAATGTTTCTTTATTTTTGAGCAAGAGAGAGAGAGACAGAGTGCAAGCAGGAAAGGGGCAGAGAGAGAGGGAGACACAAAATCCAAAGCAGGCTCCAAGCGATCAGCATAGAGCCTGCTGTGGGGCTCGAACTCACGGAATGTGAGATCATGACCTGAGCTGAAGTCAGATGCTCAACCGACTGAGCCACTCAGGCGCCCCAACGATTCTTATTTTTTAAGAGAGATTATCCAGTAGGAAACTGTGTTAGGTTTTCTCAGATCTGCCACACCTGGGAGAAGCCTGATTGTTCAGGCTGTGGGACACAGCTGGGGGCCTGCCGCTGGCTGAGTGGCCCTGGGGAGGGGCTCCTGGCTTCCCAAGGCCCAGCTTGCTGCTGGAACACGGTCAGGGCGGAGGGGGTCCTGGGGCATCAGGGCCTGAAGACCTGGGGCTCACTGAGTCCAAGGTTCCACCTTAGGGAGGGGGGTCTGAGTCTCCGGATCTGGAAGCAGCAAAAGCAGCCCCAACCGTGGGTGAGAGGTAGGGCTGGGTGACCCCCCCCAGCCCACCCAAAGTGGTCACAGGGGACTGCGGGGAGCAGTTATCGTGACCACTGCCGGGTGTGGCAATGACCTGGGTGAGGTATGCCAGGCCCTCAAGAGTCTGAGCCAGGACGTTGGCAAAGCCGACAAGGGAAAGAACCGGGTGGCCCTGGTGTGAGTCAGTCAGCTCCACGACGGTCGAATGTAGGCAATGGCCAGGCTAGAAAAGGAGGGGAGATGGGACATTAGTGAGCACCTACTATATGCTAGACCCGGTGCCGTGGGCTTTTGTCTTCATTCAGTCGTTTAATCCCTGCAATGGCTCCTTCTCCTGGTGAGGAAACTGGGATGTGCAGAGGTTGAGACTTGCCCAAGATTAACCATAAGTGAGTACAGAACCGGAATTCAAATCCAGGCTTGCCCAGGAAAGTGAAGGATTCTGAGCCATTCCAGTGTCTCGAGCCCGAGGGAAGGAGTTTTGCGGCCGTGGCGAGGGGCCATTGAGTCAGGAAGGATAGGGCGGGGGCGGGCAGACAATGCAAGGCTTCTGCTGGGCACCCTTTGGAAAGGGGCTCTGGAGGGCCCGTGCCCCTTTGTGAAATCTTGCGTAGAGTCAGACCTTCCCGGTTAATCCACGCATCCGAGAAGAGACGCCAGCAGCTTGACCTGGCTTACAATTACGTTGTAGCTCTTTACTACGTTGTCCCTGGAACAGCTTTCCCTGTGACACGGCAGGACACCAGCCGTCAGCCGGGTGAGTGACAAAGATCACCCATCTTTGACCTGGCTGGAGTTCCGGTCCTGCTGTGTGACCTCGGCTCTACCATTTCACCTCCTGAGCCTCGGCCGTCCTCATCTGTGAAGTGGGGATCACAGCCTCACGCATAGGATCGCCGTACGATGTAGAATCGTGCCTGGGACACGGCACATGCTTGGTTGAGTCCAGATGTGAGGGGAATGCGAGCCTCCTGGCTGAGACCGTTTTGTAGCAGGAGGGTTCCGATCTGGGAAGTGGGTTTGCAGGCCATGCCCAGCTCACCTGAAGATAGGCCAGTACCCAGGGGCGAACCATGAGTCAGCCTCAATAATTCCCCATAATGCCTGTGAGCCGAACAACATGTATTTAACAACGGGTGCCGCAATCGCTTGAGGTCCCCCCATCAATCACGCCCTGGGGCCTGGAGAGAACGGCAGGGCCGCCCCAGTGGGCCAAGTAAGGCCTGAGACAGGCGTTTTGTGGTCTTGTTCAGACTTAGCTGCTAAATGCTTTGGGGCCTTCGGCGAATTACTTAACTTCTCCATGTCTCGCTCTCCTTATCTGTAAAATGGGGATAATAATACTTACCTACCTCACGGGGCTTGTTGCAAGAATTAATTAAAGTTTATGAAGTGCTTTGAGATTCCCGGATAAAAGGCCCTACAAAAGTACAAAGTATTATTATCATAATCTAGTAGGCTATAAAAGATAATTTTGCAGGAAAAGGCAAAATTTTAATTTCTATACAAGCAGAAACAAAGGCAGATATAGTCAGAAAGTTTTAAAAAAAGGTCTCAAAGATAATTTATATAATTTTTAAAGATTATAACATGTTTGCTCCCTGCCAATAATCAATGCAGCATGATAATTACAGATTTCAGTCAGAGGCCAGCAAATAATAACAATAAGTGTCTCTAATACGTGTGCCGGGCCTTGGGTCAGGGATTCTGTCCTGGAATCCCACGACAACCCACGAGGTGAATCGCATCACCCCAGTTTGACACACTGGAGAGGACTCCGGGACAAACTCTAGAATCCTTTCGTGGCCTTGGCCGCTGCTCTTGATGCCTGAGCTCTGAGGAGGGCTTGGGGACATTCTGATTCCCCTTGGTAGGTGGTCTTTAGGCAGATCTGAGATATAAGCACAGAGGGAAACTGAGGCAGACCTGGATCGGGTTCTCTGAAGGGAAAACAGAGCTGTTGCCCTTCTTCATTCTAGTTCATGTTCAAACGCCCATCCCCGGAGAAAGCCACCCAGCCCTCACCTCTAGGCTTCTTTCTTCCTAAGAAAAAAAGGAAAGACGGTCTCCTCCTGTCTCTGAGCTGTGTCGGGAGAGTCAATTACCTTCTTTTAAAAACATTAATAGATGATAAATAGATAGATAGGGCTTTCAGATGAGAGGCCTGTGACCGGAAAGTTCTATATTCCTGGCTCTTTCATCTCGACTTGAAGCCTTTCCACGTGTGCAATTAAGCCCCAAGCTGGGGAGCCCTGGAAGCTTGCAGACAGGTCACCCCAGGACCCCGGGCTGGTTCTCTACCCCGGGAAGCGGAGGGAGTGTGGGGTAGCCGTGGGCCTGGGGTCTGAGGAGACCTAGATTGATTCCAGCGCGGCCCCCATTTGCTGTGAGATTTGGGGAGACAGCGAAATAAGCCCCTGGTTTATCAGTCAGTGCATGTAAAGCACCCGATACTGAAAAAGAAAGTATTCTTCTTCTGTATATTAGATGCGCAGAGAAATGGGAGAATGCAAGGTGGGCAGAATCGTCATAGAATTTAACAGCTTCTCTGGCATATTAAAAAAAATACATTGGGGCACCTGGGGGGCTCAGTTGGTCAAGCATCCGACTTCGGCTCAGGTCATGATCTTGCGGTTCGTGGGTTCAAGCCCCAGCTCGGGCTCCGTGCTGACAGCTCAGAGCCTGGAGCCTGCTTTGGATTCTGTGTCTCCCTCTCTCTCTGCCCCTTTCCCACTTGTGCTCTGTCTCTCTGTCCCTCTCTCAAAACTAAATAAACATTAAAAAAATACACTGAGGCTTGATCATTATAAAATGAACGGGCATCCATAGGAAAGAGAAGGATGTATCTGCTTTTCTCATTCCAGGTTCCTGTATGTCTTGGGGGAGGTCTCTGCTGGGCAGATAAAGGGGAAGCTGTCTGCTAAAGGACAAGGAGGGGCACGTAAAATGGGGCCCTGGGGGGGGGGCAGACCTCTGCAGCAGGGTGGAAGTCACAGCTTACCCACGTTGCTTCCTCTGGGCAACAGGCTGTGAAGGCCATTCATTTCTAGTTACTCTTTTCAAATGTCATCTTTGTCCCCCCTCATTCTCTGTGACTTCAGGAGTACTTGAATTTCTCTGGGTGTTTCCTAATCTGGAAACCAGGGACCCCCCTCCCCACAGAGTGTCGTGACCGCACAAGGGAGCCGTCTTTGGCTCAGTGCCCATGCAGAGGTGCGTGGCCCCACAAGGACCAGCCACGCCCCAGTCTGGGCCAGCTCCTTGCTAAATGTGCTTTGAATAATCTTACTTCATTGGCTCCCTTCGGGGAATCTATGAGGCGAGGTGTTAGCATCTTCATTTACCTTCAAGAGATAATTTCCTGCTTACGAGAAGAGAGAGCGAGATAACAATCTGAGACGTAATGGGACAGAGATGAAACCCCTCGCCCCGTATCCACAGCACACAGAGCAGCCTGCTGGCAAGGCTCTGAGCAGGAAGCATGGGCTTGGAGAATGCCTGGCAATCGGAACCTTGGAGACGCTCTGTCATCTTCCACAAGTGCTGGCATTCCTGGGCAGGTGACTAAGAGCCGGGGAGGGACAGACACCCGGAGAGCTGGCCAATGGGGCTGCGATCCCACCAAATATGGGCACCCAGAGTCGGCCACGGTCTCTGCAGGTTCAGACCCCCCAAGGCAGGGTTGGCCCAGATGCGCGAGAAGGAAGTCCTTTCCCTGGATTCTTGGAATTTGAGGAGTTAACGAGGCACTGGAGGGACTTTTGAGATAGTTTAATTTACAGATAAGGAAGCTGGGGACTTTCCTAAGGTACCGAAGTGGGGGGCCCGCTCCTCCAGGACAGGGAAGGTCAGGGTCCCCTGTTGCATTTCCCATCGGCTCTATAATGTGGCTTTCCCGTCTGCAAAGCTGGGATCCCAGCACCTCCCGTGACTGCTCCGCAGGACTGCGGCGAGGCCAGAGTGGTCACGAGAATAGAAATTATGGCTTCGAGGCCACTCGGGGCTGCGATGGCTGCAGGGAATTATCCACCCACAGAGAGAGGGGCTGGAGGCCGGGCTCTGGGGCTCTGGGGCTTCTGCGCCGGCTTTCAGAGAAATGGCCAGAGAAAGGCAGCTGGGGCGTTGTCAGGGCTTGGTCACCTGTCTCTCATTTCTGCTGAAGGTTCTCTGTTCATTCCCCAGGCTGAACCCAGGCGGGCAACCAGCCCTGAGCCGACGCAGGCCCTGATCCTGACGAGGAAGCAGGTGGGGGAGGTAACCCTGCTCTCTGATCTGCATCCCCTCAACCCCAACACTGGCTTTCGATTGGCTGGTGTCCCACCTTTGGGCGGCTGCCTCCTAAAGGCCGTGTTAGAAGATGAAGTTCACAGAGCGCCCGTCCATCGTGTTCGGGGAATGCGGACCCCTAGTCTTAGCGACCTCACCCAGTCCCGCAACGGGACCTGTAGAGGGGACCCCCGTTTGACAGATGGCGGCACTGAAGTTCAGTGCCATCAGGTGACTCACCTAAGGCCACACAGCACGGGATGGCAGAGCTGTGATTTCAGCCAGGTCCCCACTGCCCTGCTCGGCGGCCCCCCTGGGAAGAGCCCTTGCCTCCTGCCCGCAGAAGGCGAGCCTGAAACTCCATCAGTGTCTGTGGGGAGGCCGTGGTGATGGGCTACAACCGTGCACTTACCTTCCCAGCCTCAGGCTGCTCGTCTGCCCGGGGAGGGGGGGATGCAAGGGGGTGCAGGGGGTGAGGGTAGCCTAAGCCTTTTCAGCCACCATCTGGGGCCTGTGGTCCAGATGAGGTCCCCAGAGGGTTCTGACCTTCTGCCTGAGGTAGGGTGGAGGATGGCACAGACATGACCCAGCCTGTAGCCTTGGGAAGACCTCTTGTCTCAGTGGGCCCCCGAAACCCGGTCTGTCTGTGATTAATGGAAAGAATTCTGGGCCGGACCTTCAGTCTCTCAGACCCCCATGTAGGGGGCTCAGCAGAGAGACAAGTGTCCTTATCTGTCAGAATGAAAGGCTTGTAGATGCTGATTTTAGAAATGAAAAAATCCTTCATTTTCTGCTAAGAAAGAGATCTTCAAGATGTATTGAGAAACAGAAGCATGGTACATAAGCAGTATCCCAATTTAAAAATTATATGTATAAAAACAAAATAAAAATTATATGTACATATATGACATGTATATATACACATATACACAATATGATATAGATGCACGTTCAGTATATAGACTCAAAAGATATAGTCTCTTATTTTTCCCAAAGAATCAATACAAGAGTGAACCAGACACTCATTTTAAAGGGGTGGCCTGTCAGCAGAGGGTGAGGGCAGGGCCAGAGAGGGGAGACAGGCGTGGAGGCCAGACCTCTAAATGTGCCTTGCATTACTGTGCTAATTTTGGAAACTGCACAGATGCGTTCAATAAAAAACAAACAAACAAGTAAGTAATAAAGAACAGCAAAGCCGTCCAGAAAACATAAAGCACACTGGTTAAATAAACACATGCATGTCAACTTGGTGACATAAATGCCCAGAGAAGAATGATTTCCACGGACACTCTTGTGCTGGTGACAATACTCACCTGAAGGACCCACTCAGGGGTCTAGACTGCATTTGGTGGCCACCCTTGTAGTGCTCAGGGAGCACTGTCACTCTAAAATGACTGCCTATGTAACACGTATGGTAGGATCAGTGTAGGTATTTCTCAGAGTAAGAAAAAGGAGACGCAAATTGCATGCTGACTCTAAGACCAAGACACAAATGCCTTTGGACTTGTGTCTCTCCAACCTGACGGTCCCCTGGGGAGACTCCGGAGGATTTGGCCCAACTCTGCTCCCCACCTGCCCCCGCTCTTTGGCACCGCCTTCGCTAGTTGTATAGTCTCAGGGGAACAAATAGTTTACTTTGGAAGACTGTTTTCCTGCTCAAAGAAAACCAACTGTCTGGATCCCTGCAGGAGACGATCATTAACTGTCCCTTGGGTGCTGACACGTGGTGATCTAGAGCCTGAAAGGTGCTCAACTAGCAGACTTACCCTGAGCTTGTCCTGGAGTTCAATGCTGCACAGAAGCCACATCTGAGGTGAAACCGTTCCAGCACATTCCAGCAAAGAGCTGCCTGGTCAACTGTCCCCTGAACAGCATTGTTTTCATGCTCTGATCTCTGCTGTCTGTGGCTTGGGCTTGTCGCTTTGACTGAACCAGACGTGATCACTTATGATGTCCGTGAACCTGCTTTGTGTTGGGAACGTATCCCAACTCTATCTCCCCACTTTCTCCTCGCCAAGACCTCACGAAGTAGGGATTATTGACTTCGTTTTCTCAGGGGAGGTGGGGGAATGTGAGGGCGCTAAATGACCCAGTTCTGGATGGAGCCAGGCAATGGTGCGGCCAGAGACTGAGTTTGGCCTGACAGACCCCAAGGCCCATGAGTGCCCGGGCCCTGAGTGCCCGTCACAGAGAAAACAGTCTCCCAGCTCTTTCTAAATGTGTAAGACAGGCTGTGAATGACTTAAGCCAGCAGCAAAAGGACTTAGGAGCAGGTTGGAATCTCATGTCCTGAGAATGGCCCTCTCCTACCATGGCTAAAGAGAGAAGTGTAGACACAGTAAGATAAGTGACCATTTATTAAGCCCTGCTGTGTGCCGGGCACCCCCTGTGCTAGCTCCCTGTATCTCCACCATACAAATGGGACAGGTCTTCTCTGAACTTTACCAGATGGGGAAACTGAGGCTCCGAGAAACGAAGTGACTTGCCCAAGGTCATGGGAATGAGGAGACACAGCTCCAGATTAGGCTGCAACATGGCCATGGAGCCACTGAGAACTCTAGTGTCAATCTCTGTCTTAACCCTACTCTGAGAAAAAACCACACAAAAAAACTCAAGGCAACCTGGCTATGAGCGTACGTGACAACATCCCTCATGACCTTGTAACATGAGAGCACTTAATCAAACTCCATGTTTGTGTATGTTACCATATACGGGAGACAAAGAAGTAGAACATATAGAAAACACTACGCCATGTGGCGTTCGGGGCTCAGTTCTTAGGGTACGAACCCAACTGAGCCGTCTGGCAGGAACAAAGTCGCTTCCTGGAAAGAAAAGCCTCGGTGTCACGATTCCGTGTGCAAATCCTGCTACCCTACAGGCTAGGAAGAGGACAGCACCTGGCCGGAGGAGGGAACACTCCAGACCCACACCGGTCCCGAGCTGAGGCTACAGGGGCCAAGTTTTGTTTAGAGCCAAAGAATAGACTTTACGGGTCTAGCCCTCGGGCTCCCAACTGGGGGTGATTTGGGCCTCCCAGGGGGCATTCAGCAATGTCTGGAGACACTTCTGACTGTCCCAACGCGGGCGTGTGCCCCTGCCATCCTGGGGAGAGGAACGTGTCACGTGTGTCACACCACACACAGCAGCCCCCACGACAAAAAATGATAGGGCCCCAAAGTCAACAGCGTCACGAAGGTTGAGAAACCCGCTGTGGCCCAGACCGTCTCTGCTCGGGAGTGCTCCAGATCGCTTCGTTTTCAAGGGCAGGTAAGCCGCTCGCCCTTCAAAGCTTCCAGAGCGTCTCCATCGGCAGAGGAGCCAGGTCAGTTTCAGGGGAAGCGTCCCTTTCATCTCTCCAGGAGGGTTGGATGCTGGAAGACGGTGTTTGGAAAGGAAACACCACGTGATGCCAATTATTCAAATGGGCTTCTCCTCTGAGAATCCTCTCTCCTCTGAACTTCAAACATCTTGACCAGTACTAATTTAGCAGCGGAGCACCTCAGGAAGATTCTATCAGCTCCCACACCAATTAGTTTAACTCTGGGCAAGTTTACCAAACATTCTTCTTTGATCAAAGAATGTATTTTTTTTCAAAGGGTATGATCTTCTACCCATATGCCTTCCTTTGACAGTAATTGATAGACCAAAAGGGAGGAGGGGAAAAAAAAATCCCATTTTTGAAGACGGCATTAGCGTTTCAGAGTCAGGCTGAAAATGCTGTATATTTCACTGTTGTTTCTGTAAGTAGGGACCGAGAGAGGAAGAATCTTGGGGTTTTGAGGGACCCATGAAGCACTCGGAGGGCAGAACCCCCAAGTCCCAGGCTCTGTCAAAGGAGAAAGGATGCCAAGTCCCTTATGGGCCAGGGCAAAATGGAGCCCACCGTGGGGCTGGCTGGCTGATGGCCTTTGTTTGAATGACTCTCCATTCACTGAGCGGCCCCGCCTGTGTCAAGCCCATTGTGGGGGTTCCGGGGCTGCCACGAAGGAAGGAAGTGTCATCTGTGCCTTAAAGTTCACGGTCCAGCGGGCAAGACACACAACCCAACAAACAAGTATGGTGCTTTTGTGTGCTGCAGGCCTATGTGCTGCAGGCCCACCCCACTGTTGGTTGGGTGTGAACCCCCTGCCTCCCCCTCTTCTGAACATTTGTACCTGCTGGTTCTTTTCCTGGTGAGGTCTACTCACCAATGGCAGTGTAAGCCACCCAGGAAGCCTCCTCTGTCCCAAGTTGAGCCAGTGGCCTGCCTATCCACCAAACTGCCCAGGCTCCCTAACCTTCTCTCTACAAGGGTGCTGGGCACTGGTTTTGCTTTTCTCTCCCTACTCCTGCCCCTCAAGTGTGAGCTCCTTCAGCTGGGACCCTAGGTTCTTTGTGTATCTTCAAGGCATGGAAGATACTGGATGAGTATTGAATGAATGAATGAATGAATGAATGAAGTTGGTGTATGTAGGTAGGCACAAGCGCAACAAGAAGTAATGGTGAAGGGGAAGCACCAGGGGGGCTCGGTCGGTTAAGCATCCGACTCTTGATTTCGGCTCAGGTCACGGTCTCACTGTCATGAGTTCGAGCCCCGCATCGGGCTCGGCGCCGTCAGTTGGGAGCCTGCTTGGGATTTTCTGTCTCCCTTTCTCTCCTGCTCGCTCTCTTTCTCTCTCAAAAATAAAGAACTAGAACTTAAAAAAAAAAAAAGAAGTAATGGGGGAGTCATGCTGAGGTAGACAAAGGAAAGCTTTGTAGGTGATGCTTTGTCATGACTGTTTGCTGGTGCGGTTCTGGCATCTTCCCTCTGGAACAATGTTGACAAGCATCCAGTCAAAGAAATTAATATTCTCTTTCCACCATGAAAGACTCATGTCGTGGGAACAAGTCCACACAGCAGGGTGTGGGTGTGTGCCCCACACATCAACCCCACCAGAAACCAGAATGTGGTTGCCTGTGTCTTCCTGTCAGCCAGAGATGGAGGAGCGTTCGGCTCTCGTTTCTCATGATGGCCGTTGACCCCGGTCTGACCTGGCGACTCCGTCATGGCGGGAAAAGGAAGACGAGGTGTCAAATCCGAGAGGAGAGATGAAAGGGAAATGTTTATTAATGTGAATACATGCGCCATTATAAGAAAAAAACCCTGAGTTACCACAATGGGAAGGTCATAAGCTGTGTGCCTGTGGAGTCGTTTCCTGGAAGTTTCCATTTGAAAAAAAAAAAAAAACCACAATTTTTTTGTAAACTGAAAAATGGCGATTCTCATCTCTTCAAGATGGTAGAAATAAATTTCTCTGGCTGTAGGCGCGTTGGATTTAGGGCTAACGGTGATGGTTCACATAAACTCCTTGGTATAGATTTTGGGCCACCTCTTGATTAAAGTTGATGCTTGAGTTTTTGAAGAACAATCATTAGTAAGTAGTTCTGGGGCCTGTAATGCCACTCGATGGAGCATCAAGAGATGCGCTCACTTGAAAACATTTATCAGTGGGGCGTCCGGGGGGCTCAGTCCGTTAGGCGTCCAACTTCGGCTCAGGTCATGATCTCACAGCTCATGAGTTCAAGCCCCACATTGGGCTTTCTGCTGTCAGCACAGGGCCTGCTTTGGATCCTCTGTCCCCCTTTCTTTCTGCCCCTCCCCTGCTGGTTCTCTCTCTCTCTCTCAAAATAAATAAATAAACTTTAAAAAAAGAAAAAGAAAACATCTATAGGCAGTTTCAAGATGGCAAAATGGCCCACAAATATTACCTGTGGCAAATCATGATACCCTTTAGTAGCATAAAGTGATCTAAAGCCTATCAATTCCTGTGACAGTTATTGGAAAGCCGAGAAAGAGAGAGAAACACAAATGTGCAGTGTCGTGGAAACAAATGCATCACTTTGTTTGGTCAGCCAATGAGCACTGACTTGGTTTTCAATAACTACAATGTTCACTGAGTACTCACTAAGTACTTGTGCTAAGTACCTGAGGTAATTCCCTCAGCAGAGACCCAGGAGGGGTGTGTCCCGATCACCAGCTAACAAGTGAGAAAGGGAAATGAAGCCGGACCTGGGCGCCAGAGCTCATGAGCCACAAAGCCCAGATGGGAACCTAGCGGCCCATGTCCGGGAGGGGTGCAGGCCAGGGAGAGCATGGGAGGTGCCTGGCCAACACGCTGTTCCCATGTTCAGCACCAGGAGGACTCCGTGCTGTGTAGACACTCTTTGAGGAAGGAGATAGCAGAGGCACATGGCCATTGCTCTTCTAGAACCTGCAGGGGGCTGGAGTCACACTGAGCCCAAATAGGAAGGGGGCCAGGAGAACGAGGGGCACACAGCACCTTCCCAGGTAAGAGCCTTTCACTTGCCCACTCAATGGCCCCCCCAATGATTTGATTCCCTCACACACTCTCCTGGCCCCTCACCTCAGCCAGGAAATGCCTGCCCCTCCTCCCAGATCCTGCCCAGTCATTCCAAAGTCTCCTCAGGGTCCACACGCCATGACTGCCTGCTCCATCTGATGACTGACAGATGGGAACTATTATTAACTTTTTCACCCTTCAAGGTATCTAGAGAAGGAGGACTCGATCTCTATTGAAGGTTCTGGGTACGTACGTTTTAGCCAAACCTCTCTGGCTCCGGGAATCAGAAATGTATTCACGGAATGGAATGAGGGTAGTTGCTTAAAGGATACAGGGTGTGCAAAGTGGCCACCGTTCTTCAAATCTCCTTCCATGAAGGGATGAAGCCCTTCTTCACTCCTTGAATCTGGGCCGGCCTTGGTAGAAGCAACATTGGGAGTTCTGTGCCGAGATCTTAAGAGGCTTTGCAGCTTCTGCTCTCGAGCTGGGAACCCTTCTGCCACCGAGACTTGCTGGAGGATGAGAGACATGTGGACAGAAGCCCAGACATGTGAATGACCCCGAGAACAGCCAAGTTCAGCTCGGCCCAGAAGGACAACCTCACTGAGCCCAGCTCAAATCACTGACACACAGAATCACGAGCTAAATAACATCGTTGTTTTAAGCCCATCCACCTTGGGGATATTTGTTACGTAGCAATCGGTAACTGGTGCACAGGGCAAGCGCCTGGAAACAAAACCCAGGCCATGGGAGCTGAAGCTCAGGGCTGGAAGCCATTGGGAGCTTGGCAGCTATTTTCTCGATTTCTCTCCAGGTGTACTTGGTGATTTTTACTGCACACCTTCCCATTCTCTTCCATCACTCTCGGGAATCCCGCCTCCTCAGCCCCAGATGGTCGCCCCAGCCCCGGTTCAACATGACCTCTCCGTGCAAAAGCTTGCAATCACCGAACGACTGGTCCTGGTGTCTTCTCAGCTCACACCCACCCTGCATCCAAGTGGCCTGGCTCAGCTGCCGATGGATAAGCTCCCCGAGTCAGGTGGTCCTTGTGGACAGCAGGCAGTGTAGGGAGGAAGGTTGTCCAAGAAAGTGTTCATGGTGGGGCAAATACTGCATTTCATCCTCCATAAGAGGGAGGGGGGACAAGGTGAGATTTTTCATCCCTACTTTATTGCTAAAGCAGCTATCATAGGAATATACTGACCAGCTCTGTGTCATACGAGGCATAGGCTGATTAGCTCATGTCTCCCAATTTCCGCTCGCTAAATATTAGAGGAAAAGCCTCCATGCTGGGTCTTTATTGTCAGATCTGGGAAATCTCACTGGATTTTCCCTGTGTCCAGGCCAAGGGAAAAGGCCCAGAACACACCATCCCCACCCTTTGGTTTATTTTTCTTTGGGGTGGTAGTATTTTTCCTTTTCCTTTTTTCTGCCAGCCTCCTGCCCCTTCCAACTCCACCTACCGCAGCTCTCCAGGAGGTCTATGCTAACGGCCTAGGACGCATGCTCTTTGCTCATATAATCATGTACAAGCACATACAAGGTTTTGATCATATTGTTTATAAAAACAGGGACATACTTTATACAGCTTTTGCATCTTAGTTTTCTCAAATTTCTCCTTATTAATAACGGTTATGTAATATTTGAAGGCGAGAATTACTATCTTTATTCAACCTCTATGACAGGTATGTATTTGCTTTGTTCCCACGGTTTTCCAGGGCTACCATTCTTGAATATAAAGCCTTTTCTACTGATGCTTTTATTTCTATGCACTAGATTCCCGGCGTGGGGTTATTGCTGGGCTGACAGATGTATGAGCATTATTTTCACAGAAATTGCCTCTCAAGCCGTGACCGGTAATTGCGTACTCGTTGTCCTGTGCCCCAGGAGCAAAAGGTATTTCGCTTTTACATTTTGCTAGTTTTATCATTGTGAAGAATTATCTCAGTTAATAAAAATTGCATTTCCTGTACTATTGGAGTTTTGAGAATCTTTAAAAAAATGTGTCAGTCATTTGGACTTGCTCTCCAAGAAGCAAGAATTGCTTCTTTATCTTCTTGATCCATTTCTTTCCAGGGCAAGTGTCTCCCATCAATTTGTAAGAACTCTTTCTATGTGATAGATACTAAGCCACTGTCTATTCTCTGAATTGCAAATATATACAATTGGCAACTTGTTTAAGATATCTTTTGCTATAAACAAATATTTTTAATATTGTTAAATATTGACAAATGAGTCTTTTCCCCCCTTAAATAGCTTCTGAGTTTCTATTCTTAGAAAGGTTTTCTTATTGCTAAATTATTATGTGCTCTCCTAAAAAAGAAAATAAATAAAATCTTTCTTCTTAGATTTTTATTGTCACACACACACACACACACATTTAAAAGTTTAATTATTTTTGAGAGAGAGAGAGAGAGTGAGCACAAGCAGGAGAGGTACAGGGGTGAGGGGGAACAGAGGATCTGAGGCAGGCTTCGTGCTGACAGTGGAGAACCTGATGTGGGGCTGAACTCACAAACCATGAGATCATGACCTGATCTGAAGTCAGACACGCGACTGACTGAGCCACCCAGGCGGCCCTTTCTTTTTATATTTAAGTCTTTGTCTGAAACTGATCATCGTATAAGTTATAAAATTGAAGATCAATTTATCTTTTCGGATGAGTAAAAGACCATTTTTTTCCATGTAGCATATATTTTTTAAAACTTTTTAAATGTTTATTTATTTTTGAGGCGGGGGAGGGTCAGAGAGAGGGGGAGACACAGAATCCGAAGCAGCTCCAGGCTCTGAGCTGTCGGCACAGAGCCCAATGTGGGGCTTGAACCCACGAACTGTGAGATCATAACCTGAGCCAAAATCGGACGCTTAACCGACTGAGCCACCCAGGCGCCCCAATGTGATTATTATTCTTTAAATTGCTCAAACTTTGTGTCTTTTTTTTATTTTTAAGTTTATTTATTTATTTTGAGAGTGACAGAGACAGCACAAGTAGGGGAGGGGCAGAGAGAGAGGGGGAGAGAGAGAGAGAATCCTAAGCAGGCTCTGCACTTCCAGCACAGAGCCCAACGTGGGGCTCTAACCCACAAACCGTGAGTTTACGACCTGAGCCGAAACCAAGAGTCAGACCCTTAACCTACTGAGCCACCCAGGCGCCCCTCAAACTTTGTTTTTCCAGAAGAGGCTTTCATGCTTGGAAATTTACACAGGCATATAGTCTGTTTCTCATTCTTCCTGTTTTAATTCGTTCCTATGGTTTAACAAAGACAAAAATCAAGCAGAAAATATCATTTTCAGACTAATGTCATGGGAAGAACATTGTGAAATGAGTTAAAGCGGGGGAAACTCCAGGATGCAAAACCCTACACAGCACGATCCCAGTTCCTTAAAAAGAAACACCCATCTATACAAGAAAAAATTCAGGAAGGAAACACACAGTGTTAGTAGAAATATGGATGGTTTTTATATCGTTCCTTGTAGCTTTCTCTACGTTCAAGATTTTCTACGGCACATTTGACATGCTGTTATAATCAGGAGGGAAACCACATTTTAATTGTGAGGTCACAATGGCAAGCCTTTATGTCTCCTTAGATGAAAACAGCACCCAGTGTTCTCACAGTACAGCCTTGTTGGGCCTCGGTGAAGGATTGAGCCTCACAGATGCGGCATCGCTCAGGGCCATGCCATGCCTCATTACCACACAAGGCTTTCATTATGGAGACCTACACGACAATATTTTATTTAATCCAAAGTTCCTGCTCCTTCCAGCACATGTTGACCCTCTAACCCTCTTGATGAAAGACTTTCTACCACCTAGCCTGGAATGGTGGAGCCAAGTCTGAAATGAGGTCCAGGAGACCGGCCCGGTCTTGGCTCTGTCCTTTTCTTGCTGGGTGACCATGGGAACGTCACTTGGCATCTCGGAGCCATAAAATAACTCCTCCCTCATAAAATGGGGGGGGGGGGGAGAAATCATACCTGATTCCTCATACAGTTGCCTGTGAGGACCAAAATCTAAAAGGGGCTCTGCAGGTGGGGCCGCCTTATAAACGAGCCAGTGTAGTACAGACCCAAGGGCTTGTTCTTCACTCCACAGAGAGAGCTCTGTGCCATCATCTGAACAACTGCGTTGCAAAATAATTCTATTTAATTGGATTTATCTGAGTAGGTCAAGTAATAATAATAATTACTGAGAGTGGTAATCATATCAAGAACAGCTCACCGTGCTCCTTTTACATAACCCGAGCTTCTCTCCAACGCCCCGATTTGAAAGCCTCTCCCATTCGCCTACTTGTGACTCAGGGATCACAAATCAATCCTGGGGTTGGAGGAAGGCTCTCGGCAGTGTCATCCTTGCCTTGTGTCATCCTTGCCTTGGTCCCTTCACACCCAACCACACAGCAAGTACGAGCGGATTGCTCAACCTGCTTTGAAACACAGGTTGTCGCTGCTTTACATACAGATGAGGGGTTTTAAGAGAAGGTCAAGGTGGGGGAATGATGCCACGGTGTCATCTGTTCTTTCAGCCAAAGTGCGTGTAAAGCACCCCTCCCCCACCCAATTTAGATTCGCCCCGTGGAGCCTTCCAAGATCCCTTTCCACCGCAGCCCCTGATGCCCCTGTTCCAGAACCTGGTTCTTTCCTCCGGCTCCCAAGGGGAGTCAGTGGGGTGTTGGGGGTGGGTAGAGAGGGTCCTGGACCCCTGACGGAGTTCCTGCACCCACGCCGGGCCTCACTCCCCTTTAATAAGCCTCTCCACTGATGAGATCCTGCTCCAGTCCAACATTCCATCCTGTGACATTTGGTTCCAAGGAAAATCTCGGGTGGTCCCCAACGGGGCAGGGAGGGAGCGTGTTCCAGGGAGTGTTGGGGGCCCCCAGAGTGCAGGCCCTGGGGCTGTCCGTGAGTGGCAGGCACGCAAAGCCTCCCTTTAGTTCCATCTGCAAAGCCTTCTCACCCACCAGCACTAGGAACAACTCGTAGAGGCCTCTCTTCTCCTATATTTCAAGGGAAGAATGACTGCTTACAACTTTGCAGAGAAATAAAATGAGCCACCTTCCCAGGAAAGCCTTGTCATTGGTCCATTTTCACCCACTGTGCCCGAATTCAGGGGCCCTGCCATTCTGGACGCTCTGGCCTTTCGTTTGGGACACTTTTTCTTGAATTATTTCGTCAATTACTTCCTCTCCTCTTCTTCTCTTTCTGGAATGTACTCTATTCTCTTCGATTTTAATTGGGCCTCCTGCACTACACCGTTAGTTTTCTTGTCTTTCTTCTCCGGGACCTTCACTTACCTTTTCTCTTTACTTCCTGGGAGCGTTCCTCAAATGAATTTCCTAGTTCTTCTATCGAGTATTTTATTACTGCTTCCTTCATGAGTGGGATTAATATTCCTTTCAGCATTTCAATACGAATGATTTTTGTCTTCTCCCTGCATAGACTGGTTTTTTTCTGGCTTATTTGTTTGGGCCTCTGTAGTTCTAGGTCCCAGGTCCTTGGTTGTCTCAAGTGCTGAAATGGCAATTAAAAGCACTGGGCACGTAGGCAAGGCTATCGGGTCACTACCCCAGGCCTTTCTTGGGGGGAGGGAGTGCCCAACATGTCCGTGTCTTCAGGTCTTTATTTTGGTGCTGATAGAAATTCCAAAAGGCACCCAAGTATGAGGATACAATTAGGGTTTTTCCACTAACTTCTTTCATTTTGGAGCATGGCTGCAGGGTCGCGCTGTCTAGTGAGGGGGACATAAGGGCCAGCAGGACTTGCCTTGCAGGCAGTGGCCCAGGACACCAGGCCTAAGAAGTGTGATGGCCCGGCCAGCTCTAACGCCCCCCGGGCTGAGGCAGTTTCAGGGCAGCATTTGGTGGCCCACACTCCAGCCTCCAGGTTGGGGGATGTGCTTAGGGTGCTTCTGGCAACAACAGGACCCCCCTCTGGCGAGGAGGAAGTGCTCAGCCCTCTCCTCACAGGCCTCTCTGCTCTTGCTGACGGACCCTCTCGCCCAGCCTACCTCCTCAAGGTACATCACAGCCTCAAGGCCACCTCCCTCCTGCCAGCACCTGTGGGGACCTGCCCCGAAGGCTCTGGGTGCAGGTTGGCTCTGCTCCATGTGATGGAGGCTGGGCCGGGCCGACCAACTTGCTCGTGGCCGGGGCAGGGAAGGGGCAAGTCCAAGAGGAGCTTTTAGTGTCCAGCTGACCAAGACCTTGAGTGTGTCTGGGGAAGACTGTCTCATGGTAAATTAAGATTCAACAGTTGAGTCTAAAATAACAAACAGATGGGGCGCCTGGGGGGCTCAGTCGGTTAAGCCTCCGACTTCGGCTCAGGTCATGATCTCACAGTTCGTGGGTTCGAGCCCCGCGTTGGGCTCCTTGCTGACACCCCAGAGCCTTGAGGCTACTTCAGATGCTGTGTATGTGTCTCTCTCTCTGTCCCTCCCCCACTCACACTCTGTCTCTGTCTCTCTCTCAAAAATAAATAAAAATTTAAAAAATTAAAATAAAAGAACAAAGAGGGGCCCACAGGTAAAGGTAGGGGCTGGTATTTTAGAAATTATTTAAACCTTAGATGTTGTTGTATAAGGATTCTTATTTTTTTTAATGTTTATTTATTTTTTTTGAGAGACAGAGAGAGAGAGAGAGACAGCGAGCGAGCAGGGGAGGGGAGAGAGAGAGGGAGACACTGAATCTGAAGCAGGCTTCAGGCTCTGAGCTGCCAGCACAGAGCCCCCCCGATGCAGGGCTCGAACTCATGAACCGCAAGATCATGACCAGAGCCGAAGTCGGACACTTAACTGACTGAGCCACCCATGCACCCCAATGATTCTTATTTTTTAAAGAGATAATTCAATAGGAAACTGTGTTTGGTTTTCTCAGATCTGCCGCACCAGAGAAAAGCCTGATTGTTCAGGCCATGGGACACACCCGGGGGCCTGCTGCTGGCTGAGTGGCCCTGGGGAGGGGTTCTTGGTTTCCCAAGGCCCAGCTTGTGGCTGGAACATGGTCAGAGTGGAGGGGGTCCTGGGGCATCAGGGCCTGAAGACCTGGGGCTCACTGAGTCCAACATTCCATCTTAGGGAGGAGGGTCTGAGTCTCTGGATCTGGAAGCAGCAAAAGCAACCCCTACTGTGGGTGAGTCCAAAGTGGTCACAGGGGACTGCGGGGAGCAGCTACTGTGACCGCTGCTGGGTATGGCAATGACCTGGGAGACCCCCAACTAATCCTCCTTTGAACACGTGAGAGCAGATTCACACGAAACATGATCAGTTTATAACATTCCAATTCCAGAAAGAAAGATACCCCAGAACGTAGGACCAGATCAAGTATGCCAAGTGCACCTACTTTGGAATTTCTGTTGGGTGAGTAAAATCACCCCAGCAACACAGGGTGAGGATCCGGACTCTTCTCTCAATCAAAAGAGGATGTGCTGTAACCCGTCCAGTGTCTGGACACCAACAGGGTGTTGGCGACCCAGCCAATGGGATTTCTCTAGAGAGCCTAACTCAGTGAGAACCCCCCGAGTGAGGAGCGTGGGCAGAATCTCAGATGGTTTGCAGCTTGATTCCCCAGGGAATCTTCCATTCATTCGGGCTCTGGGTCTAGTTTACAGCCTATCCAGTGTCTCTGTTCTGAACGGTCTTGTTTGTGCCCTGCCAGGAACCTTCCAATGACTTCTGTCCCCTGAGATGCTGTATCTCAGAAACAGCACTCTTCATATTCTTCTCCTGAATCTCTCCTGGACTGAGTCAGGGTTCTTTCTATTTGCAATTCCGA
Organism: Cryptoprocta ferox; assembly: GCA_028646485.1. Classification (NCBI taxonomy): domain Eukaryota; kingdom Metazoa; phylum Chordata; class Mammalia; order Carnivora; family Eupleridae; genus Cryptoprocta; species Cryptoprocta ferox. Next base: position 125,441,257 of record CM053576.1, on the reverse strand, counting down.
TCCGATGGTGCTGCCTGTTGCCTGTAGGCGTTGGAAGGCGCCACTCAAACCAAACATTTAATTTAAAGACTTAGCCCCCAGGAGAAGAGAGTATTATTATTATTATTATTATTATTTATCACATTTAAAGTGTTCCATCTCTGAGCCCCTGGGTACTCATAAAGCGAACAATGCTCCTATTTAAACACCCAAGTTAGAGCTAAATGTCCTGAGTCGTCAGTTTGAAGCAGGCTGTGGAATAAGAGAGGAGGGATGGGAATCTCCAAAAATGCTCAGCATGCTTGGTTTGCAAAGACAGAAGGATTTTCACTCACAGACGTGCCGTAGGATCAGCAGTGTCCAGGAGCACCCCCACCACCCATTGTACTCTTTGGTGGAATACATTCTGTCTTGTTCCAGAACAAGGGAGCTGCCATGTTCTGCAAACATTTACAGAAGACCTGGAGTCTGACCCCGGAGACATAGAGCTGGCTGAGCCTGGGTTACTGCCTCCAACCAGTTCCGTGTTCTGGGGGAGGCAGATGAGTCAGCACAGAGGGTCAGCATGTTGGCGCCTAGAAACAGGGGGGTTACTGGGGGTTTGCAAGGGTATTCTAGGGTCCTGAGGGGCTCCCAAGAGGAACAGTCCTCTTTCCCTGCCATACGGGCCCTGTGCTCAGGGTCACCGTCAGAGAGACCTGGACCAACAGGAACACATTCAGAGGACCAGTGAGGAGCTTATAACCATGTCTTATGTGTAAACTGGAGGGATTGTGGGTTTTTGGTGGAAAGGGAAGGTTGAATGGTACCAGAGGGAGAGCGAGAACATTGTTGAAAGAAATTAAAGCAAACCTAAATAAATAGAAAGGCATTCCCAGTTTAGGGATTGGAAGATTTAATATGGTTAAGAAGGCAATACTTCCCAGATGGGTTTTTTTTTGAGGTGGGGGGGGGTAGAAATTGATAAGCTGATCCTTAAACTCATATGGAAATTCATGGGACCCAGAATGGTCAAAACAATATTGATAAGGACAAAGTTGGAGGACTCACACTTCCCAATTTCAAAGCTTACCACAAAGCGGCTAGTATAAGGACAGATGTACCAATGTAATAAAATTGAGAATCTAGAAATAAACTTATATATATTAGCAGTTGATTTTCAACAATGGTTCCAAGACAATTCAATGGGGGAAAGAATAGTCTTTTCAACAAATGGTGCTGAGACAGATGTGAAAGCATGAAGTTGGACCCCTATCTCACACCACACGGAAAATCACTCAAAATGATCAAAGATTTTTAAACGTAAGAGTTGAAACTATAAAACTCTTTTAAAGAAGTCTTAGATATAAATCTTTGTGAGCTTAGATTAGGCAATGGTTTCTTAAAAGCAACACCAAAATACAAGAGACCAAAAAAAAAGAAAAGATAAATTAAATTTCATTAAAATTAAAATTTGGGGGGGAGGTTCCTGGCTGGCTCAATTGGTGGGGCATGCAACTCTTCGTCTCAGGGTTGTGAGTTTGAGGCCCACATTAGGAGTAGAGATTACTTGAAAAAAATACAGCATTAAAAAATTAAAACACTTTTTTCAAATCATCATGTTGTACTCTTTAAATATCTTACAAGTTAATTGCCAACCATACATCAATAGAACTGGAAAAATAAGATTTTTGTATGTCAAAGGATACTATTGAGAAAGTAAAACAAAGAGCCACAGAATGACAGAAAATATTTGCAAGTCATATCTTTTATAAGGGTCTAGGATCCAGGATATATAGAAAGTTCTTACAACTCAACAATAAAAAGATAAATAATCCATTTTTTAAATTTTTGATATAGAGAGAGACAGAACATGAGCAGGGGAGGGGCAGAGAGAGAGGGAGACACAGAATCCGAGGCAGGGTCCAGGCTCTGAGCTGTCAGCACAGAGCCCGACGCGGGGCTCGAACCCACGAGCCGTGAGATCATGACCTGAGGCGAAGTCGGACGCTTAACCGACTGAGCCACCCAGGCGCCCCTAAATAATCCAATTTTAAAAATTGGCCAATGCTTTGAATAGACATTTCTCTGCAGAAGATACACGAATGGCTAGTAAACGCACGAAAAGATGTTCAACACAATTAGCCGTTAGGTGAGTGGAAATCAAAACCACACTGAGCTACCACTTCACCCCCACTAGGATGGTCATAATTTAAAAAAAATAGACAACACGAGGCAGCAGGCACAGATCCGGGTTTAAATATCCGGAGGACTGGCAGGTAGATGAGGGCCCCGTGGCTTCACAGAGTCAATGCCAGACCAGCCACATGTCCGGGGGTGAGTTACGAAATCCTGGGTGATTTACTGAGGATTTACTAAACTCCTTGTAATAAGAAAACCTATCAGCATAAGCTGCTGTGAGACAGTCCTGACCCCTTCATAAGGCAGGGAGTCCTTAGCCCTGAAGGATTTAACAAAGCAGGGGTTGATCCGCGGCCTGGCGGAACTGCTAGAGAGATTATTCAAGAATGTTACGGAGGCAGGTTGGACCCGATGGCTGGGCAAGTCCTCTCCGACCCGAAAACACTCTCATTTCATGGCAGGGTTAAGAGAAACTCTCGTGAGCATACAGTAGGTGCTTAGTGGAACGTTTGCCGGATCCAGCTGATCATGACTGACCCTCCTGGACCCTAAGGTGTGTGCTGCCTTCCAGCTTCAAGGCTTGAGCTGAACCCTTAAACCGCAAGGAAGCAGGTGTCTCATGCTGGAAACAGCCCGACATTTAGGTTAAGAGACAGTGTCTGTCTTTCCCCAGGGCTGGCACTTTGAGACCCCAGTGACAATAACGAACGTTTTCTTGCCAAACACGGGCGCCGGGTGAGAACCACACAGTGGCGGTTTCAGGAACCTGGATCCGACCTCCACTGGGCCCTACATCAGGCTTCACCGCAAGCATCTACCTCAGCAGCTGGCCTGTGTTGGCACTGCTCATGGGCTAGTTGTGCAACGCAGGCGGTGACGCCGAGAAAGGGCGCACGCAGAGACAGCGGGCTTTCTATAGATCACATCCTGGAAAGAGGGGAACCCCCGGGAGAGAGGGTGATTACTTAACAAGATGTGTACACTGTCCCATTGATTCACCTGGAAGCCATTCAGGGAACCATCCAGGCTAAGCCGTGTTTACTTTTGCAGAATGTGGGACAGCACCACGGACTCGGGTGCGCTCTGAAGACACCCATGTGGCAAATGAGGCCCTGGGAGTTGGTGGTGAGCTACAACTCTAAGACCGCCGTGGCTTTTCGCGGCGGGATCACAGGGACTGACCCTTGACACACTACGACTTGAACACTGCTTGGACGGAGGCCAGGACTGTCAGGTAAGAATCATGCTCCCCTTTCGCACATACGTGTTTTACCGTGTGCAGACATTTCCACGTGTGTGACCTTGCCCGAGCTTCGTGATGACCCAACATGTTTGTGCCTATTTCGCTGATGAGAAGATTGAGGATCGGTGGAGCTCTGATAAGAAGCCAGGGCTTCAGACACTTTCTATGGCCTCTTTCTGTCACCTGGTGCTCCTCCTTTTTTGAGCCATTGGTGTCCATGGTATGAACCGTCCAATGCTGTGAAATTGGGACCAGGCTGGCCTTGGCCTTGTGGGCGTGCTTGTGGTCAGGACCAGAAGGGTAGAGTCCCCTGCAGAAGGATGAAGCTGTATCTGAGGAACTTAGCCCACCCCAAATATACCCGCTGTGGCCCCGCCTGACCCAGCTCCCTCCCACTTCCTCTTTCTTTGCAGGAGTCCCTTACTCCAACAGGGTGTCTATGACCTTGTGTCCTGCGAGGTACTCAGTCCACGGTGCTTCGGCAGTAGTGCCTGCGCAACCCCGGCAGAAGTCTCCGGCCACCGTTGTGTTGCCAATCCAATGAGCAAATGTCATGTCTTGCTGACTCCCATCCAACATGGAGGCTGCTCCCAGACCCTCTTTCCCTCTTGGTTCCCACAACCCCGCTCCCTCCTTCCCGTCCCACTCACCCTTTATGTTGAGGTGCCCTTGACTGGACCCGCACCCTTCCCACTTTCGAGGTTCCTCTTGAGTGACCCATCAGCTTTGGCCGTCACCTCCCCCGCTCATGATGCCAACCTCCATTTCCAGCCATGGCTGAACTTGATGCACTAGAAAATTTCCAATAGGAGGTCCCTCAGGAGCCAAATTTGGCCTTGGGGTCCATCCCACACGCCTTCCCACCCCAGTATTCAGATTCTGCAGAACATCCCGGCCGGGAATTAAGGTGGGGGGCACCCAGAGCGCTGCCCCCACCTCCATCTGATCAAAGCCTAGCCCTGCTGATTTTACGCTCACGTGTTACCACCCCCTGGCAGGAGCCTCCCGGCGGGTCCTCGGCTCCCTTGAACCTCCTCCTCGCGCTTGTGAAATGAACTTTCTGAAACACAACGTATTGCAAGTCCTTCTCCTACCTGGCAGAACGCTCAAGGCTCTTCCGTCTCCAGATAAACGCCCAGTGGCACAGCCCGCCACTGCGGCCGCCTGCTGCCCGCCACCTGCCCGACCTTGTCACCTGTCACGCACGGCGTCACAAGACACTCTCTCCAGAACTGCTTGGGGCCCGCTGTGCCCCCTGCATGTTCATCCAGGCTGTCCTCACTGCCGAAATGCCCTTCCTCTCCTTGAGCTTGGCTGCAGACCTGCAGCAGACCTCATCTCCTTAGGAAGGCCCCCTTGCGTGCTCATCTCGAATAAATGACCTTCCATACGCTTTCTTCCATTACACGGGAACACTGGGAGGGTGGGCCCTCCGTTCCTCACCTTCCACTCCCCAAGCCCCCGACAGAATCAGCCCTCCGTAGAAAAGTTGTTACTAAACCTGTCCCAGGTCAGTCGATGTGAGTGTGCCGAGCTCACCCAAGGGTCGGCCTGACTCACAGGCTCATTTTCATTTAACCACTTGGTTATGAAAAATACCAAACCTGCACCAAGTCAACAGAAGGGTGTAAGGACCCCGTGCCCCCCGCCCCACTGCCTCGCTTGAACAGCTACCATCTTTGTTTTATCCTTCTGGCCACCAACTGTCCCCCCAACTGGATTATTTTTTTAATTCAAAATTATGCTGTGTTTCCCCCCGCTCCATCTATTCTCCATACGACTTCATGCCACTTAAAACGCTGTGCGAAGTGGGTGCCATCACTGTCGCGGTTTTACAGCTCGTGAAACAGGCTCAGGGATGTGAGACGTGCGCTCAGAGTTACAGCCCGTCAGTGGCCGCGCTAACTCCCAGACCGGCGTGTGATGGACCTACGCGGTCCATTTGCCTAGTTTAAGCCAACGGCCACCTGACGCTGTCCCCTGGTCCGCGATTCGGGAGAGCAGCCCGGCTCCCACGGAGCCCGGGGCGAGCATTCTGCGCCACCTCACCCCAGGAGACAGAGAGGCTGCTCACGCCACACTCCCCATAATGATCTCGGTAAGAATAGGAGCCGATGATGCCAAGGCAAGACGGGGCCCGCCAGCTGTGGAGGGGGGCAGGAGGGAGTTCCCGTCATGATGCATCACGGGCCGGGGCCGGGGCCGGGGCGTTGTCCGGCGTGCTGGGTGGGTGACGGGCGGGTGGGTGTGCGGCTGTGATGTAACAGGGCTGCTGTGGCTGCTGGCAGGGCGACTGACTAACTCTGCTCTTCTGTCAACGGGCCTGTAATCGCCTCCACTGGGAGAAAGGGCGGGAGGGGCAGGGCCCGTCGCCAACACAGCCAGCCGGGCGCGGAGCCCCAACCGCGCCACACACCAGTCGCCCCGTGCGGCCGCCGCCGCTCACCTTGGCCTTGGACCGGCTGCACTGCCGGGTCGGTCCTGGCCCCGAGCGCGGTGTAGAGAGAGAAAGAAACGCCAGGCGGACCCCAAAAGCAGAGCGTCTGTGTGTCGGGGTGAATCTGCAGCAGGGTTTTCTCTTACGACCTAGAGGAGGAGGCGAGGGAAGGAAATGATCAGATATTCGGCACCGACTGGGTGCCAAGGGTGGCGTAAGCACCCGTATTATCCCGGCGAGTCTTCACAACTGCCCGGCGAGACGGGTATCGTTTGTTCATTGGTTCATTCATTCAAATATTTCTGAGCACCTGCTAGGTGTCCCCATTCACAATATGGTTTTACAGATAAGGAAACTGAGGCTCGGAGATGCTCTGACTCCCCAGCCACATTCCCGTGCTATAGAAAAGGGCGCATCTCGGGGCGCCTGTGGGGCTCAGTCGGTGAAGCGCCCGACTTCGGCTCAGGTCATGATCTCTCGGTTCGTGGGTTCGAGCCCCGCGTCGGGCTCTGTGCTGACAGCTCGGAGCCTGGAGCCTGCTTCCGATTCTGGGTCTCCCTCTCTCTCTGCCCCTCCCCCGCTCGCTCTCTGTCTCTGTCTCTCAAGATAAAATAAAGGCATAAAAAAATTAAAAAAAAAAAAAAAAGAAAAGGAACCCCTCGATCTGCCCCTAAGATCTCATGGCCGGTGGGAGGTACAGCCCTGGGATCCCATCGCTCACTGTCTTGAGCCACACCACCTCCCTCTGCCAGCACAGGACTCACGGCGGTGGTCACCTTAATGGACGCTCCGGCAAACCCTCTGAACCAAAATAGATGTTTCTGGTCTTAAAAGGAGACAATAGAGCCCTTGTGGAACGGTGCGCAGGCTTTGAGCCCAGGAGGGCTGGGGGCTGGAGCGAGGGACTGGGCGCCCTCGGTGGAAGGGACAGGAGTAGACGACGGGATCTGTGCCCATGCAGCTGGGGGCGTGAGCGACACTCCATGTGGAAACGATTGCAGCTTTGGTCGGCCCACGCGAGTCCTATTTTTCTAGCAGCTGAAATGTGCTGTGGAAAAGGATATGCGTCCGTCTGGGCTGCCCTAAGGATGTATGTGTGTCAACCACTAAGGGAAAAATTTAAGAAGTTTCCAGTAAGAGCCATTGAGAAGTAGAAGGGGCTGCCTTACGTGTAGTGAGGTCCCCATCATGGGAGGTGTTCAAGCAAGGGCAGGCTAGCCACCTGTTCAGGCCACATCAGCGTGGACTGCATAATGTCCCGGGGACTTTCCGATGACAAAACTCAAGGGTTCTGATTTGCTTGACAAACCCAGTTAGGTGACGGCATCAAGTCATTGTGCCAGAATTCCTCACTCTGCTAGTGACGATCAGGCGTCTGGAGAAGGAAGTGAAGAATGGCTGGCGGGAGGTGTGTCTGCAGGTGCATATGGAGAAAGAACCCAGGGTTCTGGGACTGTCCCTTCTAGCTGTTCCCCCATGTTGACTTGTTTGCAGGGTTCTCTGGGGGCCCTTCTCTGCGAAGGTTCTCGGCCCTGCCAGTGGGGGCAGAATCCGAGAGCAGGGGCGCCCGAGTGAGGCCCAAACGCCCCAGCTTGTCTACACCGGTCATTACAATAGCAATGCTCTTTTACACCAGACGCGTCACCACTCCGGCCCCGGAGATTCCGAGCGCCCAACACGGCCGGGCAGAAAGTGCCCGGTGTATGTGGATTGAATTCCAGCGCCCGATAACCTGAGTAAATGGAAAACACGCACAGCACTGCTACGCCCTTGGGCTCCTCAACCCCAAGGTCACTCGAAATGGCCAGGCCCTCCCCCGACGTCTCTTGCACCAGCGGGGACGGGAGCTGGGCCCCAGGGACTTCATGAGCGAATCGCTAGGTTAGTATTTGTCGAATGTGGCGCTGGTGGCTTTGTTCTATGGAGTCGGCTTTGGTTTCCGTTTCCGTTTTGGGAAAGGCTGCAAATAAGTTAAAAAATCACTAGGTCATGTTGGTTTAATCTGTGTGTTTATGGCAAATGCAGTCAGCTTCTTGTGCAGGGCTCTTCCCGTCTAGTTTGCGTGTGTACGGGTCCCTTGCACACGGCTCTCTACGGCGACTCTTTTCTTCCTCGTGAGTCAGAGGTCTTCGTGTTCCAAGGCGGTAGTACTTAGCCGTGGACGCTAAGCAGTAGCCGGGGTCTTGGGGTCCAAGACTGGCAGGGGTCTTTCTGGGGCTCCGGGGAAGCCCGGGGGCCAGGGGCGGAGTCACGTCAGCTGTGCCCGCCCCCCCGGAAGTGTTCTTCTTTAAATCTGTTCTAGATCTTGAGGACCCCATGGAGGACTGCATTGCGGTGAGAGTTTGTGGCTGAAACGGCTGTTTCCGTTCTGGAAGGTTCTGAAGGGAGACCGTGGAGGGGGTGTCCGAAAGCACCAGGCCCCAGTTCTGCCTCCAAGCTCCCTCGCTAGATGACCCCAAGCGGGACAGGTGCTGCCCTGAGCCTCAGTTTCCTCGTCTGCCAAATGGGGATGGTAACGTCCCCCTCACGGGATTGTCGTAGCTGAGAAGTGAAAATTAGATACAGAAGCACAGGGAAAGCTGTGGAATGCAGGGCAGTTAGGAGGTGCTCGTTTTGGTGGTGAAGAAGCCACAGCTGCGGGAGGAGGACGTCGTCTGGTCACAAGCATGCACACACCGTACACACTTCCTGCACACACACACACCGTATGCACACACACCGTATGCACGGCCTGCACACACACAATGCACACACACACACCATGCACACACCCACACCGTACTCACGTCCTGAACACACACACACCATGCACAGGTCCTGCACACATGCACACCGTGCACACACCCACACCATACACACGTCCTGCACACACACACACCATGCACACACACACCATACACACATCCTGCACACACACACACACCATGCACACACACACCATACACATGTCCTGCATGCACACACACCATGCACACACCCACACCGTACGCACATCCTGCACACACACACACACCATGCACACACCCACACCGTATGTACGTCCTGTACACACACACACCATGCACACACCCATACCCTACACACATCCTGCACACACACACACCATACACACATCCTGCACACACACAGCATGCACACACCCACACCGTACACACGGCCTGCACACACACACACACACCATGCACACACCCACACCGTACACACATCCTGCACACACCCACACCATACACACATCCTGCACACACACACACCATGCACACACACACCGTACACACGTCTTACACACACACACACCATGCACACACACACGCCATACACACATCCTGCACACACATACCATACACACACCCACACCGTACACACGTCCTGCACGCACACACACACGATGCACACACACACACCATACACACGTCCTGCACACACTGCACACACACACCATGTATGCATCTACTCCCACACCACCATACCTCCCTACACCACACACACACCACACACCCACACAGCATACACACGCACACACACACTATGCACATCACACTACACACACCCTGCACAGCACACACACGCCACATCCTCTGGGCTCCCCGAGACTCGGTGCCTCGTCCTCCCGGGTGGACGACAGCATCCAAGAGTAGCCCTGGCAAGGGGGTCGCACGGCACGGTGCTCAGTGCCGGCTCCGGTCCCGGCGCTGCGGCTTCCGACGCTCCTGAACTTCAGTGTGCCTCAGTTTCCCCACCTGTAAAGCGGGGGCGACACCTCCCTCCTGGGGCTGCGGCGAACCTTAACTGAGATCACTCATGTGAAGAGCTTTGGGGAGCGCCGAGCACAGTGCTCAGTAAAAGTTAATTATTATTACCTGGCACGGGGCCTGTTACCTATTAGCTGTTCAATTAACTTTCCTGTCCTTCCCAGCCCCGAGGACCTGCGAACCCAGGAGGCTGCCGGGCCCGGGCGCTGAGCACCCCCTTAGTCAGAAGCCCCAAGTGGAGACTGCGAACCGGCGCGCTCCTCCCTCCCTCCGGGGCAGTAACGTCTCCCCGTTGCCGCAGACCTGGCAGAGCCCCAGCCCTCAGGAGCCACCTCCTCCTTCCCGGCCCCATTTTGCTGTCGGTGAAGACAGACCGTCAGACGGAGACAGCACGAGGGTCAGAGGCCCCGCCCTTGCCCCCTCTCCCCCGCCGGGTGCCCCTCTTGTCCTTCCTCCGCTCCCTGTCCTGGTCTTCCCTGGATGCCTCTGGTTGCATGGGGGAGGGGCTGGCCCCGCCGATGCCCCGACCAGGGTGGACCATAGGAGTCTTGGCCTCTAGCTCCTGGGCCCTGCTGCCCGGCCTGCCCTCACGCTTCTCTGCCCTCTCCCTGCTCGTCTCAGATGAGAGGCCTGCACCGTGCTTCAGGCACGGGTGCATCCAGCTGTGGGTGCATCGTGGCAAGCGGGAAGTGGGGTCTGAGGCGCTGCACCCCTGTGGGCCCACAGATCTGGCGTTCGAGCCTAGTCTCTGACCCTCATGCTGGAGGTTGGACGGGGAATTGGGAGAAAGGGCAGGCCACCCGGCCCCTGTTGCTTGATGCACCCAAGGAGTTGAGCAGGGAGGAGTAGGGCTGAGCCCACTTCCCTCCAAGACTCCTGAAAGTGAGGCCCCTGGCGCCGGGCCACGCTGAGATGGAGCGCGAGCGCACAGCTGGGCCCTGTCCACGCGGGAGCCTCTGGGGACGACAGGGAGCGCAGATGGACTGTGGGGGCCCCCCCAGGAGGAACGCTGGAGCCCTCCGTGGGCACAGCCAGTCCCCAAGATGGAGAGGGGGCGTGCCCAGGGGGGCAAACCCGTCCTCCATCCCGACGGCCCCTGAGCTCCCACCAGGTCTGCAGGGAGAGGACTGGGACGGGTGCAGGAAGGGGCGTGGCCTCGGATGCCAGGACCAGGGCCTTCTGCCACATGGAGAGATCCGCCTCGTCCTCTGCCGAGGAACCACCTCCGCTCCTGCGTGCCCACCCGGCCGACACGTGTCCTCACACAGCCCGCCAAGGTGACGACAGGCGCCCCTCTGGGTTCTCCCCCAGGTCAGCCGGCCTCTTTCCTCTTTTCTGGACACACTCATGCCTCAGTTTCTCCAGTCTGGAAACTGGAGCCTTTGTCCCTTTCTCCCACTGGCCACTGCCTAGCCGCCCCTTCCCTTTACAGCCCCCACACATGCACCTGCTGACCCTTCCTCATCTGTGCACTCTGCCCCCGACCCCGGGCTCCCCCGGTCCCCAGGCCTTCTTTCCAGCCTTGACACACCATTGCTGGCCTGAAATTCTCCCCCACGGGCTTCAGTGGTCCCGCTCTGTCCGGCTGACCTGTCCCCGCAGCTGCCCACGCCAGCCCCTTTCCTCGGTGCATCCCTGAAAGACTGATGTTCCCAGAGAGCCCAGACACCCCCAGGTCTCAGATGCCACCTGGACCTCAGTGACTTCCAAGTCTGGCCTTTTTTCGCCCCTCTCTCCAAATCTCCTCCAAGCCCTAGACCCACAGCTTGACTCACAGTAATTCAGCCGACGTCTCACCTCACTCTTGCTGGGAGGAAGGCTGCAGGCACTACCTTCCTGGTCGCCTGCCTCTACATCACCCTTGGGCCTGTCCTTCTTCCCATCTGCCCCAGTTCAGGCCTCTTCCTTTGGCTCCTGTCCTTGACTCAGCCTCATTGCTAACCATGGAATAACCTGGAAGAGGCCGAATCACACCGAGAGCTCACCGTCGGTGCATAAGGCTGAATCCCTCTGCAGCCTGGCCCCTGGCCTCCGTGCCCGCCTGCCCCTCCCCTCCCGTGTCAACACCGAACGCCTGCTTCTCAATGCCACCTCTTCGCACAGGCTGTTCCCTCTGCCTCGGATGCCCTTCCTGCCTCGCCTGCATGGAGGTCTCCTTGTCATTCCTCAGGTCCCCATCCTTGCAGGAGCCCCCTTCTGGGAGGCTCAGTGGGGCCACTGTGGCCTTTGTGCCCCCTCCAGGGGTCTCTTGGCTTCTCTCCCCTCTGGCATCCACCCGGTGCTAGATCACCTGCCCGCAGTCCACCTCCTTCCCTGCTCAGAGGGCTCCCAGAGGGGGCAGCGTGTCTGACCTCACTCCATGTCCCCAGCTCGGGCCCGGCCCAGCACACGGGGGCCAAGCTGTGACCAGTGGTCCAGAATCACGGCTGCAGCTGGAAATGGGGGTCCGGAGAGGGAACCGGGGGTCGGGCGGCAGGAAGAATTACCCTCCTCCCCTCACAAATAGGAGCCTGAGAACTTGGTCAAACCTGCCCAGGGCGGCAGTTAGCGTTCCGATTAATTAGCAAACTCTGTAAAGCACTTTGAACATGAAACGCGCTACATAAATGCTAAGTATTATTATTAAAAAGTAAGAAGTTCTCTAATACGCCAGGCGGGAGAGCCCCAGGCTAGTCTAAATAAATGAACGAATGCAGAAAATTAAGCAATTAGAAGGTGATATTTCAGGATTTGCAAAAAGCTGAAAGGACCAAACGGCTGTGTTCAGTGCCGGGCTCAGGGGACGCCCTCGCTGCTCCGTATCCGCCAGGGGTCTGGTCCCCCGTCCCTTGGTTGGCTGGTGGGTAGACCTCCGGGACAGGCTCAGGCCCCGCTGGGCCAAGTAGAGAATGAGACTGGAAGGGGGACCCGGGTCTAGGAAAAACTGCTGGGCTTGGGCCGACAGGCTGGTTGTGCGACCTTCGGCAGGTCGGCAGGCACCTCGCGAGCCTCAGTTTCCCTGCCCGTAAAGTGGAAGGGCACAGGCAGCTCCGGCACCCACACCTCCCTCGCCCCTACTCAGTCACTGGAAGGTTCTGAAGGGAGACCGTGGAGGGGGTGTCCGAAAGCACCAGGCCCCAGTTCTGCCTCCAAGCTCCCTCGCTAGATGACCCCAAGCGGGACAGGTGCTGCCCTGAGCCTCAGTTTCCTCGTCTGCCAAATGGGGATGGTAACGTCCCCCTCACGGGATTGTCGTAGCTGAGAAGTGAAAATTAGATACAGAAGCACAGGGAAAGCTGTGGAATGCAGGGCAGTTAGGAGGATTTGCTTGCTGTCTCGTCCTTCAAGCTTGAAATAGTGACTCCATTTTAGAGTTCTCTCTTCTCTTTCTGGAGCTCAGTCCTGGAGACGAAGGGCCGGGGTTCAAATCCCCGACATGCACTGGCAGGCTCTGTGACTCTGGGCTCTTCCGACCTTTCTGAAGAAGAGATAAAAATTCCTACTTCTGGCCTTTTTGTCCCCAAGTGAGAAGCACTCAAGCCAAAGCCAGCCTCGTGGTAGACACACTTAGGTAAATACATGTTTGTTTTCCTTCCTTGAGGCCGGCAGAGCTCACGGCGGAGCCGAGGGAGAGATAAGAGAGAGAAACTGCTCTCACGTCCCTTCACCTCCCAACCTCCTTCAGGCGGATAGGGCCTCATGGAGCACTTCTCGAGGAAAACGGCCAGAGGAAGCCGGTCACCCGCCAGCCTAGGAAGGCACGGAAGGAACTTGGACACAGACAACAGCTGAGCAGACATGGTTCTCTGACTTGGGAACCCGGAGTCCTGCTCGGCTGATTTGCCTCCGTTTGCTCATCTGTAAAATGGACGCTGTGATGCTCAGGATCGCCCAGTAGTTTGCATAACTCTGCAGCTGATCAGATGAAGTGGGCCAGAGTCCCAGGGCGGCCTTGCCCACTTTGACCCCCCCTTTCTGGCCAGGGTAGGTTTTCTGGGGTGCAGCGTTCCCAGGTGGGTCCCTAGGTTCTCCAGGGCTACAGAAGAGGGAGGAGACCTCGGCTCCAGGAGCAACTGCCCTGGGTGGGCCCTGAGCCTGCAACTGCCATGGGGGCCAACAGCATCACAGGGCCAGGCGTCAGGGCCGGGCACCGAGGGCCGCTGCTACCAGCCCCCTTCCTGCTTGCCCACCGCTGAGCCTGGCTCCTGGCTCAGGCCTTTGCCTCATGGCTGTCTGGGATCCAACCTCTACTTGCTCCCACCCCCACATTCCTGCCCTTGCCCCCCTGTCTTTCTCCCTGCGGGCTAAGTACCAGGGCTGATGTGCAGCATTGTCCCCCCCCCCCCTGGGGGGGCCTCAGACCCTCACATTAGCACCACCTATGAGGCGGGCTGGCAGGGGACCCTGCGGGACAGAAGGGGAAACTGAGGCACCAGGTGTGGCAGCTCCACATCATCCACCCCTCCAGGATGCCTGTGACTCGTGCACCTGCTGCCAGAACAGAGGGGCCGCCGCAGAACAGATTGCCAGGCTGGGACTCTGGGGGCAGCAGGACTCTGGGGACAGTTGTCACATACGGCCACTAAGTCTTGTGAAGCAGAGGGTTGCTCGCAGCGTCCAGCTGGCCTTCCCACCCACCCCCACCCCTCCCCGTGCCGGGACCAGCCTATCACCTGCCCAGCCCACCAGTGGGCCTCGTCTTCCAAGGGAGAAAAATGGCAGAAATCCTCAGGAGCAGGTTTAATTGGGGACTTTCACAGACGTCTGATTTGAGTCACTGGATTCAGATCCAAGGGACTCAGGAAACAGTGGCGCCCTCGCCGCTCGCCTCGTCCAGCACTCCCCAAGTCCGTTGAGAACGCGAGTTCCGGGGCCCTGCCACAGCCCCCCGGATCAGGGCCTCCGGCGCTAGAATCAGGAATGACCTGTGACAAAATTCTCAGAGGAGGGACCGTCACTGCTTCTGGGGACTCCCCGTCCAGCCCAAGCCCTCTGTCTCACAGAGCGGCACCCCAAGGCCCCAAGGGGATGCAAAGAAGCACACGGCTGGTGTCCGGCAGGGCTCCTGCCATCCCACTCTGGCTCCTGTGACCTACCCACCTGCACCCCTCCTCTGGGCACCCTCGGAAGTGAGGAGACACCAAGGATAGGGGACAAGTGAAACCAGCCCTGTATTCAGAAAACCCATGGTGTTGCCAGGAGCTGGCCCACAGCCCAGCACTCGTGAATTCAACAAATGTTACTAATGACCTACTGTAAGCAAAGGCCTGGGCCCAGACACAGCCAGGGAAGGGGGCTCTTTCTTTCTTTCTTTCATTTATTTGTTTTAGAGAGAGGGAGAGAGCATGAGCAGGGGAGGGGCAGAGAGAGAAGGAGAGAGAGAATCCCAAGCAGGCTCCGTGCTGTCACCACAGAGCCTGACGTGGGGCTTGAACCCACGAACCATGACATCGTGACCTGAGCAGAAATCAAGAGTCGGATGGTTAAGCGACAAAGCCTCCCAGGCACCCCGGGAAGCCTGCTCTTAGAAGAGGTAATTGTGAGCGGCCTTGTCGGGTGGGCAGAGCTTTTCGACGAGGTGACAAGGCTTACATTCTAGTAAGATGGGGGGGAGCTGTGGCGAGAGGATGCTTGTCCGTGTTCTGTATGAGCAGGAGGCTGGTGTGCCTACGGCACAGGTGTGTAGTGGAGAGCTGGATGCTGGGAAGGCCAAGGGCACCAGAAACTCCCCGAGGCCAGGCTTTGTGTTGTCACCACCGCTGCGTCCCAGTTCTTAGACAAGCGCCTGGCAGGGAGGAGTTCTCCTGTCTGTTGCAGAAATGAATGAAAACGTGAGCAGAGCGGGAAAGCTAAGTCGGGCCCACCTCCGGACAGTGTGTGGAACACCAAGCTAAGGAGCTTGGGGTTCGTTCCTTGCAGACCAATGGGGAGTTTTTGGGTGTGGGGAGAACCAACTTCATCGTGCTCAGATCACTCCGGAGGCCGGCGTGTGGCGCTTACCAAGTGTGTGCTGAACTGAATGGCTGACACCGGCCCCTCGACCCTGAGGGAGCCATGTGGCTCTTAGGAGCCATGAACCAGCCTCCAGGTTCCCACTGCAGAAACTGGGGCAGATAATCTCTGGCTTCGAAGTGCTGGATCAGCGTGGCCAGCGAGCACTGGTCTGCGGGCCCTGAGACCAGACCTGGGAGAGGACAGCTTTCTCCTTCCTTCTCTCCACTCACCCCCAACCTAACGCAGCATAAGGAGGCTCTGCCCAGATTCAGGCCTGCTGCAGCCCTCGGTCCCCACTGTCACTGAGCCCCAGAGAACCGGGGCCGGGAAGCCTACTTAAACATTTGTAACAGAAGTGCAGTCACATAAATACTCTCATCCCAGCCAAGAGAGCACAACTTGGTGAAGACCTTCCATAAAGGAATTAGCATTCAGCTGCTTTGACCCAGGAAATCTGCTTCTGACAAACTACCTTCAAAAAATAATTAGATGTAGGGGCGCCGGGGTGGCTCAGTCGATTAAGGGTCCGACTTTGGCTCAGGTCATGATCTCGCTGTCTGTGAGTTCGAGCCCCTCATCGGGCTCTGTGCTGACAGCTCGGAGCCTGGAGCCTGCTTCGGATTCTGTGTCTCCTTCTCTCTCTCTGCCCCTCTCCGCTTACGCTCTTTCTCTTTCTCTCTCTCTCAAAAATAAATAAACATTAAAAAAATTAGATGTAAGTAGAAAGATGTTCATCTAGGCCTTGTTCAAGGCCATGAGAAACTAGAAAACCATTCAAATGTTCAGCAATATGGCAATCATATAATATTAATGATTAATATTATATAATCATTATAATATAATATTAAGCATCCACCAAAACTGAGTTACAAGAGATATTTAATGATGGGCAAAGATTTATGACAATTTTAAGGAAAAGAACAGGATATAAAGCTGTACGAATCAAATTACATTTAAAAATAAATCCATCAGTGGATGTCTGGGTGGCTCAGTTGGTTAAGCATCTGACTCTTGATTTCGGCTCAGGTCATGATCTCATGGTTCATGGGATTGAGCCCCGAGTTTGGCTCTGCACTGACAGCTTGGAGCCTCCTTGAAATTCTCTCTCCCCGTCTCTCTCTGCTCCTCCCCAACTCAAGTGTTAGTCTCTCTCTTTCTCAAATAAATAAAGTTAAAATATATAAAAATATATACATATGCAAATGTATACATATATAAATGTGTATGTATATATGTACACACACACACACACACACACGAGGGGTGCCTCAGTGGCTCAGTTGGTTAAGCATCTAACTCTAGATCTCGGCTCAAGTCTTGATCTTGGGGTTGTGAGTTTGGCCCTGTTTTGGGCTCTGTGCTGGGCGTGGAACTTACTTTAAAAAGAGAAAGAAAAAAATATTTGTATATACATCAAATGGAGATTAAAGTGGACTCTATGAAATAAAAACAAAAAGGAAAGAAATGAAACCAACACTTAATCTTTGAAATGGTCGACAACATTGATCATCCACTGTGCTGACCAAGAAAAAAAGGGAAATGCTGCAACTTACCGAAATCAGAAATGAAAGAGGGGACATCACTGCCGACTCCACGAAAATTAAAGTATTGTAAAGGAATATCATGGGAAATGCTATGCCGACAGACAACTAAGAGGGAAAGGACAAATACAACTTTCTAGAAACACAAATGACCAAAACCGACTCAAGAAGAAAGAGATCATCTAAATAGACTTGTAACATATAAAGAAAGTGAATTTGTAATTTAAAAACCTCCCACGAAGAAAAGTCCAGACCCAGATGTCTTCACATTTAAAGAAGAAATAACACCCGTCTTCCAGAAAATAGAAGAGGAGGGAACATTTAACAACTTATGCTGTGAGGTCAGAATTCACCCTGATGCCAAAACCAGGTGAGGACATCACAAGAAAATAAAACTACAGACCAATATTTCTTATGAAAACAGGTACAAAAATTCTCCAAGAAAAATACTAGTGCACTGAACCCAACAACATATAAAAATAATGATACATCATGACCAACTGGGATTTATCTCAGGAATGCAAGAAAAATCAATGAATGTAACACATTATATCAGTAGAATAAAAACCAAAACCACCCGATCAGTAGACACAGAAAAATGAAGTTGAAAAAATCTAATACTCATTCATGATCAAAGCTCTCAGCAAAGTAGTAGCAGAAGGAAACTTTCTCAACCGACTTTACCAAAAACCTATAGCTAACATAATTCATGGTCAAAGGCTAGATGTTTCCTTCCTAAGGTTGGTAACAAGGCAAGAATGCTCGTCCTCACCATTTTATTCATCTTTCTACTGGAGGTTTTGTCCAGTGCAATCAAGCAAGAAAATGAAACAAAAGGCATCTAGATCGGACGAAGAAAAGCAAAACTGTCTTTATTAGCAGACCATGTGATTGTGAAGACAGAAACTCCTAAGGAACACACACACACACACACACACACACACACACACTCACACACTACTAGAAGTTATAAACAAGCAAAGTTACAGCTTAAAGCTCAATTACAAAAATCAATTAACAACCCAACGATGCGGGGCACCTGGGTAGCTCAGTCGATTAGGCATCTGGCTCTTGGTTTCAGCTCAGGTCATGACCTCATGGTTGGTGAGTTCAAGCCCCGTGTCAGCCTTTGCACTGACAGTGTGGAGCCTGCTTGGGATTCTGTCTCTCTCCCTCTCTCTCTGCCCCTCCCACACACTCTCTCTCAAAATAAGTCAATAAACTTCAACAATCCAACAATAGAATTACAAAAGTAGGACGCCTGGGTGGCTCAGTCAGTTAGCGTCCCAGTGTTGGTTTTGGCTCAGGTCATGATCTTACAGCTTGGGAGCTGGAGCCCCACAGGGGGCTCCGTGCTGATGGTGCGGAGCCTGCTTGGGATTCTCTCTCTCCCTCTCTCTCTACCCCTCCCACATGCTCTCTCTCAAAACAACTAAGTAAACTTTAAAAGCTAAAATAAAATTACAAAAGCAATTTCACTCACAATGACATCAAAAAGCATAAAATATTTGGGAATAAATTAAACAAAAGAGGCACAAGTCCTGTACACCAAAAACATCCCTGAACGAAACTAAAGATTTAAATAAATGGGGAGGTGTTCTATGTTCATGGATTGGAGGACCCAATATTGGTAAGCGGCCAATTCTATTCCAAGGGAACCGTACGTACAGTGCAGTCCTTATCAAAATCCCAGCAGGCAATCTTGCAGAAATTGACAAGCTAATCCTAAAATTTAGGAAATGAGCCCAGACTAGCCAAAACTATTTTGAAAAAAGAAAAACAAAGTCAGAGGACTCATGCTTCCTGATTTTAAAACTTATTACAAATAAGTTACAATAATTAAGACAGTGTAGTACTTGCACATACAGAGAGAGAGAGAGAGAGAGAGAGAGAGAGAGCAATGGAACAGAATCAGGAAGCTAGAAATAAACTCTTACATTTGTGGTCAATTGATTTGCAACAAAGTTGCTAAAGAAATTTCATGATGGGAAAGACTGGTTTTGCAACAAATGGCACTGGAAAAAGTATATACCCACAAGTCAAAGGATGAATTTAGATCCTTAATTCACATTGTACACAGAAATTAATTCAAAATAGATCCTAGACATAAGTATAAGAGCTTAAACTATAAATTTTTTAGGAATAAGGGCGCCTGGGTGGTTCAGTCAGTTAAGCGTCCAACATCAGCTCGGGTCGTGATCTCGCAGTTCCTGAGTTCGAGCCCCACGTCGGGCTCGGTGCTGACAGCTCGGAGCCTGGAGACTGCATCAGAGTCTGTGTCTCCCTCTCTCTCTGCCCCTCCCCTGCTCACGCTCTGTCTCTCTCTCTATCTCAAAAATAAATATTAAAAAAATTTATAAAGAAATTTTTCAGGAATAAACATAGGATAAAACGTTTGTCACCTTGAGCTGGGCAAATACTTAGATACAACACCAAAAAAGACATAGAATCCGAAGCAGGCTCCAGGCTCTGAGCTGTCAGCACAGAGCCCGACATGGGGCTTGAACCCAAGAACCATTAGATCATGACCTGAGCC
The DNA here is from genome assembly GCA_028646485.1 of Cryptoprocta ferox. Taxonomy (NCBI): domain Eukaryota; kingdom Metazoa; phylum Chordata; class Mammalia; order Carnivora; family Eupleridae; genus Cryptoprocta; species Cryptoprocta ferox. Next base: position 125,421,678 of record CM053576.1, on the reverse strand, counting down.
GAAGTCAGATACCCAACCAACTGAGCCACCCAGGCGCCCCTTCTTTTTTTTTTTTTTTTAATATTTTTCAATCACAAATGATTTTTATTTGCACCTTTATTCTTTTCTATATTTTCTAAATGTTCTAGAATGGGCCTGCAGCTCTTGCATAATCAGAAAAACAGCAAGTGTGTGTGTGTGTGTGTGTGTGTGTGTGTAGCCCGATGTGAGGTAAAACTTAACTTGTTGTTTGCTTTGGGGAGAGAAGCTGTCATTTTACCGTTGCCAGGTACTTCTCCGGCAGGAAGAGCAAGCACGTGTCCTGCGTTCCGGGCAGAGGCCCCAGGGTCGGCCTCCGCTGTGACCTGCATGGAAGAGTCACAGAGATATATCCATTCACAGATTATATCCATCCCTCGATATAATCCTTGAAGCACAGGGGTCAAGGGTCGCGGCAGAGGTGAGGGGTGGGCAAATCCATAAACAGTGGGAGACGCCTCCTGGAAGAAAAGAGACAGAGACCTTGACCGCTTCCCTTTCACGTTTTTTAAGAAAAACTTTCACCGATTGTAACCTACATCAGAAAAGCACGAGTTCCGGGGCGCCTGGGGGGCTCAGTCGGTTAAGCGGCCGACTTCAGTTCAGGTCACGGTCTCACGGTTTGTGGGTTCGAGCCCCGCATCGGGCTGTTTGCTGACAGGCTCAGAGCCTGGAACCTGCTTGGGATTCTGTGTCTCCCCCTCTCTCTGCCCCTCCCCCGCTCATGCTCTGTCTCTCTCTGTCTCTCAGTAATCAATAAACCTCAAAAAAATTTAAAAAACAAAAGAAAAGCACAAATTCCAAGTGAAGGACTCAGTGAACTTTCACAAGGTAAAACTGGCTCCTGGAGCAAGAGACAGAATATTCCAGAAGCCACCTTGTGCCCCCTCCCAGTCACTAACCCCCCAAGCATAACCTCTCTTCTGACTTCTCACAGGGCAGAGCCCTCCTCACCGTATCTGAACTCCGTACATATAAGAGCGTGCAGCACGCTGTCCGGTGCCCAGCAGCACGCGTGTGTCTTTGCACACGCCGTTAGGAGAATCGGCATTTTGGTCTGGTTACCGCGTTCTATTGTATCACAGGAATACACCTCAGCTCTGGGGTAGACATTGGGCTACTTTCAGCTTGACTCCTGTGAGTATTCTTCCCCACGCTTCCGGGCACCTGCAGAGAATACGTTGCTGTTGGCACGTCCTAGGAGCGGAATTGCCAGACCAGTGGTCAGCTTCTGTTCAGCGTCAGTAGATGGGGCTAACCCATGCCCCAGAGTGACTGTACCCATTTCCACCTCCCACCAGCAGTGATGACAGTTCCGGTTGCCCCGCCTTGCTGCCAACACCAAGTACTGTCTGTCTTGGCCATGTAGCCGCCATGTTGGGTGTGCAGCAGATCCACATTATGGGTTTTTTTTAATGTTTATTTTTGAGAGAGAGAGAGAGAGAGAGAGAGAGCAAGGGAGAGGCAGAAGGAGAAAGGAAGAGAGAAAGAATGCCAAGCAGGCCCCACGCTGTCAGCATGAAGCCTGATGCAGGGCTCAAACTCATGAACCGTGAGATCATGAGTCTGATGCTTAACCTACTGAGCCACCCAGGTGCCCCCTACATTCTGGTTTTATTGCATGTCCCCCATGGCTGATGAAGTAGGGTGCAATGCCATTTGCTTACCGGCCACTGGATTTAGTCTTCGGTGAAGAACCAGTTCAAGGCCTTTGCCTATTTTTCTATTGGCTTGTCTGACTATTAGTGGTTTGTGAGAATTTTAAACAATATATTCCGAATACATGTGTTTTCTCAGAAATATGTATGTCAGGTAACTTCTACCCTCTCTCAGTGGTGAATGGCAACTTAATTGATGAATGGCAGTTCTTAATTTTCGTCAAGTCCTACTCACTAGTTTCTTCTCTTTATGGTTAGCACTCTCTGTGCGTTGTTTAAGAAATCTTTGTCAATGTAGGTATTTATCCAAAGGATACAAAAATGCTGATTCAAAGGGGCACATGCACCCCAATGTTTATGGCAGAGTTATCGACAATAGCCAAATTATGGAAAGAGCCCAAATGTCCATCAATGGATGAATGGGTTAAGAAGATGTGGTTTATATACACAACGGAATATTACTCAGTGATCAAAAAGAATGAAATCTTGCCGTTTGCAACAACGTGGATGGAACTAAAGTGTATTATGTTAAGCAAAATAAGTCAGAGAAAGATAAATATCATATGATTTTACTCACATGTAGAATTTAAGGACCATGGAGCTCCTGGGAGGCTCAGTCAGTTAAGCATCTGACTTCTGCTCAGGTCATGATCTCATGGTTCGTGGGTTCAAGCCCCACGTCCGCTCTGTGCTGACAGCTCAGAGCCTGGAGGCTGCTTTGGATTCTGTGTCTCCTCTCTCTCTCTGCCCCTCCCCTGCTTGTTCTCTGTCTCTCTCTGTCTCTCAAAAATAAATAAATATTTTTTAAAAATTTTTTAAAGAAAAAGAAACAAAACAGATAAACATAGAGGAGAAGGGAAGGAAAAATAAGCTAAAAACAGAGAGGGAAGCAAATCGTAAGAGACTCTTAAATACAGAGAACGAACTGAGGGGGGCTGGAGAGGATGTGGGTGGGGGGGAGGGGCTAGATGGGGGATGGGCATTAAGGAGGACACTTGTTGGGATGAGCACTGGGTGTTACATGTAAGTGATGAATCACTAAATGCTACTCCCGAAACCAATAAATATGACACCATACATTAATTAATTTGGATTTAAATAAATTAAAAAAAAAAAAGAAAGAAGGGAATCTTTGCTAATCCCAAGACCCTGAGGATGCTCCCCTATTTTATATTCTGGAGGCTTTGTCGTTTTCCCTTTCCTATTTAGGTCTCCAGGCCATCTGGAATTGATTTCTGTAAGTGTGTGGAGTGAGGCCGGTCAAGTTCAACATCCTCAGATCCTCCGAGGCGGGGGAGATTTCTCTACAGCTGGAGGCAGAGGGTCTGGCCCTTTTGCACTGAGTCCCTGAGGCTCTGGGGCAATTTTCAGCTGACTAATTGAACTACTAAAAGGAGAAGTGGCTGAGGAAGTGGGTCACAGCAGTAACATACATGAATGAGTGAATCACTCCTCAGGCCATCAAAACAATGCGTCTTCACGCAACTTAGCTGGAACTTTGGTGGAAGAGGTCTTCTCCATGCCCGGCCTACGAAGTGAACAGCTGCTTTGGAAAATGCTATTCTGGGTGAGTTTCCGCCACACAGTACAGGCCAGACCTCCCTCAAAGTGCTCCTCATCAGTGTTGAGTGAAAGGTTGCCTTCCAGAACTTTCCACATGGTCCACCAAGGCCGTAACAGAGAAACGGAAGCCTTGCTCTCCATTGAACAAAAAGGCCTCTTCTGTGCTCGCTTCGGCAGCACATATACTAAAAAGGCCTCTTCCAAGAGCTGTGCTTGCCTTTCTTGTCCCACTTCGACTCCTGTGATCTACGGGAAAGAGAAAGATCGAACTTACTGCATAGTCACGGGTGGCACCAGGAGAGTAGGGCCATCCCCATTCACTCTCTCCTCTCCCACCACCTGGCGGCCCACCTTTCGCTTCAATCCCAAAAGCCTAGAGGAGACCTCCTATTCTGGTAGAAAGTGGGTAGGCCTTAGAATGGATTTTCCTGGGATGATTCTTACATCTGTCATTTCCTGCTAACTGTGAGACTCTGGGCATGTTCTGAATCCTTCTTAGCCTCAGCCCTCTCATCTGTGAAATGGGGACGATGCCTATCTCATAGAGTTGTAATAAGGATGAATCAGTGTAACGAATTTCAAAGGTCCAAGTGTCTTTTTGGAACACGGCAGGCACTTGATAGTATTGGTTATTATTCCATTTTTAGCTGTCATCTCTCCTGGGTGTAGGTGCGGAGCCCTCCCATTAGGACAGTCCAGAGACAGCGTGTGAGACTTTGGCTCCGCCTTTTTAAGAAATTCACATCACTTGCAAAGCTCCATTGTGAAATATCGAAACATGGATGTGGAAGAAAGGAAGACAAAGCCCAGACTCTGAATCAACTGGTAGGTGTAGCGATTTGGAGACTCAATGGGAGGGTGGGCCCAGTGACTCACCACAGTGATCCTTTTACTTTTCCTAGTGACCAATCTGATTTTTCCCATTACACGCCAATGATTCACCATTTGCTGTCGTGGTTATGTAACTGGGTTGTTTTGATTTGGGGGTGCCCACATCTATATTTCTATGTCACCCTGGGAAGCTTTAGGAAACTTTTTTTTTTTTAATGTTTTATTTTTGAGACAGAGAGAGACAGAGCATGAGAGGGGGAGGGGCAGAGAGATAGGCAGACACAGAATCTGAAGCAGGCTCCAGGCTCTGAGCTGTCAGCGCAGAGCCCGATGCGGGGCTCGAACCCACGAACGTGAGATCATGACCTGAGCCGAAGTCAGAGGCTTAACTGACTGAGCCACCCAGGCGCCCCATGGAACCTTCTTTTTCACACGCTCTGTCACATCTATCATGAATAGTTGTTGAATGCCATCGCCAAGAGTGAAATTGCCTGCCTCCGTGTTCTCTAAGAAGTGGGCAGGCAAACGGCAGCTAGTACCCTGAACTGGGCATCGGGAGACCCTGGCCCAGGTTGACCTTACCTCAGACCTCCCTCGTGTGTCGTTGACCTTCTCTGGCCTCAGATCCTCCACCTTAAAAGGAGCCGTAAGCGTTGATATTCCAAAGTTTAGATTGGAATTTAGATTGGATTCCAATTTAGATTGGATTCAAGATTGAATTTTTCTCCATGCGGTTGGCTGGACCAGAGTACCCAGAGTGCTTGCCATCAGATCCTGGGTGCAGAGGGCTACACAGGTGGATGTGGGGACTACGCTAAAGGGCCGGGTGGGGTGAACAAGGAATTTATGCTAGAATTCTTAACAATAGATCACTCCAGACTTGGAGGAATGCAGTTTCCCTCATTTCCTGCATCTCTCTTGTGCTATACATAACAGAGGGAAGATCAGGAGGAACGACACGTCAGCTGTCACTCTGATCCTGGCGCTCCGCAGACCCATGCCAGAAAAGAAGGAATGGACTTTGCAGAGGCCATTCTTGCACTTGCACTTGCTTTGTTCAAGCAACGAGCAAGGAGCAGGAGCTCCATGTCCCCGGGTGGGCTGAGATCAGCCCTTTGGGTGTATCGTTGGGCTGTAAGGGCTGTGGCGAGCATTCGGAGTCTAAACATCCTTTTCACTTTTTATTTTTTCCTCCTTGGCATTTGTTGGGCTTCTTAAATCTGTGGATTGACATCTTTCGTTGGTTCTGAATAATTCTGAGACATTATCTCTTCAGATAATAGTCTGGCCCCATTCTCTCTTGCTTTTCCGTTTGCAATTACAACTAAATGTGCGTGGACATTCTCACTCGGTCCTGCCCATCCCTGAACTTCTTTTTCATGATTTTCATCTTTTTGTTTCTCTGTGCTATCATCGGATCATTTCTTCGGACCCATATTCTGGTTCAGCGATTCTCTCTTTATCTATATTTAATCTATTAAATCCATTTACTGAATTTTAGATTTCGGTGAGTGTGGTTTTCATGTCTCAAAAAAAAGATCTATTTGATTATTTTTAATCGGCCAGGTCAGTTTTTTTTATATAGTTCTGTTTCCTGCAGATATCTTTAAGCTTGTATTTTATTTCTTTTAACATAATAAACAGCTTTATGATTTGTTTCCTGTTACTCCAATATATGAAGCATTTCGGGGTCAGCTTAGCTATTTTTTCTGCTAATTGCTCTGTTGCCTTATTTCCTTTTGTGTTTTTCATGCTTTATTTAGTATGCTTATCATTTTTGAAAAATTACAGAGTGGGAATTTTTTGAGGATGGGATGAACGTGACTTCTTCCAGAAAGGGTTTACACTTGTTTCGGCTGCACACTAGGAACACTTTCCAGAATCACGTTAATGTACTCTTGCTTCTTGAAGTTTCTTGGACGCTTCTGGTAGCGTGAATTTGGGCTACCCATCTGCATGAGGGTTAGCATGTGGTTATAACTTCCCAGAGCTGAGCTTTCCCCCCTAATATCCTTAGTGCCAAGAAATCATTCCTTGTAGTCTCTGCAGTGCGGGAAGAAGGGAAAATTTTCTTCTGGTTCACACCAATCCTGGGTGTGTGGTCCTTTAGAGTGCTAGAAGAATGGGCGCAAGATCTCCGAGCGCAGTCCCTACCTTACATGGTTCCTGGGCTTTGAATTTTGAATTCTAGGTAAATTTTCTCCATCTAAGTTTAGTGATGAATCTACTGGTACTAAATCTCAGAAAATTATAAAAGGAGGCAAGACTCCTTGAAATGAAACACATGGCGTTCTTTCTGCCGCACCAGATACGGTCCTTGCTCGGATTAAAGATCCTGGAACAATAACCGCTACAGAATCAACTTTAGAGAATTTGAGGGATGTGAGACGTACAAGTGACTCAGTTAGGGATGCTTTCCACTGCAAATAGTAGAGACCTCATGGATAAGGAATTATTTTTCTTATATAATAAAGGTCTAGCGGTAGACAATTGGGAATATTGGGTCATCTGCTCAAGAATGCCTTTGGGTGGGCACCTGGGTGGCTTAGTCGGTTGAGTGTCTGACTTTAGCTCGGGCCATGATCTCACAGTGCGTGGGTTCAAGCCCCGCATCGGGCTCTGTGCTGACAGCTCAGAACCTGGAGCCTGCTTTGGATTCTGTGTCTCCCTTTCTCTCTGACCCTCCCCCACTCACACACTTTCTCTCTCTCTCTCTCTCCCTCAAAAATAAATAAACATTAAAGAAATAAAAAAAAGAATGACTCTGGGGTAGGGGGACAGTCCAGGTTCTTTCTATATATCCCCTCATGTGTGTTGACTTTTCTTCATGTTGATCACCTCATTGTCAAAAAATGGCCGCCATAGCTTTAGAGGTCATACCCATGTTTAAGGCCAGAAAAGAGGGAAGAGGCAGACTCACATCTGCCTGTTTTATCAGGGAGACCAAAGTTTCCCAGCAGACACCCCAACCACCCTGTGCATCTCACTGTCCAAGACGTGGTCACGTGACTCGCCCCAGCTCTGAGCAGCCTTAACGAACCAAGTATCCAAATACAATCAGATTATCATGATTACTTAAACCAGTCTTGGTTCTCTCGTTGCACTGAGCACACTCTTGCTCTGAAGACAACCAGGACTGTATTAGGAAGGAGAAAAGGCCAGGGGACGAGGGGGAGACAATCCTGTTCTTGTCACGCTTGGAGCTCGCCGAGCCCACTGCCCACCTTCCAGCAAAGCAGCACAAAGGCAACCTGCTGAGCCGGGAGCCTGCTGTGTGTGTGTGGGCGGGG
>CM053576.1:125382186-125414218 GCA_028646485.1 Cryptoprocta ferox | reverse complement strand
CCAAAGAGAGGTGTAGACAGTGATACCGGAACCAGGGGACCTGCCTCCCAATTCACAATCCCCCTGGCAAGTCACACCCAAGCATTTTCTCTCCTCACATAAACATTGGATCAGGCAAAGGTCCAAGGGGGCACACCTGCCGCACTTTGGAGGTGAAGCCTGACTGGCATCCAGGGCCGTCTTCCGCTTCTGGGTAGATAAGGGACCTGGCCTATCTTTTACAGGAGTTATAGCTGGACCACTCCTCGGAGACCTAAATCTGGAGCCCACTGGGAGGATATACAACAAGGATTTCCCAACATGGGCTAAAGATCTCTGGTCTTCAGTCCTAGGGGGGCTGGTGACTGACAGACAGGGCTCCCTGGGGTGGGTGAGTCGCAGGAAGAGGGTGTGGAAGAGCAGAAATCCATCCCTTCAGGGATATTCAGAGGAGGAGGGTGCAGGCTTTTTCTGTGCTAGTCACGCTTTTCTTTTTATTCCTTTTATGTGGCATACACTCCGCAGGCCCAGGACCTTGGCACATGCTACTCTGCCTAAAATGTTACCCCCCCAGCCACAGCTTGATTTAGACGCTTCCACAAAGTCTTCAGATCTCAGTGTTGACATCAGTTCCTTATAGAATCTCCTGATCGGGCGGATGTTCCTATTGTTTGCGTCGAGAGCGCGCCCTGCCCTTCTCCTTCACAGCACTTGATTTACTACCCAGCTTTCTCATTGGGTGCCATCCTATTCAAGGGCTAGCACTGCACCTGTTCTATTTCCTGCTGCCTTATCAGTGCCTGGAACCCATGTGGTGGGCTCTGAACATACATTGGTTGGATGAATGAATGAAAAATCAAAATCCATAAGCGGAAGGATAGTTAATGGCATGGGGAAACACCCCCATGTTAAGCTAAACAAACAACCAACAAATAAACGGAGCCGCACAAAATCACATGGGCAACGTGATACAATTTTAGGGGGAAATGCCCTTAGGAGAATACTGGGAACGGAACGGAAAGAACTACCATACAATGTTAACCGCAATGAACTCGGTTTGTGATGACACGTGTTTCTTTCTGCAACCCCCAAATCCTCTGAAATGTACATTTTTCCTTCCAGATTAAAAACATGATGTAAGCCCTTCAGCAGACAGAATCCAAGAAGACGTGCGCTCACCTTGGGAAGGACTTGCTCGCCGTCAAAGCTGCTCGGTCGGCGAGGGTGTGGTGGCTGCAGTGACGTCCCCAGGTCACAGAGATTCTTCAAGACAGCGGCCCCTACCCAGTCACTTCTGGCCAGGGCCCAGAGCCAAGGCCTCCACCCGAGGTGACCCAAGGCGGGATGTTGCACTTGGAGCCTTCTGTCTGCAAGCCACACGGCGCACCGCAGATGGGATTTTGGTCTTTCATGTGTGTATTGGGCCGTGAGGGCCGTTATAACAGGACGCCATAGACTAGACGGCGGAAGAAACAGACATTTCTTTCTCACAGTCTGTTGGCTGCAAGTCCAAGATCAAGGTCCCAGCAGTTACGGGAGAGCCCGCTTCCTGGCTTGCAGACAGCCGGCCTCCTTCTTGCTGTCCTCACGTGGTGGAGCGAGAACTATGGTCGGTCTTCCTCCTCTCCTAAAGATACTAATCCCGTCATGGGGGGCCCACCCTCATGCCTTCATCTAAACCTAATTACCCCCAAGGCCTCTGCCTCCTAACACCATCACATCAGAGTCTCGGGCTCCAACATGTGAATTGGGGGGGGGGGGGACACAACATTCGGTCCATTACAACCTGCACTCGCTCCTTCCCCGTGGGAGAAATCTCATGGTTGGACGCCACCCCAGCCCAGACAGGAACGCCTCCAAGTCCGTTACCTACAGACTCATTAATGTCTTCCTACCTGTCTTCCCAGGGCTTGTGCTTTGAGTTCAGTCATCAGCTTACCCCGTTCACTAACTCACTCATTCGTTCACTGAATAAACGGATCATTTAAAAGGGAAAGGCTGTGGTCCGAGACTGTGAGGCCCCAGAGCAGGGCCGTGCCCTAGTCATCATTTTACCCAAGCACCGGCCCCCCCCCCTCCCCGCCCCATCACCATCCTCAGGGGCCTGGGTGCACAGGAGACTCCCACGGTGGGTCCGGGAGTGAGGCAGAGCAGTCCTGGCCCGAGAAACAGCCCACGCATCAATGGGCACCAGGAGGCAAGGCCGGGACACAGGAGCAGAACCAGATAATGAGGGGCCCTGAACGCCAAGCCTCTGGCTTTGTACCTGGAAAGCAATGGACTGTTCCATTGAGCGGGAAGTCCCAGGGTCCGAATGACTTTGGAAAGAGCCCTCTGGGAGCCCAGAGAAGGAAGGGCTGGAGAAGGGAAGACTTGCCCTTTGGGTTGTTCTCTATGTCTGTCTCCCAGTGAGTGTCTGAGCCCAGCCCCACACAATGCCTGGCCCGCAGTGGGTGCTCCGTGGGGCTGAGAAGAACAAGGCCCCCCGAGGCCCCTCCTGGGTAGAGACAGGACCGCCTGCCCGGGTCAAGGCCGCTCCACACTCTGCTTCCTGTGAAAGGTCATGTCTTGGAGCACCTGGGAAGGGAGGCAGGGAGGCCGGGCCCTGCTGGGGGAGCACTCTGGTCCCAGTCTTCAAAGCTGTATAGGTGTTAGCCGAGCAGAGGGAGGAGGTGAAGGACCCGGGCAGCGAGGGGCTGCTGGATCAAAGGCCCGGATGCAAGGATGGTGTGACGGAGGCGCGGCCAGGAGCACGTGCTCTTGTTGGAGGAGGGGCCAGAGCTGAGCCCGAGGGACGCACAGACCCCATCAGGCGGCCTGGCTCACCCCGACGAGGAGCAGTGCTTTGTCTCGGTGGGGCCGGGGCCCTGGGGCTGAGGGGGCCTTCTGGAAGGGTGCACGTCGATGGATTTGCGATGTGGCTGCGGAGCCAGAAGAGAGACGGGAAGCCTGAGTCTGGGTGGTGGCCGTGGCCCCGGCAGGAGGAGCAGAGGTGAGAAAGGGGGAGGAAAGGATCCCCCCGAAATTTAGGAGGCCGATTGGGAGGAGCAGGTGATGACATAAGACGGTGTGCGGGAAGGCGTGCTCGGTGTGGTGCCGCCCCCTCCAGGCCACACTGTTGGTGTGCAAAGTGCCAGCAGGTGCACGAGGGACACTCCTGTCTTCTCTCAGCTTCAGCCCCACCCTTCCCTGCTCGGCTCCCATGATGCTGGAGGGGACCCTGCACACTGGCTTGTCCACGCTCCCTGCTGGCTCTGCCGACGGGGCCTGGAAGGGGGCGGGAAGGGCCTCCTGGCCCTTTCCCATTTGGGTCCACACTGCCTGGCAGTGGCCGGGCCTGTAACTTGGGGCACCCCCGAGCCCCCCGCCCTCGATTCTGATGACTGCATCCCTTCTCCTCCGTGGGAGGGGGGGCTCCATCTCAGACATTCATGATTCCCCGAAGCGCTTGGGGGTTATTCCCGAACCCGCCCTGACCGCCAGTAGAAGGGGCCTTTGCACACAGGTTAGGGGGTGAGCTGGGGGTTGGGGGGTGGGAGGTGAGCACCGAGAACGTAGATGGGTCTTCTAGAAGTTAGGAAGAGAGAGGAGAGTGAGGGATGCATGGGGGTGGGTGGAGCAGGGTCAAGAAACAGGCTACTTGTTTTCTCATCATCGGGGAGAGCCCGAGCAGGTTTGTAGGGGGGTGCCGGCCTTGGGGGCCCTGGACCCTCCCTCTGCCAAAGGCACCCGCCTCCTGTATCTCTCCCCTCTGTTAAGTGCCCCACCCCCCCCCCAGCAGTCCCCAGCACCCACGTGCTGCCCTGCTTTCTCCCCTGAGGCACCTACTCGGTGTTTCATGGGGGCCTGGCCCCTGGAAAGGAACCCACCAAGGCAAGCCTGTTTCCGTTCTGTCCATGCTGTACCCCCGGCCCCCGGATGCGCCAGGCACCCATGGGTGCCTGACTTGTTTGTTGACTGAAGAGTCAGTGAAGAAATGAATGATGAGGCCGTGAGTTAGCAGGGCCTCTGCCCCGGAGCAGTGGGGAGTCAGGGCTCTGGAGGGGCTGAGCGGTGGGGAGGAAGGGGTGTGGGGCAGGCAGAAGCTGCAGGTGAACTGGGAAGGGGGCTTTGGGACCACAGAAGCTGGCGGCAGGGGGATCACAGGGGGAGTGGGCAGAGGGAAGGGGGGACAGAGGCGCAGGGGAGATGGGGAGGGGAGAGGAGGAGGGGGGCCTGGCTGGAGGTGAGGCCAGCAGAGGGAAGGAGGCCAGTGAAGCAGTGCAGGCGGGGGCACCAAGACTGAGGCCGAAGGTGCCAAGTTGGAAGGGACTGACCCTCATGGATACGGCCGGGACTGCCTGGCAGAGGCCGGTCCCATCAAGTCAGCCCTGCCGGGAGGGGTGGTGCGGTGAGGGCCGCTGGGGCAGGTGGCAGAGGGCAAGCCCCCAGAACCCAGGGTCAAGGTGACGTGCGCGGAGTCCCGCCGCCCCGACGCCGTGTGGGCCTGGGCGAGTCAGCTTCACCTCTGGGTTAGCTCACTTGTCGCTGCTGTCACAAATCACCACCAACTCCGCGGCTCGTAACCCAGACCCAGTTTACTCTTCCAGCTCTGGAGGCCAGAGATCTGAAGTGAGTCTCCCAGGGTGGGGGTGGGGGGCTGTCTCCCTCTGTTCCCTGGAGGGACCACGCTGGTTACATCAGGGCCATCTCCCTTCTCCATCCGTCACCTCCCCAGGGCCCCTTGGCCCACACAGGTAGCAGTCACACCTGGGATTAGCAGGTGCCTGTCTTCGGGCCGCTATTCCGCCAACCACACTTCTGGTCTGTGATGGGGGGGGGGGGATGTCCAGGGAATCACAAACGGGACACTTAGTACAAGTGGCCTGGGCTGCCCATCCACGGGTGAGGCCGCACCTGGTGGCCGGCTTCCCCACCCTCACGTCCTGCCCGTGGGTCTCTCACAGCGAGCGGCCTCGAGGATGTGGAACCCCCACCCCAGCCGTGACCCTGGCCCCTCCCTGCCATGCTCTTGGCACCCCGAGGTGGCCACCCATCACTGCTCACAGGGGCTCGGGCTCGGGGTGCTGCTGGGTGGGTGTGAGGACCACCGGAGCCGGTGGGGGGACTCCAGGGCGTCTCTATCGGGGACCCCAGGCTGCATTAAACTTGCTGTGACCCCGCCCAGGCTGGCCTCGGGCCCAAAGGTAAAACCAGGGAGGGTCCAGGACTCCGGGAATGCCAGGCAGACCCCTACACTGAAGGGGTGTTTACGTGGGGTGGTGGGAGCCTGGAGCGGAGGCAAGTCCACTCCAGGGGGGCCTCCATGTCAAATCGAGGGACTGAAATTGAGGGGCTTAGAAATATTGAGGTTTTTGCTTTCTTTTTAAGTAATAGGTTGTTTTTGTTTTGTTTTGTTTTGTTTTTGAGTGGTTTTCGGTGTACAGAAAATATTGTACGAAAAAGTAGAGAGCTCCCAAATGCCCGTTGCCCGCCACTGACTTCTGTGGTTAGTACAGGGCACTGGTGTGGTGCGTCCACTACAACTCATGAACTGTATTTGGTGCCTTGGTAACAGAAGCGCGTAGGTCACGTTAGAGCCCATCTTGGTTTCTGCATTCCGGGGGGCTGGCGGACGGGTATGGTGTCCTGCGTCTGCCGTGACAGTGGCCTACAGAGAGTCCGCTGCCCTCAGACTCCTCTGTGCTCCATCCATCCCACCCCACCCCACCCCCGGCACTCACTGACCTTTTTACTGTCTCCGTCGTTCTGCATTTTCCAGAATGTCACATGCTTGGAATTACACAGTAGTAGCACCGAGGACTTCTGAGTGGGGGGGTTTTCGGAGCGCAGCTTAGGCAGTGGGCCGTAGAGGGGAAGGGAAACGGAGAGGCTGGAGGCAGAGAGACTGGATGGGGGCTTGCTGGACAATGCAGGTGACAAGAGCCCTGACGGGGGAGGCACTGGAGCGGGAGGGGTGGGTGTAGCCGGTCTGGTGGGTGTGGGGCGCCCCCCCTCACCCCGGGTGCCTGGATCGTGCCTGTTAGATAACGTAGTGGGGGGTCATCAGGTCCTGGGAGGCTCCGGACTTGCTGCCTCTGCCCTGTTTGTTGAGGACCTACTGCGTAGCAGGCCCCGGAGTGCACTGCCTCGTTTTGTTATCCTGTTTTACAGATGAGGAAACTGAGGCCTGGAGAGGCCCAGGAAGTTGCTCCAGCCAGCAAGTGAGTGGAGCTAGCATTCAACCTGCTGAGCCCAGGGCTCACACTCCGTGGACTGCCACACAGTCTACTCGTGGTCGGGCCTCCGCACGTGGGAGAGCCAGTCACAGGGAGAGACACCCCACGGCGGGGGTCACGGGGCCAAAGGGAGAGCCAAGAGTGAGTTCAGGCCACCCTGCATCTCGGCCACATGAAGGAGCCCTCTGCCAGGGCCACCCCCCTCCCCCCATCCCTGCACACCCCCTGAATCGAGGCCGGCTCTGTCTTGCTCCAAGAAGCAGAGCACTAAGGGCCCCTGTGACACTGGGGGGGGGAGGTGGTGAGCGGCGGGAACACAGCAGGTGGGGCCGGCAGAGGTGAGGACTGAGGGTCCGGGTCGAGAATCCCTAGGCAGGGGCCTGCGGGGGAGCTCCCTAAAAGCCACCCTCGGGTGCACCTGGTTCTCCCGGAGCAGGATAGCGTTTCTTCTTCCCTCAGGGACAGTCACCAGGGCTGGGGAAGCGTAGCACAGTGGGACTGGCAGCCCGCTCCCCTGCGCTCGCTCGCTTCTCTGAATCCTGCAAGGTTACGCACTGCTAAGAACGATAGGTCTGCCGCGAGGAGGGCCAGCCTGTGCCGGCCCGTGCCTCGCACAATTATTACCTGCGTTTTATACCGGGGAGAACCAGGGACTTGCTCTGAGTCACCTGGAAAATCAGTGAGTGGGCAGGATTAGAACCCAGGGCCGTCCAAGGACGCACCCTTCCCCTCCGCCGTGCGGTAGCCCCGAGGGGGCACACCACCACTGTCGCTGCCTGAGACCCACAGGCAGACCTTGAGCGTGTGTCTCCGCCGGTCCAGAAAACCAGCCTGTCCAAGCCCCCCACTTAAGAGAGGCGGCACCTGGTGTTCTGGGGTCCGTGATGAACGTCCACACGCACCCGGCACTTTTCCACAAGTGCGTTCCACGTTTGATCTCCGTTGAGCCTCAAGTCAACTATTGTGCACTTTGAAGACGAGACGTTCTAAAGGCCAAGCACCTGAACCAAGACCACAGGACAGCAAGGAGGAGACGACCCCGGGCTGACTTCTCGCCCTGACCTCCTTCCACCCCTGGGGGGGTGTTTCACAGCAGAATGAGCTTCCAGAATCCCAGCTGGAGCGCAGCCTTGGCCGGGCGGTGGCCACGCCACCATCCAACAAGCCCGGGGACCCGTCCCGACGAGACTCAGGTCCACGTGGAGACAACCACTGTCGGTCGTCCCGACAAAGCTGACAGCACCGTCCGAGGCACGGAGTGGGGGCTCCAGGGCTGGGGGCTGGGCTTTCTTCCGTCTTGTGGCGCCTGGGCTCCCCATTTGGCTTTCAGCTCCAAGTAAAAATGTGTCTGAGCTATAAACCTTTGAAGATGCAGGTTCTTAATGAAAACGCAGAGAGAAGCCAATTAGAGTGGCAGGAACAGTAATCACTATAATAAGGGTAATTGAGTTGGATTTATTAGCGCTGACGACAGGATTTTTCCCCCCTCAAGTGAAGAAAATAATTTACTGATATTAAAACATGATTTAAGTTTTCCTTCACACCCCTGGGAAATGGCCTGGTTTCTGGAACTTCATCTCAAACGTGAGGGTGGCGGAAAGCAAGACAAAGCTCCCGTTAGCAACTTCACTTCCTCAGGTGGGAATTCGTCTTGACGGAGCCACAGGCAAATGAACCCGGAAGGGAGGTACACAAATGCGGTAGCCAGACTCTATCACTTACCAGCTGTGTGACTTAGCAAGTCCCTCAGCCTCTTTGAGCCTTAGTTTCTCCATCTGTAGAATGGGATAATAATACTAACACTGCAGGGTTGTTGGGGAAATTAAATTAAGCTAAATTACATTAACTTTAATTAAATAAGGTATATAATATGTCTGGCAAGTGGTAGGTACTCAGTAAATGTTAACAATCTTCCCTAATAGTAGGGAGCTGTCTATGGAGAGAGCCCAGCGCTCTAAAAGGCCTGCCACGGCCTTTTCGTTTTTCTAACAAGATAAAAATTTTCTTTTTCTGTCGTAAAGTTCTACAGGTCGGCAGTCCTGGGCTGACAGAGTGATTTCACAGTCTGCAGGGATACAATCTCCATCTTGCTTGCCGTTTCGACACTCTTGCAGGATGCGCTCACCTCCCGGCCCAACACGGCGGCCAGGCTCCAGCCACCGTGTCTTATATCCAGCTTAAAAAAAGGAGGATCGTGGGGTTCTCTGCCTCTCTTCAAAGGGTACTTCCTGGAGTTACGCACAACACTTTAGCTTCTAGACCTTCAGACAGGATTTGTCACATAGCCCCACCCAGCGGCAAGGAATTCTAAAGAATGTAGTTTTTATTCCAGCACCCATGTGTCCAGATCAAATCGGGTGTTTTTTTTGTTTGTTTGTTTGTTTTTTGCTAAGGAAGAAGGTGGAAGAACCCTGGGGAAATAGGCTATCTCGGCCCAATCGTGCCATCATCGTGTAGGTTGATGGAATGATGCACATAATAACGTGCATTAATAATGCACGTAAAACTCCTAACGGTGTCTGCACCCTATCAGGGCAGAGCCGGGTCTCACCTACTCTCCATACTAGAAAATAGGACTGTCTTCTGGAAGGATCTCTTCTCCACTATATGCCAGTGCCTCCAAATCTCTTGCGCCTGACTTGCTTGGCCCAGGTCAGAGGCGTGAGACCAGCCAGCTACGAGGAGGAAAAGTGGTGGCATGCTGGGACAAAGTGGCATTTTGATGGACGTGTTTCTTTGGCACTGGGGATTTTCCATGTGTCAGGCACCGCGGATAATTTAGCCTCTCTAGAAATTTAGGCGTAAATAAAGCGAATGAATACTTGCGCTTTTGGATAATGTATAGTGATGTGGGAGAGTCCACAGAATATTATATTCAGTTTAAATAAGAAACCCAGGGGCGCCTGAGCGGCTCAGTCGGTTAAGCGGCCGACTTCGGCTCAGGGCATGATCTCACGGTTCGTGGGTTTGAACCCCGCGTCGGGCTCTGTGCTGGCAGCTCGGAGCCTGGAGCCTGCTTCCGATTCTGTGTCTCCCTCTCTCTCCGCCCCTCCCCTGCTTGCTCTCTTTCTCTCTCTCCCTCTTTCTCGCAAAAATAAATAAATGTTAAAAAAATTAAAAAAAAAAACAAAACCCAGCAGGGACGCCTGGGTGGCTCAGTTGGTTAAGTGTCTGACTCTTGGTTTTGGCTCAGGTCATGATCTCAAGGTTCATGAGTTTGAGCCCCGCATTGCGCTCTGCACTGAGCCCGTAGTTTGCTTGGGATTCTCTCTCTCCCTCTCTCTGCCCCTCCCCCACTCATGCTGCATGTGCTCTCTCTCTCTCTCTCTCTCTCAAAATAAATAAATAAACTTAAAAAAATAGCATATGAAACAGCAGGCAGTGTGACCCCAGTTATGACTACTTAAAAAAAAAAACCCCACAACATTCTTTTTCTTAATGTTTGCTTATTTTTGAGAGAGAGAGAGAGAGAGAGAGAGAGAGCATGAGCAGGAGAGAGACTGAGAGGGAGACACACAGAATCCACACAGCTTTGGACAGCTCTGCTGACAGCTCAGAGCCTGATGCAGGGCTCGAACTCACAAGCCGTGAGACCTGAGCTGAGGTCAGACGCTTAATCGACTGAGCCACCCAGGCGCCCCAAGTTATGACTACTTTTTTTTTAATAAAAAAAAAAGATTTAATGTTTTATTTATTTTTTGAGAGAGAGAGAGAGAGAGTGCAAGCAAGGGAAGGGGCAGAGAGAGAGGGAGACACAGAATCTGAAGCAGGCTCCAGGCTCCGAGCTGTCAGCACAGAGCCCAGCTCCAGGCTCCGAGCTGTCAGCACAGAGCCCAATGCGGGGCTCGAACCCACGAACTGTGAGATCATGACCTGAGCCGAAGTCGGATGCTCAACTGACTGAGCCCCCCAGGCGCCCCATGACTACTTTTTAAAGTTACATTTACACACCGAGAAAAGCCTAGAAGAAATTAGACCACCAAACGTCTCCCACGATTGCTCAGCTGTGTGATTACGAGTGATTTCCGCCTTCTTCATTTACTTTTCTCCATGTTCCCAGTTCCTCATGAGCACGGATTACTTTCGTAATCGCAAGAGGCAATTCGCATTATAAACATATACTAGAGGGGTGTCTGGGGGGCTCAGTCAGTTAAGCATCTGACTTGGCTTCGGCTCCGGTCACGATCTCACGGTTCGTGGATTCAAGCCCCACATCGGGCTCTGCACTGACATTGCGGAGCCTGCTTGGGATTCCCTCTCTCCCTCTCTCTCTGTTCCTTCTCTGCTTTCTCTCTCAAAATAAAGAACCTCGAAACAACCCACAGGTAATGGTGTCCAGGCCACGGCCAGGGGGCAGCTGGGGCAGGAGGAGGCCTGTACTTCTTCACCGTGGGCTGACTTTCAGGTTTGGGACCGACCTCAGGGGACCCAACCGTGCCTTGTGCCAGCTGG
The DNA here is from genome assembly GCA_028646485.1 of Cryptoprocta ferox. Lineage (NCBI taxonomy): Eukaryota > Metazoa > Chordata > Mammalia > Carnivora > Eupleridae > Cryptoprocta > Cryptoprocta ferox. The sequence continues at coordinate 125,403,569 of CM053576.1, read as the reverse complement.
ACAAAGGACGCAGCGGCTCGGGTCAGGCGAGGCCACGCGCAGGGAGAGGGTCCCTCTGCCAGGGTCTCGTGAAAGAGCCCTACTCTTGGGTTATGCACCCGTAAGCCCGCTGAAATCTCAGACATCTCAGGATGCCCATCTCATTTGGGCCCTTAGCAAGCAAATCGCTGCAGTAAGTGATTTCCCCATTTTTCGAGATGACAGGGCTGGCGTGCGCCCTCCTGAGGCCCGCGCTCTGCTCTCTCTCTCTCTCTCTCTCTCTCTCTCTCTCTCTCTCGGCTGTGTCCGTGTGCTTCTCATGTGCTCTTGGCACAGGGCCTCGGGGACAGATCTTCTGGGCAGCCTGACACCCGGCGGGTGGACGGTGCCCGGAGAGGCTGCCATTCTGGTTCCGGCTCTGGGCCTCAGTCTCCCCACCTGTGTAATGGAAGGGTGGGGCTGTCTGCCCGGATTCTTCCAGCTGAGACAGCGCAGACACAGGCTGGCCTGTCACACTTCTGAAAAAGCAGCCGAAGGGCAGGAGCCCCCGTGCAGGGTGCGGGAGGAGCCATTTGGGAGGAGGGGGGCCCCCTGAAGGCTTCACGGTGAGCTCCGAGCTCCTAAGCCTCTTCCATCTGCAGCCTGGTTAGGGCGGGGTGGGCCCCGGGGGGGTCTCCCCACACCCTGACCTGCACGCACACACGCTCTCCTGGCTCTCCCTCCTCCCTCTTCCACAGCCCTCCTCCCCCTCCTCCTGCTCCCTCTCTCTCCTCTCCTCCTGCAGATTCCCCGATGCCACCTGTCCCCGCTCAGGTCAAATTTCTTTCCGGCCCAGCACCCCGGGGCCACGGCCAGGCTCCCTTCCTCCCCTCCTCCCCCAGGGATATAATGGCTACATCACGCAGCCTCTCTCTGCCCTCATCTTCCCTGTGCAGCTAGGAATGTCCCTCAACCTCACTGCCTCTCTTCCCTCAAAGTTTCTCACGACATTCCTGCCACAGTCATTCTCTCCATACTCCCCAGCTGGCCGGCCACCTCAGACCACGTCTGGCGTTCCTGGCCCCGCCCCTCCTGGCCATCTGTCCCGGGTTCGGGCCCCATCCTGGCCTCTCTGCACCCCTGGCCTCCAGCTGCCCGGAGCCCTGCTCGTGGGTCCTGCATTTTCCCAGGGGTCTCTTTCCAACTGTGTTTCCCTGCGCTTCTCCGCTGTCGGAACGGCCCCTGACCCCCTCACCTTCCAGAAGCCAGCAATGCCATACCCCTAATTGTGCGTTCTTTTTCTTAATTAAGGCTCCCCAAGTTGAGTAGGCTTCGGACACCACAACACCCAGATCTGCCCTGTCCCGTGTGTGCGACTTTCAAGAGCATCGCCTGGAGAGGGTTCTGGTGACCAGCATCTCAACTAGGTTTCACTGCCCTGTGCTACAGCTAAGGGGCGGAGCTTCCAAGAGGCTCAGGGAACGAGGTCTGTTCTAAGGGTGTGTGTTTTCCTCTCTCTCTCTCTCTTCCTGTCCCTCCCTCCCTCCAAACCGAGGGCTTGGTTGGACCGAGTAGGGCCAAGGCACAAACCAGCTCACAGAAGGCTGTCTTGGGCCCGCCTCCTTTACCTTCTTCCCCCAGGACCCCACAGAAGTCCCCTGCCTTCTGGCATCACTTCCCCTGGGAAGCTTGTCCTTTGCGTTTTTATTGCTTTTTATCTAATCACAAAAGGAGTATTTGTATCCTAGTGTTCTTTGAGGCAGCAACTCTGGCCCTTTTGCTAGTCTGAACAGAAAGGTATTTATTATAGAACATTAGCCGGTATGCCCAGTTTCCGGATGGCCAGTGAGGCAAGCTTGGATGGACCTAGCCTCGCCGCTGCTGAGCATCTCGCTGTCTCGCTGTCTTCGGGGCTGGGCCTGTGTGGGTCGGCACCGCTGCGGGCCGTACCGTAGCAGGCGCCGGCATCTGCTGGTCATGCAGAGCGAGTCTTAAACCAGGCCCAGACTTCTCCTCCTCAGTCGGCTGGCGCCGTGGGCCAAATTGTGCCCCCTCCCCCCAGCTATATTGACGTTCTATGGCCCAGTGCTTCAGAATGTGACTTTATCTGGAAATAAGGTCATTACCGATGTAGTTAGTTAAGATGAGGTCGTCCTGGAGCAGGTGACCCCATAACCCAATACGACTGGTGTCCTTATGAGAAGGGGAGAGACACAAGGTGAGCACATCATGTGACGACAGAGGCAGAGACTGGAGTGATGCATCCGGAAGCCAGGGATTGCCAGCAACCACCAGAAGCTGGTGGAGTCTAGGGAGGGCTCCCCCTACAGGTTTCAGAGGGAGCACGGCTCTGCCCGCATCTTTTTTTGTTTTAATTTTTTTTCACGTTTATTTATTTTTTGAGAGACAGAGAGAGACAGAGCATGAGCAGGGGAAGGGCAGAGAGAGACGGGGTCACAGAATCGGAAGCAGGCTCCAGGCTCTGAGCTGTCAGCACAGAGCCCGATGCGGGGCTCGAACTCATGAACCGTGAGGTGGTGACCTGAGCCGAAGTCGGACGCTTAACCGACAGAACGGCCCAGGCACCCGGAAGCCAGCATCTTGATATCTGGCTTCTGCCCTCTGTACTGTGAGACGATACATTTGGTTGTTTTGAGTCACCTCGTTCGAGATACTTGGTACTGCAGCCCTAGGAAACTAACGCAACTGGCCACAGGGCTCTCCCTCCTCCCACCCTGTAGGACATGGTGTCAGCTTGGCCACAGGCAGTAATGCAGCAGGAGCCCGAGCACCAGGAGCAGGAGCTGGAGCACCAGGAGCAGGAGCCGGAGCACCAGGAGCAGGAGCCATATGCTCATTCCACTTACCTGTGCCTTCGGGACCTGCCCAAGGCAGGTCTCATAAATGCCACCTCCCCTGGGGATTGACTGCTGCTGGCCACGGCCAGTCTACAGCTCGATGGCTCAGACCACATTCAGGCCGAGATGCCTAGCTCAAGTTCACCGTTACTTGGTATCCCCCATGGCTACAGTCAGCCTAGGAGCTGCTTCTCCAACGAAGAACCGTCACTTGCTGTTGGAAGTGGGGCTTTGCTCTTTCTCAGTGTAGAGCACAAAGTTGATCTTACAGGTGTGACACCAAACTGTCCCAGGAACTTTGCTCAGACAGGAGGGGGCTTATCATCTCCTCTCACACGCAGGTGCCTTCCTGACACGTGCAGATGATACCCTGTGCTCCCCGATCGTCACTATCCTTCAGCATGATGTTATCAGTGTCAGGGACCTGCCCGACATCGTCTGCAACCATGAGGAATTCAAGTCTCCGGGGACTAAATTATGGCAAGGAGCCAAGGAGCAACCGTGCAGCGACAGGAAACCGCGGACCTGCCAGGTTACAACGCGCCGTCCGCATGCTGGGTGGGAAAAGGGCCTTTGCCACATCGATAACTGCCCATAGTGCCGCCGCTGGCTGTGCCAGCAAAGAGGCCCCGGGGAGCGGTCACTGGAGTCACCACCTGATTGAGCCCACACGAATCCACTGTCATTGTCCGGGATCCGTAGGTCTCTGCAGAACCCAAACTGCTAGAGTTTAAATCACTGTCTCTTGGTCTTTTTGAAGCTCGATGGTAAAAACGGTATCTCTGAGTTCAGTAGGCACATGGGAGCTTTGATACTTTTTATAAGGCGAGGGAGCTTTGGAGACATCCACTCAGCTGGTTTCTACTGCGACGATCCTTGTTCTGTGAGTGGGGAAGCCAGTGTGGGGGTTCCGGCCATACGGCCCCCCCGTGGCGTGGGGTCCTGGGTCCACCGGTCCATGTATAATGGAACGATTCAAAAATCTGTGTTATCACTGGCTCCACGAACCAGTGTCCGGACTGGTGGGCCAGAGTCACCAGACCCCACTAACGAGTCCTTGGTCGTTAGAGCTCAGGACCAGCGTCTGCAATGCCTCCAGAGTCTTGGTCCTTCTTTGCCCACTTTGCCCACTCTCCACAGTGGCTCATTATGGCCACCCAGGGAGGGGGGCAGGAAGGCAGGTTTGCAGCATTTACCTGTAGTGTCATCTCGGGGAACCTTCCCACGGCAATCCCAGGGGCTGTCAGGGCTGGGGAGTGGGAAAAGCACGCGGCTTCCCACCATGATGAATCGGGCCAGGTCTCTGCTTGAAAAGCTGGACGTTTCTTCGGTCACAGAAATCGAGGAGGACTTAGCAGCTGTTCTACTTAGGTCCTAGGAACCCTGTGATCCGTTGAAGACCCCTGCAGGGCGGCGCCTTTGAGGACCACGTGGGTGCTGCTGCCTGTCCCAGGGACACACCCGCCTGGCCCCTCAGGGACCCATCATTCCCTCTGACGTCCGGGAGCCCATTTCAGTGGCGACAAATCCTGGGCTGTCTCGGAAGCCCTGGGGGAGGGGGGCAGGGATATCCAGTTCATCTCTCTTCAAGGATGCTGGCCCCACTAACTTTGACAGCAGGTAAAGGGACAGCGTCCTCAGGGGAAGAGTGGGGGCAGGGGAGGGGCTGCACAGGACACATCTGGCCACCATTTATCCCCCCCCATGTGTTTGGATTCTGTGCTTCACATTAGTGTGAAAGCCTAACTCCCTTTATCTCGGGCCAACCCGGGGTCCAGGCTAACGGCCAAGCGCCGAGCCAGCAGCACCACCCCGATCTCCCTGGCTCACCCGGGACTCCAGATTTTTGCTAAGTGCAGCTGTTATTTTATAAAATCAACCCAATCTAGTATTCGATTTCTTGCTTCCTAGTCTAATATTCTCAAATCCATTCTCACATATATTCCCCAACTGGCAAATAAAAAACTCAGTCAACCGACTGAGCCACCCAGGGGGTTTTGGTAGGGGAAGGCGCAAAGCCTTTCTGTGTCCTGAAGACTGTGCCGACCTCCCTCATCTGCTTGGGGACAAGTCTAAAGGCAGCAAGAGCTGGTGTGCAAGGAGTAGACAGAAGGTAGAGCTTTATCAGCTGGGGGGAGGGCCTGCTTTTGCCAGGGGCTCTGGGGGGTTCTGGGGGCATGGGCACCCCAGCAAAGCAAACGTTCCCAAAGCGCCCGTGCAATTCCTAAGGTTCCCACACTTTCTCTTAAGAGGCCTGGAAGGGCTAAGAATTCCCTCTGTGTTAAAGTCAGACTCTGCTCATTTAAAAAAAAAATTTTTTTTTACATTTATTTATTTTTGAGAGACCGAGAGAGACAGAATGTGAACAGGGGAGGGGCAGAGAGAGAAAGAGAGAGAGAGAGAGACAGACAGAATCTGAAGCAGGCTCCAGGCTGAGCTGTCAGCACAAAGCCCAATGTGAGGCTCGAACCCACGAACCGTGAGATCATGACCTGAGCCGAAGTCGGATGCTCAACCAACTGAGCCACCCAGATGCCCCATAACTCTGCTCATTTTTAAGTTTCTTTATTTTGAGAGAGAGAGAGAGAGAGAGAGAATCCCAAGCAGGCTCCGCACAGTCAGCACCGAGCCCAGTGCGGGACTTGAACTCATGAACCGTGAGATCATGACCTGAGTTGAAATCAAGATGCTTAATCCGGGCACCTCAAGGCTCTGCTCAGCTTTGAGTCACATTAGCCAAGGCTACCGAGACAAGCTCTCTGATTCTGTTAACATGTCTCAAGCCTGCAGCTCCTTTCTCCCAACTCCCCACACAGTGAAGAGCAGCCCGTCTACACAGCTCACACCCTTCAAAACGGCTCACCCCCCATGGCCCCGTGGCCGGCTGCCCCTGGGCTCCGGAGGCCTTCATTCCAGGTGAGCGCAGGATGTGACCTCGGCCACTGCTTCTCCACTGTGGCTCTCACGTCCCTCTTGTGCCTGCCCTGCCTGCCACCCTAACGTCAAGGGGCACCTCACCCAGAGCCCTCTCTTCCCAAGGGTCTCCCCAGGGCGCTCGGCCGCAGACGGGAGAGCCCGCTGCGGCTCGGGGTGTGAGGCTCGGGGCGTCCGAGAGCAACGGCCAGCCCGCTTCGACGCCACTTCCCGGGAACGGCATGCTTGGGAGAGACACTTAAGGGTTTCCAGAACCCCCCCTGCAGACCTGCCTGTCGCCGTCGTTCGTAACAGAGGCACAGGACACGGCACCAGCCCGATGCCGGAGTCCCAGGATGCGAGGCCCAACACTTGGCTGCTCCCTCCTGTTCCTCCAGCTGTCTTTCCAGTCTCGTGGGCAGGGGGGACAAGACACGGACATGGACGGGCCCTCGACACGGTAGGACAGCCATGGGAGGCTGGGGGGCAGACCCCATTCCAGTCGGGGACCACAGAGGACAGTGTGGATGGGGCCATGGACAGCTGCGTTGGACATGCAACAAAGCAGAGAGAGAGGGAGAGAGAGGGAGGGAGAGAGAGGGAGAGAGAGGGAGAGCTTCCAGCAGGCGGGGTGGGGGGGGGGCAGCCCTATAGAGGCCTGGGGACCGGGCCACACGTGCGTGCCGAACTGGGTGCCCTTGGGGCCTCTCCACGGCGGAAAGCACCCGGCCGTCCCAGAGCCCGTGTCCTCCTCACCCTTCCGTCTGTTGCAATCCTTTGTGTCCTTCCCGGTGACTGGACACAGGGCCTGGTCGGTCCCTCGTCCGTCACCGATCGTAGACTGTCTCCAGGAGAGCCAGGCCGAGGGTGCGGATACAGGAGTCAGCAAAGGCCTTACTCGCCCTTTGAGCACCTAATGCGAGCTCAGGAGACCCCGGAGCCTCCTCCCCTGCCTCGGCTTCTCCGAGCCTCCCCGTTCCCCTGCCCCCCAGGGAGGTGTCCGGGGGTGGGGGGGCAACCCGGGGGCTCCTGTCAGACAAGCGGCCCCTTGCTCCTCCCCCAGCTGCCCGGGGCCCTCTCTTCCCTCCCATTTTCTAACAGCTCCCGAAGTGCTTCTTCGGACGAGGCCAGGCACCTCCAGGGCTGGGCAGACGCGGGTTCAAATTCTGGCTCCGTATCCGCCCACTGGCTCTGTCACTTCAGGCACGTGACTCGGCCTAAGTCCCAGGCGCCTCACGTAGAAAAGGGGAGGGTATAACCTGTCCTAGTCATAACGCTTCAAAGGCAGGTGCGGGGCTTGGATCGTCTCATTCGGTCCCGGGACCCGCTCTAGGCCCTTTGTACTGATGGAAAGACTGAGGCTCGAGTAGCTTCTCCAGAGCTGGGACTCTCGCAGGCCGTATGGCCCCAGGACTACCGTTCAAACTCCCGCCCTGTAACTTCTTTTCTTCCCACACCCGGGTGAAACCTCCAAGCACCGAAATGCTCTGTGGTCCCTCCTGGCATCATGCCACCGACACCCGCAAATCGTCCCTGGTCTCTGCCGTGTTCCCCCCGGGCCAGCCCTCGCTCACGGCGGAAGCCCGGGGAAGAACGTCCCCACCGCCTCCAGGCGGGTCCCCTGCGTGGTCACGGAATCCACGGGACGGCGGATGTCCTTGGCGTTCGTGGCCCACGTGGGCTTCGTGCCCTTCCCAAGGCGTTCGACTGCCAGGTGTGCCGCGCCGCCTTCAAGAGGTAACTCCTGGTGGCCGGCCAGCGGTCGGCCCGTCCTTTAAATCAGTTGATGTTCTCTACGGCCCCGGGGGACACGGAAGATGGGGGGCTCTCCCAACCCACCCGTGGAACCCAAGGCCCAGGAGCCCCGTGCCTTTGCCGAAGTCACATGAGTGGCAAGAACCAAGGGCCCCTCCTGCCTCTCGCAGGTCAGCCAGCGTCTGTGACAACAGTCACTGCAGAGCGTGCGTCTCTGCCCAGGCTTGTGTTGGAGTCACGGGGGAGCCGATTCTGCAGCCACTAGATCAGGGTCTCCGGGGCGGGACCATGCATTGCTGTTGCTTTTTCAAACCCAGGGGGCTCCACTGTGCAGCCTATGTCATGGCCACTGCCATTCCCGAGGTGGGGGGGTGGCTTTCTCCCGGATCACCCCCCATCATGGAGATTTAGAAACACACTGGGCGAGTGGAGGACGTCTCTGGAAGAACCAGGGATAAATTGGGGCCAGAGATCATTTTGAAATCCCGAGTTCCCCTGGGGACACTGGGCTCTGTGTCACCAGCTCGGAAACGGCCGAGCAAGACAAGACACAAGCACGTAGGGCTTTGATGGAGACAAAGGACCTGGAATATTTACACAAGAAACAACAACCAAAAAAGGAGAAAAGCAAAAAGTATCCAGACTGAGCCTGCTGATCGCGCCTTTGCAGCCTGAGGGGGGGGGGGTCCTCTTTCTGGAGTGAGTTTCCCTGCCTCGCTCTGTTGCTGCGTTTCAGGAGGAATGTTCTGGATGCAGGCTTTCTGTCCCTTACCCTTGCTCTGGTGTGTGTGCTAAGACCTAGGCTGGGGCCTCCTTCACATACAAGTAATGAGTGTCAAGCCGGGGGAGGGTCCCTGGGTCCTTGCTGCCTGTTTGCCCAGGGCCTCGCCGAAGAGGTTAGGGTTCAAGCAGGTTGTCACCGCTCGACCCTCTTCCTGGGGTCCGCAGAATGAGAGCCCTGGGTTGCACCCTGCAGGCATCCAGGCCCCTGGCACTTTCATGGAGCAAACCCGTGGCCCCGCTGGTGGTTTGCGCAGGGTCCGGAGCTGCCTGCCTCTGCTGGGGCCGCTCCCTTAGTGTCCTCAGGGCCGAGAGCCACCCTGTCAACCTCCTCTGTTCTGGGAAGGGGAAGTCCCCGACCTGGCCCCGCCACCAGATGGGGAATGAAGTGCTAGGTACAGACCCTGACGACAGCCCCGAACTCGAACATCATCCCCTCCGCAGGGCCCCTCGGGGCACAGACCTCCTGGCTTGGTCCCCGGGACCGTTCTCTCCCGGGAAACCTCTGTCCCTAAAGGTTGGCTTTGCAGCCATTCACAGGGGCACGTGTAACATTCCTTCCGGAAATTCGGGCATATCCCGCCCCCCCCCCGCCCCATCTCATAAATGCTTTACCACCTGCCGTGTGAAGACTCAGATTTTGCTCCTGCAAGACCAGAAACGATGCCCCTGAGACAACAGGGTGCAATGATATCATGCTGTGACATCGGTCGCAGCCACCAGCGTCCTTCCTCAAACGTTCCCAACAAGGCAGATGGGCCAGCACTTGTGGCCACACGAGGTACCTCTCCCACCTCTGACTCTGCACTTCGGCCCCAGACGGACCTCAGTTCACCTCTGAGCGCTGGGCTCTGACCTGCGCGGAGGCCCCATGAGTGCCAGGGGCCCCCAGAAGTGCCCTGAGCTGCGGAAGCCGAAAGGAAAGCTGGCGGGGGAACTAAGAAGAACTGGGATGGTGGCAGGGCCGGGGTGGGGGTGGGGGGCGTCCAGAAAAGAGAAGGGCCTGGCAGGAAGGCCAGACAGCAACAGACTCGGTCACGGGTCACGGGTCACGGTCCTCTGGGGGGGCCCTGCCCAGCTTCGTGGCTGCGGCTGCAAACAGGCGTCCCCTCCCCTCGGGCCCTCCCTCCCTCCAGAGCATGTTCCGACACCCACGCCTTCTTCCCAGCTGTCCTGCACCCTGGTGGCCCTGCTCGTTCGCTGGCCCTCTGGGCACAAGGCCCCGGGTCCCTCGTCTCCTCCCTCGGGCAGCTGTCACTTCTGCCCCGCTCCTGGCGGGTGACGTAAGGTCAGGCATGCTCTTGCGAGGATGAGCGCAGAAAGACTTGCTCACGCCAAGGATGGGGCGATGGGGCTGGGAAAGAATGAGAAGTTTGGCTCACAGTCAACTCCGTGAGGAGCTCGGCCTCCCCCCTGCGCCCCCCCTCCCGGCCCAGACGCTGCAGAACGAGGCCGGGGGCCAGCAGTGACTCTCGCCCTCCTGACTGCAGCAGCCCGAGCTGAGGAGAAGGTTCAGAAGGTAGACACCCCAGCACATTCCCAGCGGGCTTGGGGGAGCCCCGGAATCTGCATTTCTGGGCAGCCCTGCAGGGGTTGAGGACAGTGGCTCATCTCTGACCACAGGCTGCAACACTGGACGCGGGAGAGAGACCTGACCACATCTGATGCCCAGCCTGCCCGGACCCGGTGGGCCTGAGCCCTGACCCTTAAAGAGGACACGGCAGCCCAGAGGGTACTCAGGAGGGAGCGACCACAACGAGGCTGTCGTCATGGGTGCGCAACCTGGGCCACCGCGTGGGGCCCTGAGCTGGTTTAACGCTCCGCGGTTGCCCTTCTGAAACGTGTAATGATTTCTGAACAATTCGCACCAGTAGCAGATATTAGAAGGTGCATAGAATGGTCTCTGCCCCCGGTTCTCAGCACCGAACTCCTAAAAGCTTCACAAAGCCCTAAGTGAGAGGAGCGTTAGGAACATTTTCGTTCCAATCTTTGCTCTTTGACCGCCGTCTGACACAGAGCTCCTAAATCCCTTGGAATTTCCTGGGTAATAGCAGTGTCTTTGTTCTAATGAGGTGAGCCCCGGCGGGCTGCTGCCTGGCACTGGCCACCAGAATACCAAGCTGGCACTGGTACCAGAATACCAATGATTGAAAGGCTGGACGTTCCAGCCCCACCCTCCATTCTCCGTAGAGAGGACAGGGACTGGGGCTGGAGGTCATGCTCCATGACGCCTAGGTGATGGAGCCTCCCTAAAGACCCCTCACGTGCGGGGTGCCCCGGGGCTGGTGGCGCGTGGAGGGGCTGGGGACGCTCCGTGCACGGAGTGAGGCCCCTTCCCACATACATAACCCAGCCCTAGACATCTCTTCCAGCAGGCTGCTCACCTGCGCCCTTTGTCCTAGACTTTTGGAAGAAATAATCTGTTTTCGTGAGTTCTTTTTTTTATGTTTATTCATTTGAGAGAGAGTGTGTGTGAGTGAGCAGGGGAGGGGCAGAGAGGGAGGGAGACACAGAATCAGAAGCAGGCTCCGGGCTCCGAGCTGTCAGCACAGAGTCCGATGCGGGGCTCGAACCCACGGACCGTGAGATCATGACCCGAGCTGAAGTCGGAAGCTTAACCGACTGAGCCCCCCAGGCGCCCCAGTTTTTGCGAGTTCTGAGAGCCACTCGAGCAAATTTAATCGAAGGAGGAAGTCGTGGGAACCTGCAAGTTACCGCCAGATGGTCAGAAGCACAGGGGCTAATCTGGACTTGCCACTGGCATCTGAAGCGGGGGGGGGGGGCAGTCCGGTGGGACCGAGCCCCTAACCTGTGGGATCTGGCGCTGTCTCCAGGTGGATGGTGTCAGGATGGGGTTCAATCCTAGGACATCCGGCTGGTGTCGAGGAATCACCCGATGCGGGGAAAACCCCACAGTGCTGGTGTCAGACCGCTGAGCGCGGCAGCGGTGTGCAAGCACGAGACACAGGAGGGACAGGTGGCCCCAAGCCAGGGGGTGAGTGGCCTTGTCAAACCTGGACCCTGCTGGCGGGCCGGGTGTGTTAACGGGGAGGACACGGGACACATGTAGAGAAGGGAGTGGCGATCAAGCACCTGGAGCCCTGGCAGAGAAAAAGAAGGATCCGGCTTCTCGAAGGACCCTCAGCCCTGTGGATCGAACCGGGGCTCCTGGCCAGCTTCCAGGGGGAAGAGGCTCACTGAGCAGCAGAGCGGCTGCCAGGGGCTTTGCCCTCCACCACGGGAGATGCGCTCCAGGCAGCAGACACCTGGCAGAGAGGCGCGGGGGCCTGGATTTGCCACCTGGAACGTCCCTCCTGGCACTTTGAACCTCGGTCGAGGGACAGTTGTCCGATGAGTGCACTGAGACGTCACCACTGAGCATCCAGGATGCGGGAGGAATGACACCCAGGTCTCCGGAGCGCACACCAGCCCGCTGCCTGTTCATAAACCTACAAAGGCTGGTCACCTGATTGTTTTGTCTTTATGATTGTCATCTTGCACACGCGATCTTCCCCACGTGGGAAGGTGGCTCCCAGAGGGGGCCGGGCTGGGCTGGGCAGCAGTACCCGGGCCTCCAAGCGTGCCCTCTTGTCAGCTGTCGGGGCTGGCATCTCATATCTGGCACTGCTGCATCCTGGGACCTAGATAGAGAGGCGCCCCGCGTCCGACTCCTCATCGGCCGTTAAAGACAGAGCCGCACCCCCCCCACCCCCAGTCCAGCCCCAGCGACGGCTTGTTCGCCGATCCGCGTTTGCTGGCTCCTTCGTGCCCCCTTTGCTCCGTTCTCTTTCCACTGGCAGAGAGAACAGAGACAAGAGCCTTCCCGACTGACCTTTGCAGACACACAAACAACGGAGCCTCATTGTTTGGAAATTCCTTGCCCTGGAACCTGATACGCTTTTGGCTTTCAGCTTGGATCTCGTGTCTGGAAAAACCTTTATTTCACAAACTGGCGTCGGCGATTGTAGCTCAAGCAGAGAATTTGAGGAGAGAGGCCGCGCCGGCAAGCCGGATCTTGGGGAAGGTGATTCTCAGAATGACAGTGGCCCCGTTTCTCCATTTCTTCATTGAGTTGGTGCTGGTTTGGCCGGGACAGATTTAGCACGGAAGTGCCTCCAGTCACACCAGGCCTGGAGCCTGCAGAGAGGGGCTCGGGGAGCTCAGAGTAGGCGGGTGGCTCAGCCAGGTACTTGCTGTCCAGAAGAGATGGCCCCGTGGAAACCAGCGGAAACGGAGTCCTTACGTGTGTAAAATTAAGCGGGACTCTTCTACCTGAAAGCACATCTTAAACAGCAGCCTCCAGATGAAGTAATAACTTGAAGTACAAACCTCGTTTTCTTGTGCAGATGCCGTATTTGGAGTTTTGTGTTAACCCTGCCTCGAGTCTATTGGCGGCATTTCCCCGGCAACATTTGCTCACTTGTGCCTTGGTGTCACATTTTGGTCGCGAAATAGTTGGTAAATATTTCAAGCATTCTCACTATTATGATATTTGTGATGGTGATCAGTGATCTGTTATGCGGTCAGTGGTTATGACTCACTGAAAGCTCATAAGACAGCCAGCATATTTTGGCAATAAAGTACTTTTTAATTAAGGTTCGCAGGTTGTTGTTTTAGACATGGTGCCGTTGCACACTTAAGAGACTATAGGCTAGTGGACACATAACTTTCATGTGCACTGGGAAGCCAAACACATTCATTTGACTCACTTTATTGCAATGTTCGCCGTATTGCAATAATCTGGAGCTGAACCCACTGTATTCCCAAAATATGCCTGTAGAAGGAAGGTCTCAATAGAACTCCCCTAGGACCCAGCAATGGCACTGCTGGGGATCTACCCAAAGGATGCGGGAGTGCTGATGCATAGGGGCACATGTACCCCAATGTTCACAGCAGCACTTTCAACAATAGCCAAATCATGGAAAGAGCCTAAATGTCCATCAACGGATGAATGGATCGAGATGTGGTTCATCTCTACAATGGAATGCTCCATGGCAATGAGAAAGAACGAAATCTGGCCATTCGTAGCAACGTGGATGGACCTCGAGGGTGTCATGCTGAGTGAAATAAGTCAGGCAGAGGACAGATACCATATGTTTGCACTTATAGGTCTAACAGGAGAAACCTAACAGGGGACCATGGGGAGGGGAAGGGGAGGAAGTTAGGGAGAGGGAGGGAGGCAAATCATGAGAGACTCTTGAATACTGAAAACAAACTGAGGGCTGATGGGGGAGGGGGAAAGGGCAAGGGGGATGATGGGCATGGAGGGGGGCACTTGTGGGGAAGAGCACTGGGTGTTATATGGAAACCAACTTGGCAATAAACTATTAAAAAAAAGAAAGAAAGAAAAGCTATGCAACCTAGAGATTGGAAAACGCTTCCTAAGCAAAACCCCAAAAGCACAGACTATAAGGAGAAAAACGATACATGAACTCTGCTTCGCAAGCCCACCCCCTCTGCGGACCACAGACACCTTTTCCCAGCCGCCCGTCCCACCCCCACCGCTCAGACACTTTCTGTTTCCAGTGTGTCCCATCTCCCAGCCCCAGACTCCACACATTCCCACAGTGTCCTGTGCACCAGCGGTTGTGTCCCACCTCCTAGGACAAGGCTCGAAGCCCTTGGGATTCCGAGTCTGAGAGTGTCTTGTTATTCATGGTGCTCAGGGGGTTCTGAGAGTTTATGGGAGCAGATGACTCGGGAGGGGGGCTGGCCACACCAGAAAGACCAACCGTGTGATTAGAGTGTTGGGACTTACGCCTCGTGATATCAGAGCCAACCTGGGGGAGCAGGAGGAGGAATTGGAGGTTGAGGTCAGTCCCACAGCCAATGGTTCAAGCAGCTGTGCCTCGGTAATTAAATCCCAGTAAAAATGCCGGACACCAACGCTCGAGTGAGCATCCCTGGTGGGCAGTGTCACACTCAATGCGGAAAGAATGCCACGACTCCAGTGACAGCGGGGGCTTCACACTCAGAACCCTCTGGACTTCTGTGCGCCTCTTCCTCAGGCCAGGTCTGATTTGTATTTTTAGCTATAATACGACTGTAACCATTAAGTACAGCACTTGCCGGAGTTCTGTGCGTTGTTCTAGGGAGTTCTCAAACCTGAGGGATCCATGGGGACTGACAAATTTGTAGCCAGTGGCTCTAAAGTGAAGGTGGTCCTGGGGACCCCTGAGTTTGTGGTTGGTATCTTGCGTGAGGTCTAGCTCTTGGAGGACGGGCCCTCAACCTTGAGTTTGGCTGACCCCAGGGAGGTCCCCTTCCTGAGGCGCACCCCCCACAATGACAGTGCCCCCCGGGCTAGCTCCCTGCCTCCTGTGTCTTCTTCTCTCCGGATCATCTTCTCTCCGGATCATCCTCCAAGCTGTTGTCACAGAGATCCTCCGAAAACTCAAATATTACCTGACACCCCCCCCCACTCAGTCTTCACTGGCTCCTAGCGTGTAACTACCCAGCGAGGAGAGTCGAAAGCCCGTGGCCCCGCACGTGAAGACCTGTGACCTGGCCTCTTCCTGACCTCTCGTCTGCCCAGCTCAACCTCAGGGAATTTCTTTCTGGGCCTCACCGGATTTCTTCTAATTTCCTGAATCTTATCGTCCTAACACGGCTCATCTCTACTTTGACCTTCAAAACCCAGCTCGCGTAGCACCTCCTCCTGAAAGTTTGTCTTTGACCCTTTTCCTGTGACTCACCGCTGATGCAGGTGCCCCGGCGTGGCCCCCGACATCTGCCATCACCCTACGATACTTACACCGGAGTGTGGAATTGTCTGTCTGCCCTTCTGTGTGCTTTCAGAGCAAGCGTCTCTCTCCGCTCCTCACGGCCTCGGAAACCCAGGAAACTCATGTTTGTGGGATGGACACGTGGGTGAATGAATCACTCAGCCTCAAGAATCCTCACTGACTCAGTTATCTCAAGAGACTAAGAAGTTACAAATATTTATTTCTCAAGTTGGCACTGTCAGAAGGTTACCCCTGCGTGCAAAATCCAGGGCGCCCTCGCCCACATTTTGACTCACGTTTTGTCTCTTTTTAGCATTGTGTGACTTTTGTGGATCACGTGTAGCCAGAAGAGTGGATGTACAGAGGACAAATCGTCTGATTTTAACTAAAGTAACTGTCTTCAGGGGCGCCCGGGGGGCTCAGTCGGTTAAGCGTCCGACTTCAACTCAGGTCATGGTCTCACAGTCCGTGGGTTCGCGCCCCGCATCGGGCTCTGTGCTGACACCTCGGAGCCTGGAGCCTGCTTCCGATTCTGTGTCTCCCACTCTCTCTGCATCTCTCTCTCTCAAAAATAAAACACTTTAAAAAGTTTAAAAAAAAAAAAAGAAGCTTCTGGGCTCCTGGGTGGCTCAGTTGGTTAAGCGTCCGACTTCGGCTCAGGTCATCATCTCACAGTTCATGGGGTTTGAGTCCCGCGTCGGGCTCTGTGCTGAAAGCTAGCTCAGAACCTGGAGCCTGTCTTCGGATTCTGTATCTCCTTCTCTCTCTGATCCTCCCTTGCTCACGCTGTCTCTCTCTGTCTCTTTAAAAAACAAATAAAAAATATAAAAAATTAAAAAAAAAGAGAAGCTTCTTTTGAGTTTTATTTTAATAGAAAAACTCTAAGAGGAGGGGCGTCTGGGTGGCTCAGTCAGTTAAGCTTCTGACTCTTGATCTCAGCTCAGATCCTGACCTCAGGTTCGTGACTTCAAGCCCCATGTTGGGCTCTGTGCTGGGCATAAAGCCTACTTAAAAAGGGGGGTGCACCTGGCTGGCTCAGTCAGTTGAGCGTCTGACTTTGGCTCAGGTCATGGTCTCACAGTTCGTGAATTTGAGCACCATGTCGGGCTCTGTGTTGGCAGTTCAGAGCCTGGAGCCTCCTTCAGATTCCATGTCTCCCTCTTTCTCTGCCCCTCCCCCACTTGCTCTCTCTCTCTCTCTCTCTCTCTCTCAAAAATAAATAAAAACATTAAAAGAAAAAAAATGTTACCAGCCAGAGGGAAGTCAAACTTTCACTCTTTGCAGATGACATGATACTCTATATAGAAAACCCAAAAGATCCCACCAAAAAACTGCTAGAATTGATCCATGAATTCAGCAAAGTTGCAAGATATAAAATCAATGCACGGAAATCGGTTTCATTCTTAAATACCAGCAATGAAGCAACAAAAAGTGTAATCAAGGAATTGATCCCATTTACAATTGCACCAAAACCCAGAAAATACCTAGGAATGAATCTAGCCAAGAAGGTGAAAAATCTATACACTGAAAAGTATAGAAAGCTTAGGAAAAAAATTGAAGAAGACACAAAACTAATGGGAAAATATTCCACGCTCCTGGATTGGAAGAACAAATATTGTTAAATGTTGGTACTGCCCAAAACAATCTACATATTCAATGCAATGCCTAGCAAAATAACACCAGCCTTCTTCACAGAGCTGGAACAAACAATCCTAAAATTTGTATGGAACCAGAAAAGACCCCAAATAGCCAAAGCAATCTTGAAAAAGAAAACCAAAGCTGGAGGCATCACGATCCCGGACTTCATTATGTTACAAAGCTGTAATCATCAAGACAGTATGGTATTGGCACAAAAACAGACACTCAGGTCAATGGAACAGAAGAGAGAACCCAGAAATGGACCCACAAATATATGGCCAACTCATCTTTGACAAAGCAGGAAAGAATATCCAGTGGAATAAAGACAGTCTCTTCAGCAAATGGTGCTGGGAAAACTGGACAGCGACATGCAGAGAAATGAACCTGGACCACTTTCTCACACCAGACACAAAAAGAAACTCAAAATGGATGAAAGACCTAAATCTTCGAGGAGAAAGCAGGCAAAAACCTCTTTGACCTTGGCCGCAGCAACTTCTTTCTCAACATGTCTCCGGAGGCAAGGGAAACAAAAGCAAAAATGAACTATTGGGACCTCATCAAAATAAAAATCTTGCGCACAGCGAAGGAAACAATCAGAAAAACTAAAAAGCAACCGACGGAATGGGAGAAGGTATTTGCAAATGTCATATCAGACAAAGGGTTAGTATCCAAAATCTATAAAGAACTTATCAAACTCAACACCCAAAAAACAAATAATCCAGTGAAGAAATGGGCAAAAGACATGAATAGACACTTCTCCAAAGAGGACATCCAGAGGGCCAACCGACACATGAAAAAAGGCTCAACATCACTCATCGTCAGGGAAATACAGATCAAAACCACACTGAGATACCACCTCACGCCGGGTCAGAATGGCTAAAATGAACAACTCAGGCAACAACAGACGTTGGCGAGGATGCGGAGAGAGAGGATCTCTTTTGCACTGCTGGTGGGAATGCAAACTGGTGCAGCCACTCTGGAAAACGGTGTGGAGGTTCCTCAAAAAATTAAAAATAGAACTACCCTACGACCCAGCAATTGCACTACTAGGTATTTATCCAAGGGACACAGGTGTGCTGTTTTGAAGGGGCACATGCATCCCAGTGTTTATAGCAGCGCTATCGACAATAGCCAAAGTATGGAAAGAGCCCAAATGTCCATCGATGGATGAATGGATGAAGAAGATGTGGTGTGTATACAAGGGAGTATTACTCGGCAATCAAAAAGAATGAAATCTTGCCATTTGCAACTACGTGGATGGAACTAGAGGGCATTATGCTAAGTAAAATTAGTCAGAGAAAGACAAATACATGACTTCACTCATATGAGGACTCTAAGATACAAAACAGATGAACATAAGGGAAAGGAAGCAAAAATAATATAAAAACAGGGAGGGGGACAAAACATAAGAGACTCTTAAATATGGAGAACAAACTGAGGGTTACTGGAGGGGGTGCTCGGGGGAATGGGTAAATGGGTGAGGGGCATTAAGGAATCTACTCCTGAAATCATTGCTGCACCATATGCTAACTAACTTGGATGTAAATTAAAAACGGAAATTTAAAAAAAAGAAAAAATGTCTAAGAGGTATTACCAGTGGGCAAACACTTAAATGGGTTAAATAATGGAATAGCAGGTGACAACAAACAGAAATATATGCCTTCGCCAACAAATACATTTCCCAACCGGAAAATGCCTAGAAAACACTCGAGAAGATTTGAACGATCATTAAACCATTTAGTCAGTGGGAAGGGTGCTGTACAATTGGATAAAACTACAGATATTTTTATCTGGAAAAGATTATGTTTCAATAAATGAAGTGCACAAAGAACTGCTTTTTTTTTTTATTTTTATTTTTTGTGAGCCCCTAAAGGAAGGCATTTTCTCAACCGTAAGTGACCTCTTTGAAACAATGTGTTATTGAGCTACTGGAGCTGCATTTGACTTGGAATTTTTTCTTTTAAAGAAAGAATTCGGGATCAGGTTACGAAGATAGTGAGGCAGCAAATTCATTCCTTTTATCGTTGAGGAAGGCAAAGAGGTTGATACAAAGAAGTGCATGAGGATATAGGCGGTTACTTTGATGAAAAAAAGCAAAACCTTTAAACATAGTAGGATCTTTTCCAGTTTTTGCGATGACAGAGTGAAGAAAATCTTTTGTTCCACGATGATCTAAGCGTGATCTTGTGACAGAACAGTTAAAAGGCCCATTGAGCTGAAAACAAACAAAAAACAAGTGTCCCAGTTTATGGACCTTTCTCTGATGCACTTGACGATGGGCTGGCAGGTGTCTAAGACGCGGCCGTACAGGTGCGCGCACGTGTGCACACACACAGTCTGGCCCTTCAGAGCAGAAGTGCCATTCTGATAATTCTAAGAAATTGCTTTATGTTGTCCAGTTGAGCGTTTTGGAAACTATGTGTGAAAAGGAGACAGTTGTGTGACTTTTTGGTGGAGGGTCGCCCGGCAATGCGTCAACGACAGAGCTTTCGGATCCGCATGCTTTAAAAACTTGGGAACAGGGACACCTGGGTGGCTCAGCCGGTCGAGCCTCTGACTCTTGCTTTCAGCTCAGGTCGTGATCCCAGGGTCATGGGATTGAGCCCCATGTCCGCTCGGCGCGGAGCCTGCTTAAGAGTCTCTCTCTCCCTCTGCCCCTCCTCTGCTCATGGTCTCTCTCTCTCTAAAATAAAAAATTAATGGATTAATTAATTAAAATAAATAAAAACTTGGGGCACATAGTTCTCTAACCTGTTTAAAAGCCATCCGAATGAAGAGGTTTGATGAACCTTGAACACAGTTACCAAAAATATAGAATCTTCTGGTATTTCCCACAAATAGATAACAGGGAAGGTGGAAAGCTATTAGCCAGATTTTAACAGTGACGAAAATCTTTGCATCATTGGTGGATTTCAAGGAGAAATCTGATTTAGTCTGAGTAAACAGTGAGTCTCTTCATTCACTTATCATTTGTTCTTGGTTATTATTTCTGTATTTCACTGCTTAGTGAAGATTCGTACGTGTTGCGCGCGGGTCGGAACGACACCTTCAAACTGAGCTTCCTCCAGAGCCCACCGTGACCTTTGCTGTTCCAGCCAGGGGCGGCTACTGTCTCCCAATTACGTCTGACGCCGCCTGTCTCTGACTTGCTGCTCATTCCATTTCTCCCTTCTGGAAAGGTCTTCCTTTGGTCTCGCCTACTCCCGCTCGGCTCATGCCTTGAAGCTCAGCTCGGATCCGACTTTCTTCGGGAAGCATTTCTGGATGATACCTTTAACCCTGGAGGGGCCTTTCTCTCTCCTGGAACCCCACGGCGCTCCTGCTCTGCACCCAGCACACTGGGCATCGTCTTCTGGGTGCACCTTGCTTCTCAGCCCAACAGCCGGCTCCCGAAGGGAGACTTGGCATTATGTTTTCCTGGGGTCCCTGGTGAGCTCCCCACCAGGCCGGGCACATCGCGGGGGCCGGATGAGTAAATGAAAACGTGTGAACGGTAGTATAACTTGGTACACCCTGCACGTTGGAATCGATTCAGTCGGCACTTGTTTGCCCGCCAGCCCAGTTGAGGTAGACAGAGCTCAGCTTTGAAGACCCAGAGAGCGCCCATTCCAGCTGGGCCACTCGTTGGCTGTGGGACCTTGGTCAGCCTCAGTTTCTTCATCTATGAAATGGGCAGACACTATGAGAGCTCACCAGGGTCGCGTGAGCAGCAGTGGGACACCATGGAGTAGCGTCTTATGTGGTATCTAGCTCTTAAAGCTGCAAAGTACATGCTGGGTGAGGTACCCAGATACCATCTCACGGCCGGAGGCACGCCCCCCTCCACCCACCCTAACTTGGGGATCTTCCCACGAAGCCAGCCCCAAAGCTCTGTGGTTTTAGCCTCTTCTTATGGGAGCCCAGCTTAGTGGCTCCAGTAACAAACCGAGTGTGGAAATCGAGATACTCTCTTGAGTCCTTTCTCTGTTAGACGTCCAGGCAGCTCTTCCCGGGCCCCCTGACCATTGGGACTGCCTGGCATCATCCCAGCCAAACCACATGCCCATCTCTGCTGCCAGACTCTCTTTTTCGGAAAAGTAAAGAATTGGAAACCGAACTGAGCGCGGGGCCGGGCTCCTGGTCATGGAGGGGATAAGGGAGCGTGCTGGCACCGGGGACCCACTGGGCGCCCCGAGGACTGGGGGGGTGTCCCATGCCTTTCAGTCCGAACCTTCGGCTGCCTGCTTCCGTTCTGACATTCCCCCGAGAGCCATGTCCTCATAGCCACTGGAGTCCCCGAAGTTTTTCCCACCAGTGACCCCTCGTCTGGCTGACCCCACAGTCGGCAACGAGCCCCATTCCCCGAGAAGGCTGTGAATGGGCGTTCCTGGGTTTTCGTCCTCAATTGACAATGGCTTCTGTTTTTAAGAATTGATTTTAGGGGCTCCTGGGTGGCTCAGTCGGTTAAGAATCTGGCTCTTGGTTTCGTCTCAGGTCGTGATCTCATGGTTGCTGAGTTCGATGCCCAATGCATTGGGCTCTGTGCTGACAGTGCGGGACTTGCTTAGGACTCTCTCTCCCCCTCTCTCTGCCCCACCCTTCTCTCTCTCTCAAAATAAATAAATACACTTAAGAAAAAGAATTGATTTTAAATGTTTCCTTTCATTTTTGTTTTTAAAAAATGTTTATTTATTTTGAGAGAGGGACAGAGACAGAGAGACAGAGAGAGCATGAGTTGAGCAGAGGCAGAGAGAGAGAGAGAGAGGCGGGGGGGGGG
>CM053576.1:125169697-125382086 GCA_028646485.1 Cryptoprocta ferox | reverse complement strand
CGCCCCTTAAATGTTTCCTCTTAAATGACAGAAGTAGGCAAGTAGGCGTTGAAAACCCAAGAACAATGCAGATGTGTATAAAGGAAGATACCAGATGTCCCCTGCCCCCCTGTCCCCACCCCCCGTCCCCCACCAGGAAGAAATTGTTGCTGTCAGAAAAAGAACCGTTTCTCGCCCACTCCTAGAGCCCACCCTGGGGAGCAGGCCTCCGCGCAGCTCCCCACACTCTGTCCCCTTCCACCCCTTCCACTGCGCGTGTCCCCAGCGAGGGCGGTTTGGGGCTGGTGGGGCTCCCCAGCTCCAGTTATCCCCGGGACGCCCTCTGCCAGGGTCTGCCCTGCGACAGACAGCTGACCCCGGCACTTCCTTCCCGGATGTCTTTCCTCCCCGTCCTCGGGCCTGCACGTGGCCTCCATCAAAGGCCTCATTCAGCAGCCGTGGGAGGGAAATCCCCGTCTGGAAAGATTGGATCTGAGAAGTGACGTCATCCAGACGTGTCATCGGCATCACTTGGGTCCGGAGTGATCTCGGCATCCCTCAAAAAGGGCCTGTCTGGGGCCTCAAAGAGGTAATTTTTAGAACGAAGACGGGAAGCGGTATGGTACAGGGCAGGAAGTCGCCGCGCGCGGATTTTGTCACTCCCCGGCTAACAGGACTTGAAAAGTTTGGATCCAATCTAGTCAAATCCAAACATGTAGTATGTGCCACATGCTGAAAAGAATACAAAGAAATGTGCGATGCAGTCTCTCCCTTCAAGGAAATTTTAAGGTGCGGATATTGCCGTCGACTGAATGTATCAGTCATTCCACTTGGCATCGTGAGGCAGAGAGAGCCAAAGGTGCATCCTCCAATGGTCCGGAAGCTCAGACCAGACGGGAGCTCCACAAAATCGCCGGGATCTGGGCTCTTCCGGGCTTTCCGAGGCTCATCCCTGGGGTGTAGCCTTTGTCCTCAGAGCCCAAAATGGCTGCTGGAATCTCATCATTGAGCTGAAATTCCAGCCACTGGGGAGGAAGCCAGAGATTGCAAGGGACTATCCTTCCTGAAGAAACGGTGACTCCCAGAAGTGGCATGTATCACTTCTGTCATGTCCCCTTGTCCAGAACCGAGTGACGTGGTCACACCTAGCTCCAGGAAGACTGGGGAGTATAGTCTATTCCAGCGGCCACGTGTTAGCGTTGGGGCTTTCTGTTGGGAGAAGGGGAGGAGGGGCAAGGGGTCTGCACAACCAAAGCCTAGAGGAAACAGGGGTGGTCTGGAGGGCAGGGGTGTCGGGGAGAGGCTGGGCTCACGGGTCCTTCCAAGGCCACGTCTAATGCAGACCACGGGGCCCGCGTGCTCCGGTTAGTTATAAAGATTCTTAGAATGTCCAGTCGGAAGGGCCTGGAGGACCGCTCGCTCCCGCACCTTCGGCCCCAGTAACGACGCACGGAGTTTCCTATCACGTGTTTGCCCCCCTTCTGTTTGAACAGACCCCTCGATGGCACTTATCACCTTCCAAGGCGCTTTGCGTTTGACTTAGCTGGTTGTCCTTCCACTTGAACTTAAACCTGCTGGCAACTTCTACGCGGCAGTGATGAACGCAGCAGCCTGGAGGAGCGCAGGTGCTCTGCCGGTCTGGGGGGACACGGGGGACCCCTCTGACGGGACTCCCCGTGTGTGCGCGCGGTAGTGCTGGACCTGTGGGTGCGGGTGCGTCCCCTGTGGATGATCAGGGCGGGCGCCCCGAGAGGAGAGAGCCAACCACCGTTAGCAACAGAACCCGTTCTCCCGCCCCAGAGTTCGCTGTGCCGAAGGCCAATAAGGCAGCTCTGTCCTGGGGGGTGGGGGGGATGGGCAGGGCCCCCCTAGCTTGGTTCCCCAGGCCCCCACATTACCATAGGCAGTAGGGAGCCCCCAGGCCCCGCTGAAATGACACTGCCCTGTTCCATCAGGAACAACAGCTCTACAGGCCATCGGGCCGACAGTCCCCAGGCATTTGCGAGCCGGAGGCGTGCTCCGGGCCTGTGGCGGGCAGACCCCGTCCCCCAAGGCCCCCCCCCCACCACCCCAGGGTCAGGCGGCCTGCGTGCACCCTCTGGCTTTTTCCATATTTACCCCTGAGTGTCCTCCAAACAATGAACAGGAAATACTCCCAAGTCCAGCTGTCCAGGACACACGTGTCTGCAGCCTTTTTCCAGAGACTGAGCTGCTGCTGGGGGTGGGGGGTGCTGGTCACGGGAAGGAAGCCCCACCCGCGAGATCAGGAAGCAATAATGTGGCATCACTGATTTCACGGCCGCTTTATTCTCCAGGCCATGAAAGAGAGGCATTGCTCACATCCTTCCTCGAGCACTGGATCTGCCGCGCGTCCCCGGGGGGCTGTGCTCCCTCCACCAGCAAACAAGTCCCCAACGAGGTCTGCACGCCAGGCCGTGAACGCATGCACAGCCTTGCTCACGCCCCAGCTTCGAGGGGCTGGGACCCCCCCCCCCTTGCCCGGACCCTTTATTCGGGCCTGATGTGCAAGACGAGCCACACACAGGCACGCGCGATCTTTCCTTCCACTCCCCCGAGCACCACGGGCAACATCGCAAAAGCCGTATGAGCCTGCAGTGGATCACGGTTGGGTCCCCTGGGCCCAGGGGGGGCAGAGCAAGAAAAGCAGAGGCACCTCCCTGGGCCTAACCCCTCTTTTCCAAAGCGAGGGGCCGCAGGCAGGGCCGCCAGAGCAAAGCACCACACACGGAGAGGCTCGACAGCAGAAATTTATCATCGCGGGTCTGGAGGCCGGAAGTCGAAGGTCAAGGTGTCGGTGGCGTTGGTACCTTCCGAGGCTGCAAGGGAAGGTCTGGTCCAGCCTCTCCCCGCAATGCCGGCAATCCTTGGTGGTCCTGGGCCTGTGGAAGCATCACGGGGACGCCTGTCTCCATCTTCCCATGGAGCTTGCCCTGTGTATGTGTCTGTGTCCAAATGTCCCCTCTTTACAAGGACATTGGGGCCACCCAAATGGCCTCATGTGAACTTGATCATCTGAACGACTGTATTTCCAAATAAGGTCACACTCATGGGTACTGGAGGTTAGGACATAACACGTGGATTTTAGGGGACACGACCCACAGCAGAAGATGCGCTACGGGTCCCCAGTCACATGTGAATTTCAGTGTGTCCCTCGCAGGAGTTGGGGACATACTTATACTAAAAAATTATTTGTTACTTATCTGAAATTCAGATTTCACTAAAGCATCCTATACTCTTCCTTCCTTCTTCCTTCCTTCCTCCCTCCCTCCCTCCCTCCCATCTTTCCTTCTTTCCTTCCCTCCTTCCTTCCAACTGGCAAACCCTACGTTAAGCAGCCCCCCCCCATCAAAATTCAAATATTCTCAACAGAAAAGTGGGCTGATTCTTTCCTTTATGAAAAGATTAATCGTAAGATGCCCTTACATAGCAAATCCCTCTGGAGACATTAGGCAGGCGGAGTAAGGACCAGTATCTGCACAGACAAGGCAGGGACCCCGTGTCTGACCCACATCTAAGGCCGGGACAGGGAGGGTCAGTGTGGGCGGTAGGGGGCTGGCCCCTGCTGGTTTGCACTCCTGGGTGTGTGGGCGTGTCAGGGACAAGCCCGGTGGGTGAGCAAGAGACCCACCTCCAGGCCCCGGTCCTAGGACCGTCTCGGCCCAGTCACCTGCTCTCTGAGCCTCAGTTTCTTCATCTGCCTTCCCGCGTCTCTTGCCTCCCCATCTCCCTGCCCCGTCTCTGTGGCGGCTCCCTGTCCCCTCCCCAGGCAGACACACCAGCTGGCACAGGGCGGCGGCTTTGCTTCTGAACTTTAGACGGCGGGGACATCTGATGTTCTCCGGTCAGATCAAGGGGAACAAGCCTGGCCAACTGCCCGGCAATGTGACAGAGAGACTGAAGGGACACAGGCAGGTAAGTGAGGCGATGGATGTTTGGGGGTGCAGGTGCTGGAGGAGTCCCCAAGTCGAGCCAGGGTGTGGGTCCCTGTGGGGAAGGCACATCCGAGAGAGCTCAGAACCTCAGCCCATCTGATGCGAGGCTGGAGGCCAGAGCCTCCCTTCAGCAGGACCGAGGTCTGCACCTGGGAGGCTCACCTGGGGCTCCCCCCCCCCACATCCGGGTACTCACAGTCACGAATAGGGAGCCAGCATGGCTGCAGCCCACAGGTGCTCAGAGATTTCTCCACTGAGATGCTCAGAGGCAAAGTGAAGTGCACCAGTAACGAGCCTGTTTGGTCCTTTTATTTTTATTTGTAAAAAAAAAAAAAATACATATATTTTTTTGATGTTTATTTTTGAGAGAGAGAGAGAGAGAGAGAGAGAGAGAGAGAGAGAGAGAGAGAGAGAGCACAAGCAGGGGAGGAGCAGAGAGAGAGAGAGGGAGACACAGAATCGGAAGCAGGCTCCAGACTCTGAGCCGTCAGCACAGAGCCCGACGCGGGGCTCGAACTCACGGACCGTGAGATCATGACCTGAGCCGAAGTCAGGCGCTTAAGCAACTGAGCCTCCCAGGTGCCCCCGAGCCTATTTGGTTCTTGAAACCCAGACTTTCTCTTGTGGTCAACAGCCCACCAGCAATCGCGGCAGGAAGGTTATTCAAACAAGTGGTGTCAGATGCGGTTAGAACGCACCCAAAGTTCTCGCACGCCGAGGAGCTGAGCTCGACCGCAGCTGTGGTATTAAATCCTGGTGTCGATCTCAGGGGCATTAGGCGGCGTGACTCACCAGCAATTAGATGAGGGGCAATTAGCAGGGGGAGCACGGTGCCGGGCACCTATGCCTGGTGGCTCGGGGCCTGGCCCAGCCCCGTCCTGCTAATACAGGGGGCCGGGCACACAGACAGAACAGGCATCACTCCTGACAGCTGCGGACACCCCACAACAGCCCTCGAGCTGTGTGAAGCTCCGCCCTCCAGATCAGGAGCGGGGCCCCCCCACATTTGGCTTGCATCCTCCGTCTGACGTGCCACTCACCACCTGTCGCTTACCAGCTCCCGTGGGGTCTGCGGTGTTGACTCCCGGAAGAACTCAGCTCCCGGCAGTGACAAGGAGGGCACGAGCCTTGGAGCCTGGCCGTGGGTGGCAAACGCCCGTGAGATAAGGAACTGGGCCGTCTGCACAACTCGAGGAACCTGACAAGTAAGTTGGGGGTGACTCAGCGGAGTAAGGCTACCCCGTCCTTCAGACGCGTGTAACAATCGTGGCGTGGGTTTTGCTCTCCTTTCTCGTAAATATTATTTTAACGCCCACGCTGTGAGCTTCCCCGGATGGTGTGGCTGCATCCACAGACACCCATCAAGTAGACAAAATTCCTGACCCCGGAGCTGAAGGGCGCCCGTGAGGGAGCACTCGGGGAGGCCCACGGCTGATCAGGCGTGAAGGGGGCAATCAGGGAGGGAGCTGGGGGTGCTCCTGAGCCGCAGCCTGACGCACGGGTGTGACGGACAGAGCGAGGCGGGGACGCCCTGTCCTCCGGCAGGTGGGGCCACAGCTGCCCTCAGTTGACTTCAAAGGAACGCAAAGCAGGGACTCAAACCCGTACAGCCTCGTCCACGCCAGCCGGACCGCGGAAGCGAGCCCCTGGTCCACCCACGGGGGAGCGGAGAAACGGAACGGGCACACGCATACGATGGAATGTCACGTAGCCTTAGAAACGAAATTCGGGTCTATGCTACCGCCGCACAGGTAAACCCTGACGACATTACGGTAAGTGAAGCAGGCTGGACACCAAGGGGACAAATGTTGTATGACTGCCCTTACACGAGGCACCCGGCACTGTCAGCTTCGTAGGGACGGAAAGCGGGATCGAGGTTTCCAGGGGCTGCTGGGAGCGGGGAGGGGATGGAGCACTAGTACTTAACAGGCACATTGGTCCTGGTTGGGATGACGTTCTGGACACGGATGGCGGAGAGGACTGCTCCGCACAGTGAAGGTACTTGACGCCACTGAGCTGTGTGCTCAAAAATGGTTCCAAGAGTCCTCCTCCCCCATGAAAGGGACAGGCCTTTCTTACTCGTATGAAGAAGGCGATTTTCAGTTGAGCAAATGCTCCAGGGAGCAGAGCGAGGGTTGCCTGGGACTGGCCGGAGCCCAGGCCCCTGGGAAGAGGGGGGGTCAGGACGGAGCGTGAGGCCGGCCCCGGGGCCCCACGGGGCCACTTGCTCCTTCAGGAGCAGACGGTGCCAGAGTGGAAGGTGGGGAGGCAACTCCAAGTTGACTCATCTGCAGGATGTCCAGACCCGGATAGGACCTCCACACTTGGCAACCTCGGAGGAAATGATTGCAAGGGTTTTTGTTGTTGTTGTTGTTAGACTTGCATGTAACCTCGACACTCAGCCGGGGACTCTGTTTCCTATTTCCAGACTTTTCCAAACAGTTGTGTTGGCGGAGACCTTCACAAACACACGTCCAGGGGAAGGAACCAGAAGGAACGGGGCTTTCTCCGGGCCGGCTGTTCAATTCCCCGGGCTCGGGACACTCCTCAGGTGTTGAGCCGGAAGGGAGCTGCGGGGACAGGTGCGGGGCAGGAAGCGCTGGGGGTTCGGAAGCTTCCTGAGCCCTGACCTCCAGCGAGGAAAAAAACAGTCCAGTGGAATGTGGGTCAAGGCTTACTGAGCACCTGGGCCTCAGCATCAAGTCTCCACTCACAGCGAGTGACAGACAGTCCGGGGCTCCTCCCTCCGGTCTCTCTGGCTTTCTGCTTTGACGCAGCCCTTCCAGGGAGACCTAGAAACAAACGCATGGCTTATTCCCTAACTCATTTGTTCAGTGCGCACCTGCGGAGCCCTCCTGCGCGGCTGGACGGGGAGGCCTAGAGCCAGAGCAGTGAGGCCCGGCCTCTGGCCTCCAAACATCCAGGAATTTCCCCCTCCTGTGTGGTATGTGCGGGACTCAGGATGCCACTTACCTGCCCAGGGTGGGGTGACGACAGGTGTCCAGACGGGGCCCCGACTGCTCTCTCCTGAAAGACCAGCCTCGGCTCCTTTGCCCCCTACGTCCTGGGAGGCCAGCTGCCGCGGAGGCCGCCCTCCATCCAGGGTCCTGGAGGGCGCGCCCGGGGCGTCTAGCCCGAGGGCCCGAGGAGGACGCACAGACCGAGTGCAAGAGTTTGCAGGTGCCCAGCACCCCGCTTCCGCTCTCATGGACAGATTAGCTTGGGGCGTGTGTTACGCTCAGGATCCAAGGTGTGTATGTGATCACTAAGTCCGTTCTCTGCCCAGGTTTCCTTGCAAGAGCAAGGCACCTGCCGCCCATTTCCTGTCCTAGGGTCCCACCCGGCACACACGTTACGGTCCGTCTTCCTGCCTCCCTGCCTGGGGCGGCTTCTTGGGGGCCGTGCTCTGCCTCGTTGGCCGGGACCCCGCTCAGTGCCCAGAGCCCTGCCTCGCCCTCTGAGTGCTCGGCCGGGGGTGAAGGGAAGGAGCCGAAGCAGGAGTCCGCCCTCTCTCCCAGCCAGATGTCAAAACACCGATGAACTATGTGAGGTCAAGTGATCCAACACCGGTGTCTTTGGAAGGACGGGGACGGGGCTGGGGGGGTGGATTTCACTTTGTTACATGTCTGTAATGTGTAATCGAGTCTTTTAAAATAATCAGCAAGAATTTCTCTTCCAATTAGAAACAATAAAATAGAGGCGCTTGGGTGGCTGGGTCGGTCGAGCGTCCGACTCTTGATTTCGGCTCAGGTCACGGTCTCACGGTTCGTGAGTTCGAGCCTTGAGTCAGGCTCTGCGCTGACAGAGTGGAGCCTGCTTGGGATTCTCTCTCCTTGTCTCTCTGTCCCTCCCCACTCTTGTGCGCTCGCTCTCTGTCTCTCTCTCAGAAAATAAAGAAAGAAACTTTGAAAAATAAACAAAGAAACAATAAAATAAATCCCAGCTGTGGGTCGGGGCCCGCCTGCTCGTGCCCTCACCCCTGCAGGTGGGGGTGGACACTGTCTCACATGAAGAGGCAGGTGTCCGCCTGGGACGAGGATACATGACGGGCCCAGAGCGCGGGTTGACTGGCTCCTTGCCGTCCTCACCCACACAAGGAATCGGAAGAGACAGAGCTTGAGAGCCTTTGGTATAAATACGATCCAACACGCACGCAACCACCCCGTTTCCTCCTAAGGCGTGTAGGCCCCCAGCCCCCAACGCTGAAAAGAACTGAAGTCGGATTGATTAGCACCCCTCGGGAGAAGAGAAGGTGAGGAGGTGATCGGGGAAGCAGGGGGTTAAGTTGGCTAAGCCACCCTTGGGCTCAAGACGCTGCCCAGCTCCTTGGCTCCAGGAGGGGGAGGCCCAGGTCCTCGGGGCGTCCGGGACCCACAGGAAGCGCTCTGGCACCTCCCGGCGCCGTTGCTAGCAGACAGACCCTCATTCCTGGGCTGGCCCCCGTGCCCGGAGCTTTGGGACCACTGCACCGCGTCACGGCCCTGCCCCGTCATGCCTTTCCAGGCAGAACTGGAAGGAGGGGCCTGTCTTTCTCTGATACACCGCACCCCCCGCCCAGTCCCGTCCACTGTGGGGACAGCACCGGGCACACATGGGCGCTCGGGGGAGGCTTCCTCGTGCAATCTGAAGAACTTGAAGACTATTTGCAAATGTGATTGGCATAACTCTCCGGAGTCCCAGGTCCTGCTTGGAGATCACAGGAAGCTGGGAACGCGGTGGGGCGAACAGAGTCAAGGTCTCCAGGGCCTGAAAGCGGCGGGCGGCAGTTTGGGGGTTTCCCCTGAGCATGTGGTGCCTGAAGCTTTGCGAGGGGCCGGTCCTGTGGTGGTCAGGGTCCCTGTGGGGGAGGAGGTTGCCATGGTTACCAGTAAGCGGAAGGAACTCCATCCACATATTTGCTAAAACTCACAAAGGGGCAGACCAGTCAGTCAGGACTTTTTTGAAGGGCACTGTCAGCTCCCCGAGAGGGAGACCTGTCCCCAGCCTTGCCCGAGGTCCCCTCTGTCACCAGGTTCTGGGGGGGCGGGGGCGGACGCGGGCAGAAGCACACAGTGTACTCCGCCCCAGCACCCTCACCCTTTATCTGCACCGGTTGAGGCCGGGCTGCCCACCCCCCAGACATCCTGGACCTCCTGGGACCTCCCGGGGCTGATTACGGGTCAAGATGATGGTGTGGATGGTGAGGGCCCTGAAGGCCGCCGGAGGCTGAGGCCGAGCTGGGGAGGTCAGCCCCCAAACCGGAGTTTCCTCGGGGCGCCTGGGGGGGGCTCAGTCGGTTGAGGGTATGATTTTTGATTTCGGCCCGGGTCACCATCTCGCGGTTGGTGGGATGGAGCCTCACGTCGGGCTCTGTCTGGGCTGACAGCTCGGAGCCTGCTTGGGATTCTCGCTCTCTGCCCCTCCCCCACCTGTGTGCACGTGCTCTCTCCCCCTCTCTCTCTCAAAATAAGTAAACTCTAAGACACAAGGAAAGCCCGAGTTTCTTCATCTCACTGCAGCAGCGCCTGCCGTCCGAGTCTCCATGAAGAAAGAACACGCGGAGCCTCCCTCATGTGGCGCCGAACTCGACTACATGAAAGGCGGTGACCCCACCTGCCAGGCCAAACCCTGAGGGAAAATAATTATTTTCCAGCAGACATTTCTTAAATGATTCTTCAAAGACCCACCCTCCATCCCCCCTCTGCCCAGAGGAGTCCCCTCCCCCCACCGAGGCGCGGAGAAGCCCACGGGCCTGGAACAGTCTACCCTTAATGAGAGTTGCCTGGCGGCAGGGGCCTGCCGACCAGGAGCCCCCAGGCTACCCGCCTCCGGATCTACTCTCCTCGGTGGGTCCGCTGCTCCGTCTCTCTCTCCTCACTCGTCGGCAAGAAGCCTGTGCTGGGAACCCTGCTGTGTTTCCGTGGCTCTGGCAGTTCTGTCCCCCTGGCCCTT
Organism: Cryptoprocta ferox; assembly: GCA_028646485.1. Lineage (NCBI taxonomy): Eukaryota > Metazoa > Chordata > Mammalia > Carnivora > Eupleridae > Cryptoprocta > Cryptoprocta ferox. The sequence goes on along the minus strand of CM053576.1, from coordinate 125,372,223 downwards.
CTGTCCCCGGATCCCCTGTGCCGTCTTCGCAAGTGCCAGCCCGTCAGCCTCGCGGCCTTCAGGGTCAAGGCTCTGCCACTCACCAGCCGGCTCCCTGTCCCCTGCTGGGACCCGTCTCCTGACGACAGGCTCACGCAAAGTCCCAGCAGTGCCGCCTGGAGCCCCCGCTGACCTGCCTCGGCCCCTCCGGTCTCGCCTTCCTCCACCTCCACACCTTCTTTCTTTATCCTCCATTTCAGAGCCTGCTTGTCCCGAATCTGATCCTTTCGGACAGCTTGTGGCCTGTCCCCAAGAGCTTACATTTTCCAGTTAGTTTCTTTTTTTTATAACTTAATTTTATTTTTATTTTACTTTTTTATTATTTTTTAAATGTTTTTATTTATTATTGAGAGAGAGAGACAGAGCATGAGCATGGGACGGGCAGAGAGAGAGGGAGACACAGAATCTGAAGACAGGCTCCAGGCTCCGAGCTGTCAGCACAGAGCCCGACGCGGGGCTCAAACTCACAAACCGCAAGATCATGACCTGAGCCGAAGGCAGCCGCTGAACCGACTGAGCCACCCAGGTGCCCCTATTGATTTTTATTTATGTTTTCAATATTTATTTACTTATTTTGAGAGAGACAGAGTGCAAGTCGGGCAGGGGCAGAGAGAGGGAGAGAGAGAGAATCCCAAGCAGGCTCCGCACTGTCAGCACAGAGCCCGATACGGGCCTCGAACTCACAGACCGTGAGATCGTGACCTGAGTCGAAACCAGGAGTCAGATGCTTAACCAACCGTGCCAGCCAGGCGCCCCCAGTCAGTTCAAGTGTGGGAGGAAAGTCTGTGCCCTCGCCGTGGACTTGTGGTTCCACGTTGTGCCGTGTGCAGAGCCCGGCCGGGACTCCGGATTCCCCGCCCCAGGGAGCACGAGGGAGGCGGCTAAGCAGCCACGCACCCTGAGCTCCGAGCCTGGTAGTTCCAGAAACACGGAGACCTGCTGGGCCGCCGGGGAGGCCCTCGGGCCTCGGACAGGGTTTCCTTCTCACGTGAAGTCACGGCAGGAAGAACCCAGCTGATACACAGAGTCCGATTCTTGGAGTTTGGAACACACCCCGTCTCAGGCCCAGACCTCAGTTTCCCCATTGGTGATTTTTTTTTATTTTTTAGTGTTTTATCTTATTTATTTTTGAAGGAGAGAGAGACAGAGCACAAGCAGGAGAGGGGCAGAGAGAGAGGGAGACACAGAATCCAAAGCAGGCTCCAGGCTCCGAGCTGTCAGCACAGAGCCCGACGCGGGGCTCGAACCCACGAACTGTGAGATCATGACCTGAGCCGAAGCTGGATGCTTAGCCGACTGAGCCCCCCAGGTCCTCCCTCGTTGGTGATGAATTCAGAGAAGTGTTCTCTGCCATCCTCCTTAATCTTCTTAGCCTCGTCTTCCGATCTGAAACTTGACTAGTTTATTAACATCTGCTCCCACATCTTCGCTGGCGTCCCAAAATATTGCCCAGCGTCTGTGAAGCCCGAGGCTGCTTCCAGCAGCTTCCCCGCTCCCGTTTGTCCATCGATCCATTCAACAAGGTTGGACCAAGTCCTCACGTGCTGAATTCCACGCCTGGCATACAGCGGGGGCCCGGCGAATCCCAGCCTGCCGGGTCATTTCATGCATCAGCTTGACTGACTGGGCCCCTGGGTGCCCGGACATTTGGTCAGACGCTCCCCTGGGTGTGTCTGCGAGGGTGCCTCTGAATGAGAATGAACGGTTTAGTAGACTGAGTAAAGCAGATGGCCCTCCTCAAGGGGGGTGGGCCTTGCCCAAACAGTTGAAGACCCGAATAGAACAAAAAGGCCCAGCAAGAGGGAACCCCTCCTGCCTGCCTGCACCGACAGCACACGGGTGTTCTCTGGCCTTCAGACGGAGACTGAAAAATGGGCTTTCCTGGAGTCTCCCGCCTGCTGGCTTTCTGGCCGCCAACTACGGCACCTTCTGGTTTTGAGTCAGGCCTCTGGACTTGGACAGACCCATCGGCTCTCCGCGGTCTCCGGCTTGCCGACGGCAGACCTGGGGAGCCTGTTGGCCCCCGTGACCACGTTAGCCAACCGGTCACCGTGCATCTCTTTCCGTGTCTGTAACCTACTGGTCGCTCCCCGGAGAAGTCAGTGTTAGCAGAGCGGGGCCTGCGTCTCCATTCCTCGCAGCCTCCGGAGCGTCGGGCACTGGGACTTCATTCGCTCAAAATCACTGAAGGGCCTGCCATGTGCCCGAGACACATAATCACGCGGTTCGCGCCACAGTGGGGTACAAGACGCAGAAGCTGCCGGTCCCAGGAGCGGCCAGCCGTCAGTGCCAGACTGTCGCTCGGGAGCTAGATGGTTATTACAACAGAAACCAGCAAAATAAATTTACTTCTTATTGTGAGATGTAGGGCCCCACCTCTTTTATGTGTTTTTCAAACAAACCCGTTGTCATGGTAACTCTCTTAAAACAAGATGCGACCTGGTTTTAAAGCCTGAGAGCTAATTACGACAGTGCTTTATGTGTAGTTACGCCTTTCTTCTGGGGGGTTTAATGGACCTCACTCATTAAGCTTCATAAACATCCTCTGAAGTTTTTAGGGGACAGATACTATGAGGCCCATTTTACAGACAGAGACACCAAGGCACAGACGGGTTAAGTGACTTGCCCACTGACTGGCAGCTTAGCCACGAGCAAGTCTGGGCCCGACCCGGGCCTCCTCTGGTTGCCTCCCGTTGCCTCTCTGCTCAGTGGGCTCCATTTGGGGTTCGGAGAGCCCTTCTTCCCGAAAGGCTCAGTTTCCCACAGCGTGATCTGCCACCAGCCAAGTGCAGAGGAGGCCCTGGCCGGGCGCTGCAGGGGTGAGGAAGGGAGGAGAGCAGGGGAGAGAGGAAAAGTGCTGCTCCACTGGCGTCACGTGGCAGAGCCGACGCCAGGCCTTGGTGGCCGCTCACTTGGCCTGATGTCCGCGGGGCCAGAAGCCCCTGCCTCGGTCACGAGAGTCTGTTCCGGGCCGGCCATGCAGGCAAAACACAGCCCAGGGGCTTCTGCTCCGCCGCAGGGGCCCCCAGAGCAGGGCCCGGCTCAGCAGCAGCCGTGGTGTTGGGAACCCCCAGAATGCTGGAATGTCCCCCCGAGATGTCCTTCAAGACTCCCCCCCCCCCGGGACGCCTTCGGGGCTCAGTCAGTTAAGCGTCTGACTCTTGATTTGGGCTCAGGTCGTGATCCCGCGGTTTGTGGGTTCGAGCCCCACGCGGGGCTCTGCGTTGACGGCACGGAGCCTGTTTGGGATTCTCTCCCCGCTCCTCTCTCCGTCCCTGCCCTGCTTGCTCGCTCTCAAAATAAATCGACTTACAGAAAAAGCCCCCAGCCTCACTTCTTCCCCAGGCCTGTCCCCACATGGCCTCGCTGACCCGGTGGGAGCTCCCCCTGCCCCGTCCCGCGCCTCAGCGCCACTGTGCTCAGCAGGGGTCGCGGTCTCCCCGTGACCCACCACGCGGGCCCCCGGGGCACAGCACCCTCCGCTTGGTCCCCGGCACGGGGCGATCGCTCCGTACCCACACGGATCTCGATTTTTGACCCCGGGTGTGAGAGGAATGACGGGGACGAGGCACGTGTGTTTGGGTGGGTGGAGCACGGGGTCCACGGGTCTTGTTTGGGACACACCGAGCCTGAGGCCCACACAGGCGACAGGTGCAGCTGTTTGGCGGGTGGCCCTGGGACATCCAGGAGAGGTGACGCAGCGATCCAGAGGCGGCGACAGCCGGGAAGGGGGGCGCAAGGTTTACAGAAGACATCCCCGAGCGCGCCAGCATCACTGCGGGCGGGTGGTGAGGGGAAGGGGCTGGCGGTGAGACCGAGGAGGCCGAGCGCCTGGACAAAGGAGTCCAGGGGGTCACAGAAGTTTGCTCTTACTTAGCTCTGGCAAAATCTGGAGATGAGCTTCCGGCGTAAGAGCTACTGTCCTCGAGTAGGGGATGCAAGGTGGGCGCCGGCAGGGAAGGAGGGGCTGTGGGCGGATGGACACTGGCCTGGGGCCACCAGGAGGGAGGAGGAGGCAGTCGACTAGTGGGTAGCCTGGCTGTGTAGACCAGCTGTGCGGAACCGTGGGAGGCAGAACCAGCAGGGGTAGAAGGGAGAGAGAGGAGGGTTGGGTGGGGAGGAAGGTTTCAACTCCCTAATTTTGAACCCACAACCGGAGCGCCTGAACCAGGAACTGGGTGTATCGTGGGCCACAGGACCGTGAGTTCCGGGGCTGCGACACGGGAAACCCATGCAGGCAGGTGCTGTTGCTAAACTAAAAGATTCTTTCAAATCCTCGGAGTCTGGGACGCGCGACGCTGTCGTGGCCCGAAAGAAACCCAAGGCCACTAGAAAAGTGCAGTTGGCTCCGTTCCACCCAGCAGGAGAGCATCTGCCGCTACGACCTTGAAGTTTCACTTCTGGAACCTGTATGTGCTCATTCATGATGAAGGACACGTGTTGGGAGCAGGGGACAGCACCCCAATTCCCACAATAGTTCATTCAAACAGAACGATTCACTGTTGCATTGCACTAATTTAGGAAAATTTACATCAGGATAAAAACTGATTTTCAAGAATAAAAATTACTAGGACTGGAGTTTTCCATGCATATTCAAGAAGACGTGTAGTATCCTAACTCAAGTTATAATATATGCCGAAATATAAGGAAATTCCAGATATAAGACTAGTCCGTAATTTCCCAAGGAGAAGAAAAAATATTTCTACCAACGTGAATATGTAAACTTTTTAGGAATGTTGATAAAATAACCAAGTATCTATTTATAGTATTTATAAATATATATATTTGTGGACAGAGTATATATCAAAGTATGAAATAGAATTCAGTCATCCCAAGACCCAACACGTCCATTGACTTTGGACTTTGCTTGGACTAAAATACATCACTTTTGGTATTCTCGAATGCAAAGAAAAGACAAGTTTTCTACTGAATATGTAATATGGAACCTGGTCTTTGTTAGAGTTAAATGGTTATGTGAGTGTCACCATCTATATTTGCTCAGAGTTTTGTTTCACCTTCAAGGTTATCCAGGTAAAGTCAAGTTTGAAAATCATTTCAAAACCAAAATCAATCAAGTAAAACCCCCAGGTTTTCAATGCATTGAAAATGTCTCTAAGAACTAAAAGATCTTTCACATTTCTTTATAAAACCACTAGAATTTTTCTTCTATAAAATCTGTTTGGCATTTATTTTTTAAAATGTTTATTTATTTTGAGAAAGAGAAAGAGAGAGTGCACGTAGGGGAGGGGCAGAGAGAGGAGAGAGAGAATCCTAAGCTGATGAGATGCGGGGCTCGAGCTCACGAACCGAACCATGAGATCATGATCTGAGCCGAGATCAAGAGCCGGATGCTTAACTGACTGAGCCACCCAGGCGCCCTAAAATATGTTTTGCATTTAAATGATGCTGACAACAGAGCTTTGAAAAAGAGTTAAATATTCATCTTGTGCATTTAGTAAAAAAAAAAAGAAAAGAAAGAAAAGAAAGAAAGAAAAAGAGAAATCTCACAGAAGCTCCAGCAAAATGTCTCACCACACAATGTATCACAATGACAAGTTGTGGCAACACAACACACCCAGGAGATGAATTTTGCTGGGCTCTGCACCAGGCTTCTGGAACGCAACAATACAACCCACCTGTTAGGGTAGGCGGTGATTTTTCAACTTGGGGGCTGGATCTACCATAGCGGGGCGTGAAGTCAATTTAATGGGTGTGAACTTATTACATGGATGGGTGGGGGGTGGGGGAGGACGAAGGAACTGGAATAGGATAGAAAGGAACAATCCCAGCAAGCTTTATAGGTTACAGTCCCTAATAGACTTTTGATACACACGTGTTCTGGGTCACAATGGCAAATGTGTTTCTTACTGTGGGGCAAAGTAAGGAACGTTCGGAAACCGCCACAGGTAGAGTTTTGGAAACCCAGAGAGAAAATAAAACCAGGGGAAAAGAAAAAGCAGAGCCCACGCTTCTCAACTCGATGTCTTGTGTTTTATTCCTCTGAGGAAGCAATCAGTTGTTCTCCAAAAATGATGGCGGGGTAGAGAGGTAGGAAGAAGGATCAGGACAGACTTAGCTGGGGACTACGACATTCGACCAGAATGAAGGCTCTGGATCAAGAGTGAGTTTGGTGTGTAAGGCAGAGAAGTTCAGGACATGGGGACCTGGGAGGAAGGAGCCCACTCTGGCCCATCGCCTCGCTTCTAATCCAGGGAGGAAACAGCAGCAATCAGAAGGGAGTGCCCACCTGCTCCCGCCTCCCCGTCTGCCTATCCATCGCCTACCTACCCGAACTTGCCTGTGTACTTGGCCTTCTCTCTCGTTACAATCAGCCCACGTGTCTACGTAAGGTCACTACCTCTATCCGTGCACTACACCCCATTCCCCCCTTCGCTACTGCGCTGATTCTAAACTACGTACGTCTAGACATCCCTTCTAGGGTGGCCCAAATCTAGCAAATAAAGATACAGGTCATCCATTAGACTTGGTTTTTGGATAAATTACAAATAAGTTTTTAATGGAGGTCGGCATTCCATTATGTGGCATATACTTTGCTAAGTTACTTTATCTGAAGTTCAAATCTAAGTGTCCTGTATTTCAAGGACATGTGGCAACCGTACTCGATGCTCCTTACGCTCGGAAGACGGCACTTAATTGAGCTGAGCGGGGGCTATGCTTGGTGACTCTTGACAAATGGAAGAAAGGGCAAGAGATGATGTAGGACCTCCGATACCAAGTGATAAAAAGCACCGTGGCTTCCATCCTGGTCTCTCTCGCTCTTGGATCTACTGCTCTGGGGGTTAGCGGCCATGTCATGAGGACACGTCAGCAGCCCCATGGAGAGGTCCACGTGGTGAGGAACTGAGGCCTCCTGCCTGCAACTGTGTGTCTGGGCGTGAAAGGGGGGTGTCCTCCAGCCCAGGTCACACCTGTAGGTGATGGTAGCCTCGGCTGACGTCTTGATTGTACGCTCATGAGAGACCCTGCATCCGAACCACCCAGCCAGGCTGCTTTTGAATTCCTGACCCACCAAAACTGTTAGGTAACTCTGTTCCTTTAAGCCGCTAAGTTTTGGGGCAATTTGTTACACAGCGATAGGTAACGACTACACTTATTGATGTCGCTCTGAGAATTGTCCTCGCTCTCTGACATCATCACTTTTTCCTTTTCCTGGATGATTCCCAGCAACATGCAGACACGCTGGGATTCCTCCCGTTTTAAAGAAAACCCTCTCTTGGTCTCACACTTAGTGAGTCCTATTTTCTATTCCTGTATATCCAGAAACTTCAAGTGTTTTCCACCATCCATCCCTGCTTCTGCTTCTCTTTTCCTGACTCTCCCGAACTACTCCAGTGAGGCCTTTCTGTCCTGAGACAGCTCCTGTTAACAGAGAATCACCCCTCTGGTATTGAAGTCAAAGTTCCATCTAACTCAATTATTCATTTAATACAAATTCATTAAGTAGCGACTATGTGCCAAGCATTGTATTACATGCTGGGTATACAGCAGCCAACAAAACAGACCAAAAAAAAAAAAAAAATCCCTGCCCTTATAGAGGGTACATTCTGGCATGGGGTGGGGGTGGGGGGGACAAAGAGTAAACAACAACCACAAAAAAAGCAGTACAAATATTTATGGACAAAATAATGATATCTGGAATCAAAATTTTTCAAAGTAATGGGGCCAGTGGGTAGGAGTTAACGGTGAAATGAGAGATGATTGTCGTTAATTACTGAAACCGGGTGATGGGGACGTGGGAACCCATTAAGCTGTTTTCTGCTTTGGTATATGTTTAAAATTTTCCATCATACAAAGTCTTTTACAAGCACACTGGATTGGGAACCCGCTGCGGTCAAGGCACAGGGGGTGGCTGGGAGCAGGGGGCGTGGCCATTTTACATCAAGCGGCGGCTCCCTCAAGTGTGAGAGACATGCCAACGGCCGGAAGAGCGCTCCAAGCACAGGAAATGCATCTGCAAGGGCCCGGGCTTAAGAGAATGCCCGGGGTGTTCTAGGAGCAGCAAGGTCAGTGTCACGGTGCCCCGCCTGTGCGCCAGTACAGTCCGCGCTGCTCGTGGCGGCCAGAGGACACATGCTGTGTGGGTCTTTCACGAGAGGCGAAACCCCACATGACTGTCTACGTTTTTAATTACTACGGTCACAGGCACAACAGTACGCTCCATAAATAGCGTGGAAAAGAACGTCATTAAGGTTAGCCCCGTTGTGTTAACAAAATACCTGCTTCTGCTCTCAGGACAGATGGTGAGTCGTACGGATAAAGCTAAAACAATATTCTAACTAGAGAACCGAATTCTCTCAAATCCCAAACACGGAAAAAGAAGAAAGGGCTGAACTCCCATTTAGAGTGCTTTGCTACACACAAGTCCATGAAGTTGCCTACGTACGTCCACGGAAAAACATAAGTTGGGTTACATTTACCATAGATGTGACTTTTTAAAAGGTTCGTTCTGTCGAGTTTTGGGCATACCATTAACAGGGGAAGAGTCAGATTATGGATCAAACATATAATGAAATAGTCTGAAGTTCATAAAAAAGAATGAAGTACACCTGTGTGCACAGGTCCACACTTGAGGAAGTTAGTTCTAAAAATCAAGTTGAGGAAGAGCATAAATAGCATGACCCCACTGGATTACCAAATGTGCACACAGTTGTTTCTAAGACAAGGGTATTTGAAAAGATACACCTTATGGCATTAGGAGTTACCTCGGGGATTAGAGGGGCCTAATGTGTTCTAATGGGTACAGGTGACTTTGATACAACAATTCTTTGCTGATACGATCTTGTAATTGGAGCGTAACAGGCACGCAGAGAGCGTACCGGTCGTGAAGGCAGCTCCCCGCCCAGGTTAAGGGGCCGAACCAACCAGAGCCCAGATGTCCCATCGTGCCCCCCCACCCCCCACGTATCTGCCTATTTCCCTTTCCCTTTCTTTTAAATAGTTGTTTAAAAACATATTTAGGGGGCACCTGGGTGGCTCAGTCGGTTGAGCGTCTGACTCTTGATTTCGGCTCAGGCCGCGATCTCACGGTTTGTGGGACTGAGTCCTGCGTTGGGCTCTGCGCTGACAGTGTGGAGCCTGCTTGGGATTCTCTCTCTCACCCTCTCTGCCCCTCCCCTGTTCATCTCTCAAAATAAATAAACTTAAAACAAAACAAAAAAAACCAGGGGCACCTGGGTGGCTCAGTCAGTTAAGCGTCTGACTTCGGCTCAGGTCATGGTCTCACGGTTTGTGGGTTCGGGCCCTGCGTCGGGTTCTGTGCTGACAGCTCGGAGCCTGGAACCTGCTCCGGATTCTGTCTCCATCTCTCTGCCCCTCCCCCGGTCATGCTCTGTCTTTCTCGCTCACTCAAAACATAAACAAACGTTTAAAAAAAAAATTAAACATTTAATCAAAAAAATTTTTAATTAGAAATTAAAAAAACCCCACAGTTAGGCGTTAGGTCAGGGATATCAGAGACGGAGGGGGCTCTGGAGCAGGATTAGGGGAGACGTCATGACTCAGGGTGGAAACCAAGCCCCCGTCCGGGCGGCGGCCGGCTCCTTAACACCCAGCACGTACGTCCCTGCTGGAGACCCACACAGAGAGCTGGAAAGTAACCCAGCACCAACCAGACAAGTACAGAGCGTGGAACCTGTATTTCGAAGAAGTGTGAGGATTGTGGCAGGTGCCTGAAGAATCTCAACCGGCGGGGGGGGGGGGGCGGGCTACTCTAAGGCCCCACAGGGGAGCCCTGGGGCCTGGAAGGGCACCTGTGCCTCAGCCTGAGGAAGATCTCCCCGAACGCCCCTCACAGACCCCTCTGCCCGTCCAGGAATCCCCCAGGACGAGCGCTGAGCGAGGGGCCGCCAGGCCCTGGAGACACCTCTGTATTAAGAACACGGCTGGCACACAGGCGTGTGCGGAGGCGAGGGGGCAGCACCGGCACTGAGCCTCGCCCCATGCTCACCAAACACGAGCACCTCAGTTCCCACAAACGTGGAACACTGAGCTCATTTCACAGGAGGGAGTGAAACTCCAAGAGATTAAGTAAACAAAGGCTACCGAGTGGGTGGGCAGCAGGGCCGGGACTGAACCCTGGGTCGGGCCAGCTCCTCACCCCGGGGGGGTCCGACCCCATCCTAGAGGAGCTGGCTCCCCACTCCACAGGAGCGTCCCCCGAAGGAGGAAGAGAGAGGCCTGGGAAGGCCCGGCATAGGTGTGACGGCACCAGCCCCGGGAAACAGGTCTGCGGTGCGACCCCCTGGGGAAAACCTACAGACAGCAGTGTCCTTGCCTAACTTTTGGAATCTTCTCTGAGGCAGTCAATGTGGGAAACAGAGAAAAGGAAGGGCAGAAAAGCTGAGGCCCCTTCCTTTGGGAAGAGGTGGTTCGTAAAAGGGGTTCAGGGGATAAAAAGCTGGAAAAGGAGAGCAGGGAGCACCAGGGATGGAAACAGGTGGGGCCTCTGGTCCCAGAGCACGAGCTGGGCTGGGTGCCAGATAATAAGACTCCTTCTCTGGGGACAGGGTCTGTCCACACACACACCACAGACTCACACGTCACAGACAAGACACAGTTGGCCCTCAGAAGCGGACACCTGTCTGCACAGAAGCAGCGGAGAAACGACGCGGACGGGGGATGGGCCGGCACCACGAGCAGGGGGACCAGAAGGAATGATGCTGCCACAGGAGGGAGGAAAGGAAGGTGGAGGGAGACCCAGCTAAGTCTGGGGCCCCGGGGCCAGTTACGTCTCCTGCAGCCTGGAACCGTCACGTCCTATCTTCCTGCTCGCGGCATTTTCAGAAAGGTTCTGTCATTTATGGGCCAAAGAGCCCATTCCCGCTGTGCATGAAGACACCCGCTCCAGACTCCCATTCGTACCTGAAAAGCTAGGGAAACCACGTTTAATTTTCAAATTAACTCAAAGAATGGCTCTTTCTCAAGGAAGCTATTCAAATGGAAAGTGTTTATTTGTATAAATGTCTTCTCCAGCCAGTTTATCTCAGTTTGCACTTAAGAAAAAACAAAACTCTGTATTTCATCTTGTGAAAAGTTAAAAGAATAACCAGTAGCTTCCATTTCGTGTTTTGGGTTGTTACCATTAAATTATATTCTCTTGGCATACAAATATTTTTTTAAAAAAATCCCAGACGGACACACACAAGCCCCAACGTCCGAACGTCTGAGCGCAAGCCCGGTGGGGCAGGAGCGGGGCTGCCGGGCGGGCCCCCAGGCAGGGGCGGCAGGTGCCGCAGGGAAGAAAGTCCCGGGAACGCGAACGGTCTTCATTTTTAGCCCACAGTCACTTCCCATGTCACGGTACACGTCTCACAACGTAGAAAAACGAGCACCTGCTTTACCCGACCAAGGCCTGGGGACGACCGGCGGCGTCCGCGGGGAGCGACGACTCACACAGAGCAGCCTGGGGGCCACGCACTGACCGGCGGGGGTGGGGCCGTTGCAGAGCCTGAGCGGAGGCGCGGGGACAGGCGGCCACCCACCCTGCAGAGGTGCCGAGGGCCTCCGTGGACCTACCGCGCATGCCCCTCCCCACTCTGTGTGAGGCGCGCTCCAGGGCGTCCGCACCGCGCGCAGGGTCATTGCCAGGTTCAGTGAAACGGCCGGCCTCGCCTGTGTCTCGACTTCAGGTGACTGGCGGAGCGGCGCAGCGTCCTCCTTTCTTGCCGGTGCAGTTTCTCAGCCTCTTGCTGCTGCTTCTGCTGTTCCGACTAAAGGAGAAAGTTCAGTGAGAGACACGGAAGAAGAAGCCCGGCACCCCCTTTCTCTAACCAGCAGCCCGCCGTGGGCGCACCTCGGGCCAGGGCCCCGCCGCGGGGAGAAGGCTGTCCCTGGGCCCCAGGGCTCTGCTCCCACAATGCCCCGTTCATAAGCCAAAAACACATATTTACATGGCCCCAAACACACGACAAAACCAGACTCACGGTACCGAAGGTGCATCACCACCCGCCCATGATTACGTACCATTCACCAGAACTGGTTCTGGACAACTGCTGGCTGTTTCCGAAGAGTCTACCTCCCCTCGGAAGCCAGAGGTTTGCTACCATGAACCACCGACGAAGGCTCCGCGGACAGTGGCCTGCAAGCTCCTGGCTGGGCCAGCACACGGGGGCCTCTCGGGCGTAGCAGGGACTGCCCCGAAGGTCCCCCCCACCCCCACCCCCCGAGGTCCACCGCCTGCAGCAGCACGTCCTCGATGCAGAATCCGCAGCGCAGGTCAGAGCCGTGTGCTTTTCCAATCACTTCTGGAGGTCCCAAGTGTACCAACACCTGAATGCAAAGCTCAAAACATATTCTCGGCCGGTGGGGTTGCACAAAAGGTAAACTGCAACAGCACTGTTGGGACACGGTTTTCCAAAGCTGAACAGCACTGCCTTATAGACACCGATGAGGCTTAGCACCGGTCCGCAGTATTCTCCGCCCCGGAAATACTCCTCTGTGTTCTGCTCCCGCAGGAGAAGTCTCTGTAGTCACGTCCGGCTGATGATTCACTGCTTCACTAGCAGAGCTGAGGGGTGAGCGCGTGGTGGGGACGGAAGCCATCTGACACGTCCCCTGCTCCAGGAAGCTCCAAAACTGGGGCTCCGAATAATTCCTTCAGCTCTTTTTCTGATCATCACTATTTCCTCAGGAGCCCATTCAAAATCGCTCCTCCCTCGAGCATCCCCGTCTCCTGCGCGCCCGCCTGCCTCTGCTCCGGGCCCCTTCAGCCCACTCCTTGGAAAACGGCCACAGCCAGGTTCTAGAAATAAAAACGGCCAGTCTTCTGCTAAAACTTGTCAACGGCTTTCCACGGTTCCACTCGGGACCGAGGACAGACGCACGGCCCACTCACACGGCCCCGCAGGACCGCCGCCCTGCGCACTTCCGGGCCGGCCCGACGCCTCTTCCCCGGGTCTCGTTTTACGCACACGGGCCCTCGTCCGGACTGGCGAGCCCGCCCGACTGCCTCCCTCCTCGGGCCAGAGCTCTGCCCCGCTGGCCCCCTGCGCCTGGAGCCCTGCCTGGCCCCTCAGGGCTCTCACCCTGCACGTGGCTCGCCCTCCCCAGCCCCCGTGTCTGGGTCAGGCCCCAGGGGACACTCTCGCGGCACCTGTCTTCCGCTGGGGCCCCCGGCACTGCCGTAACGAAGGAACCCGAGTGCCTCTTCCGCAGACGGAGACTCGTGGAGGCGGGGACCACGCGTGCCTTGCTGTGCGTGTCCCCGCCACACACCGCAGGGCGGGCATCTGAGACACACTTGCTCGTGGTTAACCTCCGGCTGGAGGGAACCGGCATGCCGGCCCACCAGAGAATCCGATCGGGGCCCCTGCGGAGTCAACACACCCTGGGTGTTTAACGCTTCGTTTCTTCACGTGAAAAAGTATCCCCGGAAGTGTTTCTTATCCAAACAGTTTTGGAGAATAATGAACCCGATAAAGAGAAACAGGGTGTGCTGGGGCTGGCAAGTTGGGTGCTTCTCACAGCTTCAACATGGACGTCTGTTCCAGGCGCTTCCCTACGGGCCTGGCGGGAGAGCGCTCCTCCAGGAGCACCTCCCTCTCCGGCAGCGCACCGCGCAGGGCACTGCCGGGCCTTCCCCACAGCGGCAGGGGCCTCCTGAGGCGCCTGTAAGCAGCCGCGACTGGCCCGCAGACAGAGCCCCCTCCAGAAAGGGACGGTCACCAGCCTCTCTCTGAAAGGCGGTCCTGGAAGACGTCCGCACCACGTGACCGGTCCTTTAGGAGTTATGGGCCAAGGAGCTCATCTCCGAGTCTTCCTTTCCTTCTCCGTCTTGGTCCTGCCCTGGCTGCTCTCCCACAGTCGCCAGCAGGCCGGCCCGAAGAAGCGGGGGGACACGGACGCCGGCAAGCCCGCCCGCTAAATCGGCAGTGGCCTTGCCAAGGATCTGACGAGGAACTACAGGGCAGGAAATTCGAACACTGGATTTGGGACCTAATCCTACTTGGGCCACTATACAATCTTAAATAATATGAAAGCATGAACTTTCCCCTTCCATTTTATCCACAGGTTAAAAAGTATATATGAAGGCCACCTGGCTGGCTCAGTCAGTAGAGCATGTGACTCTTGATCATGGGGTCGTGAGGTCGAGCCCCACGTTAGGTGTAGAGTTTACTTTAAAAAAATCACACATATGAAAATCTTGGGAAAACTTGAGATTTTACCTAAGTATATCACACACCTAGTATAGAAAGAGATTTCTATGAACAACTACACAAACCCCTAATTGCTCCTAAGTAAAAGTGAGACTGAATAGTTAAAATTTGGTTACTCAAATGATACAACCGGCATAAATCAAACATGAACTGATGCATTCCCCAAAATAGTTTCACAGCCTCTGCTTGACTCAACCACGGGGCCATTTGAGGTATGTCTAAGTGCTTTTGTTTACAGCAATAATAATAACAATAATAATAATAATAATAAATTTCAGAACCATCTTATTTTCATTTTACCACGAATTACGTAAGCCCTAGTCAGGACTTTCACTTTACAAGGCAGCACCTCAGGTGGCCCAGTGACCCAGACACCACACTGCCGCCCTGTCCCCCTGGGGACCCCGGGGACCCAGGAGGGGCTCTGGCTGCGGGAGAAGGTGCTTGAGTGGGAACACGCTTCCTCTGAGGGGAAGGGCTCGGGAAGGCAGTTCTGAGGTCAGACACGCACACGGCGCTACTAGAAAGCCTATTTTCATATCTTGAATTTAAAAAAAAGTCACTCAAAAACTTACCCTCTTTAACGTGAACGTCAACTGTTTGCTGCCAACTGTGGTGTCTGACACACTCAACGTGCCGTTTTTTGCTTCAAGTTTCAAACGATCTTCAAGTGTTTTACTGCAGGAAGTTAAAGAGAATGATACGTTAATTAGCAGTATGTTTTGGTTTGGCATTTGAATCAAGTTTTAATTGGAAGTGCTGTGCTCGCACGAAGAGAATCTTTTACACTTGTGGTAAAGACAGAAAATGGCCTTCACCTAACACAACTGCGGGAAGAGGTGGGGGCACCACTCACGCTCAGGAGAAGTACGGTAAAAACAACAGCTGCCCCAACACCCACCAATTCAGTATTTTAAGTGGTGGTTCCAGGGAGATTTTCAGTGGTTGCTACTTCTCTCACTAAATCACATTTCTGAAGCCAAAATCCAAGGAGCGCCCTTTCGGACGCCTGTGGTTTCTGATCACGGTCAGCGGCACGGAGCTTCCAAGGCGTCCTGTGGTTAAAGCTCGCACAAGGCAGGGGAGCGTTTCGTTCACGTCGTCGGGGGAGTGAACGCAGACCAAGCCTTCCAGGCCAAGCCCTGGAGAAGGGCCACGCGAATTCTGATTTCTCCTCCGCGTCCTGAGCTCACCGGACCACCCTCACCGCCCACGGCATGAACCACCGGAACCGTGAACCAGTCTGACTCCAGAGGTAAATAAGAGCAGTTGTGACGAGGGTAAGTTCTTTCCGATTCGGTCTATGCACTCACTGCTATTTCTCCAGGTGACTTTTCCTTCCAATTTTTTACTTGAATTACTCTTCCCGCCGTCCTTTACCCCAAATGTAAGTCTCATTTCGCTTCTTGATCATGTCCTCCAACCTTTGCTAGGGTCTCTTTCTATACCCTGGACCCCCGTTACGGTTGGCTGTGCCCCGTAACGCTTTGTCATCCGCCTAATGAACACCACCGTGCCCCGGCTTTACAATCGAGATGCTGCATTTGTATTTTGCACATGAAACACTTCACTGGACGTCACTGCAACGTTTTATTAGAAAATCCGAACACCGGCCCTTGTTGTTAACTTGGGTCGGAGGGGAAAAAAACTGAATTAGGCTTAAAGACAAAAACTTTCCGTATGTTTTAACATTAGCTCTAACGCTTGGAGAAACGGCAAAGCAGCAACACCCTCACGTGTCTGTGAGGGAAATGGGTGCAGGGAGCAGAGGAAGGAAGAAGGAAAGAACATGGTTCTCTTCTTCCACTCCCCCTTCGAAAAAAGTCAACGTGCTTCCCTTCCCAACCCTCCCCGTACCGACTAAAGATGAAGACGGCCCTTTAAAGTTACTACTGAACAACCTGACTGAATTGAAAGACGGCTGAACTGTGTGCAGGGCTTTCTTTCGCCTGAAATACGATCTTCATGCCGAATTACTGAGCAGAGCAGCGCTCCTCAACGCCCCATAAGATAGAGCGAGGCCCCTTTGAAATTCTGAAGGAAACGTTTGATGTGCATGCCACGGGAGACTTCTCTCGGGTTTATGACTGGTAGGGATGTATGAAACGGGTCTTCTTTATATAGTTTGAGCCGTGAAGTGCCGAGCATAAAAGTGGCACTCTTTTCTAAGCAATAATGTTATTAAGAAGCACTTTTAAAGTACTTTTCATCTTCAAAGCACTTTACAGACGAACTAATTAATCCTTTCAACATCCCTGAGACACAAGTATTTATCCTTTATAGCCGGCGAGAAGGGAGGTGAGAAGCTAAATGGCTGGCCCCGGGCCACACGGGGACTCGAGGCCGAAACCCGGGATTCCGATCTGAGAACGTCTGGTTTCCAGGAGTGGGTCAGACCACACCCGACCTGTGAAGTTCTGTGCAGGAAGCGTGTCCGCGGGGTCTTCTGAATGGCAGCTTCCCACACAACACGCTGAATGACACTAAGATCCGGTTTTTTCCCCCCAACAAGAACTCCCACGCAAAGTGTCAGCGGACTCCGCGTGGATGGTGGCAACGTTAGCCTGAGCTCGTTCCTCAGCCTGTCTGTGCCGTTTTTTTTCTGTCCTCTTGTGCCTTCTGAGCAGCTCGGGAGCCTCGGAGATAGGGCGGCACACGGGAAACACTCATTTGGGAAGAAAGTGACTTTTCAAGTAAATTGTGGGCAATTACTACTCTTTTAAGAATGACCTTATTTCCTCCATGACGGGGGTACGTACATTCCGGTTTCCTCTCAATGCGCCTTCGATGTGCGCCTGTAAAAACTTGTTCTGTCTGGGCTGCTTGGAGAGACGAGCGAGTGTTAGAACGAGCCAGGGCAGGAGATCAGACGCAGGCCCTGACCGTGGAGGTTCCTACATTAAAGCAAGTGCCACTTCCCTCCCTTTGAACGTCAGTTTACGGTACGTGGCTGCGGACCAGCAATCCCTGAGAATGGATCCAGCCAGACACGACTAAAGAAGCAGACAGGCTCCTGAAAACTGTCTACTGTAACAGAAGAACAAAAGGCACAGGGCCACACTGCGTGTCGTCAATAAGTAAGGTGGAGAATTTCAGCGAAAAACAAAACTCACGGTCACCAGCTGAACAGCACCCCCCCCCCCCATTGTGTGGGGACTGGCTGAGAAGACAGATGTGGGCTTTTAAGGTTTTTTTTTTTTTTTGATACAGAGAGAGACAGAGCATGAGAGGGGTAGGGGCAGAGAGAGAGGGAGACACAGAATCTGAAGCAGGCTCCAGGCTCTGTCAGCACAGAGCCCGACGCGGGGCTTGAACCCACGAACGTGAGATCATGACCTGAGCCGAAGTCGGAGGCTCAACCGACTGAGCCACCCAGGTGCCCCAGATGTGGGCTTTTAAAGGTTGAAAGAGAGGAATTACTCAGCACAGGAATGACAGGGCTATGAGGGGGAGAACCACGATTCTCAGCGAGGCGGTCAGAGCACGGGGGGGAGGGGGCATCAGGTCAGGTATTTACTGTGTGCCCCAGAACTGACGCTCCTCAACTGAGTTGTTAAAAAATCGCACTGTGTGGAGGCACGTGTGTTAGTAGAGCACGGAGAGGAGTCGACTCAAAATAGAGGACTCGTTCCTCCACAGTCTACACCAAGGGGAACAAGAAGGCAGTGGAGAAGCGGAGTCTACAGATAAACGGCAAACGTTACACGCTGTTTGGAACGAATGACTGGCAGATGCTTACAGAGACCGGACAGGGTACTGAGAACTCCATCCGCACGCACCCCTTCCAGGCCCCGATCTCCGCAGACGAGGACTGAGGCAACCAGCGCATCTGGGTACCTCATCTCTCAGCTTTGTTCCCATTTAGAAAGATTCCTAACGCCTACTGTTGTCGCAAGTGTGGGGAAACAGGCACTCTGGAAAGAGCGCCAGGAGCTCAAAGCCTTTCTCGAGGGCAATGTGGCCGTGTCTATCGCGTGCCCCCTCTGATCCAGCAAGTTCCATGACTAGGTCATACGGTCTATGAAGGAATCCCTGCACGTGTGTATATATTTATCACCATGAAAAAGGGAAGAGGAAAGCCAGGAACACCCTAAGCACCCCAAATCTGGGGATGTGGCACACGTGATGGCCCGCCCACCTTACGAAAGACTGACACAGCTCCAGGCAGGCCCACACGCACTCACATAGAAGCATTTTCAAAACTTTCTGCTTCGTGAAGAGAGAAGTTGAACCGCCATGTGATCAGCAGGGCGCATTCACGTCCAGGAAAGAAGAGCTAACACGGAACACGTGTGAGTGGCTGAATTCTCGGCAGGTGCACAGAAGTCACCTCCGGGAGGGAGTGCGGGGGTCAAAGGGAGACTCACCTTTTATTCTACACTCTTTTTAAGTATTACAATGAAAACATGCTTATAGGTCACCTGGCTGCGAATCAACTTGAGTAATAAAAGATTCTTTGTACCAAGTGCCACTTTGGAATGAAATCATTTTCAAAACTGGATTTAAAAAATGCTTTGTATTAAAAGAAGATGCTGTTCCTTCAGCTCTCATCCACCAGCAGGGAGGGAAATGAGCTGAAGTCCATCCACAAAGTGGAGAAAGTCAAAGGTGTGATAAGCGGCTTCCCAGAGCTACCGAGAGCACCTGGTGAACGCGGTGAATTCCTCCAAGGCAGGAAATGTCTTTGAAACCTTTGAATTCCCAAGACAGACCACAGGCTGGGGGCTTCAAAGAACACTTTCCTACAGAAGGGCCGCCTGGCAGGGGGTATATATTCCAGAGGGGGGAGGGGAGGCCGAGCTCTAGGAGCTCCCCTGCAGGCCCCCCAGCACTCCCCACCCCCAGCGCCTCCCCGAGGGCCTGCCTCCCTGATCACAGAGGCCGATGCGCCCAGACTCTGCACGGGGCCAGCAATGTGCACTCTCCCGCTTTCTACCTACAAACGTGATTATTGCCGCCCATCCTGCCGGCTTCCCCGCCCCCCCACTGCCCCCAGTCTCGGAGGAGGGACCCCATCCTTTCTGAGGCTGTCTCCTTGACGGGCACCCTGGCCACTTCCTCCTGACTGTTCGATGAACTCAGCTCTGTCAATTCCTTAGGTCTCTGTGTCACTGTCTACTTGCCTCAGTCAACCCCCCCTACCCACCCACTAACACATTCGGTCCCTCGAGCCTAAAAAACTTTTCCCATCGAGTTACTGGCTTTGACTCCTTCCTTTTACTGGCAAACTTCTTGGAAGAATCATCCACATGAACTGTTCACAATATTTGTTATCTCCCTTCATTCATCAATCGATTGCAATCAGACATCTGGGCTGATGCCTGAGAAACGAGTCCGAGCAAGACAGTCTTCCCAATGGCCTTTTAAACCTCCGTCTCCAGGCCTCCCTGCCCCACCTGACATTCGCACCACACCCTCTGTGCCGTTTCCTGCCTGCTTGGCGCTCTCCAGTTTTCCTCCTACATTTTTGAAAACCACTCAGTAATTTTTACTACCTCCCTCCCTTCCCCTCTGCCTGTCCTCCAGATGGGAATTCTTAGCCCTCGACTATCGGTGTGATCAGCGACATCTCTCAAAGCGTATGCAGCATTTTGCGTGCAGTTGTATTTTTCTCAAGAGAGGTGGGCGTTCGGTTTTTATCGTGGACTCCAGAACAAATATCTGTTGCTCCCAAGGGGCTCCATTTGTCACCCTCACCACACTCTACACACTCAATGATGCAGTGAAAGCTGGCACCTCAGCCCTGTGTCTCCAGGCCACCCCCCACACTCCCCTCTGTCTCCCGAACGTTAGCCAGAGGACGCCTGGGCACAGCACACGGAACGGGCGGGGGCCCAGCTCAGTACTTTCAGCCTGAAACTTGGTTTTCCTTCCGTGGTCTTGATCTCGGCGGCAACGCCGCTGGACGGTTCAACACCACCGACTATTCCTTTCTCCTTCGCCATTAAATTCGTGACGGCCCAACGCTGCAGTGCATGGCCTGTTCCTTCTCGTTCTGAGACGGTCTACGAGTAACACGGCTCTAGGCCGGCCCGCTCCTCGCTGCCCACGGTTCAGGGGTTCAGGCTCCGTCACTTCCGACTGGGATACTGCAGGGTGTGTCACCCGATCTCGGGGCCCACGTACTCCCTGCACGTTCTCCGCACAACTGAGCTATTTCATTAATAGTTTCTGAGAAAGAGGGACGTTTTATGCCTACAGGTCTTTATTTTTATTTTCTACAACAAACCCGAACGGCTTGGATTATACATAAGGATCCACATCGCTGGGCGGGGGGGTTGGAAACAGACTGGATGGCGTTAATCTTAGCCTAAGGCTAAGGGCTAGGCTTAGCCCCTGGCTCCAGGGCGCTCACCCTCCCGCACCAAAACCTGCTTCCCTCTGCTTGCACCCGGCATTACTGGGCCCCCACGTCACGCCGCCGGAACGCCGTCCTCCCGCCCTGCTTGCGGGGGCTCCTCTGTCCGTCCTTCCTAAGACCAGTTACATCAGGACCTCTTACGAAGGCTTCCTTAAATCTCCAAAAGTTAAATCCCTTCCTTTCTGTGTCCTTTCCACAAGGCTCCTCGCGGCTCACAGAGTATGGGCTAGAGTGCGAGGGCCACAGGGCATGAGCTGGGCCCTGTCTTGCTGTCCCCCGGCCCCGGACAGCACTTGGTTCTAGGCAAGCACCTACCAAACGTCTGACCGACGAACGGGCGGGGAGAGAGGCTGACAGGTGCGGGAATAGACTCACAAAGCACAGCACACTGCAAGGCATATAAACGCGTGTTGACAGACGTATGTATTTATGTGACACCATGTTACTATGCCAAGCAAAGAAGAGGAGTCACTCAAGTACTGAGTTAGGATTCGTGATTCACTTTTCCCTTTACAGAAAAAGTTTTAGAGCTGGGCAAGTCCGAGTGAACGTTCAAAACATAATATCTTCAATTCTGCTGCCGTGTTTTATTGATTGCCTTGTGGTAACTGACAGAATAAATAGAAGGCGTTCACTCTGGTGTTTTGAAGGATGATATTTCAATGCTTCATTAAATAATATTAAAATACTGCAAGTTCGGGATTTGCCAGAATCATCCGGTCAAGACTAGAACTCGATAAGCAGTTTGTGCCAGAAAGTCCTGCCAACTGCGGGCTGTTCACACCAAAGGCTTATTACTTTCAGCTACGGGACTCTCCTTTTAAGCTCATGAAGTACTGCCACTTACACGGTTCTCTTAGTAAAAACATTTAACTGTTGCGTATTAACTTGGCTACTATTTATTCACTAAATACTCCGTCTCTTTGGTCTCGCACATTAATGTCCTGCTAGCAGCCACGGGCAGAACAGAAACGTCAGAGCGTTTAGGCGTCCCCCCGCCCCCCAATCACCGCACGACCGCGCTTACACTGGACACCGCGGCTCCCAGGCCTCCCTGACCACCGGGCGGCCCTTTCTCAGCAGACCTTGAAAGGCTAACTCCCCGGGCTGCCTGACACTGGCCAAGGCACAGGAGGTCCCCTTCCACAGACGCCTATCCAGTGCGCACTTGGGTCTGGTACTGGGTCAGAAGCCAGTAATAAAGTACACCGGGCAAGGCAAAGCCAGCAGACACTCCAACAAAGACGCCCCTCGCCACAACCAGAACCCCACACGGATCTAGTCCTCCATCCGCTGCCGAACAGGACGCCGGCCAGACACCGGAGAACAACGGGCACACAGAGCCAGGCTGCACTGCCGGCGGGAATGCAAGACGGGGGGCTTCCCCGAAGGGTATCGTGTTATCACTGCCCAGCAATCGCACTCCCAGGGATACAGCCAGGAGAAACGAAAACACGTCCGTGCAAAGTCGTTTACACGAACGTTCCGAAGAGCATTATTCCTGAAAGCCGAAAAGTGGAGCGACCCAAATGTCCATCAACGGGGAATGGGTGAACGAGGCGCGGTCGGGTCTATCCACAGGGCGGAATATTATTTGGCCGTAAAACGCAGGAAGTACTGACAGCCGCTACCGCATCAAGACGGAAGGCGCTGGGCTCAGTGCAAGAAGCCAGACGAGGGCCACATCTTGTACGGTCCCATTTATGTGAAATGGCAGAGCACGCGGGTCCACAGAGACAGAAAGGAGACAGTGGCTGCCCAGGGGCCCGGGGACAGGGTGAGCTGCGGGGCAGAGGGCAGCGAAGGCTGACGGGGGGTGGGGTTTCATCTGGGAGATGAGAATGTTCTAAACAGGAGCCATGGGGTCAGCGGCACAACTCAGCGATTCTGCTAGAGACCGATGAACGGTACTCTTTAAGTAGGTGGATTGTAGGTTATGTAAATTGTATCTCAAGGAAGTTGTTACTAAAAAAAAAAAAAAAAAAAAAAAAAAAAAAAAAGTGAGGCCAGTAAAGATACCTTCAAAAGGTATCAACCTTATTACTAGATTCTTCGTTCACCAACAGATCTTTTGTGCGTTAGAAGCAGAATTCTGAGATGCTCCTGGGTTCGAAGTTAAAGGAGTCACGCAACGTCTGGCGTCTCAGATGCTTGCTAGAAGGTGGAGAGGCGAACATGCCTGCCCAGATCTCTGTTCCAGAAACAGTGCAGCCTGTCCTACCGTGTCCTCTCCACCGGTTCCCTACTTCCTGCATCTGAAAACCCGTTTTCCAAGCAGGAAGCCAGGCGCTGGAGGAGGACAGGTACAGAACCGGTGCTGGCCCGGCCCCCCACCTCCTCCGGGCTCCCCACACCTTTGGGGTCTTCTTTCAAGATGACCTACCACGACCACCTATCGCTTTCTCATCTTGCACATTAATACTCAGCCCAGGAATCCTCAGGGCAGAGACCTACGTAACTCACAGCTTGTACACAATCTGGAACTGAGGACCTAGCACGTTCCTTACTGAGACACCTACAAGTGAAACTGTCCAAATAATACATATTTCTTTTAAGGTTAACTTTTTTCATTGTGGTGAACTATATTCATGGTGCTGTGCCACCGTCACCACTTTCCATTTCCAGAACTTCCTCCTCATTCTAGACTGAAACTGTACCTCATTAAGTGATTTCTCCCCATCCCCCTCCCGCAGCCCCTGGGGGCCACCCTGCTGCTCTGTCTCCATGTATCTGACTATTCTAGAATACCACTCTTGCTCGTCTCTCAGTTCTCTTGCAAAAGGCTTAAAATTTCTGGCAAATTGTCCAAGTGACCATCCTAGTAATCAGGTAAGCTGAGAGAGGGATAACTATAACTGAAATTCTAATAAAAAAAAAAGTAACTCTTTGTTAAGAGAGCAAGAATTTGTTACCTCTTAATTACCACTATACAGAAAACTACTGAACTGTGGGGGCAGAGAATAAAATAGATATTTGTCGGGGCACCTGGGTGGCTCAGTCGTCGGTTGAGCGTCCGACTTCAGCTCAGGTCATGCATGATCTCACTGCTCGTGAGTTCGAGCCCCTCGTCGGGCTCTGTGCTGACAGCTCAGAGCCTGGAGCCTGTCTTCGGATTCTGTGTCTCCCTCTTTCTCCGACCCTCCCCTGCTCATGCTGTCTCTCTCTCTCTCTCTCTCTCAAAAATAAAACATTAACATTAAAAAATTAAAAAAAAAATAGATATTTGTAGGTTGGGGAAGTGGAGGGGAAAAGAAAAAAGAACAAGGACAATGAAAGAACGTGACTTGTATGGTGGACAAGTGTTCGCAGTATGCTGGCCAGCACCCGGAGTGGCAGCACCCGGAGGGGCCGGCACCCGGAGAGCTATGCCCCGGGTCTCACGGTGTGCAAACACTACCTCAGAAAGCTGTTACAAGCCATGGCAACGAAGACCAGTGTCTTTCCCCTCAAGCCCTGTGGCGCTTGCCTCACATTAATTCCCAAGATGAAAATGTCATCCCCAGGGCACCATGGTGGCAGGAAAAGCAAGGCCGAGGCACGGCCGAGGGCAGCGTTACTTACTTCATCAGCTTCTGCTTTGCGGCCGCATCTTTGAAGCTCCTGAATTCCTCGCCTGCTTTGATCTCATAAAACTGGGGCTGGAGGACGGCCTGCTGGTCCTCCCTGAGCCGCTCCCGCCGCTTCATCTTTTCCTCCTGGAGGAGAAGTCTGCGCTGCTTCCTGACCTCTTCGACCCAGTCTTTTTCATCATCCGAACTCTCAGAACTTTCTGCATCACTTGGTTTTCCTTCCGGTTCTTCCTCCTCTTCCTGAAAACAAAAATAGTAAGCAGCAGCTCCTTTCCCCCCACCAAACCCTGACCTGTTGTTTTCTGGTGACCCACAGTCGCCTTCTAGAATACGTGACATCGCCTGCATCGGGGAAAATGCCTTTCGTTGGATGAGATCGACGTCTACGCCGAAGGTCAAACAAATTACATCTCAAGTGTCTGAAAGGCTCTTCCAACTTGCACAGAAAACTGTATTAACGAAACAGCAGCAAACACAAAGCGGTAAGGAGTACGTTACTTTGTCATGCAGTTCTTGCTGCTCCAAGAGTCTTAGTTTCTTCTTCCTTTTTTCACTCATTTTTGAAACAAGTGGATTCAAGAGCCTAAATTCTTCACTCTCTTCGTCTACTTGGAAGTCAGGGTTCTCAAACATAACTTTAAATCGATCATCGGTGAGAATATTAGGAAGGCTCTATGAGAAAAAGGAGGTAGGAATGTAAAGTTAATGTGAATAAAATCTGACCAGAAAGATGGCCTAAAAATATCTGTCCATTATAAATTAATAAGCTGCATAAGGCATTACTTTAATAATTAGGAAACTTCTTTAGAGCTAGTTTCCAGAACTTTCTAATTGCCCTTGGGTTTTATCTCCTACTCACAAATTCTATTAATCTATTTCAGATGGTATGTATTACTTGGCCATTCAACATAATGAGCTAATAAGCATAATCCTTTTTGGCTTAATTTTATGCCTAATACATTGGACAAAATTTTCTTCAATTAACATTTTTTCACGAAAAATACTTTTCAAGGAAATCCATGTTTTGAAATATAGCTTTTTAGGCAGAGCTACTACACTGAATTAAAATTAGTGACGCGTCCAACTTCATCTAAACCCGGGAAAGGAAATCTTCGGCAATAAGAAGAACTAACACGGTGGGGAGCTGCCAGTGGAAGCTTCCGGACCTTGAGTTACTTGGAAACACAAGGGAAACTCCCATCTCTTACAGGACAGCCTCCTCAATTTTTTTCCGTAGGCCATTTCACTGTTCACAAAGGATGTGGAGCAAACCTACTGGCACAATAAAACTGCTGTTGAGACCCGCTTGAATAGCTCAGGGCGGACTCTAAACTCCTTTCTATTTGTACCATTTTGAACAGCAAGTTTTCTAGAATGTATTATAAACTTATCTGTTCACACAAACGGAAGACAATCTTCTACACTCAGGGCTCTCCTATTGTTTCTTCTCTGCTATTGGCTTGGAAAGCAGATAACTCGACCTACTGAACAGGGTTTGTAAAGTAAACAGCCCGACTGTGGGCCTAACGGGCCAGCCTGTCTGTGGTGGGTGGAAAGCAGCTGAGTTCCCAGTGTGGTGCTTACAATCCAGCTACACAAAAATCTGCCAAATCATGAGACACTGAGGAGTTCAGGCTGTTTGTTCCTGGTAGGCACCCAAAATCTGATAAACCTTAACCTAAATTTCTACGACATACTGAATATGTATTTAAGATACTGAACAAGTCTTCCCTGATTAAATATCATTTCCAGGACAGATTTAGGCTCAAGGAAGAAACAGAGACAGATAAGATCTAGTTCCTGATCCCAAGGTAACTAAGGAGACAGAAAAACACGCTAACAGAACCAAAAGCCTGGATGCTACAAGGCACCTTACGCGGGACACTGAGCAGAGCTGAAAGTGCTCTGAAAGCAGAAAGGTAACGAGTGCCTCCAACAAGAGGCAGGTCAGGAGGGCTCACTGGGGGCGGTGGCCTCTGGGAGGACAGACAGAAAGCCGAAAGCCTTTCCAGCCCGCTGAGGAGTGGTGAACAGTCTGATGACACAAGAGTAAGGACAAAATTGGGAAAAGCGTTTTTCGATGAGGCCAGACTCTAACGGAAATCAATACTGTAATACCGTGCCCTTTATTCTACAGGCGAGGGGACTACTAGGGAAGAGGAGGCGGCGGGGGGTGGGGGGGTGGGGAACAGGTGACAGAGGTGTGCTCCAGGACTGCCGGGTGACCAGGGGAATTCTGCACACAGAGCCCTCAGCAGCATGGTACCTGAGGGGCTGCTGAGGGAGAAACCAGTCATGGCGTGACTAGGAGGCCACTTTAGGGAACCGACAGAAGAGACGGGGCCTATCTCAGAGCAGCGGGATCTAAGGGCGGGAACAGGGACGGTGGTAGGAAAGGGTGACTGTGAGACACACTTCTGCGTCAGAACTGACAGATGCAGCTACAGAGGAGCTGGGAGGGGGGAGAGTGAAAAGCAGGGTGCAAAGTCTCGCTTAAGTGACAGGAAAGTCGGGGCCACCGGGGTGGGGACCCCTCACTGCAGATCAGCAGGAAAAGGCGTAGGAAGGAGTGAAGGATGAGAAATCATGTTCCAGAAACCAAGCTGTCCTCCAGTAGGTGCACGGATGAACCATGGTGCATTCAGACAACTGAACGGCATTCTGTGCTAGAAAGAAATGAGCGATCAAGTCACGAAAAGACACAGAGGAACCTTATGTGCATGTTACTAAGTGAAACAAGCCAATCTGAAAAGACTTCGTATGTATGATCCCAACCATATGGCATTCTGGAAAAGGTAAAACAGTGCAGGCAGTGAAAAGGTCAGTGGTTGCCAGGGGTTGGGAAGCAGGGGGAGGGAAGAATGAATAGGATTTTTAGGGCAGTGAAAATATATGATATTCTAATGGTAGAAACAGGTCATTACCCATTTGTCCAAACCTACAGAATGGACAACACCAAGAGTGAAGCCTAATGTCAACCATAGACTTTGGGTGATTACGATGTGTCAGTGCAGATTCACCAACTTAACAAGTGTCCCCTCTGGTGGGGGGAGTGGACTGGGGGATGGGCGGTGCATGGGTGGGAGCAGGGGGACAGATGGGAAATATCAGTGACTTCCCCTAAATTTTGCTGTGAACCTAAAATTGCTCTAAAAAAATTAAGTCTTTGAGGAGAGTGCCATCTGGTTTCTGATTAGCACCATTAGATGCCTGTGAACAGCGCACCAGGTCACAGGTGAGAGAAGGAGGCAAAACTGTACACACTATAGAGTTACCTGTAAATACAGGACTTTGCCAAAGATCCAAATATTTTCAAAGGAATAGCGATAAGCCTAGTCCACATTTACACAACGAATGAATAAATGTACCCTAAGAGAAATGTTTTCCTTTTCATCCTACTGTACTTATTAAATAATCCTATTTAGTAACAGAGAAATATGTTAAAAAAGAATGCTACTAGTATTCGTAAGTTTTTTTCTTAATTTTAAAAAATAAATTGTCCTGCCTAAAGACAAGTATGTTTTGGATGAACAATTATGAAATAATAACTCTTCGAACCTAGTTATAAAAATATTTTCCTTGGAAGGGCGCCTGGGTGGCTCAGTCGGTTAAGTGGCTGACTTCGGCTCAGGTCACCACCTCAAGGCTTTTGAGTTCGGGCCCCGCGTTGGGCTCTGTGCTGACAGAGGGCCTGGAGCCTGCTTCAGATTCTGTGCGTCTCTCTCTTTCTCTCTGCCCCTCCCCCACTCATGCTCTGTCTCTCCTTCACATATAAACGTTAAAAATTAAAAAAAAAAAAAAACAAAACATTTTCCTTGGAGATTTTTCCTACTGTTTTCACAGCTGACTTAAAAAGGAAAGGCTAGGATAAGATCAGTGATATTGTACCGTAGTTTCTAGTTTCTAAGTGTCTGGCGAGCTACCTACCCTAGAAAGATATAAGCACATATGCTAAATACCTACCATTCAAGTCTGAAAACATCCTGGAAACATCTACTTCCAACATTCGAGCAGGATGCTGATCATGAATATTCTGCACCGACATAGTAACATACAAGGAATGCTTAATATTTAAAATATTCAGTGCTATGAGATCTTTGAAATTAATGCTGTGATGGCTGTGACGCAGACTTCTGGGGAAAGACAGTGGTCTGAACACAAGCATCTCCTTCGAATCTCTGCTAACTCCATTAAGACAAAATAGAAAATGGACTTTAAAAAGACACTCCCCCTCAGAATGAGGAGGACAAAAACAGGGAAGAGGAGCAGGGAGATTCTGGAAAGAAAGGCCGGCCTCAGCCCGCCCCGCCCAAGGAGAGGTCTCTCCCCTGGAGGGGGCGAGGTCTGCCCTGCCCTGCCCTGCCCTTCGGGGACAGCAGGACCCTGAGGGCAGCATACTAATGTCACCCGCCCCTCAACCCTCAGGACTACAGTTCTCAGAATGCTAGGGGGCCAGGCGGCACCCTGCAGGCAGGGGAATCTGACCAGCAGAGAAAGGCCAAAAGACACTGCTGTTTGGAGCTTCCCCAAATTAACGGTTTGGCCAGGTCACCCCATCTCTTGAGTTTCCATTCAGCTTTTTAGATCTTTCGCTCTTAAACATAAACAAATGACCTGAGATCACAGCAGGAAAAAACTTCTTAAAGCTTTTTTCTCCCCCCAGAAAAATCCCCCAGCACTGCTGAGCCTGAGCCTGTTTCCGGACTGAAAGGGCCCGCACGGTGGGCCGCACTGAGGACTGGATTAACTGGATTAACGCAGGGAAGGCGGGCCCCCGGTGCAGCGCTCGGGCATCCGAGGGGACTTTCTCCAACTCTCCCGCTTCCTTGCCTCACTCCCCTTATTTTGGAGGAGAAGATCCTAAGGATTTCCCGGGGAAAACAAGCACACAGATGTGGTCTGTGGTTGTTGTCGGGAGCATGCAGGTCTGAAAAATCTCTTCACTCTATACCCTTACACTGACTGCCTGCTGGTCTGCGTTGGAAATGATATTCCTTCAGAAAACGACATGGGGAGAAGGTAGGGGGCGCCCCCGGGACGCCGGCAGTGCGCCAGTACCCGGAGGTGAGGAGCAGGGCCGACGCGTGGAGAAGAAACTCCGTTAGGAAGAGAAAAATTAATATAAAAACTGATATTCGTATAAATGTCCTGAGATGAGATTTAGAGAGCCAGCAAACTGGTTAACAAGTTTGCCACTAGTTAAGTAGGGCTAACTAGTGATCCCCACATTAAAAACAAACCAAGTTCAACACTAAGTGCAGGGGAAGACGGACGCAGGACAGGAAACGTCACATGGACTGCCTCTCGACTCAGCCTCGGGCGGGAAGAGCACCTGCACGGTCCTGACCCCGTAAGTGCTGGGTGCTGAGTGTCCCAAGTTGCAACAGAACTTATCCGGGAGGAAAGGTTATCAAAAGATGAAAGCTGACTGGCTCGGCATTTAGAAGTCAAGAGGGAGCACCATGGGCAGTATTAAGAGACGACGGAGCTTTACACCCAAATAATTGGCTAAAAGGGCAAAAGTGCCGGTCTCAGGACAGGAGAAAATGAGGGAGGAGGAGGAAAAGGACAGAGGGAGAGCCACCATTCCTAACAAACCCTGGAGACATATTTAGTTTTTAAAACTACATGTGTACAACGGTAATAAAAACCAAGAACGATCTTTAATTGGTACTAAAAAAACTAAAAATCATACTGGGGATCTGAGAGCTGATCTGACCCAGCACCGTGTCTAGGCGCGGCTGTCCCTCCTCCCTGGAGAGATGAATTATGACTTTAAAATCTGCTCTTAATGGTAATGGAATAACCCCCAGGCTAAGACCCCCCCCCCCAAGCTCCGGGCCAGAGCGCACCGGGCCTGGAGGTGTGCCGTGGGACACGACGGGACTGGACCGCCGCGGATTCCAGCAGAAGGCCGTCCATACAAGACTCTACGGCAACAGCAAAAAACTGGTAGTAAAGGCCAACAGCCAGGAAATGACACTTGGAAGAAAAATGGCTCAAACCCTTTCCGATCAAACGATGACTCACCAGTGCCGCGCCTCTCCAAGCTGCCTGTACACATGCGAACTCGATTCGTACTTGTCCAAAGAATAAATGGATTGACTCTTAATTAGATTTAATGCCACCAAATGTCTACGTTTGGGTAAGATCCAGATAATGTTTCTTGACACGATATGGTGGGTGCCTTCCCACTGTAGGTCCAACAGGAAGTGAACAGAACACACCTTATTAAGCTTTAGTTATCAGGTGCAGCAATACCTGGGAACATATTTCACTGTCTGCCTCCAAAGCAGAATGAAACCCGCTTTCCAATCAGGAGCTAGCGGACTCCGCGGGCCCCTGGGGGTTTGAAATACTGCTGACGGAGGGAACATCTTTCAAGTATTCTTCCCTTTAGGAAGGGTTCCTTCCTCGGTTCACGAATGGTTTTTAAGGTCTTCGTTTTAATTAGACAACAATGTTAAACACCAAATCATATAAGCTTTGTCTAAGGGCAGCCTCGTATTTCCAGAAAACTGTATTTAATAATTTCTGGAAGGAAACTGAGCTCTGATAATAGGCCCCTAATTGGGTCAGCAAGCCACCGAAAAGCAAACTAGGGGCATATTTTGCAAACACCACTTTCTAGCAGAACTGTACCAGGTGGCACAGCTTTCACAAGAACGGCACGTCCAGCTGCCAACAGCTAGAGACGCGACGCTGTTTGAAGAGAAGATAAGAATCTGAAGACTGTTCCTCTTTGCACTGCACAGAAGCAGCACAAAGCCCGTCCCCAGCACACAGCCCGTCCCCAGCACACAGGCTGTCTGCAGCACACAGCCCGTCCCCAGCACATAGCGTGTCCGCAGCACACGGTCCATCCCCAGCACACAGCCTGTCCCCAGCACACAGGGTGTCTGATGCACACAGCCTGTCCCCAGCACACGGCCCGTCCCCAGTACACACCCTGTACATAGTACATAGCCTGATGGAGAATTCTTCACAGGATGACCCTCTTACTGTTTTGACAACAAATTTTAAATTCATAAATGATCATGGTTGTTCCTGTTGGCTATTATGATCATGTTGCATGTTTTCAGCTCCCAGGGTCTCATTTTCACCGTCCTGCCCCCCATGCATAGTGAGGACTATCCGTGTCATAAACCTTCTCTGGCTGCCCCCGAGCTCAGTGAAAGAAAGGAGGTAAGGGCAAGGACAGGGTACTTTTCCCACATCTTCAAAATCATAAGGGCCTTTTTAAAAGGCTCCTGAACTGAGCTCACCATACAGCGCAAGTATCAAAATTGCAATTTAAGTGTCTTACTCTCTGTAATATTTAGATATGTATCATAGAGATAAGGACTCATAGGCATAAAACGGATAGGAATGCATATACCTGCATCCTACATTAGCCCCACTCTCTCCTCCCTGGAGCTTTAGGGCACGTCATCCAGAGATCGCTTCCATTTAGCTTGTAAAATGACATTATGAAGCTGAAAAGTTAGCTCCCTAGTCAGGCTCAGGCTGAGCTAGCAAGAAAATCCAGGTGAGCGCCCTGAGGACAGTCGGCCACAGGGAGCACTCCCATCTCTAGCACTTTAAGATACACATACACCCTCAACGCCCTGATGCGAATTAATTAGGAGGGTGCGTAGACACAGCACGTGGATATAAATGTATGTAATAATTTTAAGTAATTGTTTCAATGTTGGTATATTATTCACATACTGAAAATGGAAGCATTAACACCGTCCACATACTTATGTAAGGGAGGCTTCTGAAAATTAAGATTTAAATAATATATTAAAAAAATGTAGTGGGACGCCCGGGTGACTCTTAATCTTGGCTCATGTCATGATCTCACGGCCTGCGAGTTCGAGCCCACACTGGGCTCTGTGCTGACAGTGTGGAGCCTGCTTGGAATTCTCTTCCTCTCTCTCTGCCCCTACCCCACTCGTGCTCTCTCCCTTTCTCTCAAAATAAATGCATAAACTTAAAAAAAAATTCTTTTAAAATGTAATAGACCAGGATGGAAGATGTGGCAAAGATGAGGGGGCAGAGGATAAGCGGCGAGTGTGACTCCACTGAGAAATCACAGCGCTCCAAGAGCGCCCCCCTCTCACCCCATCATTGCATGTTACAGAAGAAAAAACTATGCCCCAGTGAAGCCCAGGGTCACTCAGGATGACCCAACTAGTGAGCAAGAAACTAGAGCAACAAGACACTTTGGCTGAGGCCCGCCGGCATGACTGGAAAAGACTGGAACAAACATAAACACTCAAGGAGCTGGCTTAGCTCATGTTCACTTACCTTGTTAAAAACTAGCAAGAAAACAGAGACAGAATAAGCAAGCAAACAAAAACCTCCCGATAGCATAACACAGGTGACCCAAAGTTCCAAGGTCGGGCCCTTTACGCCGAATCGGGGTCGGCAGGCTCCTGAGAGGTGGGGTCTTTACAGCTCATTCTAGTCAAGAGCCAAGGTGGAGTTATCTGCCTGCCTGCTCGGAGCAGAGGCTGTGGAAGTCTTCGTGTATCTGGGAAAATTAGAAAACTCTCCCCCCGTCTTGATAATGTCAGCTACACGAAGCACTAACTCTTACTGAGTTCAGGGCTACTCTTCATTTTCACACTAGTGACGGACGGTGAACGGCGGCTACACAAGAGCGTGCGTGCTCCTGATAATGCCGGGTCTACATAAAAATTAATTACTTCTGGAGTTACAAAAAGACCTAGTCAGAACAAAGAACAATAAACAACTTAGATACTGAACAGCAAAAGGATTAAGTAAATTATACATCCTTTGGAGAGTATACGCAGCTCTCCAAAGTATTTACAAAGAACTTTTAATAAAACGGGAAACCACTTGTGTTATTTTACACAACCAAGATAAGTATATACACAGCACGATACTATACCCTCGAATTTTAAGAGAAATAAGACCGGAAGGAAATTCACTAGCATCTTAACGATGCCTTTCTTTGGGTGGGATCACAGAAGTGACACTCTTTACATTCTTTTCTATTTTCCATATAGAGCATATATTTTCCTTTAAGCAGGGGGAAGAAGAAACCTACGTGTATTTTTCAAGAATAAAGAAAAAAGATAATTTGACGTTACTACTAAGAAAATCCAGAAAGAGTTTATCAATGTCTCCACTGCCTTATAAAATCTTACCTTAACTTTCTTCTTCCAGGTGGATTTTTGCTTCTCCTCCTCTTCCTCGATTAATTTAAGTGCCAGCTCTTTGTTAACTTTTGGCAATTTCTAGCAGCAGAAAAAAAATAGAAGGTGTACTAAATATCTACATCTTAGCTTTAAAAGTTAATAGTTCTATAAGAAGCATAATCTGACAAACAGGTGATACCTAATTCTCCCGCTGACCGAGAGCTGACCACACATGTGGACACGTGTGACACCCCCAGGGTGGGGCAAGGGGACAGAGCCCCAGCGCTGGTGTGCTCGCGCTCACGCGCCCCCCCTGTGCGCTGAGACGCCGCAGGGAGAAGCTGCATCCGGGGGGGGGGGGGGTCAGTGCAGGGGGGCGGGAGGCCCACACGCCTGCCGCTACGGCCTCTGGCTGGGGTTCAGGGAACCCCTAAAACGCTACTAATAATGCCGAGTGCACCACTGCCCGCTCCCAAAGTGGCAGACTTCTAGGGGGGAATCTGGCTGTGAGTCTGACAGCTCTCAGGATAAAGCTGAGCTCTTTATTGTCCCTTCCCACTCAGTGCTTCTGTTCCCCTGGAAAATACAGAAGGGGACAAAAGTACTACCATGTCCCAGTGTCCCCCTTGTCAACACACACATATCTGACACTCCTAAAAAACTTAACAAGTAATCTGGAAAAAGGAAAAACCAGTGACCAGCCTTCAGTACTGAATGTGTGTACATATATGTGTGTTTATGCACATGTACGTACACGTACGTACACACAAGTCTTCAGTACTGTGTGTACACGTGTGTTTATGCATGTGCACATACATGTGCGCAAACACGAGTCTTCAGTACTGAATGTGTGCACACGTGTTTATGCACCTGCACGTACACGTACACACGCACGAGTCTTCAGTACTGTGTACATACGTGTGTGTTAATGCACATACATGTACATACACATGCCACGATCAGGGAGAAATAAGCGGGGCTGTGGAGGCTGGGAGGCGGAGGGCCCCGGCTTCCTGGCCTGCCGGGCCTGCATTCCTCTGCCGGCATCAAACAGATGGGTCCAGCACAGCATGGGGTTCTAGTCTGCCCCCCAGGAGCAGACTCAGCCCCAGGACACCAGCCCCGGCTGCAGCCCTCCTGAGAGGCCTGGGGCCCAGCAGTGAACCCAGCAGCCCAGCTCCTCGGGGCGCGCCTCCTTCCTGGTATCCGCCACCAACCCCCCCCCCCCCCCACCGCCACTACCTGCTCTCTGCAGCCACCGCCTCTCTTATCAATATCCTTATTCAATATCGGTATCAATGGGCTTCAGTTCTCTAACACCTGGCTAACAATTTTTTACATTAAAATCTCTCTATTAATATAAGCAGGCGGTCTGATTCCTGACCTAGTCTAATGACCCTGATCCAAGCAGACAGCCTAAGATCCTGCCACGTGTCAGAAATGAGAACTCTAAACCCTGAAAACTCATCTGAAAACTCCATCACATTCTCTCAGAAGGGCTGCCGATATCAGTCCCTCTGGCATTCTTTCCCACAGTATCGCTACCACAGAATCCATTATGATCAAACTGTAAAGACTATCCACCCTCATGACCAGGAAGATATACCAAAACTATCAGGCGAAGATGTAAACTAAAAATGGGAAAACAAAGAAATGGACGGCAGGCTTCTTTGGAATAACACACAAAATGAAAATTAAGTACTTTTCTCTGGTAAACTCAATAGTGAGCACAATATCTACCTTTAACTGGACTCTCTGCGCACGTGTTTCTTCTATCTTCTGTCGGATCCTATCTTTCCTGTATTCTTCATAAGCAAATGGATTTACCATCAATTTCACCTTTTCAAAGTGGGAAAAAAGTTCAGAAATACAAGTCATATTTAATAGCATGTTTCATATACACCAAGACTATTATGCCAACAGACAGATTCTCTTACAAATATATTTTGCAAAATGCAAGTAAATAGAGAAGAAATGGCTCATTAATCACCTAAAATAAGTGCAGTTTTCTATTTACCTTGTGATAGAGTCGTATATCCATGAAAAATCCATGCATATACGCCCGGAGAAATGGTGACCCGATGAGATGTGTGAGCCCTGGAAAGAGTTAATCACAAGAGGGCATGTCATTATGAAATCTTTTTTTTTTTTCCTCCTGTGTTTTCTATGTTTGTTTGTTTTTGTTTTTTTGAGAGACAGACAGAGAGCAGGAGAGGGGCAGAGAGAGAGAAAGAATCTGAAGCAGGCTCCAGGCTCCGAGCTATCAGCACAGAGCCGGGTGTGGGGCTCGAACTCATGAACCGTGAAAACATGACCTGAGCTGAAGTCTGATGCTCAAGTGACTGAGCCACCGAGGCGCCCCAGGTCCTTATGAAATCTGGATGAAAATTAGAAAGGTTTTCTTGGATTATAGTAAAATTCCACTTCTGACTGATTATAAGATTTCACTCTGGAGACCAGAACCACTAATTTTCAAAAACTATGGAGACAATTTCATCCACTTTAAGTAGTGTCCCTCTTACTTATTTAAAATGTCATACTAAGCATAAAGGTGACAAAAAAGTCTTTATCACTATGAAAGACTGCTAAAGAAAGATCCTTAATACTAGTGGTTCTCAGAGTTTTGGATTCCGAGGATCAGTTCAATTTAAAAAAATAATACTGGCATCAACAGTAACTTGCCAACTTTCATTCTGCCAGGTAGGAGCAGTGGCGGCTGGGGGGGGGGGGGTGGCATTATCTTCCATCACTTCCAAACACAAAGCACGCTATCACAACGATAATGTAGAAAGGGCATGCTCTTTCCACTATTCTCATTTTACAGATGAGAAAACCACGCTTAACAGGGTTGAACAAACTGGCCCAGTCACTCAGATCCGAAGCCGAAGAGGTGGGATGTGTACCCGTCAGCCTTCCTCCGATGCCCACGGTGTTAGCCACTACGTGTTCCATCCAGTGTTCTAGCACAATATTCCATGAAACACGTTTTGGGAAATACCATGCTTTGTAACTGCCTTCCTCATCCAAAATAAACACAGTAAAAGAGACTAAACAGGCACCCAAGATGAACTAAACATAGTCTTTTTAAAAACCCTGGAAAACAGCGATATCTTTTTCCCTCCAATGTAAGAATGGAAGTGAGTGTGACACAAGTATAAAAATTACCTTGAAAATGCTTAGGGAGGCATATCAGCAGGCAAATCCTATTTCACCATATTTCATTCAGGGATCATTTTTAAAAAGCTGACTACAAGTCTTTTCTCTCTAAACGTTAACATTTAAAGAGTTATTTTGGTGGGAACTGGTAGAAAATGAATTCTGCCTGGATTAATTGTGCTATGAAATACAGCGTTAAGGGACTCCTCGGTGGCTCCGTTGGGTAAGCGTCCGACTCTTGCTTTTGGCTCAGGTCATGATCCCAGGGTCGTGGGATTGAGTCCTGCATCAGGCTCTACACTGAGTACGGAGCCTGCTTAAGATTCTCTCTCTTTCTCTTTCTCTCTCTCCGTCTGCCCTTCTGCTTCTGCTTGAAATAATTTAAAAAAATACAGCTTGGGGCGCCTGAGTGGCTCAGTCGGTTAAGCACCCGACTTCTGCTCAGGTCATGATCTTGAGGTTCGTGAGTTTGAGCCCCGCGTCAGGCTCTGTGCTGACAGCTCAGAGCCTGGAGCCTGCTTCAGAGTCTGCTTCTCCTTCTCTCTCTGCCCCTCCCCTGCTCACTCTCTGTCTCTCAAAGATAAACATTAAAAAAAAATACAGCTTAAAAATAAAGCTTAAGAACTTATTTTCCGTTAACACTTAACTGCTGCTCTACGCCTCTCCGTTCCACGGACAACTAAATCGCCTGGGTTCAGAGAGAATGGGTCCTCTGAGTTTGCCCGCTCTCCACGCAAATCCCTTATGCAGCCTCTCTCCACCGACACAACTCGATTAGCAACGTCTCCTGTCCATATCCTACAAAGCGGTACCAGTCGTCTGAGAAACATGCACTCCTCCGAGGGGCGGGATGGCCGAGGTGAAGGCCACCCGCTCTAGGTGTACCGCTGAGCCCTCACGTTCATGATCACTGAAGTCTTTGGCAAGTTACTTTCACCTTCTTGGGCCTCAGTTTCCTTGTCTACAAAATGGTATCATAACTGCATCCACTGCCCGGAGGGGTGAGGATTAAGAATTGTAGGTAAGCATGCAGAATGTCACCGGCACATGATAAGCCCTACAGGTGTTGGCTACTACTGATAAAAGGCATTCCTTGGTCTGTGACCTTTAAGCCTAAAGTAACTATTAAGGTTCTACGTATCTGAGGATTCAATCGGGTTTCTAAGTTTTGGATGAGGTCTTCTATAAGCAAACTTAAAAGGGGGCCAGAAATCACTTACGTGCCGTCTCTGAGATATTTGCAAAACCTTTTACTCAAAACAGTACTTGAAAAAAAAATCCCGGCTTTCTTGACATTTTTTCTACACACAGCTAGTATGCTCAAGAAAATTATTCCTCACTTAAGATACAAACCAGCTTCAGTAGATTGACTTTACCTGAATCTTTCTCTAAGCAGAGATTACAAACTAGACAATATACACAGAGTGTTTAATATCTGCTTTGGCAGAAAGAGAAGATTCAGAAACTCAGATAAACGTGACTCTATTGCCCCTAACATTCAAGACTCCCCCCTCCCCAAAAACTGTATAAATATTTTATCACAATTTGTTTGTTTACCTAGATTTTCAAGGTCTTTCTTGGTGACAAACTTGTAGTCGTCATACACTGTGCTTTCCGGATTCTCTTCTAATTCTTCTGTCAGGTTGTCCAGGAAAGAACACCACCTGGGAGCAGGGCCCAGAACCTACCGGTGTTGATAACAAGGTTAGCAACTGTACATTCTGGCCACATCAACTAACAGTGAGTTATTTTACAACCAGATTTTCTTAAATTTAAAAATCCTTGTTTGTATCAGAAGTGTTGAAAACTAATTACAATATGCATAATCAACAAGTACATAATGGAAGGGAATAAAGTAGGAAAAATTTAGGCTTGTAAGGGAAAAAATCTCAATCTGGGATGCAAAGATATTAATGCACATTCTTACATTAGCATTATCAAAATACAAATAAGTACTTGAGGCACTTAAGGTAACATCCATCCATTTATCACCTCTTTCATTCAAAAGAGTACTAGAATCTACAAAAGTATATTTGGCATAAAAGATTTTTTTTAAGTTTGCCACTCATGATAGATGAAAGTCTAAAATGAGAATCACCTTTTTTTTTGGAAGTCTATTTATTTTGAGAGAGAGAGAGAGAGAGAGAGAGCGCGTGCGCGCACAAGTGGAGAAGGGGCAGAGAGGGAGGGAGGGAGAGAGAACCCCAAGCAGGCTCCACACTGTCAGTACAGAGCCTGATGCGGGGCTCGAACCCATGAACCACGGGATGATGACCGGAATTGAAGTCGGACGCTTAAGTGACCGAACCATCCAGGCACCCCGAGAATCATCTTCTTTTCAGGGGTTTTCAACTAATTACTTGATAATTATGGTTGCTCTTGTGTGGTCCACTTCATTTAATTCATTAAAAATTAAAATTCTCTAGACAGAATCCTTCAGCCTTAACCTAAAATGGGTCACCAAGACCCACAAGTTAATCCCAATGACAGGGAAGTTGAACAGAATTTATAACCCACTAATACAAAATGAATAGTTCATAATTCATAGTTGTAATCCGACTAGTTCCATAAAATACTGTGACTGCTTTTTACCTTTCTGCTGTTGATACAGATCTTTCCCAGCGCTATGCCTCACCCATCAAGGTCAAGGCTTATCCCAAATGAAACAATGCTTCTCGACGGGCAGGCTATGCTACTGACCGTGTCTGCGGAACTACAGGCTTTCAGAAGAACAATCCTGGGCTGACAAAATGGAACTTCCCATTACCACTTCCCTGTGTATTTTGATAGCACTCAATTCCACAGGAGAAAAACAAAAATCATAATGGAAATTATTAAACCTAGCTTAAATTTTCTGGGGAAGAGAAGGTGGAAGAGAGTTGTAACAAGGAAAAACAGTGCCTAATACCATCTTCAATCAAAAAAAAAAAAAAATAGTAAACGTTAGATACGGTCACACTGGCACAGTATTATTGTGCCCAATTAGTAGAGTGGCCCCCAAACCCCAAAGGCTATGGCGCTCGTCAACATGAAAAACAATATTTAATGAGCATAAAAGGAGCCCTGTCAAGAAGTTTCATATTAGCATAATCTATGCAATTGCTTAAAAAATAAAGGTTTTGATGCTCTGAGTGGTTTGACTCTAACCACAAAAGACAAACTTTCAAGAAATGCAAGGCATTAAAAAAAAAATTCAGTGTAGAACACTTTTTAAGGAAACTGCCAGGATCTGAAGCAATTTTAGGACCGTAGCCTGAAGCCAACCAATGTCGAAGTAAACCCCACTACACAGAAAGCACGGTGCGGACCCAAGGCGTTTACAGACTCCAGCTGGGGCGGAAAGCCAGCGGAGCACATGCGCACACCACTCGGTGGGTAACGCGAAGGACAGATGGCACGGAGTCCACGGGGGAGACAGGTGGGGGCGGGAACTCCTGCGCGAGCCGGGAAAGACCGCGTGGACACTGACAACTGCAGCGTACGTGCCCCCGTCGTTGACACGGCAAGCGCAGAGCTCTGCCATTTGCTGGCGTAGAACCCAAGGCGGCGACCTTCTCTCTCCTCTCAGACAGCAAGCGCCCTATGGCCACTTTTCTAGAATATAATCCCCCAGATACTGTCCTCTTGGGAGGGTAGGAACTTCATCTGTTCTAAATGCTGAATTCCCAGTACCTAGAACATTGCCTGCCAAGCGGCTCTGTTTTCGATACGTGTTTCACAAACACATCTATTCGTGTGTAATCTATGAACGTGTTCATCAAGTCCACGTGCACAAAGTACTAAGACTTAAAGGGTCCTGGCGCGCCTGGGGGGCTCGGTCGGTCGGGCGTCCGACTTCGGCTCAGGTCACAATCTCATAGCTTGTGAGCTGGAGCCCCGCGTCGGACTCTGTGCTGACAGCTCGGAGCCTGGAGCCTGGAGCCTGCTTCGGATTCTGTCTCCCTCTCTCTCTCTGTCCCTTCCCCACTTGTGCGCGCGCTCTCTCTCTCTCTCTCTCTCTCTCTCTCTCAAATCTAAATAAACATTTAAAAAATTTTTTACAAAGACTTAAAAGGTCCTGTTTGGCAGAAGTATTTTTTAAATTGTTTAATTCTCCTTATTCAGAAAAAAAACACTCAAATACTTCTCCATAAAACTACTGGATATGGGAACACTTTTTGATGAAAGTCAGACTACTTTGCCTCCTTTGCGAGGGGGCAATGGTTACCAAATAACCTCATAATAAAGCAGTTTCACCTTTAAAAACCTTCAATCAGTGATAAACATGGGCTTCAAAGACAATAAGAAGATTACACTGTGTTTACCGACTCTTCTGGGGAGAGGGCGATGAAAAGCAGGAATATCAAAATAGTGGACCAGATCTGAACTTACTGTCACAAAAGTCCTTTTTTATAATGTTCCACGACACTTATCTTGATTGGTTAAGTGGATTCTAATGGAATTGTTTGAAACTGCCTCTCAGGGGACAGATCTGGTTACGGTAAATGAACTCTGCAATCAAATTCATGGCCATTAAATTTTACGGGAGGAAATATTTCCATCAAAAACAAAATTCAATCGGGTGGGTTGATTTTATTAATCACATTTCCCTAGTTCCTCTTCAGGAAAAAAAAAACAAACAAACATGAGAACCATAACAAAGCTGAAATTACTGATTTAACCGGCATTAAACGGCAGGTCTACCTAAATCACGGCTCTCCCCAGAGGTCTACCATTAGTTTGTAAAAGTAGTAGCTGGCTTTTGGAGGGCTTACCCGTACGCACAGCTCTCTGGGGTGCGGATAACGACCACGATATTAACTAATGTGTAAGAATCCATGATATTAATTAACGTGTAAAAATTCCTTGCTGTCTTCACTCATAAAATGTTAAGCCTTCAATTAATCCTTAAAAATAGGTTAGTTTACTTCCTACTTCCTTATTTCAGGCTTTCCAACTTGAAGAAAGCTTCCTTTTTCACCACCGGTGTACTATGACTACTATGTGTAAAAAGCTTCTAGGTTTTCTGTACCGTCATTATGCTACTATATTCTGTACTTCAGCCACAACGGACTATTGCTTGTTTATCTACAATTTTATGCACCTTAAGAGTTCTGTTTGTTTCAGAAAGCGGGTGAAGATTGTTCTAGTTTGAAATTCTGTTATCTGTTAATAACTTCTACTTTGAATTCGTAAGGATGTCCTAAAGTCATGAGTCAGCACAGCAGTGACCTGGAAAGGGACTCCATGAGCTACTGTGGAGGGACACTGTGGGTCCCGCAGCAACTTTAATGACCACCTTACCAATGAATCTAAACAGAAATATGTGGGCCTCCCGAATGGGAAACAATCTTTATCAACATGCCCGGGAAGGCCTCGACTCCGAGTACCTGCCTGCTCCAATCCAACTGAGCGGAAGAACCGACGTGAAAGTACGTGAAAACACACGCGACATGCCCAGGATCATCTGCCTCTATGATTATGAACTGCCTTGAAGATGTTACTTACATACGCTCAATTTTAAAATTCAAAGTTCTCGTATATTCGGGTAGTGGACAAAAATGACAGAGTAAGGAGAAAAGAGGATGAATTATTAAAATTCTTACGGAGCCGACAGAACAGGGTGGCCCTCCCACACTCCACTTTCAAAAAATCACTGTGTCGCACGCATCCCAAAGCTGCTGGGGCAGAAATAAAGATGGAGGATTTTCCAAAGGGCTGGTTTTTAAGAGATGAAGGACAGTTAAAGTAACAACAGCAAAGAATCACTCATATTATTAGAGACAGAGAGCCAAACTACTGGGTCAGTACAAATCTCATCACTTTTTCCATCTCCTTACAATGCTACTGAACACAACTAAATAATCTATCTTCCTTCCATCAAAACAGTAATAACTGATAACAAAGAACAGCGGTTAAATTTGAAATTATTTTTACGTTTGTTTATTTCAAGTTTTGCATTTAAGTTCCAATTAGTTAACATCTGGCGTGATATTAGTTTTAGGAACGGAACTTCGGGACTCCTCACTTACACGTAACGCTAAGTGTGCATCACAAGCGCCCTCCTTCACGCCCACCCCCCATCTGGCCCATCCCCCGCCCCCAGCCCTCCAGCAACCCTCAGTTTGTTCTCTGTCGTTAAGGGTCTCTTCTGGAGTCTCTCTTCCGTCCCCCCACCCCACGTTCATCTGTTTCGTTTCCTAAATTCCATGAGCGAAATCATGTATTTGTCTTTCTCTGACTTATCTCACTTAGCAGAACACACTCTAGCTCGTCCACACCGTTGCAAATGGCAAGACTTCATTCCCTTCTTAGGGCTGAGTCATATTCCGCTGCGTACATATACATCTTCTTTATCCGTGCAGCGGCTGATGGACATCTGGGCTCTCCAGAACTTAGCTCTTGTAGCTAATGCTGCTATAAACACTGGGGGGCATGTGTCCCTTCGAGTCCGTATTTTTGTTATCATTTGGGTAAATACCTAATGGTGCAGTTGCCGGATCGTGGGGCAGTTTTATTTTTAACTTTCGGAGGAACGTCCACACTGCTCTCCAGCGCGGCCGCACCAGTCTGCGTTCCCACCCACGGGGCACCAGGGGCCCCCTCCTCCACACCCTCGCCAGCACCTGCTGTTTCCTGTGTTGTTCGTTTTAGCCATCTGACAGGTGTGAGGTGATATCTCGTTGTTGTTCGATTTGTTTTTCCCTGAAATTATCTTGAATTTTTAATGATTTTTAAAAAAACTTCAGCAACTAAGAAAATTCTTAATTACTGCATTTGGTAGAACTATACCAACAGACAGTAAATACCTTTGAACCAAAATGGGCTTATAAGCTGGGAAACTTCAACCGATATTAGCACACACAGAGGTACACGATGTAGCCCAGCACAAACAGCCGACTTTTAAAACTACTCTGCCGCACGATTTTCAGAGTGCGCTGCAGCACGGTGTGCAGCACGGTGTGCAGCACGGTGTGCAGTAGGGCGTCTTCAACGACAGCTGGGGAAGGAATCCTGACAGTGTAGGAGCGCATGGCATCACACGGAAAAACGACTGAAGTACACTGCTGAGTTCCGAGAATAGCGCTAGCTCCGGCGAATGTCAGGAGGTAGATTTTAATTCAATTTTCACTCATCACATATTTACGGAGTTCCATGCTTATTACGTTCCACTCTATAAAAACGGGAGCGGGGCGCTTGGGTGGCTCAGTGGGTTAAGGCCCGGCGCCGGCCCAGGTCACGATGTCACGGTCCCTGAGGGCTCCCTTGCCATCTCTGTGGTCAGCACAGAGCCCGCTTTGGATCCTTCAACCCCCTGCTCCCTTCTCTTTGCTCCTTCGCTGCTCACTCTCTCAAAAATAATAAAAAAAAATTAAACAACAACGAACAGGGAGCAAAATAAAATCCCCCAGGAAAAGAGTTTCACATATAACAATACTTATGTGGAAGGACTAGATGATTCTGAATTTCCTCAGCTTCATTCATTCAGAAGCTTAAGAGAGCATTTACTAAAGGCTAAGTGCCAAATGTCAAACATAAGTAAAACGAGTTTGGAAAACAATGAACTACAATATAAACGTGCTTAGTGTCAGAGCAGAGAGATTTTAAAATGGTGCCAGGGAGCCCTATATTTGCCAAGACAGGAAATGAAGACAGCTTTTCAGGAGACAGCTGAGCCAGGCCTTGAAAAATTCGAGGAGATTATGATTACACGTTCAGTAAAACTTAACTGACGTGAAATACCTTAAATTTAGTGCTACCAAAATTAATATATATTTTACGCATTATATAGGAGAAGCCTAGTTAGAAGAATTATCAGTGTACCTTTTTGTGATCTGATACTACTTTAATCCTTGAAACTCAATTTATAAACTCTATTTTGTAATGACACCACTGAATAGATAAGAACTACACTTACAATGGACAGTGTGAGTACAAAATAATTTTAGTACCTAACAACCAAAAGTAAATTATCTGTTAGAAGATTCTGTGATAGAACTGTTTTCAGGACATTCTAAA
The DNA here is from genome assembly GCA_028646485.1 of Cryptoprocta ferox. Classification (NCBI taxonomy): domain Eukaryota; kingdom Metazoa; phylum Chordata; class Mammalia; order Carnivora; family Eupleridae; genus Cryptoprocta; species Cryptoprocta ferox. The sequence continues at coordinate 125,327,777 of CM053576.1, read as the reverse complement.
GTAGATATAAACATCAGTTTCTGGAATTAGAGCAATGATAAAAACAGTCTCGAGAACGGCAAAAATAATAATCACTTTAGCAAATGCAGAGAGTTTTATCCCCCTTTAAGAATTTTAAGTCACATTTAACCAGAAATCTTTTATGAGGCCATAACTATCAGAAACTACTGGGGCCAGAAAGAACTTGAAATTCCGATTTTTTGTGTGCATTTTTAAAAGGTAATGTAGTATGCATATTGTATATTGTATAAAATCTTCGGTGAGGTCTGGGTCAGTGGTCCAGACTCAAACACAATAACTATCGATGCAGCAAAATCCACACCTATTCATACCAGCGATACGGGATACAAAAACGCCTCATCATTACACGGTAGGTTTGAGTCTGAGTGAAGCAAGTCAAGTCAGGTTTTCCCACCAATGAATTGTCAAACAACGTTCCGGGGTTTTTGGACGGCAGAGCTGCGGCTCCGAGAAAATGGAGGTATACGGTCCTGTAAATAAAACTGCCCACTATTACGAGCATTAAGTTTTCTAACTGCATAGCCTATAGCTCTAGCGGCACAATGGGATTTTGCTAACTAAGACTGTTCAACACATAAACTTAAAGGGAAATCTCCTTGCAAACCTCTCCTCCACTACTGGCTGCAGGGCACCAGTGGCACCGGCGTGTGTTTGCATATTCTGACAGCTGAGGCTCAATAATAACCGACGACGGTGAAGCCTGAAACCAGAGAGAGAGACAGCGGGGCGAGCCGAGGGAGTGGCCATGCGTGTAAGCGTGTAATTGCATTTGCAACATAATGAGCTGCCTAATTGCATGCCCAAGTTTACATGCATTTGCCTGAGTAATTGTGAGTCATTTAAAGGTACTCATAGTGCTTTGTTCTCTCCTTCCGAAAACTCGGATTAGCAAAGGAGCAATTTAATTTCAACATTTCAAAACGGAGAAAAATTATCTGCCATGATTTCAATTTTGATTTCGTTTTTGAAAAAGCAGTTTAGACGCCGAAATGAAACGATAAGAAAATAAGGCCAAGCGGAAGAAACACGTAAGATTGATGATGCCACCGTCTCACGATTAGCCAACCAAACCGATAGTCGATCCACGTACGCGAGGCTCTGGGAGTGCAAACATGGACAGTACGGAGTGCGTGTAAAACCCAGTGGCTAGGGGAGACAGCGTGCCCCAAGCAAATATTTAAATACAAAATTAAGACGGACAGTAACAGCACCAGACATTTTGGTTAATAATGGCGCACTAACTGTATGTTTCTATCTCCTCTCCCTCCCAAGCTTAGTTAAAATTCACAGCACATCAATATAAAGAGGCATTAACTTCAAGGACAAGAAGAAGAAAAGAAGGAAATGCAGCAGTTGAGGGGTTAACATGGTTAATGTTGGGGGGCCGACAGAGGTAGATACCAGAAAAAGGAGAATAAATGCTTCCCTGGAGTCCTTGAGACCCAGGACTTGCAGGCTCCATTCATCTGGGAAACTGGGTCTGAGCGGAGGGGAGGCGATGGGGCTGACGGATGCCGACATTCCCACCTGCCCTTGGGAGAACAGAAGGTGAGTCACCGGAGAAAGCGAAGTGAGAGGGCAGCAGGCGTGGGGACTTGAACTGGGGGGCTGAGATCCGTTCATCAGGCGGCTGCCAGTCTGCGGGTCCACCAGTGCGGCCTTCGGCTCCTTTTCTCATCTCCCTGAATACCAAAAGCCACTGAGGTGTTGCTGCTGCCAGCCTAAACCCCCCATGTTCCCATAGACACTGGGGGGTGCTCTCTGCAGGGAGTGAAAGATCCCCCAACAGTGAGTGGCTCAACAGGCAGCAGGAAAACTACAGTAGACAAGACGGCTTCCAATTGGTATTTTAGTGCCTTGTTCTTAAACAAGAGTAGACTGCCAGAGATCACCATTCATTTATTACGCAAATTGTTCTATGGACAGGACATTTGCCTCTTCTCGGTAGATACAGCAGTGAATAAAACAAAGAAGCTCTACCTTACACTCCAGAAAGGAACACAAAGGAAAGATAGAATTTATGAAGACTTAACAACTCAACAATAAAAACATTAAGTAATTTAAAACTTGGCAAAGAGGGGCGCCTGCGTGGCTCAGTCGGTTAAGCCTCCGACTTCGGCTCAGGTTATTATCTCACAGTGGGTTCAAGCCCCGCGTCTGGCGCTGTGCTGACACAAGCCCCGCGTCCAGCTCAGAGCGCGGAGCCTGCTTCCAATTCTGTCTCCCTCGCTCTCTGCCCCTCCCCCCCACCTCTCTCTCTCAAAAATAAATAATAAACATTAAAAAAATTTTGTTTTAATTTAAAAAACTTGGCAAAGGATCTAAATAATTTCTCCAAAAGTTTCTGAAGACGGCCAAAAAGAGGTTCCACACGATTGGTCATCGGGAAATGCTCAACAAAGCCAAAATAAGGTCGTGTGTCACGCTCACTTGAACGGCAACGCTCAAAAAAATGGAAAGCAACAAGTAATGCTGAGGACGTGGAGTCACTGGGGGCCTCTATTCTGCTGGTGGGAACGCAAAATGGCACGGCCACTGCGGAAACAGCGCAGCGGCCCTTCGGGTAGGCGCAGAGCTGTTGTACGATCCAGCAATTTCGACCCTAAGTATGTACACCCAAGAGAACCAAAACCACACGTCCACACAGAATGCTCACAGCAGCCTTACTTATAGGAGCAGGAATATTTACTTCAAAAGGAATATTTACATCAACCGATGAACGCATTAACAAGACGAAGATCCCCAAACAAGGTTCCCGGGCCAGGAAGTGTCGCTCGGCAATTAAAAAGGAATGAAGTACTGATCCCTGATTCAACACGGATGAATCTCGAAAACATTCTAAGTGAAAGGGCCAAACACAGAAGGCCGCATATTACAGAACTCCTTCCGGTGGAATGTCCGCACTCTAGACAAATCCAGAGACACAAACAGAGGTAGATTGGTGACTGCGAGGGGGTGGGGACGGGGCAGTCGGAGGTCGGGGAGTGGGCGGCACGGGGCTCCCCCCGGGCATGACACAACGTGCACCATGTTAGTGCGGCTCATCACACACCTCGGAATACCCGAAAAACTCCTGAATCATATACTTTAAGAGGGTTATGACTTTATGGCTTGTGACTTGTATCTCCAAGAAGCTGTTATTTTAAAAAAAATCCAAGGAAGGATCACACACTGCATTAGATTATTATGCCTCTTCAGCTTCCTTTCATCTCACAGAGCCCCCTCTGCCTTTCTGAGTTCAGGGCAGCTGATCTGGAGAGGTCGTGACACCTTCAAGGACTGTTTCTCAGAGTGAGATCCAGCCAAACCCTGCTACCAAGGACGCAAAGGCGATGGGTCCAAAACAACTCTTAAAGCTGTTTCTACATCAAGCGTTCGGCTTTGTAGGATTACTATTTGTAATGTCACGTGCTTACAGTATTCATTTTCATCTGTTTGTACACTTTTTTTTTTCCTTTGTATTTTAGATTCAGGGTATCAAATGAGCTTTCGGGAAAGGGGGCCCAATAAGGGTTTGTGTGGGGACCAGACCCCACGAGCCAGTGAGGTTACTGGGACTACAGGGGGAGAGATGGGAAAGATGCACGGAGTCCTGCACCTGTCACACTCCCTCCCTTCCTCCCCCACCACACGTACACAAATCAAGTGGAAAGAGGAGTGAAACCCAAGGCAGGGGCACACTTCCGTTCTTTTCAAAAGGGGCTGTTATCATGAAATGACCTTGCGGCAAACTTCTATGATCCGCTATCCTGTCTCCTCCCTTCGTCAAATGAAAAGACACATAAACGCATTCCACTCTCTTTTTTAAACTATCCACGTTTGAGGTGCTGGAATGTCAAGAACGCCTCTGGGAAACCAAAGTGACAATTTTTTGAAAACCAGACACCTATATCCACTGAGGATGTACTGACCGCATTTAGAACATGGGAGCTTAGCGAAAACCCAGCATTTCTGCTAAATTTAAGAACAGAATGACACTCAAGTGAACCGCTGCAATTTAAGAGAGCAAAAATTTTATTCAAAACCATGAAATCCCTTCAAAAAACCCAAATCTCTTCTATTTCTCTCTTCAGTCGTCAAAACTATCTTATATTTAGCCTAAGCAATTCTAATTTAAGAATAAAATGAAAAGCTCTACACTTCTTTCTGCTTTCCGTGAAATTAACAAACAATGCCCTCCATTCTCAAGAGAAAGGTCTCTTCCTACGGTCCCAAAGGTCTTCCAAGTCCACTGCCAGTGGAGTTGGAACATCTGTTTGTTCTAAGGGCCCCGCTGGCCCGTGCCGGAGAGCCCCGCCCTGCACCCAACTACTGCTTCGTGGTCATCGTCCCGGGACACTTGAAACCCCAGGTCACGCTTCCTCGAGCTCACAGCCAGGGTCGGTGCGGACAATAAGTGCAGAGCGGTGTTAACGTCCGGCCCGTCCAGCCTCTTCCTCTCCCAATTTCCTAACCGCGCTAAAAATGCTCAACCTTGACGGCGAGGTCTGCGCGCATGACACCGGCCCCACGGGTGCCGCAGGCAGCACGCCAGTTCCATCCTAGGAGGGTGTACAGACTTTCTGATGGCACACCTGGGAGTGAGCCCTCCCCCAGACCTTGTTTTGTCACTCGATCCCTGCCAAGGCTCACACAGATGGCGGTCCTGTGTTATCCCGGTCACCACATCAGTTGCTTCCTGGTTCCGTCCCACTTCCTTGCAGGCAGAAGGATTTATTTATAATTGTTCTGCACATTCTCATGCTTTCCAATTCTGAATTCTGAAGTCTACGTAAAGACCAGCGGCATATTAATGTTTTAAAATATCCAGGGATGGGACCTTGGCAGAAACGAAGGAAGAGTAAATGTCTGAAAAGGATATGTGCGCTTTTTCTCGAGGTTACACACCTCAGCAGTGCTATTCCAAGAGGATCAAAAATCACTCTGTCCCCATTTGCAGTTACTGCTTGCCAACACGGTGCCACACGCGGAAGTAGGAAATCCTGAAGAAGACATCTGAAATCCAAGCAAAGTAAGATTTCCCACACATCCCTCAAAAAAGCCAAAGGAGAGAACTATACTGGCAGAGCAAATGAGGAGCGTAAACGAACCCAAAGCGGCCTCATAACTGAATACTACGTGGCCAGCAGTAACTTTCTACGAACGCAGGCAGAACGTCTACTTCAGAGTTCAAGTATGTGTATTTCCCACTGAGATGATAAACAGGAGTCCCATACACGTGACAACATTAAAGACCCAATTAGGATCGATGCTGGCGGAGGGGGCTGGGGGAGGGAAGTAGTGTGTACACAGCATTCATCTTTTTTTAAGTGAAGTCAGGACAGATTCTAAAAATTTCACATAAAGTCTACCTGCACAAAAGAAGAGAGCTTTCCAAGAAAAACCATATCCACCATGAAATCTCTAAGCTCAGAAGGAACGGAAGGCTATGCAGTCCGGTGGGGAGTGGGCAAAGGTAACACCCGACCTGCACGGGCTGACCAAAACTCCCACTCTGGGTTCCCCGGCTACCAGGGCAGAAAGACACGCACGGTAAGGAAACAAGGTAGCACGTATGTGATACTGAGATGTCTAGAGACAGAAACTCTCTCTTGGAACCAAACTCAAGAAGCAAATCAGAGATCTTTCTTTAAGGGACTCCAATACCGAACAATATTTCTTTAAAAGAGGTTTACAAAACACACTTCATAGGACTGTTAAACATCCAATACCATTAAGCTGTAATTTATGAAGGCCGAAGTACGGTGATCCAAGCAGACAGTGCTATGGCCTAACGTGACTCTGGAATCGGTGAGGATCATGATGTCCTACACAGCAGCCACTAGCCACGTGTGGCTATTTAAAATTAATTCAGTTGGAATGGAATAAAATTTTAAATTCAGCTCCTCAGGCACACTAAGCACATTTCAAATGCTCAAGAGCCACACATGGCTAGTGGCTACCACGGCGGGGAGAACATTCTAGAACGTTTCCATTATCGCAGAATGTTCCACTCAATAGCGCTAGTTTACAGAATTGAAAGAAATGAGGGATAAATATCCATGAATAGGAAACTAGGTAAAACTAAATCATCACCACTGTCTATAAATGACATACTAGGCAATGATCAAAAAGAATGGGTTTGACTTATGTGCTGATCAGAACGATATACCGTTAAAGGACAAAAAAACCTTTCACAATAATGCCCATAATGAGATCCCAATTCTGCTAGAGAACGCACACGAGCGTGTGCGTGGGGTCTGGGAGCTAAGGAAGGTAGAGAACTGATCTGACTCTGTAAAGAACTGGGCACCATCTTGTTAATAATGGTAGCTGGAGGGGTGGTTAGGTAGAACTTTTCCTTTCTAGGTTATATATTTTTACGACGGTTGATTTTTTTTTTTTTTTTTAATTAGGACATTTTGTCTAAAGACAAGCAAATAACACCCCTCACTTCGGGCACAGCTATAGGTACTAAAGGTTAACAAGCCCCCTACAACAAAAGCAAACTGAAACACCAACTGGTTCAGATAATCTTTATAAAGGACCAGAAGCCCAGCTCACAATTCAGGATTGAGGTCCTCAGTGAACACCTAGACTGGTATTTGTGATGCTGACCGAGATAAGACCTTTAGGAAAGTTTTTTTTTTTTTTCCCTTCCAGAAAATTCAAGAACCGATTGCCCTTACAACCTTTGATCCTTTCCACAGAAATGAATCAAAAAAACAAAAGATCAAAATTTCTTCCCAGGAAGCATTTTGGCACAATACTACCTGAAGCTCCGGAGTTTTAACTCATACACGTGGGAGAGAATTTCAAGATAATCTGATTTGACATTTCTTTTTTTATGTTTATTTTTATTTATTTATTTTGAGAGAGAGAGAGAGCACGCATGCGCAGGTGTGCGTGCCAGCATGAGCACTGGGAGAGGGGGCAGAGAGAGAGAGAGAGAGAGAGAGAGAGAGAGAGAATCCCAAGCAGACTCCACGCTGTCAGCACAGAGCCCAACGCAGGGCTTGATCCCACAAACTGTGAGATCATGACCTGAGCTGAAATCAAGAGTCGGATGCTCAATATAAACACTGAGAGCAGCTTTACTCATCAAGCCCAAACCAGAGGCAACAAGAAGTTCTTCAATAGGTGGAAAAATAAATGAACCGTGGTACATTCAGACAACAGAACAGAATTCAGCAACAAAAAGAAATGAGCTCTTGCGCCACAAAAAGACTTGGAGGGATCAAAGGCATATCGTTAACATATTCTGAAAACGTTACCTATTCTGTGATTCCAGCTTTATGACATTCCAGAAAAGACAAAACTGTGTGGACAGTAAACAGTCCAGTGGTTTCCAGGAGCTCAGCGAGAGCAGGTGGGGGGATAAACAGGTGGAGCACGAGGGGATTTGGGGGGGGCAGTAAAACTATTCGGTATGATACACAATGGTGGATACGCGTCATTTTACATCTGTCAAGACCCAGAGAAGGAACAACACCAAGAGGGAACTCCCTAACAACTTTGGACAACAATGCAGGTGTCAGTGTGGGTTTACCCACTGTGACAAATGTCCCATTCCGCTACAGGATGTTGACAACGCAGGAGAGTGTACTGTGTGTGAATGTGTGTATGGAGTCTGTGGGAACTCTCTGTCCTTTCCATTCAGGGTAGCTGTGACCTTAAAAGCGCTCTAAAAAGTGGTCAATTATGAATGAATGAATGAATGAATGAATGATTTGACCACGTGCAGATGCACAAGAAACAGACAGGCGGATCGAACCTTTCTTCAGTATGCCTCGCTGTCATTCACCTATGATTTGTTTCCAACAACAATGTTCTGTTCTTCACGCAGGTAAAGCCATAACCTAACAAAACATATGAGCCAAGGTGAAGGTCAAATTATTCATTTCCATTTAACAATTTTTAACAACGACCTTCGGAAGCAGTTTGAAGCGCTGGGAACGTGAGTCAATCCTACCTCCACTTTCCCCCAAAACTGAAAACACCGAAGCGAAGAGAGAAGTAGACGGGGGTTCGCTGTATTTCTACTTTTATGCATATCTGAAATTCTTTCGTAATAAAATTTTCAAAATGAAGTCAATACCATCCATTCCTCCCAGTCAGCACGTATTCAGTGAGAGCCTGAAGTCCTAGCCACTGTTCTAGGCACCAGAGCCGCAGCGAAAAGTAACACAACAAAAGTCCGGCCGTGCAGAGCTCTCATCCAAGAGAACACAGCATCAGGAGACCAACTTTCTCGGGACTGGAGAACACGGGGTCAAAGAAAAGACTGCGTGAGTCCTAGACCTTTCTTACTGTTGTCTGTATAAGTCAGAATACAGAACGTAAAAAAATGCAGTCCCAAATTTTTGCCTATTTGTAGACCTCACCTTCTACTTTTTTTAAAAAAACGTTTGTTTACTTTTGACAAAGAGAGAGTGCACGTAAGCATGCGAGCAGGGGAGAGGCAGAGAGAGAGAGAGGGAGAGAGGATCTGAGGTGGGCTCTGTGCTGACCGCAGCAAGCCCAATGCGGGGCTCGAACTCATGAACCGTGGCTTCATGACCTGAGCCAAAGACGGACGCTTAGGCAACTGAGCCGCCCAGGCGCCCCAACTTGCCTTCTATTTTTAAGGAGAAAACAAAACACACCAAAAGCATCAGAGCGGGCCGTGGGCATAACTGAAGAAAGCACCATATGACTTCAGCAGTCAGCATCCTCAGAAGCTAAAACCAGTCCCTGGTGTGGACGCTCTATTCCATCACCACCACCTACATGACCACGCCAAGCAGTGCCAAAGGGACACTGGAATGAATACCCGATTTGCTTCCAACTCCATCTTGCCCAATATAAGTACGGGAAGGAGATCAAAGCGGGAAGCCCCAAGATGACGTAACAGCCGGAGAGCTAGGAGACAAGACTTCCGGTCAGTATCTGATTCAAGCAGAGCAACCAGCACCTGAGTAGGAAGCTGTCCTTTCTTCTCAAGAAAGTGGGCACGCCAGCCATGTACCTATACAAGCAAAACTAAATGCCATCTGACGTGCTAACCTGATAAAGCGCACGTCACATGCGCATCAAGTATTTCCTCACGAAAATGACATGCATTTTACGTCTCCAGAACTGAAATGAATTTCTGAAAACGAGACGGGATGCTCAGAAGATTACCTCCCGAGTGCTGCACCTTAATGCTTTCGACAGGTCTGCCATTCTTGGGACCAAGCGAGTTGTCATCGAAAATAGGACGGAGAGGATTTCCACTGTTGGGGAAAATGCCTCAGATACTGTGTTTGCTGCCTGAAAATGTTGAGATTAAAATAGGAAGCCCACGTTTCCCCTTTGTAAAGACGCAAACAACTTGTTTGTATTAGAACACAACGCTTGATGAGCCAGCCACCTGACTTCCGTCTTTCCTTCCCATTTCATGGTTGTGAATACGTAACTGAAAACCACAAGCAGCATACCATGCCTTATAAAACAATTTCGTGCATTAGATGGAGTTCAATTACGACAGATTTGCTGTGAACTTGGGTTGGAAAGGAAACCCACCCCACACACACACCCCCACCCCCCCGGAAAAGGGGACATCTGCTCTGCGTCCCTCTCCTTTTGTTCACCGGGAAAAGGTAACGAAAATACACAGGCTTTGGATCTAAGTCTTCCACTAACCTCTAAGTGCCTCACATTTTTTTGTCCATAAAATTAGGTCTTTTATTTTTCCTAAGATACCTTACCCTTCTAGATCTTAAAGGCTTACCTCTATCTTTAAGACGCTTTTCTTGGAGAACAAAATTAAGCATATGTCCCATTTGCATGACTGTGAATCAAGACATCTAAAAAATAGGCATCTTGGATCTGCAAACTGAACTCCGTTTACAATGAACTGTGTTTTTCCTTCAAATGTGTCTTTTTCTTCCTTGCACTTTCCCCCACATTCCAACAGCTTTTCCCACACTCTCGGGCATGGACATTTGCTGCCGCTGTCCGATATCCCACCATGTCCTCTGCCTCACTCACGTGCCTTTCCTCCAAGATCCGACTCCTTCCCTACACCGTAAAAACATGCCTTCTCTGCACGTGCATGACCACACAATTCCTGAACTCTCTTCGGAGCTTGCTCCGACCCTCGGCCTGCAAAATCTTTCTCAGTGAACATTCCCACATTAAGAGCCTCCGGATCCCCGCTTGATCATGTCGCCTTGCCCTGCTCCACCCCCGTGCACAGGTGGTCCCTGCCAACAGGCTGCTTACCGTCCAGCCCTCGGACTTACAGCTGGAGAGAATTCCCAGATCTCTTTTTCACTGAGGCTGCTGCTAAGCCCTCTTGCCCATTCTGAACTTGCTACCTGTATTTTCAAAATCGTTTCCCTTCTCTTACTCCATCCGTTGCGTGTAATATTCCTGAAGTTCAATTTCGTTGCTCCTACCTCTTCTGTGGAGATCAAGTGCTAACATCAAGCAGGTAAGGCTAAATGGAGTATAATCGGAAATAAAAATTTGAAAAGCCCTTCGGGATATTCTTCAAGGAAGTGGAAGAGCGCATTTGTCTCGGGGTTGGAACAGGGCAGATAGTATGGGTGACTTGCATCTAGCGGCCTTGTCATCCGCGTGGCAGCGCTGTGAGAGATACCAGGGGAAACACCGTTTGAAGAAAACAACAGATTTAAGCAGGGCGCTCTTCACCTCAACCACGAAACACGAAAGATAACACACTACTGTCTTCTCCCAAGAAGGACACAGAACTAGTACCTTCCTCGGTGCATAGGGGCGAAGGGAACTAACTGATCACACATCGGGGGCCCCTCGGGAATTAGGACTGACTTTTCTTGGCTGAGAAGGGCTCTTCCCCCTGCGGTTCGGTCCAGGACACGTGTCCACCACACGCAACGAGCCACTACGTAACTGACACTGTGTGCTCCATCACACGAGGCCTCGGCACCTCGCAGGGCTTCCACCTGTATTTACGTGAGCTAAGTCAACTTAATGATGGCACTGTGCTATAAACCTGATCTATGGCCACTAAAATATTCCCAAATGCAAAGAAAATATAACAAAATATGAGCAAGAATGTCTGACTAGTGAGACGCTGGGGTTTTTTTTTTTTTTCACTTTTCTGATATTTCAACCTTTTAAAAAACAACTATATATTATTTTTTATATTCACACACAAAACCCACTTTTCACTACTCTCCAGGAGTCTATGTTGACCTGGGGAAAAAGCAAGATATGAGACCAGAGAAACAATGTTTCAGATTAAAACAATGGGAAAAATTCAGTAAAATGTTAATGTGCTTGTGTTTGGGTGGTGGAAAAGTGTTTGAGTTTTCTACTTATCTTTATTTGCCATTTTCTTGTTTCTTAATTTTTTTAATGTTTGTTTATTTTTGAGAGTGAGTAGTGGAGGGGCAGAGAGTGAAGGAGACAGAATCTGAAGCAGGCTCCCCGCTATCAGCAGCACAGCGCCCGACGTGGGGCTCGAACTCACAAACCGTGAGGTCATGACCTGAGCCGAAGTCGGACGCTCAACCGACTGAGCCGTCCAGGCCCCCTATTTGCCATTTTCTATGAAGAACATGCTTTGGTGATACAATGGGAGGGAGGGATGAACTTTAAAAATCAGAGTTCTTATTTTAGCAACCAGATTTCATCACCACTTTCTGTTTCACTAACAGCAACACTAATGGCATTCCACTGCTCTTTCTCAACCTGCATTTTATGTGATCTGTAACAGACTGAACAATACCAAGTTATATTCCTGAACTCGTCTTCCTAGCCCATACTTAGGGCCTTGTCACAAACTCCTCAGTATCTCTGATTTGCTCAAAGCACATTCCTTCCAAAAAGCGACAGAAAGGCCCAGGTCCACATAACGCCAAATACTCTCCGCCCCTGGGCTCCTGGAGCTCTGCTGCTGCGGGAAAGCTGTGGCCTTCATCATCAGCTGACCATCTGTCACGTGCCTGGCGCCGCGGTAAGTGACGTGATAAATCTATTCCACACAACCGCCTTCCCTCATTCCCCTTCCGGAGTTCAAGAAACTAAGGCTCAGGCAGGGTAAGTAACTCCCTCAAGGTCACAACATTTTTAAGTGACAAAGCTGGTGTTCAGACTCAGGTTAGACTAATGACAAAATCTAAGTTCTTTCCACTCCACAACTTGGACAGAAGAAATCCCTTGCAGATGCAGCTCTGCCCACCAACTTGGCATCTGACCTGGAACAAATAACTCGATTCCTCAGCTATAAATTAAGGAGATAAATTAAGTAGTTGGACTAGATGACCCCCAAGTTCCCTTCCTTCTCCAGCGTTCTGTGCTTCAAGAGGTTCCCCCTCTCCTTTACAGCACACTGAGAATTCCCTTAGTGAGGAAAACAATTCAGCAACTACTCGTCCAGTGTATGTTCGGTCTTGTACACCCTCTGGATGCTAGCAAATTCCCCAGGGGGGCAGTTTTCTCTGCACCTGGCAGTACCTCCCTAAACCAAGAGAATATGTTGCTACTGGCAATCTGAAACTGGAATTTCTAACAAAATCACTTCTGTCACGGTGTCTAAATGGGCATTTTAGGTGAAAATGGGATTTGCCACTCTTAGGACTATACTTGGACACCGGTATATTCAGAATAAGGCCATTTCACTGTACACCAGTTGGCCAGACAGATCTCACACCTGGGGAATTTCCAAATATCGCATTAGTGGACACAAAAGGGCTTTCAGCATTGGCTTTGGACTGCAATGGATCAACTGGACCAATCATGGTCCGGATTCAAACCCACGTCTTAGACAGGAGGCCGCATAGCACTTTCAGCCAACTCCTACTTCAAAGCACAGGTACGGCACAGGAAGAAAAACAAAGGCACTGTCTCCAATCTTTAAAGCAGATAAGTCTTCTTTACCCAGATGAAACGCCAACTATTGCACGCACAGATTTCAAAAAGGGTCCAACAAAAGCTAAATGCCCCGACTTTCACGGTTTCCTTTTGTATTCTTCTAGGAAAGAGTTTATCATCTTAACAGCATCACTATTAAATCCTTTAGACAAGGTATGATTTTTATAAATCTGTCTGCATTCCCAAATACTAAGATTGCATCACTCCAAGATGTTCTGATCTGGCGGATGAGAACGTACTGTCAGAGCAAAGGAACTGATCCTTATCTGACGGTATAAAAATTATACTCTGGCACTTAGAAGCCATGTTCTTCACTTTTGTAATTCAACAGCGGTAGCAGAAAAAGGCAAGTGGAAACTTTGAACTTGGTAGAATAGCTAAAAATTAGCACTGCCAACCAGCCACTGTGGAAGCTGACAGTCATCATCTAAGGTTCTCCAAATCACAGTCATCGGGGTACTCTCCTACATCTTAGTTTAATTCTTTAACACGTGTTAACTGGATGCCTACCGTGTAACAGGCACTGCTTTAGGTGCTGGGGTGTAACAGTGAAAAGGCCAAAACGCGTCCCCGAAACCCATGCTTTATATTAGGAGGAGGAAAGACACACATAAATATTTTAAGCAGATAAGTAAGTGTCGGGAAAATATTCTGTGTTCATGGAAAACTATGCATAGCCTCAAGCAGGGGTCAGCAAACGTTTTGCGGCCCGGTACAGATTACGGGACCCGTGGGCCATACGGTCTCTGAGTCAAGGACTTGGCTCTGCCATTTTCATCCGAAAGCTGCCGAGGACAATACATACGCCAATGGGTGTGCTGTGTTCGAGCACAACTATTTACAGAAACAGAACCCTGGTCTCGAGCACACCCTTTGAGCTGATCTGATTCTGATGCTATGGAAGCTATTTTACAACTCCACAAATGGACAGAACTGGTTGCGATGCAAAGTTCCGTCTACAGACTCGCACGTGACCCGTGTCCTGGACCGATAACCCTCCACACCTCTGACAGACCCGATTTATAGCCATTTGCACACACCCACTAACAATCCAACATAACGTTGTTCCATATAAATCTGTGTTTTTAGACTCCTCCTTTGATCTGGTATAACTGGGTTTGGTTCCCTCACTTAATTAACACGCTAAGTAAAAATTTTAACACGTTTATTTGACATCTATGTAAGAGTCACGATTTCACCGTTTTCTGAAACGATCTTTTAAATTTCAGGGGCCTCATCAGGAAGCACAATGGATTCACCTGATGGCCAGGCACACCCCACCCCACTGCACCTCATGTGGGCTGCTTAGGGCTGAGCACAGCTCTCCCCTTGGCCCCCAGAGGTGAAGCTGGGGGGGAGGGCGTACAGCAGAACTCTGTTTTCCTAATTTTGATTTTGTGTCCAGTAATTTCATGTGTTGGTTTTGGTTTTTCTTTCTTTTTTTAAAGTTTATTGATTTTGAGAGAATGAGAGAGAGAATGAGAGAGAGAGAGAGAGAGAGAGAGAGAGAGAAGAATGTATGTGCACAAGTCAGGGGAGGGGCAGAAAGAGGGGGAGAGAATCCAGCAGGCTCTGGAACCCACAGCGTGGAGTTCAACGCGGGACTCAAACTCAGGAACCATGAGACCGTGACTTGAGCTGAGTTCGAGCCCCACGTCGGGCTCTGTGCTGACAGCTCAGAGCCTGGAGGCTGCTTTGGGTTCTGTGTCTCCCTCTCTCTCTGCCCCTCCCCTGCTCACGCTCTGTCTCTATCTCTCTCTCTCAAAAACAAACAATAAAAAAAGAAAGGAAGGAAGAAAGAAAGGAGACATAAAATATTTATGTAAAATGGAGACTGATGAGTGGGGCCTGATCCTTTGACCACCCCCCAACCCCCCGCCCCCGGAGTGCATTCCTCCGTCGATGCACCAGGATCCTTTCCTTCACAGCACTTAGCATTTGTTTATCGTCACCGTCCCCTAGATCGTGAGCTCACAAAGGCAGGAGAGGAAGATGGTTTCACTCACCAACACATTCCTGGTTCCAAGCACATACTCAATACATCCTTGCTGCGTAAACAGAACCACTGGTCGGTCTCTTCCGTTTACTTCGATAACACAGGAAATGGCAAAAATACTAACAGGCAAAAGAGCAAAGGGTCACCCACCTAAGACTGTTAGGCCCTTACTTTTCAGACATGGTCAAGCCCAATGTAAAATAACTTATTTACAGTTTGGATAGCTGACAAAAACATGTTGTCTTCTTAAGAGGTGAAGGTAAGGAGTAATTGTTAGAAAGCCCTCTATGGCTATGCTCCTAAAGTCTTCCGGAAAATTATGCCGAAACACCCCAGAGCTGTAATACTTGAAATGCCGGACTTAAAAAAAGATGCCGTGTGTGAGAGCAGCCACACCGCGACGAACAAGTATCCGGAAACACCTCTACAACGGTCCGACACAGCGGCTGAGTTCAGAAACAGACTAACCATCCAATTCGCCACAGACAGAGCAGGCAAAATTATCTGCAACTAAACTTCTTTGTTTTGGTCACTAAAGCCCATCGAGAACAAAACACTGCCGAGAACATGACGCCCATTTTTAATTCCTTACCAGAGCAGCAACCCAGTGTGCCCAAATGCAAGTACCCACATAGTGACTACAAATTCTTCATGCCACTTCCTAAAACGGACTTCTGGATGCGACGAGTTGTTTCAAACGCACCACCCAGACCGCCCCCCGCGAACCATGTGGCACTTACTGACAGCATGTCTCTCTGAGGACCACAAACCAGAAGACAGGGGCAAGCGAACCCAGTGATGGCATCAGAAGCCCTTGGCTCTGAGACAGACCTCGGCGTGTGAGAACTCACCGGAGCGAAGAGACGTTCGTTCATCAGTCTGAGCCTTTCATGACATTTCACGACGTTCGGCTACTGAAGAAATGACTGCATTTCCTTTGGCTTTATGCGCCTTTGCGAGGACGCGCGTGCGTGGTTTATACTCACGTGAAGCAAGTACTCTTGAGCATTTATGCTTCTTAACACCTAGTTCTCTCCCTTTGCAAAGACAGAGTTTTGTGGGCTTACGCGTTATGCTGGGTAAGTTCCAGTGCTATTTCCCAGCAAAAACGTAAGTGCTGGCGCAGGTTAAGGATAATCCTTTGTGTTTTTACTCTGCCCCATTTTCAGGTAACTGGGCTCCAAAATACTTTCCAAATTGAAAACATAATTTTAAGTTAAACAGTGAATGTTAAAATATTTAATGTTTGGTCGATTTTTTACCGATAGTAAAAACATTTCCATAAAGACAACAGAGTTACCTTTTTCCCTAAGGACATGTTTTAAAATAAAATACCTAACTACCAACATTGACTGTTGGGTTCGGTGACACTGCATATAATCTTTATAGTGGCTTTAATTTGCATGTTTTAAAAACCACGTCTTTAATTGACTTTTATTCTTCTAAATCAACTAGCTTCCTAAACAAACAATCATGTGTTGGCCCCTTATGTTTTCCCTCAAGATCACACATCTGTATATATATTATCGAGCTTGTGATAACCAACTACTCAGTGACAATCAACTACTCAGGCGTGAGGGGTTGCAGGAGCTCCTGACACCCTGGGAGCTTGGAACTCAGGGTCGTTCCCAGCAGAAATGTTACCCACACCGGCTGGGTTTCGGGTCAGGTGCCACGGGAGACTCGGATTCCCTCTAGCGTCTACACCGGGGCCAAAGGCTTAATTATAAAGCACTACCCGAAGATTAAATTCCACTTCAGGGGAAAACCAAACCTGAAAAACTCTTCCTGGCATTAGTCTCAGGAGCTGCAGTTGAATTAGACCCTGGAATTAAAAAGTCAAACAAACAAGCAAAATAACACTCCCTGGCCTCTGAGAGGGACAAAAGGGGGACTCGGAGCACACGGGCCAAGCGCTGCAGGGCCATCAAGCCTGGCCATCAGGGACGAATCCCTCGAGGGCCCTGCACGTGGCCTGGCGTCTACCTGGCAAACTGCATTTGATCCATAAAAGACTGCAAGTATTCAGGAAAGATGGTATCGGATAGAAACGCAAAACTTAACAAGCTAAAAGAATATTAACCTGTCTTCCTTTTTAGTGCAGGCCCAAAGCGGGGGGTGGGGGGGCGAGCTTTCATACCTGATTTATAAGATGTTCATACAAATCACAATCCCAACCTCGTAAGTTCGGCATGAGTCATATGAAAAACACACTTCCCTGGTTTTACAGGCCTCAAACAAACTGCTGTGCCAAATATCAGCTTGGTAAGTCTGATAAAATCTTCTGAGAGATGGCAGGCTTTCAGACCCCTGGGCTCTCTCCCTGCCCGGACGGAGTCTCCCAAGTGAAGACAAGGGCGCCGTGAAACCTCACGCAGCGCAGGCGAGAAAGGCGCCCGGGAAGGAGCTCAGAGCTTCGCTGGGCAGAACGACGTGCGCCCGCTGTCACTGCAGTCACCCCGAGCGGACGGTCCCCGTGGGCTTTTCCGTGGCTCCTGTTAGCTCTGCGTTACAAAGCTGAAACTAAAGCGCTCTTAGAAGGGAGGCTAACATTTGTCAAGAAGGCAGTTTCTCACCCCCTTGCTAGTATTGGGCCCTATTGTTCAAGCTTATTACAGTCCCTGTTACTCAGAACAGAAAAGCCCACTCCAAGGAAGAGATACAGAGAGAAGCAAATCACGGGTCTCTGGCAGTTCTCACGTGATACAAATGTCACACGCCAGGCAATGAAAGAGGACGGAGATAATGGGGCCGGGGGGGGGGGCAGCGGATGGGTGAAACCGGTGAAGGGGATTGAAGGTACGGACGTATGTGTAAAACTGAGGAATCGCTATACTATATACACCTGAAACTAACGTTAACACTGTGCGTTAACTATGCTGCAATTAAAATAAAAGGAAAAACAACGGAGACAACTAAAAATGTTGTAGGTAACTTTGATGCCTTGGAATTAAGACTTCTGAAGTGACCTGAAGAAACCAGGATACAAATCTTTATATAAAATGTGACTTCACGCCAATAACATCATAACTAAAAGTTACTGCATCTCGATATTACCAGCATTTCTACTATTACAAAGGGCGAATGGGTGGTTTTTATTTCCTTATGCCTTGTAAAACACTTGGAATGAACAGAAACATGAATTCATTGTTTGACAAAAAAAGCAGCATGCCTGTTCCTTTTAAAGATCATTTATAAAATGTAGAACATGACACCAAAGGGAAAATAATTTTTTTAAGTTTATTTTCAGAGACAGAGAAAGAGCGCACGTGCACGAGCAGGTGGGGGGCAGACAGGAGAGAGAAAGAGAGAATCCCAAGCAGGCCCCGCACTGTCAGCACAGTCGACGCGGGGGCTTGGACACGCGAACCGTGTGGATCAGGACTTGAGCCAAAACCAAGAGTCGGACGCTTAACCGACTGAGCCACCCAGGCACCCCTCAAAGGGAGAATAATTTTTAATATTCCCCAACCTCTTCCACCTCGTCCACGCATTTACCCAAGCAGAAACAGGGCTGCCGTCTTCAGTTTTTCCTCCTCCTTACTCCCCACGTCTCATCAACCGCCAAGCACTCCCTCCCAATTCTCCCCACTGCCCCCAGCTGCACACAGACTGGGACGGTGGCCTCAAGGCGCAAGGGCTCAGGACCGCCCCTCCTGTGTCCACACTGCAGGGCTCTGCAGCCCTGGCTCCTTCTCCGCTCAGCAGGCCTCCCTCCGTCCCCACCCCCACCACCCCACTGGTTGAGTCTCCATACAGGTGAGGCAGGACAGCCTCTCCTACACCGGACCTCAACGATACGGGCGCGCGCTAAAGGCCAACGCACAGTAAGCTCTCCACAGACGGAGAGGAAGAGCGACCTCTCTCGGGACGAGAAGAAGGTTTGGGGGGTGAGCTGATGGACTCTGTCTCCGGAAGACACGTCACGCAGGACCGAGGTCGTGCAGGACCGAGGCAAAGCCATGCCAGCCCGCTGCAGCACACGCCTCTGAGACACGCCCAGTGGCAATGCAAGGACAACACAGCTCTGAAATGACCGCCTGACCATCCAGACTTCTCTCAGATCCCAGAACCCAAAAGGCTACGGCCACTGCGAAGGGAAGCCGAGCACAGGAAACACGGGCCCCGTTGCCTCTCCTGCACGTGGCTGTGGCGCCATCCTAGCAGATCCTGCCCAAGCCCCGGTCCCAGCGGCGGCCAAGAGAATCCTCCCCAGATGCATATCTGACCGCATCGCTCCCCCCGCCTGTGTGTGCACCCGGCCTACGAGACCCCCGCCCCCTGGCCCTTGACCCCACAAAGCTCTCTAGGGCTCAGCCACACGGGTGACTTTCTCCCTGACGTCCGCACACCATTCCCTCTACTTCCAAGATCTCTCTCGCACTCTGCACCCCACGCTCTCCATCCCGTGGACGTAACCACCCCCCAGATCTGTCCTGGGAAGTCCGCCCCGTGGGCAGGTCTGAGTCCCCTTTGCACCTCCCATCGGCCCCCAGCCGCCTGCTGGGTGGCACGTCTCCCCTCGCGAGCGCCCCAGGGCGCCCTCTTTCCTCCCCTTACAGCGGTCCTCCCGCTGGCCTGGCTCTCTTCAATCCCTGCCCGTGGACTGCTTCGCAGAAGGGACAGCGCTCCACACGCCACGACGGGGCCTGACACGCAGCGGATGCAACCGACAAATGTACCCCCTGGCACACGAAGACAAGGGAAGAGGGATAAAGTGACGGGAAGACAGAAGCAGCATCTGCGCGGCCAGGGAAAAGGGAACCAAGGACAACTTAGGAGAGTCTGCTGCTGCAATGGCCTCGGTCTCCCTAACAACCAAGCGCTTTCAACAACTTGCCAGTTTCCTGAAACCACAGAAAGTCAACGTCCGCCAGAGTACTTTTTTGGGGAAATACACACACCATTAATCTATTTCAAAAGAACCACGGTCACTATGAAGAAGGCTCCCAAACGAAGGCTGGCAGCAGCTACAGGGTTCACCTCCCTAAAGTCTTGCTCTGGAACACTCCTCACCCCCCGTCCTCTCCCCGAATCTCAGAAAGGGAACTGTTTGCCGGCCGTAATGTGATCGAGTGCCAACGCTGTACTATGCGGTTTTCTGCTTAGGAGACCCTATTTCCCCACGTGTCATTTCTCACTGTCATCTGAAAGGTAAAGCGAGGAAGCTTCCATCACGTGCAAGGGAAGAATTCTTGAAGGAAGAACAGAGGGCCAGGGCTGAGCAGGCCTACCCGAGACGGGTTTCTTCGGTGTAACTTGTTTGTAAGAGAAACGGCGACACTTAAGAGCACCAGGCTGCTGCTTCAGAATCAGACCTCCTGATGGCTAACCGCTTAAAGCTCAGGAT
Organism: Cryptoprocta ferox; assembly: GCA_028646485.1. Lineage (NCBI taxonomy): Eukaryota > Metazoa > Chordata > Mammalia > Carnivora > Eupleridae > Cryptoprocta > Cryptoprocta ferox. The sequence goes on along the minus strand of CM053576.1, from coordinate 125,307,549 downwards.
TCCGAAATACTTGGAAACGAAATCCAAATGTCAGTCTGAAGAATAAACGCTACCTCCTGATGTCGATTTTAACGGGACATGAAGCTGTTTCCCATGAAACAACAGGAAGGCATTCTCTCCCTGGCTCTAGGAAGCAGAGCGAAGCTACCAGTGCGCCCGCCATGCTTCATTTATGCAGCCGCAGGCAGACCCGAAGGCCCCCGGGACCTCCAGTATAAAAATAAATGGGCTTTGCTTGGCCTGGTTTTCCCGTAGCTCCTACTTGTGTTACTTACCGGGATGTAATAGATGCCCATCTTGGGGGTTTCGTTGGCCGTAAGGAGCATTCCTAAAAAGAAGCACAATGAGAAGAGTAAACACATAGGGAAAAGAAAGGTGCTCTTTTCTATCTGCTTCACAGTTTGAACTGGGGCTCCGGGTGCCCAGAAGGCAGCACGTGGAGAGGAGCCGGACCCGGGTGCCAGGCGGGTCATGGGCTTCGGTGCGCGATCCTCCTAGATGGGGCGCCCAAAGTATCATGAAGATCTTTACAACCTCCCCGTCTGCAAACTGCTCGGGTTGTCCTAGCCAAGGAGATAAGCGGTCCCCATCAGCAGGTGCTCAGGTCGACGGGAAGTGTGCCATCACCTTTCAAGGGGACAGTTTTAAGCTTCGGGCACATGGACAAAATGTAGTTCTGGTACACTGTTTATAATAACAGGCCGAAGAAATTAAGAACAAAGGCTTCTTTCTGTTGATCAGGAATCCAAGAAGCAAGGCAAAGCATCGGCCACAAAACGCCACGGCAGAGTAGTTCCCAAGGTCTGCATGAACCTCGCGCCTGCGCGGAAAGCCGTGTGACTGACGCGAGGGGAGTGCTGTGCGCGGCCGCACCAGGAAACACCTACACTCAATCCCACAGCCCTGACTCTCCCCAGTGAGTACGTCGCTGGGGAACCCCAACAGCCTCAACTAACAGAGGGGTTAATCATTTCGTCTTCTCGGGATCCGCGTTTTAAGTAAGCAGAACTGAGGGATGGGCAAACTTCCGGGCATTCCAGGATGCGCCCCCCCCCCCTCGCCCCAGGACCCCGCCATGCTGGCACAGGACCAGGGAGAGAGGGTCCCAGTCTTGTTCTCGGCCCTCTGCCACCTGCAGCCTACTCCTCCCCACAGGCCTCCTGGCGGCTCCAGCGCTCTCAGCCCCTTCCAGAATGACGCCCTTCCAGCACAGCTGAAATCAGCAAGAGTCTGGGGAGTTCTTTACAACCTGGTAAGCGCTTTCACAAATACTATATTGGTGAACATGCAACAAATCTCTGAAATAAGAAACAACAGCATCCTTATTTTACAGATCAAAAAAAAAAAAAAATTCAAAGGGACTGAGTGCCCTGTCATAAGCTAGAGAATTTTAGAGCCGAACCTTCTCCTGCGCCCTTTACACACGGGGAAAGAAGTTGTTCTGGGGACTGAGGAGACAGATTACAACCAGAAAGAAGGTTCTTGCCAAAGATACTCCCTAAGCCTGGCCTCACTGGCTCGAGTCTGAACACAGACCATGCAACAGGGCACATTCCACAAGGAGACACAATCACACCTACCCAGCCAACCACCTCATTACCCTAAGGAACCCAGACTGGACACGGCGGACTGTTTTCCTCGATGAAACAGGATCTCACTTGGCCACATGCGGACAATGATACAAGCTGACCTGCTGCCAAACTAAAGCGGGGAAGGTCAGGACTAAAACCAGTTATGAATGAGAAAAACAGGCACCCTCGACCAAGCCCAAGAACAAGGGGAAAAAAAAAATCAAACTAGTGGAAGAAGTTCAGCAGAAATTAAGATGATCACAGACAAGAGAGGAGAACTGTATTTCCAGATAAGAGTGTGGCGTCACAAAGTCAGGGAACTGCCCAAGGTCACCGCAGAGCTAGGAAGGAGAGCAGCTGAGCGTCTACTGACTCCAAAGCCCGCGTAGCGCACAACTCTAAAACCACAACACCAACTGAGAGAAAACGAGAAGACTTCTCGCGTAGGCAAATAATAAAAATTTCAAGAGTACAAATATAAACACCACAGAGTAACAGGAAAAATGTTAATTATCACGTCAACTGGAAAGCAAACGGCGGCTATACATATAATGTGAGGACAGTGACTGAAAACATACGAACGTGAGATTAATACAAGAACTTCTCATGGAGATCGTAACAGCGCTTGTGAAGAGACTGCGGCCTTATGAATGACGTTTCCTTTATAGTGATGCTTATTAACAACAATAGTCATCAACTTAAAAAAATTTTTTAACGTTTATTTATTTTTGAGAGAGAGACAGTGCGAGTGGGGAGGAACAGAGAGAGAGGGAGACACAGACTCTGAAGCAGGCTCTAGGCTCCGAGCTGTCAGCTCAGAGCCCGACGCGGGGCTCGAACTCACGAACCATGAGATCATGACCTGAGCTGAAGTCGAACGCTTAACCGAATGAGCCACCCAGCCAACCCCCCAAAAAATTTTTTTTGAACATTTATTCCTTTTTGAGACACAGAGAAAAAGCATGAGAAGGGGAGGGGCAGAGAGAGAGGGAGATACAGAATCTGAAGCAGGCTCCAGGCTCCGAGCTGTCAGCACAGAGCCCGATGCGGGGCTCGAACTCACGAACCACGAGATCGTGACCTGAGCCGAAATCAGACGTTTAACCGACTGAGCCACTTAGGCGCCCCAACAACATCGATTTTAAATGAGAAGGAAACGCTCAATTGCATCTAGAGTCACAAGAACGTGCATCCAGTCTGAAGCAGCGCCGTAGAGGGAGGTATGCGGTGTCCCGTGTGGCCGAACACGCAGCCCAGGAGAAGAGGATGACTCAGCAGCACCCTCCCAGGAAGCGTGCACATGAGGATTCTCACCCGCGTGTGCTTCAGGGGCTAGAGGATTCACTGAAGCCCAGAGTTCAAAACCAGAGAGGCTGCCCTCCGCCAGTGCTACTCACTACGCTCCCAGGCCCGCCCTGCAACGTGGCCGCCGGCCAGGCGGTAGGTGGAGGACCGAACGGAAGGGAAGAATTCAGAAAGCTGCCCGGCGACGCGGCACTGCAGTGACAGCGCCGCGCGCGATCCCTTTCCCGGTGATGCATCTCTATCTCGTTTTACAAAAGCGTCCGTCTGTAACGGATCAGAAATTTAAAACCAAAGGAAAAACAAAATCTCAGTCCTTCAGAAGCATTTGCACAAAAAAGCAGAGCAGCGGTCAGTGCCTTGAACAGCTCGGGGCAGACACTGTGGGGCCAGAACTGGGCCAGAGAGGAAAAGCCGGGACAACTGTGCCCGTGTGCCCCGGTGCCGACGTAACTACGGAGCGCGCGGTGTCGCTGTGTGGGGCATCAAGGATGACTCGAGCTGCCCTTTCCTACGTGGGCAGGGGACACCTGACACGGAGGAGAAGCCGCTGCGCGCCGAGCGGGGAAGGCGGGCTCCAGGGGCCGTGGAGGGCGGACTAGGCGCCCTGCGGAGCCCTCCAGCCTGGACTCGGTCTCTGCGGGTCCCAAGCCCATCTTCTCTCTGCACCGGCGGCGCGAACGCAGCGATCCCGGGCGCCGGCAGCGGCAGGGCTCAGCCGTCGGGTGCCCCGCAGGCCAGGCGCCCGACTCGGAGACGCTGGAGGCGGCGGGGTGAGCAGTCAGGGCAGGAACGAAACAGGAGCCAGGAAGGCGGGAGCGTTTCTCAATATTCTGAGCAATCTTCGTATTAGAAAAACATTACAAAACCGGAATCGTGATTCGGCTTTAATTACTGCAAAATGAGTAAGTGAGAAGATAAAGAAAGAAGGACGTTTTAGCTTTTCTGAAATATGATTAAGTGCCTGATGATTAAGCAGACAGCCTCAAGAGCGGCGCTGGTGGGGAGGGAGCGGGGCCGGGGACAGCAGGACGGCGCGTGACTCAGGCAGGCTCACGGGCCAACCCCACGGCGGCGGCGGCGGCGGCCAAGGCCCTGGACTCACAGCGTCTGCGCAGCCCCGGAAACAAACGACTCCGCTGCTTTCTGCGTTTGAGTCACGTTTTACAAAGTTACCCGATAGTGAAGTTGTCCTTCTGGTCGAAAGCGTCACTCTCACGACGTTCACCTCTCAGAAAAGGGCACTTTGCAATGAGGAGACCTGGTGGTGACCTTAACCCAGGGCCCACACTGCCCCTCCCGGGCCCTGGACGCCTGTGGGTGCGGTGGGACACGGAGGGCCCCGCATTCCTCTTGTCCAGTGTTCCACCCACAGGGCGTCACGGTCAGACTTAACTTCTACTTGAGAACAAAACGCACAGGCTAGAGGCACAAGGTACAGGAGAGGGCCAGCGCCGCGCACCAGAGCTATCGCGCAAGACTCGCACGTGCTCTCACATTTTTCAACGGACAGGTTTAAAAAAAAATATTTTTAAAAGCAGGTAAAATGAGCTTTACTATCTTATTAACCCAGTGCGTCCAAAATATTTTCATTTCAGTATATAATGGACATAAAAATTAAAGATCTGTTTCACGTGGTTTTTTTTACCTCTACGATGTCTTCGAAACCTGCTGAGTAGTTTACACTCAGGGCACGCCCCAGTTCAGGTCGCTCACACTGCCAGGTCTCAAGGGCCACACGTGGCCACGCGGCTTCCATCTCTCAGCACTCGCTACCCCTTCAAACTCACAGCCCTCAGGGGCGCCTGAGGGGCTCAGTTGGTGAAGCATCCGACTTCGGCTCAGGTCATGATCCCACGCTTCGTGATGTCAAGCCCCACGTTGGGCTCTGTGCTGACAGCACAGAGCCCGCTTCGGATCCTCTGTCTCCTTCTCTCCCTGCCCCTCCCTGGCTCTCTTGCTCTCTCAAAAATAATAAACATTAATTTTTTTAAAAACTCCTCTCACCCCGCAACCCAGCTAAACCTGCTCACCTCCTTGTTCCAACCTCATCCCACCTGACCTACTTCTCCTCCTGTGCGGCTCACACGCCGTTTCAGGCCGTCCAATGCTCTCTAACTGGGACCCCCGCATCCTCACCTGCAATTTCTTCCTGAACTCCTCCCACCTGGGCTTCACCCCCACTACCGCAACTAAATCCTCTCGATGATCACAGATACACAGCGTATCACAAAAACGCAGTTTCTCCTCCGTCCCGGGAGAGCCGCATGTAGCTAGGAAGGACACGGGCGCCAGGATCAGGAAAGGCTCCAACCCAGGCCCTGTCCCCCACCAGCTGAGCCACCAACTCTGGCCCAATTACCCAACCGTTCTCACCTCCTAAGATGTAAGAGAGACAGACAAGAAAAAAGAAAGAAACATGTGTGCCACTAACTCCACAGGGTTCTGGAAAGATCAACCTGTGCGTCGTTATCACGGCGCCCGGAAGCTCAGGAGCATTTAAGAACTTGCTCCTTCCCTCCGGCCTGGAGCTCGGTCACCCTCACCTTGCCGAGCAGCGGCCACTGGACCGCTTGTTGCCTTCGCTCCTGCTCTGCGTCAACATCCGTCCCTTCTTTTCCTGGCAAGGTCCTCAGCTGGCCCTTCCTTCTCCTCATTCCCCGCCTGAGTGCACTCGGGGCCAGCCTTGCACGCTTTCCCGTGGTGATCGCCGCACTCGCGCTTCTGGAAGAAGCTCTGATGAGCGGCCCCCACATGGGGTAACTGCACTTTCTACTGTGCACCAGACCTCGCTCCCACTGCGAGGCGCGGGGTCGGGGAAGGGCCCCACACGCACCAGGGAGGCAGCTTCTGGGCCCTCTGCCTGGAGACACTCAGTACGTCTGGGACCGGGCCAAAGAACCTGTCCTGATTTTAAAAAGCTCCCTGGGTGACACAGCTGCCAGGTCTGAGACCCTCTGCCAGGCACTGTCACTGTCCCAGCACCTCCTCATGCGCAGAAGTTCAAAGAAGAAAACAATCTCTAAACTTGCTCTGTCTCGTGTGTTCTCAATCAGCTCAGAGCATCCCTTCTTACTAACTTTGGTTCAAAACCAATGTCCCTTTTAGAGGACAGACAGAACCGTCTTCTGAAAGCACAAGCTGACCGGGTCCCGACTACAGGCCGAGCCCAGAGCATTCAGCACAGCACCCCGGCCTCCTCCACCCTGGCTCCCGCAGGCCACCAGGGCTCTGGCGCATAAGGCTACAGCGCTTTCCCGAGCGAGCGCCACAGACAGGACCCCACTGGCCCTGCCACAGCCTATCCTGCTTGCCGCTCTCACACTGCCCCCTCACACGGGTTGCCCCATCTCACCGCGCCACCTAGCAAACCTCACTCACCACTCCAAACACATGCGGACAGACCTCTCCTCTGGCATCTCCCTCCCCAGTTGCTCTGACTGAACCTCTTTCTCTAGCACGCTGTTGAGGGGCCGTCTGCGCAGACATAATGGATGTCTCCTGCTTTGCCTTGTATCCGTCTGTCAAAATTAGCTACGTCTGTCTGTCCTCAGAATGCAACACTGCTTGAGAGTGGGAACTATTCTCATTTTCTTTCCTGCCCCCAGATTCTTCACAGGTTTGTCTCAAATGTATTGTAAAATCCTGAAAGTCACGATGTAATTTGCAAAACAGTATACAACACAGAAGATACCAGAACCCGTGGCCTCACGAGCCTTGTGGATTACCAGGCATTCCCAGCCTTCTTCAAGTCCCTAACCTCAATTTCCACACGCGATTACTAATCACATAAAAGGGTAAAGAGCACACGAAAATAGCATCTCACCTGCCACCTACCTATATATTGTTACGTTTCTACTAATAGCTAGGCTGGCTAAGGGTTGAGTCACTGAGAGCGCCATTTTCTGAATCATCCACACCACTTCCTGCTCGGGATTCTTCCAGTAAATATAATATCCAAGAGCGGTCCTGACCAAGTCAAACCCCCTCGTAACAAATGAAATGAAATGTGTTTAAAGCCCAATGAAGCACAACTCAGCTTTACCTCACTGAATGACCGACCGCTACATGCCCCATACCTGAGTTAGGATAGAGGCAGACATCATTGATGTCATGTTCTGGTTCCAACGAGGTAAATATCTTTCCCTAAAAGAACAGACAAAAAGGAATGATTAAAATAGTTAAAGGAAGACAACTTTCGGCAATGTTGAGTAAAGAAAATAAACCGGAGGTATGACTTAACCATGTGGTTATGTGTAAAGAACTGGCACCGTGGCCGTGGGACTGTGTAAAGAAATAAAAATCCCCTGATCGAAAGGACAGAATTTAAGTTTAAAATACGGTAGAGAGCTTTTTATCAGTGCACCAAATGCTTTCACTTTAGAGAGGAAGAAACTGAGGTCTGTGGGGGAAAGGTGACTTAACCAAGGAAATAAATAGTTCTGCAGATCATGTTTTCACCGCGGCAACGGGTGAAAGTTTAAAATAAAGTTGTGCATCAACTCAAAAAAGTTCTCATAATCTGGAAGATACACCCCACTTGAACTCGTACTCAAAGAAACCAAAGATGGGGGGGGTCAACGTGGCGAGATGGAAGACGCTATCTGCCAAGTGTACGTCATTAGGCCTGAGGAGGACCAAGTAAGACGAGTATAAAATAACGTACAAGATGAAATGCTCTACGTAACAAGCCAGTTACAAGGGAAAGGCTACACACTTTTATTTTCAATGGGGAAGAGGGGAGGAATATGCTATATTTTAAAAAATTGAGGGAAAGTAAAAGAAACAAAAGACAGGAGTTACAGGAATGGGAAAAGGTGATGAGAAAGAGAAATAAGGAAAGCAAGTTAAGCAAAACCAAGTAATCTGGGTGTTGGTCAAGAGGGCGTATTTAGTCATAACAACAATGCCAAAATAAAACTTCTTGCAGCAACGGCGGCAGGATAATTTCAAGCGCGGGTGTTGAAAATGTCTGCCAGCTCTTGAATTTATTAACTCGTTACCAGAGGCTCCCACAGCAAAGGAGAGGGGACAGTTAAGGCACGGGGTGGAGTGGGGTGGGGAGGCACAGCTCCTGCACGCTCAGGGAAAAAGCAGCAGCCGAATTCTAATTGGAGACAGAACTAGGGAAGGTCAATATTTTGGGAGTTAGCAAATGAAAAGTGAACACAAAAGCTATGGTCCAAGCAGCCAGGAATCCAGGAGGTAGCTGAGGGGTGAGGAGGCCACTCGCGGGCCCCTGGGAAAGACCGGTGCCTGCCCTCGGGCGCTAACGCTGCGGCCACAGGACCCTGCACCCCCTTCACCTCAAAAATGAGTTAAAAAATCCAAGTGGGGGGCACCTAAGGGGCTCAGTCAGTTGAGCATCTGACTTCAGCTCACGTCTGATCTCACTGTTTGAGTTCGAGCCCCGTGTCAGGCTCCGTGCTGACAGCTCGGAACCTGGAGCCTGCTTCTATGTCTCCCTCTCTCTCACTCTCAAAAATAAACAAACATTAAAAAAAAATTTTTTTTAAGATCAAATGGAAGTAATGCTTTCTGACTCAAGACACAGACGTTTGTAACTAATTAAATACAAAGAACTCTTAAAAGCCATTCCTATACTGATGAATTTTTTCCAATTTTGTAGACTAACCTTTCACTATTTTCTCAAGATACTTAAAGTTTTAAAATGAAAGACGAAAAGCATAAGGGAGATGAAAACCAGAAACATAGGCTTTTGTTACTTTTACTTTTTAGATGCTACTTGGAATTGAGGGGAAAAAACAACAAATGTTTTTAAGAAAATATTGCTTTTTAAAAAACCACTCTAAGGAATTACTGTCATTTCCTGTCTACTTACTGTCTAAGGAAGGGGTCATTTCCAAAAGCCAACTCTTTGAGATACGTTTTAAAAGGTATGAAATTGAGATACATAACACTGACATGGAAAGATAATTAGAAGCTCACAAAAACTTTCCCAAGGCTGTGAGACAGCCTCGGGATCTAGGAGGTTCTCAAGGAGCGATGTTTTTTAAAACGTGATTTACTCTCTACCCAAGCAAAGGGGTGAAAAGGCGTGCCGGTTCTAGCACACCAGGAAAACCTCGTAGCAGGAGGAAGGCAGTCTTGACTGCTTTACTGAATAGGAAGAGTATCTGTGCCCAAGTACGTGTCTCCCAGCGAAGGTCCCGAATGGGGCCCCGGCATCTCTTCCCCAAGGGTCCACGTAACTCAAAAGAGGCAACGGAAAGAAAAGGAACCCTAGGAAAATACACTAATAAGTAATTTCAACAAAAAAGTACGCACTGAGTTCTTGTTCCACATTTTGATGATTCGTGAGTCTGCAGACAAAATCAAATCTAACGAATCCTGGAAATGGACGGATTTGATGGGCAGCCCGTACTGGTGATCCTTAACCAGCAATGGCTTATCTGATCGAAGATCATACAATAAAACCTAAAAAACAAAAACAAAAAACAACAACAACAACAACAAAACCCAAGTTATTTCTGTTTAAACAAATTAAATATATTTGTCTTAAAAAGCAACTTTGAAAACTGAATGATGACTACTGTTTGTTTCATTGCCTTTTTATGAGCACAGTGAACACTCTTACTCAGGGCACAAAGACTTTAAAGTCAGGCAGCAAAAATACTCTAGAAAAATCTCTTAAATTACCCTTAGAGTACCTGGTTTTATGAATTTAGCTGGAGAGTAAGTTTCTGGCACACTAAGATTGAGAACTACTGAGCTGTACTAAGAAAAGAACAAAAAGGAAAATTCCTAAGAATCTGTGCCATTTGTGAACCAAACCAAATATATATACTGAGGGCTCCTATGTACCAGGCACTGTCACAGCAACTGGCAGAAAATCAGAATAAAAGGCTTAATAATGAAGATGACCCTGGCAGATCTGCGACAGACAGTGGTGGCAAGGCGAGGACCGGTGGGGGAGGGCAGGTCTCTTCTGAGCCCTGTCACCAGAGGCCAGCGGGCTGGGGACGCCGGCTCTCAGGCCCCGGTGACAGACCCTCTAGCCCTGGATGACAGAGATTAACTCCACTGGGAGTGGGGTCTCAGACCTGCTCCAGAGAACAAACCTGCAAGTGTGTGAATCCTGCCTTGAAGTAAAGAAGGGAAGAAAGAAAGAAGAGATGATATTAACCCTCCGTAGCCATAAGGGATGTTAACGCATGGGATGTGGTCCATGCTGCTCGGTGAAAAAAACCTTCATTGTACAAATCAGTTTTGGAAATACTTGTTCAACACATTTCTTGCCTAGAGCAATCTCAGAGCCTTCAATACATACTTAAATGCACTGTGAGCCTCCAAGAGCAGGAGTCTGGCAGAATTCCAAACTTTATAGACCACGGAAATCTGTTCCATACACTCTGGAAAATGTTGTTCTAAACCACAGTCAAGAGAATGCCTGAGGCACACCCACACTATAACTCCGGCTCAAGAGTCTCTCAGACCAACCGTGAAGGCCAGAGTAAGAATTTCTCACGGTGCCAAAATACAGTATTCGACTTTGGCTCAGGGCATGATCTCACGGTTCGTGGGTTCAAGCCCCGCGTCGGGCTCTGTGCTGACAGCTCGGAGCCTAGAGCCTGCTTCAGATTCTGTATCTCCCTCTCTCTCCACCCCTCCCCTGGCTCATGCTCTGTCTCTCTCTCAAAAATAAATAAACATTAAAAAAAATTTTTTTTTAAATAAATAAAATACAGTATTCCGGAGTACCCTCTCCACTCTGGCCAAGACAAGGATGCCTCATTTTCTGTTCCCGCAGTGAACAGATATTTCCCACAACACATACGTGTCTCTGAGATACTAACGTTAAGTACGAAGTTCTCAATTTAAACATATTTACCTGCCCTGTGGATGTTCCAACTGCCATGGTCAAGGCTCCATTAAATTTCAAAGCAGAGATTGTTGGTAAACTGTTTATCCTGAAAGGCAAAATATTCATGCTCCATGTATATAAGGTCAAACCTTCCAAGTAAAAAGTCATTATTAAACTGCAATCTTTTCTTTGTTAAGTTTTTACGTATTTATCGAGAGAGAGAAAGAGCAGGGGAAGGGCAGAGAGACGGGGACAGAGGATCCGAAGTGGGCCCCATGCTGACAGCAGAGAGCCCAAAGCGGGGCTCAAACTCATGAACCGTGAGATCATGACCTGAGCCGAAGTCAGATGCTTAACCGACTGAGCCACACGGGTGCCCCTATTAATCTTCAATTCTAATGGGGAAATCATATTTCTACCTTTACGTTTAAAAGATCATTGTATCCAACCTTCCTTAATCAAAACAAAAAGCTTTATATGTAATGTAATCTGCTTTTGAAAGTCTACATACTATCTTCTTCAAATACTCTCGAAGTATCTACATAAAAAAAAGTTTATAACACTTATTATGAAACCAATTGAAAAGGAGCAGTATGACAACACCTTTCGTTCTGATTAAGCCCGGAAAGGGTATTTACAAAAATACCCTTTTGCTTAAGAGGAAATCATTTTATATTCGAGCGGATGATACCCATTTCCACTTTTAAAGTTAGTTATGTCAAGCTAAGCTAAAGGACTAATCCTCAGGTGGGGACCCTCGAGCCTCTGAAAGTACAAAGACAGACCGATGAACGGTTATGGCCATGAGTCTGGAACATACTTCTCACTCGGCAACCGCGAGTGTCAGTACCCGGAGCAACAATCTACGGTGGAGGAGGCGCCAGGCCAGTCAGGAGAGGACAGGAGTCCGTGTCCCGGGGACCAGGCCCCACAGTCCAGGCCACGGGCTGTCAGCACACGCGAGTCTCTCCGGCCACCTAAACCCTGAGCCCGTGGCCAGGCTGCAGCACCAGCCCGGAAGCCTGCGGCCTCTCCTGCACACCTGCCAAGGCCCTGACTCTGCACAATGAACTCTAGGAGCGTGTGTCGGGGCAGTGTACGGTGTGCTGCTCTACTTACTCGAACTGTTTTGACTCCTAACAAAATCCTGTCATTTTCCTCAAGTAGGTACTAAGTTTATCCCTCGGTATTCCAGTTTTCGCTGTTAGACGTGCGAACAGTCTCCCACTGTATCTTTCTGACTGGGCATTGCTGCTAAACCTCAAAGCCACGGAGTTTGCACATTTATTTCGTAACCAACCTCTTCGACTCTCATTGTTAGGTTCTGACAATTTTCCAGTAGATTCTAACTGGGTTTCTCAGGCAGACGATCATAGCATCTGCAAGTAAGGACAGCCCGTCCTCCTGTCCAATAATTACACGCACTTCTTTCTCTTTACTGTACCGGCTCCACCTTCCAGAACCCCACCTCTGTCAAATAATAGAGGTGGCAGCTTATAACGCTCGCAAAGAAAAATCACGAAGCTGAGCACGCTCAAATTAAAAACTAAAAAAAATCTCCTGAAACTGAAGCAGCAAGCAAAACGACTTGTAACACTTTGCTACACATCCAGATTTTTTCCCTATGACTTTAAGTGCGTGTTCATCACTGTTTTTCTTATGAAAATGTGATAAAACTCCGTAGGTAACAGCATGGTTTGCTCTTCCACTTAGCAGTACATTTGGAACGCGTTCCCCTAGAAATAAATGTACTTTTGCAACATAATTCTTAAACACTTACACATGCTATTGCTCAATATTTCCCCACCTGTAAAATAAACACAGGACCAGTACCTACATCAAAGGCTGTCGCTGTGGTTAGTTAGTACATAAGAAGAACTAAGGACACGAGCTGGCAAACAGTGCTATCTGTCAACTATTATTTCAACCATGCTGTATTTAATCAATATTCGGAGGCTATTTCTAACTTTTCAGTATGATCAGAACGGGATGGACATCGTGGGCGACGGACGGGGGGGGGACCATGCACTCTGCACAGGCAGGCAGACCTACGTTACCTTTCTCTGTCCGGCAATTTAGCAATGGGTACACAAGCTTTTAAAAACACATATGCGGGGCGCCTGGGTGGCTTGGTCGGTTAAGCGGCCGACGTCGGCTCAGGTCAGGATCTCATGGTTTGTGGGTTCGAGCCCCGCGTCGGGCCCTGTGCTGACAGCTCAGAGCCTGGAGCTGCTTCGGATTCTGTGTCTCCCCCTCTCTCTGCCCCTCCCCCACTCATGTTGCGTTTCTCTCTCTCTCAAAAATAAATAAACATAAAAAATTAAAAAAACAACAACACATATGCATGCTATTTAACCAAGAAGTCCAGGTTCTCGATAACGTTCCTTCAGGAAATAATCATAGCACTGCAAGTGGATATATAATAGTGAAAAACTAGAAGCCTCCTTCATGCACAAGAGTGGTCTGGTTACTTAAATTATACCTGCCTGTGTGTAGGCAGGGGACATTTTTACTTTCTTTTGTGTATTTTTGAAACTGCTTGGTATCTTTTTATACTAAGTATAAATCGGTTTTATAAAATAATTTTTTTAAATAAAATAATCATCACGAGAGCTAATAAAATACCCCAACCCCAAGGACAAATGAGAACCACTAAAAAGGATATGACTCAATATCCTATTAATAAGGAAGAATGTTTCTAAAGACCACAGTAAAGATTATCTTTTTATATCCCTTCCTTAAATTTTCTATAATGTTGCTTCTATCACAGTCATAAATCTAAAGTAAAAATAACCTTAAGACATGTTCACAGCACGCAGAGCGCTGGCCTGTCTCCTCAAACGACTGAGAAGAGAAGAGATCGTCAGCGGTTGAGCTCACAGGAGAGCCCAAGTCTCTCAATTTTAATTCAAAGACAAGTTAATGTTGATGAGTAAGAGAAAGTTAACTGTTCTGCTTCCTAGGGAGTGGGTAACTGGCTTTCACTTACAGCTGACTCCCTACTTTTCTAAAAATAAGCAGGTATTGGATTCGTTTTCGTTCCTGCCAATATAATGAAATGCTGAGAAGCATTTTCTATTGGTTTGTTCTATTGACAAACGTAGAGCTTCGGAGTAATTCAGTAATCTGTGCATTCATGTTTAGAGATTTGCTGTATGTGTGTTATATTTCATAACAAAAGTAAGTGTCTAATTCTAAGAGCAAAAAGAATATAAAATGAGTGAATTTTCTACTTTAAAACTGTTTACTATACTCCATGTTGTCATTAATGAAGTTGTTCATTAGTACTACTTTAGTAAAACTCAGTAAGAGGGCAAAAATTTCCTATACTCCCTTTAAGTGTCATGATTGAAAGATGAAAAAAATTAACTTATTCTTTACTTGTATCAGGGAAAAATATATATTAGAAAAAGACGTGTCTCCACTTCAGTGATTCTTAACTTTTCTCCAAGTCAAGGATGCGTTACATAAGCTGATTTTTCAAAAGACAGAACTATATAGGGGCGCCTGGGTGGCTCAGTTAAACATCTGACTTCTGCTCAGGTCATGATCTCGCGGTTCGTGGGTTCGAGCCCCGCGTCGGGCTCTGTGCTGACAGCTCGGAGCCTGGAGCCTGCTTCCGATTCTGTGTCTCCCTCTCTGTGCCCCTTCCCTGTTCTTTCTCTCTCTCAAAAAAATAAACAAACAAAAAAAAATTTTTAAAGACAAAACTATAATAAATTCTTCTCTCCCCCATAAAAATGCAAATGACACAAAACTCAGCAATAATTTACAGGGTTCACGTTCTGTCTGAACCCCACTCACCAAACACTCCACCACCCACATGGCACAACTACAGGCGAATGTCTGCCCGGCTGGAATGACTAAATGCTAATCTACTTACATTACTGCAAATATCAAGAGCCCGGAGAAAGGATGTTCCTGAACTGATTACAGCAAATAATCCCACGTCAAGAATCTCACCAAGAGAGTACAAAACTGCATATTCATATGAGCTCAGAAAAATGTCTGAAAACCTATGTACGGAACCGTAATCTCCCTGGCAAGTGCAGAAAGGACAGGGGGCCTGTAGTTCTTACTTAATTCAGGCATTTAGAAATTTTCATCCCCCAAGAGTGTTACTTCTCTGATTGTTATAAATGTAGCTACTGGCAAAACAAGAACAAGAAAGTATCAGAAACACTTGCCTCCCTCCAAGGTGGGATTCAAAGTTTGTCTTTCCTTCTGGCTTACTGACTGGAGTGGGGAACTGACTCCTGGTTCTACCACTAGACGCTACAGAACTGGAAATACAAACCCCTGCAGCACCATCTATTCTAATATCATTCCACAGCAACTAACGAAAAAGACATTCTGTCCGGCACCCTAGAAAGGCATTCTGTCTGGCTTTCCCACTTAGTGAACTTTTCCAAGAAAAGGAATTTTACATAAAACAGTCACAAAACTATAACCTCAGACATGAAGCCTGAAGAATTTCATCCTTTAGCAACTGACTTTAAGCCGGTAGGGACACATGTGTTTCAATCATAAGCAGATGGCTCCTTAAACGGTACAGTAATTCCCACTTACTCTGAATCTGCCGTGACGCTACTCAGTGCGCAGTCCAGCAGCCCGACCCGACTGCGGGTTCTTGGGTCCCAGCACTCCACGCGACCCTGAACACACAAAAAATGGTGATTTTATACAACAGCTACTGTCAGGTGTTTTTAGACAAATACCAAAAAAGGCCTTATTAACACAGATTGTCTCATGGGAGATAAGAATTTATAACTTTTTACAGTATACCCCTTTTAACACCATCAAATGTTTTACGATGAGCTGAATATTAGTTTTAGAATTAAGAAAGACAGACAGACAGACAAACGACTGGTTAAGAAAAGAAGTCCAAGGGCAATGCACGATCCTTGACTGGACCTGGGTTTGGCCGGGAAGGTGGCGCGGGGAGGAGCTGTAAGACACTTTGGTATATAACTGGGGATGTTTAAATACTGTATCAGCACTAAGTATTTAATATGTAATATTACTGCATCAATGTTAAATTTCTTAGGGATGGTAACAGTAATACGATTTATAGAAGAAAGTCCTTGGATTGTTTTTGTTGTTTTTTTGTTTTAAATGTTATTTTTGAGAGAAAGAGAGAGCGAGCGAGCACGCACGCGTGAGAAGGGGAAGGGCAGAGAGAGAGGGTGACAGATCTGAAGCAGGCTCTGTGCTGGGGCTCAAGCCCACGAACCGTGAGATCATGACCTGAGCCGAAACCAAGAGTCAGACGCTTATCCAACTGAGCCACCCAGGCGCCCCAAAGTCCTTGTTTTTAAGAAAAACATTTCAGAAGTACTTAGGACTAAAATATCATCATGTCTGCAACTTATTTCCGAATGGTTCAAAAAACAGATTTCGTGTAACACACATACACGTTTTTATAGCAGAAGAAAACAAATGTGCAAAATGTAAATAAGTGATTAGCAAACTATGTTTTCAACTTTACAGAAAGTGAAGTTTTCAGATTTTCAGAATTTTTTAAAGATAAAAAGCAAATCATTAAGCAAATGTAGCAAACAAAGCAAAACATGAGAAAAACAAAATGAGAACTGCAAGCAACAAAGGGAGCAAGTGGCATAATCCATTTAAGAGGAATACTATGTAATCACTGAGAAGAATGACTCAGATGTGCATATACTAGAAATACATCCACAATCTGTTAGGTAAAAGAAGTGTAAAGAAAATAGTGGGGGGGGGGGGCCTGGGTGGCTTGATCAGTTATGCGTCCAATTCCTGATTTCAGCTCAGGTCATGATCTTTCTACCTGCCTGGTATATACCTTCTCTTCCAGAGCACATTAGCTTAAGGATTAAACTGCTCTTAGGGACTCTATTTAAAAACTATTTTTCCAAAGAAAATATTTTAAAACTTCCCCTTTGTAATCTCAAGAGAAGTACTTACCCAGAGCATGCTTCGCTGACCTGATTAGGCATAGAAGCATTATAATGTATTCAACACAGTTTTATCTATTTTCATTAAATCAACTCTGTGTCCCATTTCAAATCCTGATCTCTTACCATAAAAATAATTTGAGTAAAGGGGTGCCTGGGCAGCTTAGTCTGGGTGTCTGACTCTTGATTTAGGCTCAGGTCATGATTTCACGGTTTGTGATTGAGCCCCAGGTTGGGCTCTGCGCTGACAGTGTGGAGCCTGCTTGGGATTCTCTCTCCCTGTCTTCCTGCCCCTCCCCCACCTGCACACAGTGCACGGTCTCTCTCAAAATAAACAAACTTAAAAAAAAAATAATACCTTCAGAAGAGACTTAAATTTCATCCATATGGGATTGGTTTAATGAACTCTAGTACAGTCCAACAACGGAATCCTACGCATCAGTTTTTAATAATTAGTTTAGCATTATACGTAATTACAAGCGCCAACGTATAAAGATGCGTATTATATACCGTTAGGTTAAAAAAAGCAAATGAAGATCCACAGTATACAATTTCATCTTTGCAAAACACATCAGAAAAATATCTAACACGTACATATATCTGCATATACCTAGAAAGACACATTAAAAAACTGACTCCGGGATTTGGTGACTGGAAGGCACAGGATGACATTTTTTCAATAATATACTTCTGACCTTTTTTTTTTTTCCCCCTAGGAGTATTTACTGTAATTAAAAATGCAAATCTAGGAAAACTCTTGACAAGTATGGAGCACATGGATTCAGAAGTACCGCAGTTTAACAGGAAAACGTGGTGTATTCGCAGAAGGCTATCTGCAGGATGCACGATCACGACCCCAGACGCCTCCACAGCGCAGGATGCTCGCGTGCGGGGCGCGGCGCCCATGGGTCTCAGCAGTACCTCCAGAAAGCTGGCAAGGTGTCATTACCTCCAGTTCATCGCTAAGGAAACTCAGCCTCAGGGAAATAATTTGGTTGTAAAACTAGTAAGTAGCAGAGAGCTGGGACTTGGGGCCAGAGCGCCTCCAGGTAAGAACAAGACTGCCGTCGGTCCCGTGGAGCTGGTGATGCTCGTCCAGCTCCTGACGGTCAACGTCAAATCCAGACCAGATACACGAGGGGGTGGTCTGCAGCGACAGAAACACCGGGGAGCGGTACCAATGCTCCATACAAAAAGCAAACCGGTCGCCTGTGGCTCCACTGGCATCCTGCTTAGAACAAGTAACTCTTCCTTTTCATGTTTATTCATTGGGAGAGAGGGAGGGGGCGGGGCAGCTAGGGAGGAGGACAGAGGCTCCAAAGCGGGCTCTGCGCTGACAGCAGTGAGCCCCATGCGGGGCTTGAACTCACAAACCATGAGATCATGACCTGAGCTGAAGTCGGATGCTAAACCGACTGAGCCCCCAGGCGCGCCAAGCAACTCCGTCTCTAAGTAAAACTCCGCTCGTTATCAAACGGAAAACAAATATTTAAAAAACTAAAGGCAACGTCTGCTCACCTCCACTGTCCCCGTGGCAAACAGGCCGTGCACCAAGTTTATGTCACACACGTTATTCTCCCTAAAACAGTAAAGCAGCGATGGAGAGCATTTATCATCTCTGTTAGGCGGAAGGGACACTCCCTGAACTTTCTAGACAAACAGCCCTGTCCTGTGGGGAAGAAGACCTGCAGGCTCTTCCTCACTCACCTGCGTGTGCAGAATACTCAATCTGCCAGGCGGAGGAGACAGGAAAGGCATTCCTTCTGAAATACGACCTACCGCCATGAGAATAAAGGCTCATTCTACTTTCGCAGTGTTCTCTCCCACGGCAGAAAGAACACAGGCGACCACTAGGCCGGCCCTGAGACCAGACCAGCCTGAGCTGGGCAGACTAGTCGGAGCCTCATCTTCTTTTTCTGTGGAATGGGTACTTCGCCTACCTCTTCCGGTTGCTGTGAGGATTACATGAAGCAAATTACAAAACGTTCGGCACAGCACCCAGACGAGACACTCAATAATGATCAATAATAGCTGCTATAAACAGGGAAGCGTGCAGCTAGAGAGCAGGCAAGTTCTTATTATTCAACGAGACACCTTGAAGCTACTCTAGCTTTTGTTTCTTTAAAGAAAACAAGAACCCTGCAAGCCAATGTGAAAACATTACCAAGAGGTTACCTCATCTTTATCACTACATGTTCTTCCAACCTCTAAAAACCCTTTCGAAGCAATAAGGAAAAGCCAACAAGTTCTTTACACACTTGGAGGAGAAGTAATCTAGCTCCTGCCCCATACTAGCTGTGTGACCATGGACTTACCCCCTCTGTGCCTCAGCGGTCCTGTCTGTAAAATGGAGACACTAATAGCACCTACTGTAAAACTGTTATAAGTTCAAAACGAGTTTATATATATATATATAAAATGCTGAATAATAAGGGGCACAGAGAAAGCCTTTTCACTATTATTACCGTTATTGTTACTCAATATTATTATTATGACAAATTTATTCTTAAGGCTTTCTCTTTGAATAAAACAAAAAGGCAGACTGTAGCGTATGATAAAAGGAAAACCTGCAAAAACCGTAGATGTCTGCTAGCAAGTACATAAAAAATAAAATGTAGAAAATGAAACTCCAAGTTAATTCAAAATGTCTCCACAAAAGATAATATCACAGAATAGGGGCGCCTGGGTGGCTCAGTCGGTTAAGCGGCCGACTTCGGCTCAAGTCACGATCTCATGGTTCGTGGGGTCGAGCCCCGCATCAGGCTCTGTGCTGACAACTCAGAGCCTGGAGCCTGCTTCGGGTTCTGTGTCTCCCTCTCTCTCTGACCCTCCCCCCTCCCGCTCTGTCTCTGTCTCTCAAAAATAAACATTTAAAAAAAATTTTTTTAAATATCACAGAACAAAACCATGAGAATTTAAAGAACGCTGCAAAAAATAATAAAGCAGACTCTCAGTGAGTTATAAAATTTTCTAGTGTGTTAAAAAAATTAAAGTTTAAGGAAACCACCAGGTCTCTTAGTGAATTTTACGTTCAAGAAAACTTGAAACTCTTTTTAAAGAAGTTGCCCAGAGCTCTGCTTCAATGCAACAAGCTGAGAACTTGAGCGTCTGGCTCCCCCTCCTGGCCGACAGAAGCACCTGTGTTCTGACCACAAAACACTCACGCGGCATCCGTCTGTAGGGGGTTCAAGTACCGTCCTTGTTCTAAGTTTAATCGATAAACCTCAGAGCTGCAAAGTAATGAAGAAAGTTAGAAATCTGGTAAACTGCAATGAACTTTGCTTCCAGTAAATATAAATTTTAGACACATACATATATACTTTGCTTACAAGGCATTATATTTCTCCGTAAAACACCAAAACGTTTTTTAAGCCTAAAAAATAATCACCTTATTTGTGAGTTTGTTCATGTATAAAAGTGATTTAAACAACTCACGTGCCAAGGAAATATCATGAAGTTATTAAGAAGAATATTATTTAAAAATAACACAGAGAATACAAGATCCAAAATGGATCTATAGGTATATATTAGAAGGAAATACAGTAAAATACTATTAGGGTGACACGATTATGGGGTTTTCTTTCCTTTATACTTTTTGAAATATTCTCCCAATTTTCTAAAATGATGTATCATTTTTATCATCCTACAGAAGATGGCATTAAAAATGAAGATTTAAAATGTCAAGCAACGGGGCTACGTAACCTACCTCACCACCACCAAGACCCTATTAGGTACCCACGGTGCTCTAGAATCAGAGCACCACGCTAATAAAAGCCACTTCCTCAGTGAGCAGGTACTTTGGAACTACACGCTTTGAGGGATCACGTCTTATCCCTCGATTTTAAGAACAGAAGTTGGAGGTGGGAAGGAGGAAAGGAGGAAACAGAGGTGATCGGACCCGATACCTTGCGCCAACAAAATACAAGTCACAGGACGGATAGTGGTAGGAGAAATCTCTTCCAAACTTTGGTATTCTGGTTTTGTAGTAAAAACCTGATTGTGAGTGAAATTCGATGTATCTATCATTGTGTAAAAAAACAATCTGAAAGAGAAAGAAGAAAACCAGTTTGCTGAGGTTTCTAGGAAAAGCCCTTTATTTCCTCATCACCGGAACTGACAAAGCAGGAGAAACTCTGACCTCTCCCGCCCCCTCTGTAAACGCGCACCTATACACGCGCAACTGTCCACGGTGACCAAGGACTGGGGCTAAGGGTCAAACCCTTCCCCTGCCTTCTGAATGCCTTCCTGCACCCAAGATAGCATCTCTGGCCTTCTAACGGAGACTGAGAACAAATGCCCTCCACGAATCCGGCCCCAGCACTTTAGAGCGGAGAGCACTGCTCAGCAACTTCAGCGAGTCACGTCCTATTTTATGAAGAACACAGTTTAACAACCTCACAGTTACCACTCAGGGTTTGGTGAACTCCCTGTATCGATTTAATGTTAGTGTTATTACAAAGGTATCTTAAAAATCTGCAGATGGTATTCAAAAGCAAATTCATCAACATCTAGAGAAAATACATCATGAAATGCCGTGTCCCCGAACACGTGATTAATGACCACCACAGGCAGAAGAATAAACTGCGCTCCCGTCTCCGGAACTGAGGACAGTACATAAAGCCACGTCAGCTTAGAAAATTCAATTTTCCTTCCAGATGACATCTGACATCATTAAAATTTTATTTCATTTTTAAAAACTTATCATTTTAAATTGAATGAGGTACTCTCCTGACAACTTTGTAACTACCAAAAATGACCTAAGGGTTGAAAGACAGACCAATGGAACCAAAAAGAGAAAAGGAAAAAATACCTATATTAGCTGTGTTTTGAGCTGTCTCAGAACTGTTCCACAACCACCTACTTGCAGTGTTAAGAAAATTACGCATACAGCAATGCCATTTTACTTTTCACATAGGAAAGCAACTTGGCTGCTTTAACACTAGTGTAAGTGCAAAACTTAAAAAGTCACAAATCTACAATCTAACATGGTCTAAAAAAGATGGCCACTCCCAATTCTTGACAACACAGGTAAAGTTTCATATGCGATACAGGAAACTTATTTTGACATCAGACTGGCCAAAGGCTCTCACTATCACTGTGGTTTAAAAAGATACTCTAATATCACACACGCAAAACTTATATATTCACAGACAGTAACAGGCTTTATTTTACCACACGGCCATTTTTAATGTAACAATGGGAACATCATAAAAATACTTATCATGACTTCTTGAGTATACCCAGTAACCCATACTATACTATGAAGCATACCTTTGAATAGTCATCAGACAAAGTTTCAAAGGTGACAACTGAAAAACAAGAAACAGTAAGAAAAATTACAATTGCTAATCCACATTCCTCATAAAAATGCAAACTTGGAGCAAAGATTTCAGTTCAACACAAAAATTACATACAAATACTGGCTTTCCCCCCTTTTGTTGTCCTTCCATAAAACGAGAAGAAAGGTGCCATATTATATTGACACCAAAACACCAAATGGAAAATGAAAAGCCTTATAATTTCTCAGTACAGATCAACCAGATTTTCTGCAGAACTGAGGCTAATTAAATAAACTCACAAAACGTAACGACTCCCAAATTCTGCCAGTTTTTCTGATGCCCAAAATAGACATAAAAGAACATTCAAAAAACTATTTCCTTAAAAAAGAGAACAGCAGGTTTTTACTCATTCACCCGCTAAACATAAAGAGTGAAAACAGTTGTCCTTCGCAGCATGTGGCGTTCGTATTGTTTTTAAAAAGGAAAGGGTAAAACAAGTTGAAGAATACTTAGCCCATCACCTGCTCTTCTCTCGACCCCAAACACCAGCAGCCTGACAGAAGTACCTGCACTTTCCCTGCCCCCCCCCCATGGCCAGGACCCTTCTCTGCAGGGGACGAGCCGATGGGTGCCGTGAGCTCCTGTGCCTGCGTCGCATTAGATGGTGGAGGGGAGATTTATAATCACGTGAGTCCTTTAAAACCAGCGTCTTCTGCTGCTGCTGCTGCTGCTGGCCGAAGGGGGAGGGAGAGACTCGAAGCACGAGAAGGACCCTGCGAGCAGGTGCGGCCTGGAGGTGACGCCCAGGTGGCGGGGAAGGCAGGCTGACAGCCGCCAGGAGACGGGAACCGCGGTCCTGCCAGCACAACCAGCCGCATTCTGCACCCGGCGGACAGCCTCGAAGCGGATTCCTGCCCGGAGCCGGAGTAAGAGCCAGGCGGCCCGGCTCACACCGGAGGGCAGCCCTGCGCACAGAACACCGTGCAGCGTGGATGAACTTCGCCTACAAGCCGCGAGCCGACGAGCGGATGCTGTGAGCCGCCACGTTCATGAGGTGCTTTGTTCCGCAGCAAAGGAAGGAACACACGACCCCTTCCTGTTTGGGTGTCTCAGTGGGTTAAGTGTCCGATTCTTGATTTTGGCTCAGGTCATAATCTCACGGTTTGTGAGTTCGAGCAGCGTGGAGCCTCCTTGGAAATTTCTCTCTCCTTCTTTCTCTCTGCCCCTCACCCCACTAGTGCATGTGCACCCTCCCTCTCAAAATAAACTTAAAAATTTTTGTAAAAACCAGAAAACTAGCCACATATAAAAATGCTATTTTCAGGAATTTAAATTTAATCTCTTACTTACCTTCTGAATCTAAACACCTTTCAAACTTCAAGGATAACTGATAGGTGTCGTAACATCGAACCCGAGGTTTATACGTTCCTATAAAAGAGATAAATGCGACGTAAAACGTAAAGGAGGTACTTTTCACGGTCAGTATCCCGCAGATGGGTTAAGTACACTTTACGTTCAGAGGGAAGCAGGATTCGTTATAACCCCATGAAAGAGAAAGAACTGAAAAGCAGCCCTCCCCAACATCCTGAGGAGAAAACCAGCAAAGGATATAAACAACCAAGTCATAGAAAATGAAATACAAGTTAACTAATAAACTTCACAAGTAACATAACAAAGTAGACGAAAACAGTGATACAGTTATTGTCCATCAGAATGGCAAAGATTAAAAGATAGGTAATACCCCTCTAGGTGAGAGTGCTAAACAAAAAAGAAAAGTACTCTCCTACATTTGGTGATTAGTATAAATCGTCACAACTTCTTTGGAGGACAACCTGGCAAATCTGTAAAACGTGTGACGTTGATACACTTTGAATCTGCATTTCAAGCAATACAAATTTATCCGAGAGAAACACACCCACATGCGGACCAAAGACACGAAGAGCGAAGAGCGTTCACTGTAGTGCTGTGTGCAAATGGCCAAAAACTGAAAGCAAATAAAATGTATACGGACACGGAAATGATTAAATAAATGATGGCAAATCGTCACTCAGCTGACGAGAGGATGACCCAGGCCTGTCCCAACAGGGACAGCTGCCACAACATGCCACCAAGTAAGAGAAAGAGTGCAGAGCGCGGGCGAAGGGACACAGAGCGGCACCTACGGCCCCACGTCCGTCAAAGTCGACACCGACGGCGTGAGCACCATGGGCATGAGAAGTGGGACGAAGAGGCACAGTGGCTGTTTTATCTCCGTGAAGTGTAATTTTAGGGCCTTTCACATTTTATCTTATGCATTTCTGTAATGTTTGCATTTTTTATAAGTTTATCATGTTTGCAATCAAAAAAAGAACAAGATTGGTCTTTAAAGCCAACGGGTATTATTTAAAAAAAAAAAGGAATGAGGTCGTCCTTGAGTCGCCATGACCTCATTCAAAAATGGTATATAGTATAGCATAGCTATGCACACATACTACATATTAATACATGTCAAATGTTATATAATTGTTCATACAAATGAAACTATGTACAGTATATACAATTCATGCATATGAACTAGAGACTAAGAAATGTGCTAATACTGAGACAATCATTAACATGAGACTGGCATGTAGATGTACAAAAGTTCTGTCAAATAAGAAAGGGTTCGGAAAAGGGATATAAATGGACATTAAGTCAGCAAAAAAAAAAAAAAAAAAAAAAAAGGTGCACAATACACAGGATTTAGGTACCAAGATCACAGCCAAGTCACACACTGGATAATGCTCTTCTAAATTATAACGTATTAAAAGTTACCTATGTTTCATGGCTTTTTGATGCTGACAAATTAATACTACTAATAAAGAATATTAGTGGCATAAAAAATATCAGCCTATTCCACAGAAAATTAGGTTAAAAGCAACCCTTCCTGGAACTCTCATTCATTGTTGGTAGGAGTGTAAAATGACCTGACTCCCTTGGAAAAAGTCTGGCGGCCGATCATAGAATGAAACACACACCCACCCCATGGCCCAGCGATGTCCTCCAAAACGAGCCAGTGTAACATTGCTCATAGTGCTGTATCAGTAATACTAAAAAATGAAATCAGTCAAGGTGTCCAGAAAACGGAGAATGGATAAATAGTCCGTTCTTATAAAGTAATACTATTTGGTAGGAAGAAAAAACCACGGACACATGTGACAACACGGACGAATCTCAAGGTCCTAAGAAAATAAGTCTCACATCAAAGGATACACAGTGCATGACGACATTTCCATAAAGTTTCAAGACAGGCTAAAAACCAGCCCGCAGAGCAGTGGTTGCCAGGGCATGGGTGGGATCGGGACGGACTGTGAGGGGCGTGAAAGAAGTTCCTGGGTGGAAGGAGTGTTCTAGATCTTAACTGGGGTTTGGCCTGCATAGGTGAATGCATCTATCAAAATTCCTCAAAAGATCTGTGCCTTTCACTGTATGGAAATCTACCTAAAAGGAAAGCCGTCAATAAATACGGTCAGGTTAACGGTATACGTGCTGCGGGATTTATGGGAAAAGTCTACTGCTATCTGCAGCCTGCTCTGGAATGCATCAAAAAACAGGATTAAAAAAAAAAAAAAAAAAAAAAAAGGATGGACTGGTGGATGGACAGACAGAGACGGATAAATATGACCAAGCAAAATACTACTGAGAATCTAGGTGGTGGGTGAAAGGATGCTCACTGTACAATTTTTTCAGTATTTCTGTATGTTTGAAATTTTTTATAATAAAATGTTAAGGTAATAAAAAAAAAAAGTGACCTTTCCCACCCTACCATTTCCTGCTTTAAACGTATGTAAATCATAACCAAAAACATGCTTACCAGTTGCTAAGATATACTGTCCATCTTTTGACACCTTAACAGTGGTACAGACGGTAGGCATCTCAAAGTCCTGAATAAGTTCGATTCTCCTACGGACATCTACAGAGAGAGGAAGTAAAGGACTGATTTCACGACCACGTGCTTATTTTCTCTCCTACGAAGACCCAGCATGCAGAGTGGTCACTACGAACAGGTCACCAATGTCCCAGTGCCTCCAAGCCTTGGAATACAGCCCCACCCATCCTGCAGGAAGGTTTCTTAGCCCATACCTTAGCTTTCTACGCTTAGTAGTTTTTACTTTGTAAAAAGAAAAAGTATCATCACTAACTGAAAAAAAAAGAACACCGTCCACAATGGTGTATCAAACATCCAGTCTCAAGAGCCAGGTGAGGGGGGGCCAGAACAACATTCACACCACCACCATTACTCGGCCATGGCTAAGACAACAATCTTGCCATTTTTTCCCTCCTAAATAATAACAAGTTTAAACCTTCAAAATCTTAAGTTTACGTAAGAAACTACCACCAAGCTGACTTTTGCCTCTGTCGGCACCATGGCTCTGAGCCCAGGGGACCCCGGCGAGATTAAGAGTTAGAGCAATCTCTCTGGATCAAAAGGCTAACACTGACTCTCACAAAACCCGGTTCTCTTCTACAATCCACACGGTGTGTCTACTGCAAGGGCATTTATTGACTCCAGGGCACATAACCGCCTTGCTTATTCAATTAAACCCAAATGTAAGATTCAAACCAACTGAGTAGGAATGGCCCACTCGATATGGAAGACACACGATAGTTTTGAGATGGGCTGGGATGGGCTGGGAGAAAGAGTTGATGAACAGTTTTTTCTCTAAGTCATCTGAATCTGTGTTCTAGACTCTAGGACGCTGGAGTAGAACAGGGGGTGGGGGGGGGATCAGAAGAAATCGGAATCAGTGAACATTACTAAAGGAGCAATTCTTGTTTTCGTTGCATTCAAAGTTTTCATCTCCTAACTTCAGAACTATCTACACAAAGCCTTCTCTTCCAAGATGCTTGCCTTGGGGTATTTATCTCATACGCAGAAATCCCTTCCAACGCCCTAGACTCTGATTTTTAGAGACTAATTTAAACAACACGTATGGAAAGATAAATCATCTTTCATATGTGACAAGTTGTAATGGAGAAAACTTGCTGAAAATTTGTTCAAAACAAACCAATCAAACGCCTTAAACTTATGAATCAGGAAGAGAACGATTCAGTGTGACACCGGGGTCCTCCCTGCTAACGTGAGATGGAATGTCTGAGCAGGCAAAGGTCGCCCCTAAGGCCAGTTCGCCTGCTTTGCAGGATGCCTGGGAGGTGCGATCCGCCCATCCCTCAAAAAAAGAAAAAAAAAGAAAAAAAAAGAAAAAAAAAACGGATTTTAGATTCTTCCCTCCTCTTTCCAGCTGCTACAAATCAAAGAATCTTAAATCTCCCGCAACGATCTTGTATGAAGATGTTGACAAGCTGGAGAAACAAAGCAATTCTGGCCCTGCTTGGGTCCCCCACATCCCTGCACACCCTGTAGGTCTGGCAAGACTGCCAGGGCCCTGGCCGTGCCGTCACCTGAGCCTCGTCTCAGGGGGTCGTTGTGCAGCCGAGAACCCTGCCGGGTACCCTTGCCGCGTCTCCTCTGGACAAACGGCAGGCTTGCTCACCGCTGCTACAGAAGCAGCGGACTTCCCACACTAGGGGTGACTCAGCTGCAACACAGACCCCGTGTGCCCATCGGCCATGGGCCGTGCTGAGGGCCCTGCGGGACTCAGGGCGCGGGGGGCCGGCTGAGATACGCTGGCGCTCATGCCATCTGCAGTGCCAAGCTGAGTAAGGGCGTCTTCGTCTCCGACCCCCGAGTCCTGCCGCTACCACTACTGGCCATGAAACAGTAACAGGCAAACTCATGTTAAGGAGGTAGAATTCAACCCCACACCCACCAGGCACATATCAACCCCAACAAAAGGTTTTTTAGGAAGAAAAAAGGCAAAAAGCTTATTTCCCTACTTTTCAACTGCACTGTATTTTTGTAAACCTGCACTTCAATACGATAACAACAAATGTGTGACAGCACGGTTGCATGGGTCGTGCACGTGGCCAGAGCGGGGAAAACTAACACTCACCGACATCCTTCTTCTGTAGTGCTCTCTTCTTCCTGTCCGAAAGCCACTGGAAGAAAATGAAGAGACTTTGTTTTAAAACCTATTTACTTTGTTTTTCTGCTTACAAAAATGCTCACATTAAAAAAAGTAAAACTTTACAGGACTATATTAACATAGAAAGTGAACATATTCTATAATCCCAACCCTGTTAACATAGCCCCTGGGTTTTCTTCTTGTATACATTTACATATATCAGGCAATACATTTTATTTTTTTTAATGTTTGTTTATTTTTGAGAGAGACAGAGCACAAGCCAGGGGAGGGTCAGAGAGAGGAAGACACAGAATCCGAAGCAGGCTCCGGGTGCTGACAGCAAAGAGCCCGACGCAGGGCCCAAACCCACAGACCGTGAGATCATGACCTGAGCCAAAGTCAGACGCTTAACGGACTGAGCCAGCCGGGCGCCCATAGACATTTTAGAACAACTATGTTTTACACAAAAGAAAACTCATTCATTAGGGAAGTAATAGCCTCAAATATTATGGGTTCCCGCTAACATACAGAACAACTTAGATGAAATATTAAAAAGCAAAACACTGAAAGAAGAGTTTCTTAAACCTATTTTTTGCAAAGAACAAAACTAGATCGTTAAGCAAAGAGCTGACACTTGGTAATACAGAAATGACACTTTTAAGTCATATTCACTGACAGAAGTTTTGTTTTTGTTTTGAGAGCGAGCGAGCGTGCACACAAGCCGGGGTGAAGGCCAGAGGCAGAGAGAGAATCCTAAGCAGGCTTCACGCTCAGCGTGGAGCCTGACCCGGGCTCCATCCCATGACCCCGGGATCACGACGTGAGCCGAAATCAGCAGCCAGACGCTCAGCTGACTGAGCCACCCGGGCGCCCCTGGCAGATTTTATTCTGAAATTAATGTAGCTCAATTTCGCAGACAGCGTAACTCTAAAGCCCAAGTCTTCCAGGTGGCGTATCTACCCCGTCCCCATTCCTGGTCCCCCCCAGCTACAGCTGCTTGCACAGAGGAGCTCAGATTAAAGCCCAACAATGACTTCCAACGGCCCTGGCGATAATACCCTGACTTCCCACGTTAGCCTACAAGGCCACCTCTCCAGCCTTCCCCGCCCCCGCGGGCTCCCCCAAGCACAGCCACGCCTGGGCCTCTTCGGTTTCTCCAGCATGCCAAGGGCATCCCATCTGGGGACATTCAGACTTCCTGCTCTCTCAACACTGAAAACTCTTCCCCTGTCCTCTCATTATCCAAGTTTCTGCTCAAGTATCACCTGGGACAGAAAGGCCTTCCCTGAAGGCTTTATCCAAAACACTTTCTCTGACCACTTCAGCCTCAGCACTCTTCCTTTTCTCTTTTCCAATTTGTATTTAAATTCTTAGCTAATTGGTTTCAGGAGTAGAATCCGGTGATTCATCACTTACATACAACACCCAGCGGTCATCCCAACAAGGGCCCTCCTCAATGCCCATCCCCCATCTAGCCCGCCCCCACCCTCCTCCCTCCAGCACCCCTCAATTTGTTCTCTATCATTAAGAGTCTCTGTGGTTTATTTCCCTCCCCCCCCCCACATGTTCGTCTGTTTCGTTTCCTAAATTCACAACGCTCTCTTCTAGCCCGTTCATCGAAGCTGCCTTCTTGTTGGCTCACTTACTTGCTTCCCTTTCCCCAACGGGGAACCTCATCCGATGCGTTCACCATGTATCCGAACGCTCAGAACGGGGCTGCCGGCATGCAATCAGTTACTTCTCAACAAATGCCCAGAATGACCATGCCGTGTGACTAACAGTTGGAAGATGAGGGGTTGCCTGGCCTGAATTCCGAAAAGGAAGGAAGACTCTAATCACAGACTCCAGATCTCTCGGGGGTGGGCATGTCGAAGAGGAGCTCTCCGTTTATTCACATTTCTCAGGGCAAGAGTGAAACCAACACCGGCATGCTATAAAATGACAAGTTTCAAAACGAGTATCTAGCAAGTAATCTTAAGACGGGAATGAGCTTCTGCTAGAAGTTTCCTCTCACTGGCAGTGCCTGGACAGAGGCTTGACCATCGCTTATAAGAAATTTAAAAAATTAAAAAATAATAAAAACCCAAGCCTCAGATCATAGGTGAGTGAGCGTGGACAAGTCACCCTGGCCACCGCTGCATCTGCTGCCTAGCTCAACATGAGAAGACTGTCAAAGAACCACTATTTTCCCAGCCCCTTCCAACTCTGAGGTCCTAAGACCCGATGAAACCAAGTTAAGGTCAGCAAAGCTCAAGAAATACCGCCCCCTCGGGGCGCCTGGGCGGCTCAGTCGGTTAAGCGTCCCGCTTCGGCTCAGGTCATGATCTCATGGTTCGTGGGTTCGAGCCCCGCGTCGGGCTCTGTGCTGACAGCTCAGAGCCTGGAGCCTGCTCTCTTCTCCCTCTCTCTCTGACCCTCCCCTGCTCGCACTGTCTCTCTCTCTGTCTCTCAAAACTATATAAAAAACATTAAAAAAAATAATAAAAATTTAAAAAAAGAAACACTGCCCTCTACACCATGCAAGTCTGCAGGCGCAAAGTCTGCGTCCGTTTCCTTGCTCGCTTGCTGGAACTCTAGAACAGGAATCCGACAAACAGCTGATGGGCGGACATTAAAAACGGGGGAGAAAGGCCCGTAATCAATCTGTCCACGCCTTCCTCCTCGGTGCGACAGAGGCTGCGACCACCCCCAGGAACCCAAAGGGACGCGTCGCCTGCTCTAGAGAACTCTGCAACAGTTCCAGCGAAGCTCATCGGCCCCGATCACCCGCCGCCCCGCTTCGGGCGCGGGGACAGTAGTGTCCTCGACGACCAGCAGCACCCAGCTCCCGCGGGCACGGTC
The DNA here is from genome assembly GCA_028646485.1 of Cryptoprocta ferox. Classification (NCBI taxonomy): domain Eukaryota; kingdom Metazoa; phylum Chordata; class Mammalia; order Carnivora; family Eupleridae; genus Cryptoprocta; species Cryptoprocta ferox. The sequence goes on along the minus strand of CM053576.1, from coordinate 125,276,814 downwards.
GCTCCCGCCCCCCGCGCCGGGCCTCCCCGGGCCAGGGCCAGGTTAACACGGACACCAGCGCCGAGGAGAGGGACCCCGAGGTGCCTCACCTCAGGCAGAGACTTGCCGCAGCTCAGACTGTAAATCTTCACCTCGTTGAGGCTGGACACCTGCATGGCCGGACCGAGCAGCGGCGACCCACGTCCCTCCGCGAGCCCCCCTTCCCCGCGGCGCCCGCGAGCATCCGAAGCTCGGCGTGTTCCCGGCGCGACCGAGCGGCGTGCGGCGCCGGCGCCGGCTGATGACGCACTCGCGGCGCCGGAAGCGCGCCCGTTCCCGGAAGGGGGGGCGTGGCCGGATGGGGGACGAGAGCGGCTGCGGGCGGCGGCGGGACGAATGGGCGCCTGGCGAGGCCACCCGGCGATGGGGAGGGCCGGGAGCCGCGGTGTCCCCCACCCCCTGCCCACCGCGGAGGGTCGCTGTCCTGGCCGAAGTGTCGCCGCCCGAGTGGGGCAGGCGGTGCTGGCCGGCGACCGGTGGCGTTGGGGGCTGGGTCAAGGGAACCCACTCTGAGAAGGCAGCCCCTGAGCCAATCCGGAATATTCAGAGTGGATTCGTCTCTCCTCCATAGCGTTTCTTTCAGCAACACTACATTACAAATAAAGGGTCTTTAAAGTTGATGGATAACAGCGTTACTTGCGGGGTGGCTGGGTGGCTCAGTCAACTAATCGTCCAAGTCATGATTTTGTCTCAGGTCATGCGTGACTCCGGCTGTGAGAGCCTGCTTGGGAGAATCTCCCTTTCTCTCTCCCTCCCTCTCTCAAATAAACATTTTTTTAAAGTGTTACTTTCACCTAGATTTGTTCGGCATTCATCCGCTAAGGCGTGAAGGAAACGAAAAAGCATACGGGGGGCGGGGGGGGGATGATAAAAGAAGGAGTGGTCGCAGCGCCTGGGTGCCTCAGTCCCTTAAGTGGCTGACTTTGGTTGGGGTCAGGATCTCGTGGTTCACAAGCTCAAGCCCCACGTAGGGCTCTGTGCTGACAGCTCGGAGCCTGGAGCCTGCTGCGGATTCTGTGTCTCCCTCTCTCTCTGCTCCTCCCCTGCTCACACTCTTTCTCCGAAAGTGAATAAATGTTTTAAATTAAAAAAAAAAAAAAAGGAGTGGACATCAAAGATGAAGTGCTTTCAAACCTGATGTCTTTTGAGACAGGTGTGTGACAGCAATGACAGACACAGCCCCTCACTACATACCGTTTTCAGAAAGTTCACAGACTCTCTGTTGATCGTCCAATTGCATAGAGAACTGCCTTTACTGTTGCCTAGATGTGAGAACTGGAGAATTTCCAGCTTAGATGAAAACTTAAAGGGAAAGTGTAGGTTAAGAGCAGTCAAATGTGTCCCTTTAAAATTGTAACATAGAGGGGCGCCTGGGTGGCTCAGTAGGTTGAGCGTCTGACTTCCGCTCAGGTCATGATCTCATGGTTTGTGGGTTCGAGCCCCACATCTGGCTCCGTGCTGACCGCTAGCTCAGAGCCTGGAGCCTGCTTCGGATTCTGTGTCTCTTTCTCCCTCTGCCTCTCCCAACTCACACTCTGTCTCTCTCTGTCTCTCAAAAATAAATAAATGTAAAAAAAAAAGATTTAAAATTGTAACATAGTATTCATATCGCTTACATGTAGCTAAGATGGGTCATTTTGGGCATAGGGTATATTAGTTTATGGCAGGGTGAGGGCTTAGGGGCTTAGCAATTTTGTTTCTGTTGTAACTGTCCTCCCAGTTCCAGTCCGAATCTTATCTTCTGCTTGAGAGTTTCTTTGAGGAAATATGCAGGCAACCTCCTTGGGGAAGCAGTGTGCCACGTAGGAAGATCATGGGCTTCATAGGAATGATAAAATAGGCCTTTTAGGCAAGTCATAAAAATAGAAAGCACTTAATTTCCAAAATATGCAGGACGATTTCCAAGAAATCTTGAATACATTTGTACAAAAATGATTACTTCTATTATTTCAAGAATGTATTGTAAAAACCCATTGATTGTAAAACACAATAGTATCTCACTTATTAAGTGCTGTGTTAGACAGAAGATATACAGATCTATCATACTAATTTTGATAATTAAGGGCCCTAGGCCATTTCACCATACAATCCGATTTCCCACTGACCCCTAATTTGCCTTCTCATTCATTAGTACCGGTTTCATTATTCTAGTTTTGAATCTTTGTTTCCACTAATCTAGATTCTGGAATGCCTTCCATTTCTCCTTATATCCATATTCCACCAGCTCCTCAAAACTCACCTTTTGAATGTCTTGCTCATTCTTCTGTGCATTCACTGTGCTGTATAAATACCTTTATGGCAACTGGATCATTTTGCTAGATTTTTAAAAATTTTTTAATTTCAGAGAGAGAGAGTGCAGGAGCAGGGGAGAGGAGCAGAGGGAGGGCCTTAGGCCATTTCACCATACAATCCGATTTCCCACTGACCCCTAAATTTGCCTTCTCATTCATTAGTACCGGTTTCATTATTCTAGTTTTGAATCTTTGTTTCCACTAACGGAGAGAGAGAGAGAGAGAGAGAGAGAGAGAGAGAGAGAATCCCAAGCAGACTCTACACTCAGCACAGAGCCCAAGGCAGGGCTTGAACCCACAAACTGCGAGGTCATGACCTGAGCTGAAATCAAGAGCTGGACACTCAACCAACTGACCCACCCAGGCACCCCAAAAGTGTAATAGTATATTAAACCCATGTCTATATCACCCGGCTTCAACAATACACACATGACCCACCGTGTTTCATTTATACTCTCACCTACTCCCTCATCCTTGGGTTATTTTGAACCATTTTGAAGCAGTTCTGTGGCAATTACTTTGCGGATTGTAACGTACTTCTCTGACCACCCCCTCCATCCAGACCTGGTGGCAGCCCTGAGCCTTAATTCATCTCTGGGTTCTCTGGGCCCAAACCAATGCCTAGTAGGTAGCATAAATTGATTCAATCAATCAATCGATTTATGACTGCTCAAGTCCTAAGTCTTTGATCCATACATCTTGGCTTTAGGTAATATTAAAAACAGCAGATCTCTGTATCAGATGATTATGGTTTCAAACACATCCATTTAAACATGTCGTGTCTCCAACAAGAAATGTCAGAGCTTAGAGTCAAGACCCACACGTGAGGGAACACAGTGTTTTCTGCAACATAAAACAAGGTGTTCTGTGTCCTCAGTGCCAAGACTGCTCTCTCCCCACAGTCACTGCCCTGAGGGTTTGACCTGCCACACTCTAGGGCTGTTTTCCACTGAGGACAGAACTGCAAAGCTCAGTGCAGCTTCTCCAGTGTTTCCAGGATCATCTATAACACAAACGCTCAGCTCCTGGGATGTAATGAACTTTGAATGTAGTGCTTACTAGATGCCTTTGCTTGGAGCTAAGAGAATGGACGCTAGAGTCAGATTGCCTGGGTCCAAATCCTGATTCTACCACTGGCTACCCAGAGAAAGTCTTCATACAGAGAGTTAATCTAATCTCTATTTCTGTTTCCCCATTTGAAAGATGAGGATCATATTAGTACCTACATCAGAAGGCTGCTGTAAAGAGAAAATGAGCATATGCTGTAAATCATTGAGTCCAGGACATCTGTTTTTAACATCCCTGAAATCAGGGTGTGTTTTGTGTGTCACACATGTTTAGTTGACAGTGCTTTTTCCTCTAGTAATGCTTGAGGTAATGGTGCATCTTATAGCTAATGGGTTTTCAGCTTCAATAAAATACAGTACAGATAAAGCACTAGGAACAGCGCGTGTCACAGCAAGTACGTTAATAATGTTAGTTATTATTATTTAGTCCTGGGAACCAAAATATTTAAAACTGTTTAAGAAAAAAAGAGCTACTTTTAGGCTCCAAATAACTTAAATGCCCTGTTATTCGCTGCCATTTCAGAAGCTTTCAAGTAATGTTCAAGATTCCTCTCTCAGTCTTTGCCTCCACGCCCGATCGATCTGCAAATCCTTTTGATTCTACTTTCCAGATGTCAGATGCGTTCTTCTCTGCTCCCACTGTTGTAGGAGTTGAAACCTTCATCCTCTCTCACCTGGCCCATTGTAATCCTTTTTTCTGGTCTCTGTCTCCCACAGGAAACAAAATCACCTCTCACGGGAAAATCTGATCATATCACGCTCCAACTCAGAACTAATTTAGTTCTTCCCAAACCTAGAAGAACACACCTGCACACCTTTGCTGGCCCCTCTGGCCTTCCCAGCCCAGTACATGATACTGTCCCTCCCCAGCCTCTCTCCCACCCTACCCCTCACCCCCACTGCGCTCCCCAAGCCGAATTACTTACAGCTTGAAAAGTACAAGACCCTGTCTTACCTATTTATGCCTCCACATCCACTCTTCTGACTTCTTTCAATTCCCTCCCTCTGCAAACCTCAGTAACTCCCATTCATCCTTCTTCATCTCCAGGAGGCCTTAAAAATCTAAGTTTCTCACCGAACATTGTGTATAATCTCACCACGGTGTTTCTTAAACTGGGGTTTACAGTTGTATTCTCAAAAAAAAAAAAAATAGAAGGTTCTTTTTTTTATTTCAATGACGGTCGTTTTAACAGCTGACATAAACATATCTGATTATCTGCCTGGCCACCTCCTGAGAGTACTACCATTCGGTATCCGTGCCAAGTTTGCATTTAACTTTACAGTTCACTGGTGCCACGTGTCACTACTTTTTTGTCTTGCCTCAGTGATTAGAAGGGGAGGTGAAGTCATATGATAGGGACAAGTCTGAGCCAAGTAGAAGTCCAATGATGTCATGGCCTGCCGTGGGAAAGAAGGTTTTATAGTTGATCAAACAGAGAACAGATATGGAAAAATCTAATCAACCCGATCAGGTGAGGGCAGGGACTGCAAAAGAATTCACACATTCTTTTAGCAAAGTGGCCGAAGGTTTTCATCAAAACGGTATCAATCGTCATATTCAATTAATTTGAATTACGTTGGTTTGAACTTCTCAAGTTTTGCTTGAAAATAATGTATGCGTTTCTTTAGGCGTGTAGTAACACAACACTGAAAGCACACTAAACTTTAACTGGGTTTATTTGCACGTCTTCAAGTAAAACATTAAAAAGAATTATGTCCTAAATGCAAGGCGGTGTCCTGCTTTGGACCCTGGGACAGGAGGAGGACGTTCATGGAAGAATTAGCAAAGTCTGAATAAAATCTGTAGTTTAGTAAATAGTACTGTACCGGTGTTAACTTCTTAGTTGTGATCAACGTGCCACGACTGAATAAGACGCTAAGAGTAAGGGAAGCTGGATAAAGCGCATATGGGAACTCTCTGTGGTGTATTTACAACTTTTCTGTACATCTGAAATTATTTCAAAATAAAACGTTTTTTCAAAATAACCTAAGCCAATATTGAGAGTGAGATATCTTGTCCCCTTACCTAAAGGGTCATTATTTAAGGTTGAAGAATCTGTAATTTTTTATTTACTTATTCATAGCTCCATAGATTCCTAACTGCAAGACACAGCATCAGGTCTCTGATGCATTGAGAATGTCTCAGTCCGTGTGGATGCTACGAAGCGTATGTTGTGAGATTAATAAGAATAAAATCACCAAGTTCACTGCGTGGACAGTAAGCCTTCTAATTTAATGTTTTATACAAGTTTCCCCTTTTAATTTTCATCAACACCTTATGAGGGAGCCAGTATCAATTTTCCAATATTACAGGGGCGCCTAGGGGGCTCCATCGGTTGAGCGTCCAACTTCGGCTCAGGTCACGATCTCGCGGTTTGTGAGTTCGAGCCCCGCATCTGGCTCTGTGCTGACAGCTCAGAGCCTGGAGCCTGCTTCAGATTCTCTCTCTCTCTCTCTCTCTCTCTCTCTGTCTCTCAAAAATAAGTAAAAATTAAAACATTTTTCCAATATTATAAATGATCAAAATGAGACTTAGGTTTGTAAAAAAGAAATTTGCCCAAAGATGTTAACAGTTGTTCATCTAGGCAATGAGTATGTGAGTTGGTGAAAATACTGTTTTCTCAACTTTTCTGGAGGTTTGAAAGTTATAAAAGAAAAACAGATTGGCTCCAGGTTGTGTGAGAGAGATGGGACGTTGACCCTGCCTCGGTGGCCTTGGACCCCCCCCCCTTCTCCTGGCCAGACCCTTCCCAGACAAGGATATCAAGCCCCCACCATCCCCCTTGTTCCTCTGTATTATCACTCGGGTTTGCCCTTGATCTACAGAGCAATTTTCCATACTTTAAAAATGCCATTCATTTTCTACTGCTCTGTAACAAGTTACCACAAACTTAGGGACTTAAAACAACAGAACTATCGGCTCACAGGTCTGTAGGTCAGAAGTCTGGCATGCAATGGCCGGGTTCTCTGGTTCAAGGTACCATGAGGCATAAACAAGGCCAGGCTGAGTTCTGGCCTGGGGAATCTGGGGGAAATATCAGCTTTCAAGCTCAATTTTGTCAGCAGAATCCAGTTTGCTACAGTTGTAGGGCTTAGATCTCTTGTTTTCCTTGCTGGCTCTCAGCTGGGGGCCTCTCAGCCCCCAGGGCCGTTCTCAGGTCCTTCCTTCATGACCCCCATAGGCAGCTCACAGTACGGATGCTGGCCTTTTTTTCAGGCCAGTTGGAAATCTCTGATTTCCTCTTCTGCATCCAGCAGAGAAAATTCTTCTTCTAAAGGCTTGAATGAGTAGGTTAGGCTCTATGTCAAGATCAACTGATTAGTCACCTTAATCACACCTGCAAAAATCTCTTTTGCCATATAACATAACATAGTATCCTATCGTGTGCACAGGGGAGGGAATCACACAAAGGTGAGGGTCGTCGGGTCATTTTAGGTTACTGCCGACCACGCCTGGATGTCATTGCCACCGCCATCGATGCCATCATTCAGCACAAGGTGATTTTCTTGCCAAGGGAGAGGACATTCACGCCTTCCTCCATGCAACAGAGTCCTGGCATATAGCCAGGATTTGAAAAATTAGGTTTAGCTAAGCACACATGTATTCAGGCGTGACAATGGGTAAACACCACGTTTGAACTGAATTGAAATGCTTTCAGGACTTACTGTAAAAGTTTTTGTATTATCTTAATACTTCTTAACTCTTAATCACATGCACTATATCCATATTCACTCACACGTTTATTCAACAAATACTTTCTGAGTTATTACTACGTGGCAGGCACAGTTCAGACATTTGCCAATATGTCTGCTTTAAGTTGTAAGCTTCTAGAAGACAGGTTTCAAGTGAAATTACACCCAAAAAATGCTCTGTAGATGACATTATTATACAAAAATTAGATATTACCCTTACTTTCTCTGCGAGCTGAATTGGCGTACAGATTCCAGAGTGTATTCTAGATAATGTTGACATTTTTCAGGGATGCATATGCTCATTGGTGCTACTCTTTATTTTTATTATATGACCTTATGTTATGCCTTTTGTCCATTTTGTGTGGCTTGGACTGGAAAGTAAAGGGAATATACAGCTAAATTTTTCACTGTTAGGAAGATATACTTTAAAAATATTTTTTAAAGTTTATTTATTTATTTTGAGAGAGAGAGCGAGAGAGAGAGAGAGAGAGAGAGAGAGAGAGTACAAGTTGGGGAGGACCAGAGAGAGAGGGAGAGAATCCCAGGCAGGCTCTGCATTGACCGCACAGAGCCCGATGCGGGGGCCAAACCCACGAACCACGAGATCATGACCTGAGCCGAAAACCAAGAGTCAGACGCTTAACTGACCAAGTCACACAGATGCCCCTAAATGTGTTTTACTGTTTATTTATTTTTGAGAGAGAGAGAGAGAGAGCAAGCAGGGGAGAGGCAGAGAAAGAGGGAGACACAAAATCCAAAAGCAGGCTCCAGGCTCTGAGCTGTCAGCACAGACCCCAACATGGGGCTTGACCCACGGACCACGAGATCATGACCTTAGCAGAAGCCGGATGCTTAACTGGCCGAGCCACCCAGGCACCCGCGAGATTTACTTTTTTATTATGTTTAAGTCCACAAATGTCTAATGGTAAAATAAACTACAGAATGTTAGATCATGGAAATTTATTCCCTAGTTATGACACATAATAGGCCCTCGATGTCTAGTGAATGAATAAATAAGTGAATAACCAAATTAAAAAATTGTTAAAGCTATATGCATGTTCTTGAGAAAATAACATGTCATAAATGTTATTGATGTAATGTATTATTGTTTTCATTAGTGTTATTAATATGGGCCTTAACAGTCTTCAGTGAACCAGAATAAGTTATTACCCGCATTAAGGACAAAGTTAAGCTGGACTTTAGATTAAGTCAGGTTGTTTTGTTTACTTGTTGGCTTTAGGTGGTGGGGGGCGGGGTGGGGAGGGAGTTATCTTATTTCCACAAGATAATAGAATCCTGCCCTGACATCTCGCTTCCGTTTCCTTCCCCTTTCTCCCTCCTCCTTCTCATGCATTCATCAGCCAAACATTTATTGGACCTACTGCCACGACTTGTACGTCTTGGGGATAAAAGTCCGCGTAGGGCATAGCACACACTGCTGAGGGATCCTGGAGAAGCAGAGATCAAGCCAGGGCAGCTGAGCAGTACAACAGACCAGAAAACTTCTTTCACTGGACCATCAACACCCTCACTAGGACCTGTGCCCCAAACCAGACCACAGTCATCACCCCACACTCAGCCCCAGACCCCGAGATGTTACTTTAGTGCACATTTCCTCCTCAGTCACTTGCACTTTGGATAAATAGTGGCAAACGCCAATGCGCGTGCATTTCCCGTTTATCTGGAAGGGGATATTTGGAGTGTTTCACATATGGACTCCTTTGAATAAGAACAGATGTTTCCTGAGAATGAGCCCCGGCTAATTCCACCGCACCGAGGACAAGTCGCTGACTTCCGTGCCTAAAAGCTCATGGCGACCTCTCTCCTCGCGCTAGAATTGCTGGCTGCAAGCAGACTCCGTTCCATCAGGGCTCACGACGTTCCCATCTCAGGGGGGCGTCTGCAGAGTCGTTGGTCGACTTCGTTTTCAGAACTGGGGAGCCGGGCTATGATAATACAGCACAATGTTCTACCTTCGCAGAGCGTTGGGAATGATCAGGTTGCACCCAAAGACAAAAGCCATTGATTTTGGTGAAAAGCCACTCATTTTCTGGATGACTTGCCTGGGCCCCCCAGAGCTCTAGGGCTCCCTGCCCCATAGAAAGAGAGATAGTAACAAGTGTGAGATGTGCAAAGGACCTGTGCAGTCACACGGGACCCTGTGCTCAGAAAAGCCTTATACTTGGCTTAACACTGCTGTCACCATCTTGAAATCCTTTTTTTTTTTAAATTTTTTTCTTAATTTGAGAGAGCAAGAGAGAGAGACAGAGAGACAGAGAGAAAGAGACAGAGAGAGCATGCATGGGTGTAGTCAGGGGAGAGAGGCAGAGGGAGGGAGAGAAAATCTTAAGCAGTCTCCACGCTCCGCACAGAGCATGATACAGGGCTTGATCCCACCACCTGGGCTCAGTGGGTTAGCGTCCAACTCTTGATTTTGGTTCAGGTCATGATCTCACGGTTCATGAGAGTGAGTTCTCCGTCAGGCTTCGTGCTGTCAGTCCCTCTGCCTCTCTCCCCAGCTCACACTCTCTCTCTTTCTCAAAATAAATAAATTTTTAAAATATGTAGGGGTGCTTGGGTGGCTCAGTCAGTTAAGCTTCTGACTTCAGCTCAGGTCATGATCTCATAGTTCTTGAGTTCGAGCCCTGCATCGGGCTCTGCGCTGACAGCTCAGAACCTGGAGCCTGCTTCAGATTCTGTGTTTCCCTCTCTCACTTCCCCTCCTTCTCTTGCACTCTGTCTCTCTCAAAAAAAAAAAAATTAAAAAAAATTTTTAAGGGCACTGGGTGGCCCAATAGGTTAGGCATCCGCCTTCGGTCAGGGCATGATCTCACAGTTCGTGAGTTCGAGCCCCGTGTCAGGGTCTGTGCTGGCAGCTTAGGGTCTGGAGCCTGCTTCAGATTCTGTGTTTCCCTCCCGCTCTTTCCCGCTCCTGCTTGTGCTCTGTCTCCCTCTCTTTCTCAAAAATGAAATAAACATAAAAAATTTTTTTAAGTTTCTTTAAAAAAATTTTTTTTTAATATTTAAAGGAAAGAATCAGACAGTCAACCAACTCAGGTGCCCCACTATCTTGAAATTCTTAATAATTCTTTAAAGTAATCTTTATACCCGCTGTGGGGCTTGAACATATGACCCAGAGATCAAGAGTCACATGCTCTTCAAACTGAGCCAGCCAGGTGCCCTAAATTCTTAGTAATTTTTTAACAAAGGCCCCACATTAGATACCCTTTCCTGTGTACAGGGCATAGCGGGCACATCAAGGAGGGTCCCCTAACTCATTTGGGGGTGGGGAGGCTTTCAGAGAGAGGAAGGTACAGGGGATATTAGGAAACGCAGTTGGAAAGGAGGGAAAGAGCCAGATCACATACAAGGTGCATTTCAAGTTAAGGCAGCTGGGACTTCATTTGGAGCTAATGAGCTTCGAGCCAGAGTGGCCTAGTCAGATCTGCAAGAACATTCCCTCTGAGGCTGCCGTGCGAGCTAGGGTTGCAGGGTGCAGCTGGGTGAGCAGTGATTGGAATTATCTAGGTGAGTAACGCGGAAGGCGTGCATTTGCACATAGTAGTAGGGACAGAGATGAGAATGCATCCAGTAAATATTTAGGGAGAAAAGTCAGCAGGCCTCAATGATGGTTATTAAGGCTAAGGGAAAGGGCAAAATTAAGGGTGCCTCCCAGTTTCAGGGTCAGGCATGATAGTATGTGGTATATGAGCAGGTTGAGGGGGGGCGGGGATGGGAGAGATAAATGAATAATTCAAGATGGGAATTTATTGTTAAGATGTCAATTCTCATCACATTAATCTATAGATTCAATGAAATCCTAATCAAAATCCCAGCAGACTTTTTTGGGTTTTGGTTGTTTTTTTTTTTTAGTAGAAATTGACAATCTGACTGTAAAACGTGGAGAAATACAAAGTGTCTTTTTCAAAAGACTTTTGGGAAAGGGCACCTGGGGGGCTCAGTCAGTTGAGTGTCCGACTCTTGATGTCGACTCAGGTCATGATCTCACGGTTCGTGGGACCAAGCCCCGCGCCAGACTCTGTGATGCCAGTGCAGAGCCTGCTTGGGATTCTCTCTCTCTCTCCCTCTTTCTCTCCCCACTCAACGCTCCTTTGCTCTCAAAATAAATAAATAAACGTTATAAAAAAAGACTTTGGGCGGAAAACCACAAAGATAGAGGACTTACACTACCTTATCTCAGGATACACCACAGTAATCAAGATAGTGAGCTCCTAGAGTAAGAATCGGGCAACAGATCATGGAAGAGAATAGAAAGCCCACTAATAAACCCTGATTTATAGAATCGTCTGGTTTCCAACAGTGGCACCAAAGCAATCCAATGAGGAGAGGAAATTCTTTTCAACAAACAGGGTTGGGGTAACTGGATCGCCATATGGGGAAAAATGGACATTGAGTTCTACTTCACACCATACAAAAGATAGGAATTCAAAATGGATCATATATCTAAACTTCAAAGTTAAAACATTAGGATTTTAAAAGGAAACACAGGAGAATATCTTGTGACCTAGGGGACAGGCAGAGCTTTCTTAGGTCACAAAAATCCATAATCATAAAAGAAAAATTGATAAGTTAGACATCATCAAAACTAGAAACTTTGGATCACCCAAAAGACACAGTTGAAATAAATAAGCAAAATACAAGCTCGGAGGAAATGTTCACAACACATATATCAAAAAGGTTGGGTGTCTAGGATGTGTAAGGAGCTCCTGAAACTCAATTAATGAAAAAAATCTAGTAAAAATATATTAGTCTAGGAATGACCGGTAAGCACATGGACGTGTCCTCTGCATATCTATTCATCAGGGAAATACAAGTTAAAACCACAATGAGTTGTCATCCCACACATATCCAAATGGCTAAAGTTAAAAATTCTGACAACACCAAGCATCAGTGAGAATGTGGAACCACAGGACGTTTCACGCATTGCTGGGAGTGGGGTGGGGGGGGCTTTGGGGGGTGCGCAGTGGGAATTAGTGCAATCGTGAGCAATTAGTGCAATTGGCGAGCGAGCCAAGGAAAAGGACCTCTGGTCGGGGTTGGGGGGTCGGGGAAGGGGGGAGATGTCAGGTGCCAAAGGCAGCGCAGGTCACGTTTGTGTGGCCCCTTCCAGTGCCACCTAGCGGCCAGGTTGAGATGGTGCAGAAGTTAGAGCGGAGCGAGGCTAGGGTTTGCGAGCACGGTGTGGGGGTGACCTGCGGCCAGAGCAGAGCCCGAGAGAACGAGGGTGCAGATGCGTCGGAAGTTCCGACAGTGAGGCCTGGAAGGAAAAGAAGCGAGACCAGAAGGAGGTGGCAGAGCAGGAGGAGGCGGAGGCGTGCGTGTGCATGCACGTGCGTGTGAGCGCCATGCAGTGGGAGTCAGGCAGGGGAGCGGGGAGGAGGGCAGGCTGGGCTGAGTGGGCCAGTGGTATCTAAGATTTCAGAGGTGGAGCGGTTTCAGGTGATGACAAGGGGCAGGGTGTGGCCACAGGAGTGGGAGCTGAAAGACACAAAGGGAAGGGGGGCGGAGGGGGGAGTTCCAGGAGCTCAGACGCAGGGGGAGGACGGTGTCCCTGGGGACACTCAAGCCACGCTGTCTTGGGCTGGAGAGAAATACTGCACCAAAGTCAGATGCCCGAGTCTTCTCGGGGGAAGGGGGCGTGGCCAGATGATGACATTTCCCTCCCACCTCGCTCGTCACATTTCATTCATTCATTCATTCATTCAGGAAATACCGCTGGTTAGCCTCCCCCTGCAGAAAAGCAGGCAGACATGGGTCTTTGGCTGGTGGATCTTGTCACCTCTGAGCACCTATCATAGGACACTTGTCTGCTTTCTCTTGTCCCTTCCTAGGAAGGGCGGGGGGTGGTGGTCAGCTGGATGTCAGGAGCCTCCGGGTAGAGGGGCTTCTCCCCGGTCACGGTCTTGGAGGCATCTGCTGTGGCAGCCGAGGTGCCCCCACGAGTGTTTTCAGGGGAGGGCCCTGGTGGGAGGCAGAGAATGGTTGACATGCAGCTTGTCTCCTTGCCTTGGAGGATGGCTCGCAGGATCCTTGAGGCTTTAGGACCAGAGGGAGGACATGGAGCACTCTGGGAAGAACAGAGAGAGGAGAGCAAAGCAGGGATGACCAGGACGTTTGCAGCGTGCCACGGGCTGGTCAAAGAAATGAGGGTCCCCAAGGGCCTCTCCAAGCCCATGGACACAGGGCTCAGGCTCCTACCCAGCCTGGACCACGAGGACTTTGCCTAGAGATTTCACCCCTAGTTTTACTAACGCCTTGAAAGCCCCACTTTGTAAGTTGGTGCATGAATGTGAACTGTTTCACTTTGCCCAGGGCTTCTGCAGGCTTCCATACAGCAGAGACTCGTGGGAATTTCCTGCTGCTCTTCTATGGTCGTGGAGAGTCATTGTTCCTTTATCATAGTCTCATTCAAAATTCCCTAGGACTGGGGCACCCGGGTGGCTCAGTCGGCAAAGATCCGACTTCAGCTCAGGTCGCAGTTCATGGGTTCGAGCCCCACGTGAGGCTCTGTGCTGACAGCTCTGAGCCTGGAACCTGCTTCAGATTCTGTGTCTCCCTCGCTCTCTGCCCCTCCCCCGCTCCTGCTCTGTATCTCCATGTCCCTCAAAAATAAATAAACATTAAAAAAATTTTTTAATTTAAAAAAAAGAATAAAAAACTCCCTAGGATTGTGCTGCTCGGTTTCCAAATGAACCCACGTTAAAAACAATGACGTGTTTTAAAAAGACGGCACGTCGGTTTATTCTATTTTGTTTCATCTCTGTATCAGTGTGTCGCTCCTGCCAAATAAATGCAGAGGGAGAGGAATCCGTGCGTCTCGGCTCGAATGTTCATAGGCGCCTCCCAGCAGTTCTAGAAGGGACCTTTGAAACCTCTTTATGGAAGTGTTGGGCAGGAGCCTCGTCTGCACCCTAGGGGAACTTTAAGAAAGTGTTGGAGATGATTCAGATCAGGAGGACCTGGATCATTCCCAGAGCTGGCTGCCGTGGGGGACAGGGCAAGACTTGCCACTGCAGCCACATACACAGTGGCTGCCTCCTCAAAAATGTTGGCTGTGCAGTGTTGAGATCGGGACAGAGGTCGAGTATTCTGAGACTGACATTCCTGCCATCGAAAGTGACTGAGCACCGTGTGGGGCTCGGAATCACAGTTCCCACAACGTTTATCAGCTGTTTACGGATCAAGGATGTATGATTCATGGCAATGGACAACGTATGTGTATCAAATAATTACACATCTGATCGATATACTTATTAAATGTAATGTTTTTCAAGAGAATTATGAGGATCCATTTATTAAACAAATGTTTACTGGCAACCGACTTTGTGCCGGGCACTGTGCTGGGGTTGATGACGCCCAGGAGAGGGAGGTGTGATTCATGGCTGCCAGTGCCTCACAACGCAGCCTTGGGGACACATGAGGAACCAAGGGCCACAGCCTCATGCGCTGTAAGCCATCACAGAGGGTTGGGAGATGAGAGGCGGTGTGCAAATCCAAACAAGGACCTGGAAGGCTGTCACAGGCAGGTCATGCTTCAGTGGGCTTGTTTGTTTTCAGGCTACCTTTTCTAGTATGTGGCATTTGCCGTTGTTTTATTTTTTTAACAGCTTTATTGAAATATAATTCACATACCATACAATTCACCAACTGAACTGTACAATTCACTGGTTTCTTTTTTCAGTGTAGTCATAGAGTTGCACAATCATCACCACAATTGGTTTACCTTTTCATCACCCCAAAAGGAAACTCTATCCATTGTCACTTTCTACTTTTCCCCAACCCTTCTCACCCCGCCCCTCCCCTCCCCTCCCAACTCTGGGCAAGTCTAATCTCCTTTCTGCTCAAATGGACTGGCCTATTCTAGATATTTCATATAAAGGGAATCATTTAATGCACGTTTTTTTTGGGGGGGGGGACTGGCTTCCTTCCCTGAGCATCGTGTTTCCAAGGCTCATCCACATTGAAGCCTGTCTCAACACCATATTCCTTTTCACTGCTGAATAGTACTCCACAGTGTGGATACACGGCATGTTCTTTGTCTCTTCATCAGCTGGTGACATAGGGGTTGTTTCCACTTTTTGGCTATTACGAATGATACTGTTATTAACACATGTGGCCAAATGTTTGTGTGGACATATGTTTTCATTTCTTTGGTGTGTACACAGGAGTGGAATTGCTGAGTCATCTGGTAACTGTTTAATGTTTAAGGACTTGCCAAACTGTTTTCCAAAGTGGCTGCACTTTGTTATATTCTCGCCAGCAGTGTATGAGGGTTCCAGCTCGTCTACATCCTTGCCAGCACAGGTTTCCTTTCTTTCTTTCTTTCTTTTCTTTTTTCTTTCTTTTTCTTCCTTCCTTCTTCCTTCCTTCCTTTCCTTCTTTCTTTCTTTCCTTCCTTCTTTCTTTCCTTCTTTCTTTCTTTCTTTTCTTCCTCTCTTCTTCCTTCCTTCCTTCCTTTCCTTCTTTCTTTCTTTCTTTCTTTCTTTCTTTCTTTCTTTCTTTCTTTCTTATAACAGCCATGGGTATGAAGTGGTATCTCATGGTTTTTTTTTCCCTATAATGACTAGTGATATTGAATACCTTTCAACATGCTCATTGGCCTTCAGTATATCTTCTTTGGAGGATGTCTATTCAGATCCATTGCCCACATTTTAATCGTGTTGTCTTTTATTATTGAGTTCAGAAGAGTTCTTTATAAATTCTAGACACAAGTTCCCTATGAAGTATATGATTTTCACGTATTTTCTGTTGTTCTGTGAGTTATCTTTCCATTTCTAATGACATCCTTTGAAGCACAGAGGTTATTTATTTATTTTTAGTTCTTCAATTTATTTTTCTTTGGTTACTTGTGATTTTGGAGTCATATCTAAGAGAGACTTTTTTTTTAACCCAAGATCACAAAGATTTACTGCTATGTTTTCTTCTAAGGATTTTATAGCTTCAGCATATTCATTTAGGTCTAGGATCCGTTTCGAGTTAATTTCTGTAGATGGTGCTGGGGGCTTGCAGAGTCTCTCTTTGGATGGTTTCCTTTTCTCAGAGAATTAGCAAAGGTCTCTGCTGAGGGTAGGGATGGGGGAAGGGAAATTGAACATAGGAGGAGAGAGGAGAGTTTGAATAGGTGTCTGGTAGAGTGGGAGACAAAATGGATCAAAGGAATATAGTAAATGACTGGACTGTACCAAGGGCTCAACTTAAGTTCCTGGTCACAAGTTTAAAGTCAAACTATAGGGAAGGAAAAGACCCTATTTTGGTCTCTAGCTGGGCCTAAGAATTAAACTGGTACAAGACAGATTAACAGGAGAAAAGCACAGAGATTGTATTAAATTTTTACACGTACATGGGAGCCTTCACAAGATGATGAAGACCAGAACACCAGAGCAGAGCAGGAAGCTGTTATTCTATTAGACAGGAGAACAATCACTTTGTGAATTGATAAGACAAAGTGGTTTGGACTAGGTGTCATAATCGGTGAAGAAGTAACTAAGAAGAAAAGGGTAAGTTTAAGTAGTTTGTTTGTACAGATTTCTTGGCTCCCGCTTCTCTGTCTCTGGGGATAAGAATATCTTCCCTTCCTCCTGATACAGGGAGAGCACCTTTCACAAGAGAATTTTCTCTCCTGCTCTCAGGAAGAAGAAGGGTCATAGCGTCCTTTCTGTACCTGCTGTTTTGACTAATTCAAAAAAGGCAATAAGCCAAAGTGGCATATCTTGGGGTGACATGTTCTGGGTTTCCTTCAAGACCAATCAGTGCAGTCCTGTGTTTTCCTCTAGCCACATACTGCTGAGGGACACCAGCACAGTGCAGGTGGGGAGGTGGATTTTCCCAGGGTTGGATTTGGGGCCATCAAATAAACCACAGCAAGGAAGGGTCAAGTGCACTGAGAGGGTGAGCAAGGGGGTAGATATAATATGGACTGTACAGTTTAAGGAGGGAAGTGAAGGCATGATGGGGGGTGATAGACAACGGGGGGGACTGATGGATTTTGGTCCCAGTGGGGTGGACAGGTAGGGTACTAGGAAAATAAGGTGGTAGTTTTTGTGGGGGGGGGTAATCCACCTGGTAACTGAGGTAGCCATCTTTGTCCATTAACTGCCTTTATCCAAGGAAAAAAATAAAACTTCTCATATTTCTATGACAAGCAGTAACAGGAAGGTATCTTCCTGGATGAAGGAACACTTCCATGGCTCCTACAGCCTTAAGAAAAGACTCTCTGGGTTGGAATATTAGCCGGAAGCTTCTGTAGCTTTAAAAAATATTTATATACGTGTCAAAAGAGTAGAGGTACGGTTTACACGCATACTTTTCTCCAGGAAATGCTCTAATAGAAGGAAAGGGAGGAGGGAAAGATCTCTTTCTCTTTGGGCAACAGGGAAAGTTCGGACTCTTTATTATTGGCTTTTTCAGTGGTCAAAGAGTGGGACGCAAGGTACTGAGACCAGTGAGGGGTCCCAGCGAGTGGTAATGACAAAGGCTAAGACCACAGGAGTAAAAGACATGGACGCCATCCCTGAAGGAGAAGAGTTCAACGAAAGAAGAGACTAGGGTGCGGCCAGAGTCATTTCAGTATATGGTGGCATCACCGAGCATTAAGACATGAGGAGAGATGGAGAGCTTGGGGGGAGGAACTGAACTCTTCAAGAAATAAGAGGAAGTGCCTTGGGCGTCCGTAGACACCACAGTGAGCGGAAGTGGAAGTATCTCTAAGCTGCACTGTCCAATATGGCAGCCCCCCTCCATGCGGGACTATTTAACTTAAAATTAGTACCTATTAAATAAAATGTAAAATTCCACTCCTTAGTGTAAATAGCCACATTTCAAGAGCCCAGTAGACACATGGCTAGTGGCTACCACCTAGGGAAAGCAGCACAATTAGAAAATGTTTCTATTCCATTGGATGCAGAAAAGTTCTATTGGATGAGACGCACAGAGATGCAGAGCTGGGGAGAGGTGTTGGGGGGATCGAGGAAGAAGAACCTGGAAGTGGCAAGAAGGAGGAGGAAGGATACTTCCCACTGGAGATCCCGAGCTAGAAGGTGTGGGGGCAAAAAGAGGAAGGGGTGAGAAGGCACAGAGTATGGCCAGGCTGTGAGCGGAGGTGGGGAACACGACCTCTCTCTTCACTTCCACTGACTGCAGACCTGGAGGCCTGCAAAGGGAGATTTTTTTTTTTATTGTAATACAGTTTCAAACTGACAGCCTAGCACGAGCAATCTCCATAGGTATAGCTATATGGTGAGACTATATGTAAAAAGAGATACCTATATGTGTATGTATTATATATATATGTTATTATTCCTTTGAACAGTTTGAGAGTAAGTTGAAGACACTCTGTCCCTTTGCTGCCCCCTCCCCACATTCCAGCTCTGGTACCACCCATTCCTCCCTAGTTCCCCCACTTCCTTTTCATGGACAACGGTATTTAGAAATCAAGGTCTGGACTGTTGATGTTGTCAGTGTTACTGGTAAATCGTTGCTACGAGGGTTTCTTAATGAACAGAGCTAGGAAAGTGTCTGTCTGTCTGTCTATCCATCCATCCATCCACGCATCCATCTGCCTTAAAATCTAGGAGTTCATTACTGACACCTCCAGCTCCAATTCAGCAACACAGGGTTTCTTCTAGTTTTCTCCTTTTCCATATTTATAGCTCTTCCTCTCTGTATGAGAAACGGGGTTTTGGAGTTTAAGAGCAATGGGAAGTGGCTGGAGGATTTTGAGCAGAGATGTGATGATGCGACCTGATACGTGTTATGAACCACAGCTCTGGGGTCTAGGGGGGTGTATTCATTTCCCAGAGCTGCCTTAGCAAAGTGCAATAAACGGCGGGGGGGGGGGCTTAACACGACAGAGATCTGTTCTCTCAAGCTCTGGAGCCTCGGAGCTTCAAATCAAGTGTGAGCAGAGCTGTGCTCCCTCTGAAAGGAGGGGCCCAGCGGTCCTCAGGTCCTCAGTCTTCCTTGTCTAGTAGCCGAATCACTCTAAGCTTGGCCTTTGTGTTTACTTGGTCTTCTTTCCTGTGTCTCCATTCCCTCCCCTCTTCTTACAAGGACCCCTTTCGTTGGAGTAAGAGCCGGCCCTAACTCCAATGTTACATCATTTTGATATCCTTAACGAGTTAAGGGGCAAAGGCCCCCTTTCCAAATAAGGTCCATTCTGAGTGACACGAATTTGGGAGGCAAGCACGATTCAATCACTACAGGAGGTAAGAGTAAAGGGGATGAGAGCCCAGAGCAGGGAAAGGACAAGAAGATAAGCGGTCAGGTGCACGTTGCACTCTGGAGGTAGAACTGGAGGGCACGCCTTGAACTGGCTATTAGGAAGCTGCTTAAAGGAAGGGTTGAAGAATGGAATATTCTACCTCATGGTTTGTTTTTTTTAAAGTTTATTTATTTTTGAGAGACAGAGAGACAAAGCATCAGCGAAGGAGGGGCAGAGAGAGGGAGACACAGGATCTGAAGCAGGCTCTAGGCTGTCAGCTCTGGGCTGACAGCCCGGATGCTGATGCGGGGCTCGAACCCATGAATCGTGAGATCATGACCTGAGCCGAAGTCGGCCGCTTAACCGGCTGAGCCACCCAAGTGCCCCACATGTTTTTGAAGATTGTAATAAAGCTTGGAGAGCCCTTTTTGGTGGTAACAAATGTTTGCTTAACTTAACAACCTTTGAATGTTTGCTATATGCCAGGACTTTTCTACTTTCCTCAGAGAAGCGAAAGACAATAAAATAAAATAAAATAAAATAAGATTAAATTAAATTAAATTTTTTAAAAGTCAGGAAAAGGTAATTCAGGGCACTTGAAATTTAGCTATCAAGAAACAAACGAGTAACTAATTATAATAAAAAAATTGAATAAAAAAAAAAGACGATGTAGCTAAATTAGGCAATTTACTTGGTCTTCTTCCCCGTGTCTCCATTCCCTCCCCTCTTCCTACAAGGACCCCAGTTGCTGTATTTAGGTATTTAAGGCATTTAGAGACCTTTTCCTCCTGGAATCAAGTGCTGATCATTCACTGCGTTTCCAAGAACAGAGGATGGGGATATTCAGATGCACAAATGAACATTAGGATCAGGGAAAAGAAACAGAAAAAGAAGGCAGTCTCTGACTTTCTGAGCTGAAGAGTTGGGCGGGGGTAGGGACAGGGACAGGATGGGAGGTTTCAGAGCTCGGAAGAGGAGGTGGGAAATGTAGAGACATTACTGCATTTTAGTCATTGGTGTCTGGTGGTGTGGATGGCTGCCAATTTGAGTATCATTCAGGACTGTTCTTGAGTTTAAAAATGGTTTGTTTACTGTAAAAAAGTTGAAAATACAAAGGTCAAAGGAAAAGAGACACCTATCAGCCCACTTTCCAGCAATAATTACTTCTAACATCTTGATTTATTTCTTTTAAAAATTTTTAATACTTATTTACTTTTGAAAGAGACAGAGAGAGAGAGAGAGAGAGAGAGAGAGAGAGAGAGACAGAGCATGAGGGGGGGAGGGGCAGAGAGCGAGGGAGACACAGAATATGAAGCAGGCTCCAGGCTCCGTGGTAAGCTGTCAGCACAGAGTCTGATGCGGGGCTCGAGGTCACAAGAGGCAAGATCATGGCCTGAGCCAAGTCGGATGCTTAACCGACTGAGCCACCCAGGTGCCCTATTGGTTTATTTCCTTTAAAGAGGGATGTATATGCATGCATTGTATTTGTTATATTATCTCTTACGAAGTTGGAATCTTAACTATGTCACTGTTCCTCTAAAACATTTTCAATGGCAGCGTGATTATACCATTATGAATTTGCACCCCCCCCCTTTACTGGGCATCTATGTTGTCTCAAATTTTCACTCTTGTAAATATAATTAAATGACTGTGGATGTCACTCATGTTTAACATACATAGCCACTACTTACACACAGTGTTATCTCTTCTGACCCTTTCAAACCATTTAAATTTTCTAAAACAGAAAAGATTTAAGAAGAGGGGAAAAAAAAATTCTCACTCAGCTTCCCCTGATTGTCCAGGTAGTCTCTGGCATTTAAGCTCCCTGCGTTAGGTGATCCAAAAAATATTCCCTGAGCATCTGCTCAGCACCAAGAACTTAAAAAAAAAAAAAAGTTTATGTATTTTTGAGAGACAGAGCGTGTGAGCAGGGGAGGGGTAGAGAGAGTGGGGACAGAGGATCTGAACTAGGCTCTGCACTGACAGCAGAGAACCTCACGCGGGGCTCGAACTCACAAAAGAGTTGATGACCTAAGATCGTGAACTGAGCCCAAGTCGGACGCCTAACCAACTGACTGAGGTAGCCAGGTGCTGCCATTCCATTTTTATTATAACTCTCTAACTAGACCTTGAAGTCGCCATTTTATTATGATTTTTTTTAATTTTCTTTTTTAATTTATTTTGAGACAGAGAGCATGAGTGGGGAGGGGCAGAGAGACAGGGAGACACAGAATCGGAAGCAGGCTCCAGGCTCTGAGCTGTCAGCACAGAGCCCGACGCGGGGCTCGAACCCACGAACCGTGAGATCATGACCTGAGCCGAGGTCGGAGGCTTAACTGACCTGTGCCACCCAGGCACCCCAGAAGTCCCCATTTTATAGCAGAGGAAACTGGAGTTTGGAAAGATTGGGTGCTTGGCAAGGGCACAGCTAATAAACGCCAGAACTGGGATGTGAGGTCGGATCCTCTCAATTTCCCCAGCCAGAGCCCAAACCCCTGCGTGGCCGTTTGCAGTAGCCTCTTCCCGGAGCACATGCTGTGCTCTACTTCCTCCAAGGCTAACTACATCAAAGACATGTTCGAAGTGACTGAATGCATGAGTGACAAATGAGCCGTGTGTTTACAAGAGGGCAGAATCAGTATCTTGCCAAAGAACCCTGTGAGGGGAAAACGGAAGTTGGAAGGGAGAGACAAAGGAAGGAAGAGACACCGAGAGTATTGGAGGTGGCTAATGCTCATAGCGATCTTGACCAATTACTTAACATGGGCCGGTCACTATGCCACATCATGGAGTCCCCAGAAAACCTTAGGAGACAGGTCCCGTTGTTATCCCTGTTTTGCAGCCCACGGAAGTCAAGTTCACTCAGCTAATGAATGAAAGAGCCAGGAATGTAGTCACAGACGGAATGCTGGTGACTAGTTCTTTGGCCAGGGCAGTGGAGGGTGGCTTAGACCTTGTTGAGCAAGACGCACTCAGAGGTAGAAGAATGAAGTTCAAGTTCCAGGTCTACCATTAACTGGGCTCTTGATTAGATCACTTAACCTCCCTGGGCCTGTTTCTTCATCTGTGAACCAAGGATCATGGCATTCTCGAACGCTTATGCCTCATTTTTATGCATGTATCACATCCTGCCCAGAGCTTGGTATTCAGACCTTAGGGAGTTCGGACGCCTCAAAACTCTGTTTACCACGCTTGTTTTTCTCTATCGCTGGACTGAAAACTCTCACTTATTTTTGCGCTCCCCCCACTGCCTTGCAGATGCTGAAAACGACAATAACCACCTGTTAAATAACCGTGTACGCTTGGGCAAGGAGACCATGAGAATTCACGGCCTTAGTTTACCCAGTGAAAGAGTGAAAGCCGTCCTGATGGCTGTCCTGGAATCACAAGGGTATTGGCTGAATGGAAGACGTAGATGAAAGTTCTTTGGGCCCATGGAGAAAGATGCCGGGTGTCCCTGAGCCCTTATTTACACCCTGAGTATAATGGCCCACACTTAAGGTGTAAAGATCTCTGGCACATGTAAGACAAGAGAGGGAGAGGGAAGTGAAGGGAACATTCACCGAGCACACCACAGCTTTCAAGCACCCTCCTTGGTGCCTCAGGCTCTCTCGCCCCGGGGATGAGCCTGAAGGGTGGACAGAATTACGCTCACCTGCCCCCAGAGTTTTCTGACGGGAAGCCTGCAGCGGATCAAGGCTGGGTAGCTTATCCGATTGCCCAATTCCAAAGCCTAATCTGTTTCTACAACACGATACTGACGCAACAGACTATTCTTACATTTGTCGCCACCAGAGAGCTGTCCTTCTAGAAAAACCTTCCTGGGTTCTTCTCAGAAAAGCCTAGAAAAGTCCACCTGAGCCTCCTTCAGGTGGAATTATGTGTCTGTGCGAATGGTAAGGAGCATCCTGTGAAGGCTGCCTCCACGAGGTAATAAAGAGATCCAAAAGGCACCATCTGGGAGAGGCCAGAGGACAACAGACCAACTAGGCCAGCCTGGTCCTTCTGGTTCCCAAACTTGATGGGACTGTTCCCCCTTGTACAGACTCCAGCTGGCTCCATGCGTAACCAGTGCCAGCTGCAGAAACCTTTCTGGAGTAGGTAGCCAAAGCCAAATTCACAATAAGCTCGAGATTATGACAGGCTGATAGTATTTCCTCCCTCAGCTTTATTCCCAGGAAGAGAGAGTATTCATTATACCCTGGATTCTTTCGGGCTTCTGACGATGACGCACCTTTCGTAACCTGGGAGTATTTTAAAAGCAGTGGTCAAGGCACATACACTTGTAATCGCTTAGCTGTAGATTTCAGAGACTTTGGGAGTGTGGCGACAGCTGCGGGAACCGAACACGGGGTGTCCAATGCTGATTCCGGCTGATGGGAATGCTGTTTTATACCCTCCAGACGTACCAAGGGACCAGGTTCCACCGCGTTGGCGGATTTCTCCTTATTTCTCCGCGCTAAAGCCTGATTATAGGGAAACTTGCGAGAATAACACGACTCCATTCGAGACTGATGAGTACAGATGTTGCCTTGGAAAGCTGCAAATCAAAAGATTCCCCGGGGCAACATAGTGTTGTTTTCATCTCTCTCTCTGTCTCTCCCTCCTCTTCTCTCTGTTTTTTTTTTTTTTTTCCTTTTCTTTAAGATGTAAGTTGTCCAACCAGATCTCTATTTACCTTTGAAATTCAATGCATCTGACTCAGGTTCTGAGCTGTAGTAAATTGCTGATGACATTGGATTACCCTTCACTGATAAGATAGGTTTGATACTTTTTTGATCTTTAAAAAACAATCAACGGAAGGCTTATGTATAATATATATCTCAGACACGCCAAAAAGTCTATGCCTGTATATATGAATACGCATTAAAAAATAACAAAGGGGGGGCGCCTAAGTGGCTCAGTCGGTTAAGCATCTGACTCTTGATCTCAGCTCAGGTCTTGAGCTCAGGGTTGCGAGTTCAAGCCCCACCTTGGGCTCCATGCTGGGCATGACGCCTACTTTAAAAAAAATAAAAAAGATAGAAAAAGAAGTATCAAAGAGAATGTTAACGGTGGTGATTTTCAGATCCTGGGAATACAGGCAATGTGTTACTTTCTTCTCTATACTTTTCTGTTTTCCAAATTCTCTACAAGCAGCAAAGAATTACCTTGAGAAGCAGAGAAAAATTGGTTGAAAAAAGTCATGCTATGTCTAGGGTAGTAATCATCAACTATGACAACTTGCAACGTTTAACGAGAAGCCCAAGATGTACAATTATCGGAAAGATTTTAGATTTTCAGTAGGAAGATTTTAAGTCAGACAAGGAACACTGGAGGTCCTCAATATTTTCTAAATCAGACATCCAGGAGTTATTTTGTGTCTGACTCTTCCTTTATTTCATAAAACCAGCTTGTTAGAGGAGACCGTATTTATAGAAAGAATGGTGCCAAAAGCAAAGTCAGGGACACCTCTAAATGTGTTGCGCAATCTCTGAGAAGCCAGGTCAGTGGCTTTGCATATCGAAGAAAGACATTATCGGGGCGCCTGGGGGGCTCAGTGGGTCGAGCGTCCGACTTCGGCTCAGGTCATGATCTCACAGTTCGTGGGTTCGAGCCCGGCGTCGGCTCTGTGCTGGCAGCTCAGAGCCTGGAGCCTGCTTCCGATTCTGTGTCTCCCTCTCTCTCTCGGCCCCTCCCCTGCTCATGATCTGTCTCTCTCTGTCTCTCAAAAATAAATAAAAATGTTTAAAAAAAAAAAGAAAGAAAGACATTATCTGAAATGGAAAGCATTTTCTTCCCCAGAGTTACGACGTAGGCCTGTAGGCTTGCCCGGAGCAGGGCAAAGGACCCTCGGATCCCAGGCCCAAGTTCCATTCATAGTTTTGCCATTCACCAGTGACACGACACCCAGCAATTCATGCAACTTGTGGGGCATCCCTACTCTTATTTGTAATTGAGGTTTGCCCCCCAGCTCTACAATTCTGTTTTGCCTAGCTGGAAAGAAGGGTATTACAGGGTCAAATCCAAGGTCGGAAACCCCAGGTTCAATGTCCAACCAGGCCACTCCTTTGCTAGAATCACAATGTAACCTCCCGGTGCACATGGAGTTTCCTCATCCCTTGGTTTCAGGTGTCCACCCTCAGGAAGATGTTGCAAGGACTGACTAACGCACACGAGTGTCCCAATAGCGATGATGCACTCGCAGGTGCTGGGAGTTCCGCACCGCCAGTTCCAAACTCACAATGGGATTGCAGTGTGAGCACGCTGGGACCTTAGAAGGCACCTTTCCGTTCTGCATCCGAGGCTTCTCGGGCCAGCATCCGGAGTTGCCCCTTGCCGTTCTGTCCGAAGACCCCCCCCCCAAGCATTCTCAGCAATAGATCCATAGCCTCACGAGTTTTACCTAGGAAGGCGGAGCTCCTTCTCAAGGAAGCCTCCATATCTTCTTCAACGCCCCCCAAAAACTAATTCTGAGATTTTTATCCTTCCCAGAAACCTCTGAAAACCTCGTCCACAGGGACGGAGACACTAAAGTTTCCTCCTTTGCCCCGGAGAAAATGAAGTTGGGAGTTTTCTTGTTTTGTTTTAACATTCACGCGTTAATTTCTGGGGTTTCCCTCTCTTTTCTCAAACAGCTGGGATCATGACCCCACACCGTGGTCCTGAGACTCGAAGTTTTAAATCCCTCCTACATCCAGGCAGTTTTTGAAGGGGGTAAGGTGAGGGGGCGCGGCAGGCGGTGGAGAGTTTCCTTGGCAACCAGGGGCAAGGTCACGCCCACACGGACGGGAAGGTCTGGGCCTCGGCCCAGGTGTGTTCCAGAACACAAGAGGACCTGTGGCGTTCCTTCCCACAGCAGTGATTCCCGAGCCCCCCGTGCTCTGCCACCGCCGGGGTGGGGGGAGGAGTCCCGAGTCGGGGCGTCGGGGTCCCGAGTACTTGGCACCGCCTGGTTCCCTCGGTCGTGCGCTCTGCTACGTTGTGGGCTGGAGCCCCCCGCCCGATGCCCCCCTCCCCCGGAATCCCGCCAGGACCCACCTCGGCGGGAGGACCCAGGGCCGGGGAGGGCCGGCCTCGGCGGGAGGCGGGCGGCCGGGTATGCAAATGCCCGAGGGGGCGGGCGGGGCCGCCTCCCGCTCCGGATAAAAGCTCAGGGGCGGGGCGCCGCGCAGAAGCCGCTGCCTCCCGGGAGCCGGCCGTGCGCTCCGGCCCCGTGCCCGCCCGCTGCACGCCCGCGCGGCCGCCGGCTCCCGGTAAGGACGCGCGGCGGGTCGGGGACGCGGGGCGGCGGCGCAGACACCCGGGGGACCAGCGCGAGCCGCCCCGCGCGCCCGGGCGCGGGCCTTCTCGGTGGGGGCCGGGGACCCGGCGCCTCCGCGGCGCCCTCCCCGGGGCTCGGCCCAGGTGGCATCTCCCCAGCTTCTGCGCTGGGCCAGTTTGTCCCCGGGCCATGGGCCGTCGAGACCGAGAGGAACTGCGTTCGTAGTGCTCGGAGTTCGCGGGGCCTCGGGGTGTCTTGGAGGGGGAGAGACGGGAGTCCAAAGGCAAAGCTGCCCGGACGGGTCTCGGGCTGCCGCCCTGTGTCTCCCGAGCGTTCCAGAGACGCTTTGCAAGGCGATGGGGAGGGAGGGACGCGGCGAGGGGAGAGAGGTGTGGGTGTGCGCACGTTCGAACGAGCAGAACTAATGGACTTTGGAAGCTGCAGGCGCTGGACAGAAACTGCCAGGCCCCGCACGGTACCCGCCTCTGCAGAGTGGACACCTGGGCTGGTGGAAGACGACTTTAGTAGTCCCTGCCCGCACCCCCGGCTTTCCCCCCTTCTTATTTGGGAAAGAGGGGAGTTCTTCTGAAGTCTACTTTTAAGGCCAGCACCATTCTGAAGGCTGGTCAGTTATGATCGGGGCTTTGCCCAAGCGCCTGCTGTGAAAATGCCACCTTGTCTCATTCTGGCTTCGCTGGGTCCCAGAAAGTACCATGTGGAAAGGAAAGGATTTCAGGAGGCCCCCTCCCCCGATTGTATTCTGGTGTCCGGAGAGAGGGGAGTAAAAGGAACGGGAACCTTGCCCTCCCCATCCCTCCTCCCAACCCTTAAGACCAGTCGGAACCACCCCAGGGATGGTTTGGGAGGCTTTGTAGAGACCCGAGGGCTTTCCAGCCGTAGACTGGCGGTCTTTTCAAATGAAGATAAGGACACTGCCGAGCCGCACCGGGGTGTCCTTGGAACTAGGGAATCCGAATCGGAAGGTCGCGGGGACAAAGAACGGGATATAGTAAAGGCTACACCTCCTCGAGAGGATTAATTCTGAGGGAAGGGAAGTGGTGAAGGAGTGCAGATATTTGACACTTCTCTCCTCCTGTTTCTGTTTGTGCCTGTCGCTGTGGTTCTGGTCAGTAACTGGATAGAAGAAGACTGGAAGCCATGTCCGAGTTTTGGTTAATTTCCGCCCCTGGCGATAAGGAAAATTTACAAGCTCTGGAGAGGATGAACACGGTCACTTCCAAGTCCAACCTGTCTTATAACACCAAATTCTCCATTCCTGACTTCAAGGTAAAATTCCTGGGGAAGAGGAAGGAGAGGGTGGTTTGGGGCGGGTGGGCGTCTCCTGGGCAGCCAAGGAGAAAATAGCTGGGCAAAGGCGAACAGAGGGTAAGCCCGGGGGTGAGGATGCACAGGGCAGGTCAGCGGCCTGGATGGGACTTCGTGCCACAGCCCAGAGTTCATTGTGGTTCCTGTGGACGTAAAAACACAGGACAGAATGAACAGGGAGGGAAGGGTGAGGGTAGCAGCGTCTTCAGAAAATGGGGAGAGTGTTTTCCACACGTAGGCTCTTGTGAGTTGTTCTAGGATTCTTCCTGTTTACCTTCGCATCTAAGAAGCCCCACAATACCGTTGAAATGTACGGGCTTGGAGAGCTTCAGCCTTGACTGTGCTCTTGAACTGGGAGCAGGGCAGGAGAGGCGGGATCCTCGTGGTTCTGATGGAGAGGCGGGAAGGGAATTTCCTAACTGGGCAGACGGCAGAAAGACAGGAGGCAGGAAGTCTAAGGGTTCTTGCAGAGGAGAACAAAGTTAGCATCAAACACATAGGAAACAGGAACAAGGGCTGCAAATCTTTCTACTGCGAAAGCGTGGACTTGTTGCAGTCCTTCCTAAGACCGTGAGCTTCCAAAGGGAAGAAGCGTTTTTTTCAATCACAGCTATGCAAATGCACTGTGGGTGCTGGAGGGATGGCCCTAACTGCCCAGAGGTAGCTCTTCTAGAAAACTGCCGAATGCTCTTCTTTCAAACCTCGGTCCGCTGGTCTACCAAAAGAGCTGCACCGTCAGCTCCTAGTGATTGGCGATGCGACTATATTTGCTAGTGTTTATCGAGCAGTATGTTGGGGGGCGGGCACTTTAAATGCATCATGTGGGATTTTCACAAGTCCCACGTTTCGGGTCAGGAAGGGCGGCGGGGAGGAGACCAGGGCTGTAGATCTGGTAAGTGGCAGCACTGCTTTCTGAATCCATATGTTGCTGCCACTGTTTGCCTGGCAACCGACGCTGTGAAGGTCGGGGAATTCAGCGTCCACTCACCGCGCTTACTCTTTGAAAGGCAATGTGTTAGACTGGAGGGAACAAAGATAAGAGGCAGGACCTCTGCCAAACGTTGCTTAACATCAAGTTGCTTGAAGAGAAGCAAACTGCTCTTCCTAGAGATACCTGGGCTTCATCGTATCCTAACTGCCTTTCTTAAGGTGTTTCTTAAAGTATTTTTTTTTTATTAAAGTCTAGTTGACACACAGTGTTCAGCTTAATTACTTTTTAATGCCTGATGGGTGATTGGTAACCTGAAAACAAAGTCTCTCCTTCTGATTGTGGGAAGAGAGCTTAAATACAGTTTTGGACTCTGTGGTAATTTTCCCATTAAGAAACAGATCATTATAAGCAATCTGAAAAGAAAAAGACTTGCAGGAATGATGAGGCGGGGGTGGGGGGGGAAGCTGCCCCCCACCTCGCCCCTGCAAGATCATTGTTAATAACGGCAAAGAAGAACAGAGACAGGGATTGGTTGGACATCTTGGAGAAGAAAAGCTTTTAGAAATGGTGACTTCTTGGGGCACCTGGGTGGCTTAGTCAGTTAAGCGTCTGACTCTTGACTTCTGCTCAGGTCGTGATCTCATGGTCAGGAGATCGAGCCCCATGTTGGGCTCTGAGCGGACAGCACAGAGCCTTCTTAGGATTCTTTCTCTCTGCCCTTCCCCCGCTCACATGTGTGCATTCTTTCTCTCTCTCTTTCAAAATAAATAAATAAAAACTTAAAAAAAGAAATGCTAACCCCTTTTACTTGCTTTCTGGCACATTTCCACCTCAGTGATGGGGATTGATCACGTGACCGGCAGACCACCATGGTAAGACCGTGAGCTGGGGTCCCACAATGATACAGAAGTTGCTCCTTCCTATGGCAGAAATGTAACAGTTCATCCTGTTGGCAAAAATTTAACAATTAGGGAACCGTTAAAAATAGTTAAAATTCAAAAAGAGAAAATAGGTAAAATTTAAAAATGGGAAAATAATCCCCGGTCCACTGACTCTCTTAAGAGCTCTTCCCAGTTTCCAGTTTGGCCGTTGACCAAGAATAACTAAGGCAAGATGGAAGTTACGGAAGTCCCTGCACTGTTGTTGAAAGTGACCTACGCTATCCCCGCCACAAAGCACGAGCCTCTAACTTCTTTGCAACCTTTCTAGGTGGGGACCTTGGACTCCCTTGTTGGCCTCTCTGATGAGCTGGGGAAACTCGATACCTTTGCTGAAAGGTAAACGATTTCTTATTTACTGCATACAAGTGAGAATTTGACATTGTTCTCAAAGGACACAGTGCTCTTGGCTTTGGCTGAACCCATACTTGTCCAAACCCGATCCTAGAATCACTTTAAGAACCAGCCTGGGGGCGCCTGGGGGGCTCAGTTGGTGAAGCGTCCGACTCTTGATTTCGGCTCAGGTCACCATCTCACGGTTTGTGAGTTCAAGACCCGCGGTGGGCTCTGTGCTGGCAGCGCAGAGCCTGCTTGGGATTGTGTCTCCTGTTCTCTCCGCCCCTCCCCCACTTGCTCTCTTCTCTCTCTCAAAATAAATAAAAATAAACTTTCAAAAAACAGCCAGCATGGTTCTGCCTCAAGGTATCAGGTCAACAGCAGCACTTGGGGTCCCTTGAATAGTTGTGTTTTTTTTTTTTTCTGGAGGCAGCATTTTTTGGGGGGCTGCCTTCAAAATGAGGCTTATGCCATAAGGTGCTGAAACATTTATTAATTAATTTATTTTAATGTTTTTTTATTTTTGAGAGATAGAGAGGCCGAGTGCAAGAGGGGGAGGGGCAGAGAGAGGGAGACACAGACTCCGAAGCAGGCTCCAGGCTCTGAGCCCTCAGCGTAGAGCCTGATGCGGGGCTCGAACTCCCGAACCGTGAGATCATGACCTGAGTCGATGTATGACGCTGAACCAATTGAGCCACCCAGGTCCCCCGGTGCTGAAACATTTAGAAAAATAATTGATGTGGCTTCCCCCAAGGCTTTCACATTTTAAAGTTTTTTGTTTGGTTGTTTTCGTGGAAATATTTGCGCCGAGTAAAAGATTCAAAGTACAGAAGAAAGGCTACTCCAGTGACATTAAATTTTCCTCTCATCTGGTTTCCTCTTTCCCGTTTTCCCTTATTCCCATCTTTTGAGGCAACATTATTATAATTTTTAGGAGCACCTTCTGGAGACAGCCTGTGCATGTACAGTCAAATACAAATATATTCTGAAAAACAGTTTTACACAAGTGATAGGATGTATCCTGCACCTTGTGTTTCTCACTTAATCACGTGTCGTTTTTTTTTTTAATGTTTATTTATTTTTGAGAGAGAGAGAGGAAGACAGAGTGCGAGCTGGGGAGGGGCAGAGAGAGAGAGAGGGAGACAGAGGAATCTGGAGCAGGCTCCAGGCTCCGAGCTGTCAGCACAGAGCCCAAAGTGGGGCTCGAACCCACAAGCCGTGAGATCATGACCTGAGCTGAAGTCAGATGCTCCCAGGTGCCCCACTTAGAGACAGTTTCATGTCAGTCCACAGCTGAGTTTTTCTACTGGCTGTATAGACGTGCCCTAATTCACTTGCATTTCCCTACTGATGGACATTTAAGTTTTCTGGTCTTTTGCTATTAGAAACAATGCTGTCCTGACTGCCCTTTTTTCTACTTCTCTGTGCGCCTGTGGGAGCAGAGCTTGACAAGTTGAAATGCCGGGTCAAAGCGTATTCGCATGTGACGTTGTACAGATATGCCCCCATCCCCTCTCCAAGGAATTGTTCCTGTCCACACTCCCACCAAAAGTATTTTAAAATCTTCATTTATTTATTTATTTATTTTTAAATTGTTACAAACCTGGTACATAATCATTAGAAAATATATATGGGTCACAGAAATGCATGAACATGAAAATACACATCCCTAGGAATTATGCCATTCAGAGAAAACCACTGGTGTTGTATCGTATTTGCAGTAGGAACATCCAGTTTTTTCCTACCCATATTGTGCTCGCATATATTAATAACAGTGACATCATGTTATGTGTGTTTGTAACTTGCTTTTCTCTTCATATCTTCTACTTTGTTTTTTGTTAATTTTTTTAATGTTTATTTTTGAGAGAGAGACACACAGAGACAGAGTATAAGCAGGGGAGGGGCAGAGAGAGAGAGGGAGACTCAGGATCCCAAGCAGGCTCCAGGCTCCGAGCCGTCAGCACAGAGCCCGACCCGGGGCTCGAACCCACGGACTGTGAGATCATGACCTGAGCCAAAGTAGGACGCTCAACCGACTGAGCCACGTAGCCGCCCCCTAGGACAGGTTCTATGAAAAATGAACACCCCAAAAGTGGCTTGATCCCTCAATATCAACTCCTTTCTTAGGCTGTTCTCCACAGGGCGGGGGGTCTGCCGGCCATTGCTTTCCATGTTCCCAGCAGCCCTGACAAACCGCCTCATGAGGTCCTGCAGTGAGGAGCTGCCATATTGCCTTAAGAAGTGAATCGTTTCCGTGCCTCCTGCAGAAGTGACAGCTAGTCAGCATTCTTATCTTTCTAGACTTTTCTAGACGCTTCTAGATCTTTCTTTGCTACCAATGATCTGCCCGCTTCTAGATCTTTCTTTGCTACCAATGATCTGCCCTCGTGCAGGTCCTTGAGCCTGTTTCTTACTCCCCAGAGCCTCCTCTAGCTCTAAAATTCCGTGATCCTGGATGATTATTTCCACCTTCATTTCCTTTTTGTTTTGTTTTGCTTTGTATTTGTGTTCTTGTCCACACCTAGTGGCTGCACGGCTTGTTTGTGCTGGTGGCCACGCGTGTGTTTAAGAAATAATATGAAAGTATGTGAGCAGGCAAGTTTACGGCTCTAATCCGGAAACAGATAGAACCCGTCCGAATTAAGGTGTTTTCAGAAAACAGGGCTGGGTGCGGTGAGAACTGACGGTGTACGTGGTTTTCTTTTTCTTCGTTGGTCTATGTTCTCAAGAGCCTTTCTCCTGGGGAAACAGGAAAATGGTGTGATCTGAGCACCCCTTCTTTCCAGCATTTATCCGGTCCGGGGGCCCCGGGGATCTCGTCTTGGGAGTTAATACCGGAGCTTGGAGTCAAATAATGGGGGACGCTCACTGGCAGGCTTCAGGTCTTTGAAATGCCCTCCCTGATTCTTTAAAGAGGACTCGGGTGTTATTAGATAAATAAATGCCAGCTGGGTACGGAGCTCAGGCAGCACAAACCTGTCAGCGCTGCCTCTGGCCGGGAGAACAGAGGAGGGACAAGAGTTTTCAGGGTGTATTGTTTCCATATCCTTTTATTATTTATTTACTGCGGCCCTAGAGTGTTTTTCCATGTAGCTGGAAGGCAGGTTTTGCTTACTGGCTTCTCTCTCTCTCTCTCTCTTTTCTTCTTTTCTTTTTTTGATTTATTCCTCCATGCTGACGTTGGTCATTTACCCTGTAATTCGTGAACATTTGAGAAACTAAATGATTTGATCTTGAAAAAGGCGCCCCCGCGCCCCACGCCCCCATTATCAGTTGTGTGAGGTCTCCCCAGTGTCTTTGCTTGCTTTGCGATGCTGATTGAAATACTGCATTTCACAGGTGCTGAGACACCCACATAGACCTCCTGGGTCTCCGTGGTAGCCTGGTGGCTGTCACTGGCCCCTGAGCCCGGTGCCTGCCTTGTGGAATCGCTTTTCTTTATCCGTGTGGTTCGATGAAGTTGACTGAGGGGTCAGCTCAAAGATGTGGATCAGAGATTATGTATCTGAGGGTGGATGT
Source organism: Cryptoprocta ferox (assembly GCA_028646485.1). Taxonomy (NCBI): domain Eukaryota; kingdom Metazoa; phylum Chordata; class Mammalia; order Carnivora; family Eupleridae; genus Cryptoprocta; species Cryptoprocta ferox. Next base: position 125,243,211 of record CM053576.1, on the reverse strand, counting down.
CTGCCAAGTGAGGCAGGGAGTGGGTTTTTCTAAGTGCGTCCTACACGGAAGCAAGGGACGCCTGGGTGGCTCAGTCGGAGGCTCTCGATTTTAGCTCGGGTCATGATCTCATGGTCTGTGAGCTCGAGCCCCATGTCGGGTTCTGCGCTGACAGCCATGAAGCCGGCTTGGGATTCTGTCTCTCTCTCTCTCTGCCCCTCCCCACTCATGTTTTCTCTCTCTCTCAAAATAAATAATCTTAAAAAACATTCTTTACACAAAGCGAAGCAAAATATAATTTAAAAATTACCCTAGCTGCGTGACATTTCTTCACTTCATCAGACAAAGATCAATTGAACACCTTTTAATGATGTGCGCTTTCTAGACTGCTTGATAGTCCTATCAGCTGTTCTCTGTTCTGCTTTGAATGACTGTTTCCAACCTCCCCTTCCTTGTTACCCCCCCCATAGTGCCTGCTCATGCTGCTCCGCTCCCCCAGACTCTCCTCCCCACCCCTGCTTTCTGATCTACCGTGTCCCACCACAACCGGGTACACCCCTCCTTCCCAGCAGTGTGCTTGTGAATTCTCTTGTGGGATCATTTGGTTAATGCCAGCCTTCCAGCTGGCCTGTAAGACCCCCGAAGCGAGTCGCCAGCACACATCCATCCCCGCGCCTGTGACAGTGTAGGCCCTCAAACCTGGCTGAACGAATGAATGGAAGAAAGAATCCCGAAATATTCGAGCCGCACGGACCCTTGGAGATCTAGTCTAACCCCTTCGTGTTCCAGATGGGGAAACAAGCCTAGAAAGACGCTCCTAGAAAGAGCTGGATGGGCTCAGGGCAGCAGAGGACGAGTAGAGCCTTGACCCAGATTCACCAGTCAACCATCGTTACATTTTTAACCACAAACATTTAAAAACGTCTTACTCATGTCTTATTCATTGCTCAGATAATTAACACTGACCTTTCACAAAGTAATATACTTACACATGTAAAAAATTAAATGGTCGAGCGCCTGGGTGGCTCAGTCAGTTAAGCGTCCGACTTCAGCTCAGGGCATGGTCTCACGGTTCGTGGGTTCGAGCCCCGCGTCGGGCTCGGGGCTGACAGCTCGGAGCCTGGAGCCTGTCTTCCGATTCTGTGTCTCCCTCTCTCTCTGCCCCTCCCCTGCTTGCGCTCTGTCTTTGTCTCTCTCAAAAATAAATAAACATTAAAAATTTGTTTAAATAATAAAAAAAAAAGATTACACTGAAATTAGGGGAGATTAACATTCTTGTCATTTTGTGTATTTCTATGAACGCAGTACATCTTTCAACTGACTTAATTCTTTTTCTTTTTTCCGCTGGTAGAGAGCTTTCATGTTTCATTCAATAAAGTTCCTGCACAGTATCTCATTGGTTACTTTCCTCCAAATTTTGTGGGTTTTTTTGCTTCCTATTAGGAATGAGATCTTTTCTCTAAGTGTTTACGATTTATAAATAGGGATTTTCATGTATTAATTTTATGGCCCACGATGCCCTGAATTTCCTTATGGAAAGCTAAGGTCAGATGCAGGGGAGTCTGGCTCCAGAATCCTCATTCAAAAAAAAAAAGTTTATTTTATTTTTGAGAGAGAGAGAGAGAGAGAGAGGCAGAGAGAGAATCCCAAGCCGGCTCCAAGCTGCCAGCAAGGAACCTGACACGGGGCTCGAACCCACGACTCTGGGATCATGACCTGAGCCGAAATCAAGAGTCGGACGCTCAGTAGATGACGCTCCCTGAGTCCTCGTTTTTAACACAATATTGAGATTGGTCTGATGTGTGACAGCACAGAATTACAAAGCCACATTAGTGTCAGAATGATGATGGGCTGGTAAAAAGCGTTTGAAAGTTTTCTCTGTTCTCCATCCTCTCTACACTGTTCACGTGGCATCCACTAGCCACATGGGGCCTTGAGCGCTTGAGAGGTGGCTGGTTTGAAATGAGATGTGTAAAGTATAAAATGTCAGATTTCCAAGACTTAGGACCAAAAACAAAAAGGAAGGAAAATCTCGTTAAATGTTTTTATGCTGGTTACCTGTTGAAACAATCATGTTTGGGATATTGGGTTACGTAAAATATATTATTAAAATTAATTTCACTGTTATTTTTTTTAACGTGGTTACTAGAAATTTTTAAATTACATACGTGGCTCCGTTACAGTTCTGTGAGACCGCATTGGGCTAGCGCTCTAGACCGGGCTTCCCAAACACACAGGTGGGTGCCCCGGGGAATCTTGGGAAAATGCAGATTCTGACTCAGTGGGTCTGGGCTGAGTCTGGGATTCAACATTTCTTTCTTTCTTTCTTTTTTTTTTTTAATGTTTATTTATCAGAGAGAGAGAGAGAGACAGAGAACAAGCAGGGGAGGGGTGCAGAGAGAGGGAGACACAGAATCCGAAGCAGGCTCCAGGCTCTGAGCTGTCAGCACAGGGCCCGATGCGGCGCTCGAACCCACGAACCGTGAGATCATGACCTGAGTCGAAGTGAGACGCTTAACCGACTGAGCCCCCCAGGCACCCCTGAGGTTCAACATTTCTTACAGCTCCGCAGTCCTGTGCTGTTGGGCTGCAGACCACACTTGGCATGTCACCTTCAGACCCTTAAACCGGTGGCTTTTAAACTGCAGTGCGCATCAGACTCATCTGGAAGGTTTGCTAAGAAATAGATTGCTGGGGGCCCCTGGGCCGCTTAGTTAAGCGTAAGCGTCCTACTTCAGTTCAAGTCAGGATCTCATGGGTTGGTGGGTTCAAGCCCCACGTCGGGCTCTGTGCTGACAGCTCAGAGCCTGGAGCCTGCTTCCGATTCTGTGTCTCCCTCTCTCTCTCTGCCTTCTCATGCTTGTGCTCTGTCTCTCTCTCTCAAAAATAAATAAACATTAAAAAAAAGAAAGAAAGAGATGACTGACTCCACCTCCAGAATTTCTGAGTCAGCAGGTCTGAGGTGGGGCCCGAAAATCTGCATTTTCCTTACGAAGTAGGGGCTGTTTCTCTCTTCGGACAGTCGAAGTTTCCTCGTGACCTCATATATTGCTGCTTTCTCTGAGCGTTCCGCGGCCGCCTGGAAGCGGAATGTTCTCTTGCTGTCGCTGTGTAGAGCGGACTGGGCTGGACCTGGGATTCAGGCTCAGCATATATGTGCATAGAAACACGAGTCATCCGTGGTTTTCACACCTGCTCTGTGCACGTGTTCCTGCGTGATGCGGTTTGCCGCTGCTGCCGCTCTTCCAGGCCAGGACACTGGGACGTCCACTGAGGGCTGCGCTTGATGTCGCCTGTGCCTCCGTTGCAGTGTTTTCTGTCTTGAGTCTTCCACCGCCCTGTTCTGCCAGCTGCCTTTCGCGATCACTCCCTGTGCGCCAGGCGCCGTATCGGGCGCTCCTCAGTTCTCTGTGTCTCATGAAATCTTCATCACAGCCCTGCGGACGGGGCGACTATCCGCCTGTTATAGAGAATATCGACGTGCACGGAGTGAGTTGTTTGTGCAACGTCACGTGGCTGATGAGTGTCAGGCCTGAGCCCGGTGCACCTGCCTCTCGGCCCAGCCCAGCCAGAGGCCTTGGCACATGGCAGTTAGCTTCCCCCCCTGCCTGCCCTGCCTTCATCCCTTCCTCCAGGCCCGGCTGTGACAGTGTCCTGTGACAGTGTCGGCTCTGCCTGAGGTGTGGCCCGGTACCTGCCGGTCCCCGCCCCCACCCCCCAGCTCCTAGTAGCTCTCACCAAACCAGAAGTCGGGCCAGCAGGGAAGGAAGGAATGCCGGCCGGCCGCTTTGTGTGAAACAGGCCTGGGGTCAGGGTCAGCCCGAGGCAACGTTGTGAAATCCCCGCAAAATAATCCTTCAGAGGCTAACTCGAGTGGAAGGCGCGGACTCCCACCTTAGGTCCCTACTGATCCTGGGACCCCAGGGCTCCGCTGTTCTCCCGACCTCAGCCCCCAACCACGTTCCCTCTCTACTGCGCTCTTCACGCCTGACGTGGATGCCAGCCACCGACACCCCCCTGACGGACGTTCAGGACCCTGAGGGACAGTTTTAAGTGGTCCTTTTCTGACTTGGCTCAGTGTCAACAGACGGCTGCGTAGATCCTGCGCCGGGAGGCCCTCCCCGTCTCCGCCACAGGCTCGTGGGCCCAAGTACCTGGTGCTCAAACAGCGCCTTCCCGTCCGGCTCCGGGAAGGACGGGGCCCTGTGGTCTCCCCCTTTGGAACTTGGCCCAGATCCATCCACTTGTGAGCACGTCTAGCGCCATGCCCGCCGCCTGCCCCCCTTGCCTGTGTTCCTGCGACAAACTCTCAACCCCCAGCCCTACTCCCCACTCACCTCCTCTCTACGCAGCAGCCAGAGTCCTCTTTTTCCAGAACACTCCATGTGACTTTTGTGCTTGAAACCTTCCTGTGCCTTTCCGGCACAGGACTCGAGGAGCCAACTAGTTAGGCGTCTGGAAGCCAGTGTCCTCAGTGTAGAATCCGTCCTCTTGACCCTGGCTTCCAGACGCCTAACTAGTTGGCTCCTCGAGTCCTCCTTCATGCACCCCCCCTCCCCCGCTCCATCCTGCCCTGTGTCATACACAACCTTCCCCCATCCCCCCCTTGGAGAACGTCTCCTTGGCATCCCCATCTCAGTTTAAATGTCACCTTCTTCCGAGACCTTCTCCGGACTAGCTGCTAACCTAGTCCCACCAGGTCACCCTGTTTTTTTTCCTATTTTTAAATTTTTTATTTAAGAGAGAGACAGAGAGAGCCTGGGCAGGGGAGAGGGGCAGATGGAGGGAGAGGGAGAGAGACAGACAGAGAGAGAGAGAGGGAGAAACTTAAGCAGGTTCCACGCTCAGTGCAGAGCCCAACGAGGGGCTTGATCCCCCCACCCCTGGGTCATGACCTGAGCTGAAATCAAGAGTTGGATGCTTCACCGACAGAGCCACCCAGGCGCTCCTCTCGTCACCCTCTTTGAATTCTTGCATTCCATATGCCTCTATTTAATACCTCTCTTGTTAGTCCTTGCCCTCATCTACCCCATCAGGAAGTCATGGCCTCCTCTTTCAGCCCCTAGGATCTCCTGGGAGTTTAAAAAAAAAAAATACAGTTCCTTGGGCCGCCCCCCTCCCCCGGGATTCTGATTGGGCACATCTGGGGTGGGGTCTCTGAACGTGCGTTTTAAATGGGGGCTGAGGGTGATTCTGAGGCAGGTAGGCTGGAGATGTTGAGGACCGCTGTTGAGGAACTGTTCAATAATCACTTTACCAGCGGTGACCCCGTTTAATCTTTTTTTTTTAATGTTTAGTTTTGAGAGAGAGATGAGCAGGGGAGGGGCAGAGAGAGAGGGAGACACAGAATTGGAAGCAGGTTCCAGGCCCTGAGCTGTCAGCACAGAGCCCGACGCGGGGCTTGAACTCATGAACCATGAGATCATGACCTGAGCCGAAGTCGGACGCTCAACCGACTGAGCCACCCAGGCGCCCCAACCCTGTTTAATCTTAACGCATTTCTAGGACGTTGATCTCAAGGCCAGGGGCTCTGAGTGGATATTAAAAAGTTTACAATAAATTTTTTTTCTGAGTGGGTAATACGTTCACATACATCAAAGATAAAAACAATAAGAAGCGTCCCTTGCACTGTCCCCCCATGGGACCCCTTCCCTGACCTCTGCTGAAGGAAGCCAGTTTTATCAGTTGCTTTGACACATTTTCAGTGCTTCCTAGTGCAAACACAAGAAAATTCCAGTATATATTTGCATTGCTTCCCTTTCTAAACACTCAGAAGTAATCTACATGCGCTGTTTTGATTCTTGCTTCTTTCTCACTTTGCATTATATCCTGGGAGACTTCTCTCGTTGGTCCATAAAGAACTTTCTCTCTTTTTAAGCTAGCTCTCATTCCACATGGGGACGGCACTACAGCTGATTAACGAGCCCCAAGATGGGCACTGGCTCATTTGCTCTGATGGGGAAGGGGGGCTGTTAGCCGCGGTGTATAATTTTACCCCTCTGCCGTTGCTCTGCATGGGAGGAAGTGCGAGCGTATGAGCAGGATGAATTCTCAGAGGCGAACTGCTGGTTCCCAGGGTCATATGCTCTTGTAATTTTGACGGATGTTGCCAGATGTCTCTGGGTTGACCATTTTGCATTTCTGCCCGCAATGAAGGAGAGTCCACATTCCCCTAAACTGTTCTCATAAAGTGTGTTGTCAAATATTGGCTTTTTATGAACTGGGCGGTGAAGTAATGCTACCTGGGACTAGGAGCTTTTTTTTTTTTTTTTTTAGTGGCTCTATTTAGACATAAATGATAAGCCATAGAGAGCAAGTTTTCAAAGTGTACAATTTGATGCATTTTGAGACATGCACGTCTGCGAGGCCATCACCACAATCAAGATAATGAACATATCCATTCCCCCCCCCCAAAGTTTCTTTGTGCCCCTTTGTGATCAATTTCTTTCTCGGTAATTCCAACACTGATATGTTTTCTGTCACTATAAGACTGTTTGCATCTTTTAGAACATTCGTATGAATAGAATGATATAGTATGTACTCTTGTTTTTGGGTCTGGGTTTTCCATTCCACATCATTATTTGAGATTTATCCATGATGTTGTATGTCTATTAACAGTCATTTTTAACTACTGAAGAATATTCTGTTTAATGGGTAAGCCCCAATTTATTTATCCATTTACCTGTTGGGGGACATTTAGATGCCTTCCAGTTTGGGACTATTAAAAAGAAAGCCGTCATGAACATTCACGTAACATCTTTGTATTGACGTATGTTTTAATTTCTCTTAGGTAAATACCTACCCATTGAGGCAGCTGGGGTCCTGGGTACACAAAGTGTGGGTACCCACATCCCCTTTGACCCTCAGACCTTTGGATTGCTTCCTGACCCTGTAGGATGGACATAGCTTGGAGGAAGGCCGCATGGGGACCTTCTAAAGCATGGGGTCCCATGTGGTCCCAGGACTTGGCCCCCTTGTCATGGGCTAAGCTTACTATTTCAATTGCATTGAGTACTTAGAATTTTGTAGACATGGAGAATACTGAGTTGCCGTTGTCGTTGTTGTGTAAGGAAATGGCCATTCTTTGGAAAGATCGCATTCTGGGAGATGAGGTAGATGAATAGAGATCATTTCGATCCTGTGTGACATGTGGACAAAGCAGAGATGGCGGAGGACCCTGATGGCTCTGAGGAGCACTGGTCCGACATCCTGCTTCATGTCTTAAGGCACTAGTCCAAGCAGCCAGCTCGCCAGCATTTGCTGGGCGTCTGTGTATATTCCGGGAACCACTGGATTTTTGTCGGAGCTGGTGGCAGTACAATTCATAAATTTTCAGAGCTCTGTTTGTTCTGATGGAGTACCCAGATGAGGAAACCAACACTCCTGAGAGTATGATAACTAATATGGTGGAGGGAGGTTTCTGGTAAGCCCCACGGGCGCAGCAACTACGGTCGCTTTGTTCACTAGCGCCTCCCCATTATATTGCCTGGGACATAATGGACGATGTGTTTCCATTGAGGGCAAGAAGCAACAGTACTGGGTGGGGGTGTTTTCCGATGCTGTATTCTATTTGTGAGGGGGGGGGGCTTACCACAAGGAGGGGCGCTTGGGCTGTTGTCATAAAGGGTGAGTAGCATCCAGGTGGCTCAGGATATCCCTGGTGCCTCCAGAGAAGGCTGGCATGGGAAGGGCAGTGGTGAGTGGGTGGAGAAGGAGAAGGCCGGACAGGGGCGTTCTTTGTAAGCTCTGCTCAGAAGCTCAAGCATCAATATTCGAACTTCTTGGAAGATCGCGGACATAGTTGAAACGGCACAATGGCACGCTCAGCTGTGTAGTTTCTGAGATTCCTCTGGTTACCACGCGCGGGATAGACAGGAGGGGGCCAGGTTGGGCGAGGCAAGACAACCAGAGAGGAAGCCATTGAAGGAAACTTGGAGAACGATGACGTGGCCCACCTAGGACAGTGACCCAGGGCAGGGCTCAGGCAGATTTGTGGTAACTATAAAATTATAGTGGTGATGGAAAAGAAGGGAGCAGAGCCAAGGAACGTAGAAGAAGGTGATGACATCCAGCCTAAAGGGCCAAATCCATCCTTGACATTCTCCTCCAGGTTGGGTCTTCACCTTCAAAGCCAAGAGGAAGCCTGGGGCATATTTTGAAAAATTAAGATATGATTCACACACCGTAATATTCACTCCTTTGATGTGCACTCTTCATTGGTCTGCGGTGTATTTACAAAGTAACGCAGCCATCCCCACCATCTGATTCTAGAATGTGTTCATCGTCTCAGAAGGAAGCCCTGTGCCTATAGTCACCACCCACTCCCTCCTCCCTCCCCCAACCCCTGGTTTTTGGCCACTTGCTCTATGGATTTGCCTGTTCTGGGCATTTTATGCAAACAGAAAGCCCAGATGTTTTCCGATAAACCAAGAGAAGTACCACCTTCCCTGCAGATTTACCATGAAATGTGTGTTGACAGGGACCTGGAAGATGATGGGCCATGGGGGGGGGGGGTCCCATAGCGGGGGTAGCTGGGAGGCCCTGAGAAAATATTTGCCTGAGCAGCCCATTGCTTTCTTTTCATTTAAAGAAAAATTTCTCGTTGTGCAAAGAGACAAGGAATTTAAATGAGAAGACGTTTTATGAAAGAACACTGTTATTAAACCCAATTTATAACTCTAAAATTGAGGTCTTATTTTTGCCCTTGTCGGCTACCTGTGTGACCTCAGGTAGGTCTCTACCTCTCCTGGGTCTCTAAAGGCCCTTCCACCCAGGACCCCACACCATGGTCCTGGGTGGGGGGTGGGCAGACCACATTCTTGTCACCCTACCCAGGCGTGACTCTAATGTCAAGGATTTTTTCTTAAAATGTTTATTTATTTTTGAGAGAGAGACAGAGCACGAGCAGGAAAGGGGCAGAGAGAGAGGGAGACACAGAATCCCAAGCAGGCTCTGAGCTGTCAGCACAGAGCCCGACGCGGGGCTCGAACCCACGAGCCGTGAGATCATGACCCCTGAGATCATGACCCCTGAGCTCAAGTCGGATGCTTAACCGACTGAGCCACCCAAGTGCCCCTCATGTCAAGGATTTTTAATGGAGGGACGACTTCTTTCATTTTAGTTTTCATGGTAGTAAAACACTTCATTCTATTCTAGTAATACCCTGATAAACCTCTTCACATAAATCTTTAGCTGCATTTTGGGCCAATTTCTACAGTTGCGTTTCCAAAAGTGGAATTAGGGGCGCCTGGGTGGCTCAGTCGGTTGAGGGTCCGGCTTCAGCTCAGGTCACGATCTCATGGTTCGTGGGTTCAAGCCCCGCATCAGGCTCTGTGCTGACAGCTACCTCAGAGCCTGGAGCCTGTCTTCAGACTCGGCGTCTCCCTCTCTCTCTGACCCTCCCCTGCTCACGCTGTCTCTCTCTCTCAAAAGCAAATAAAACATTTAAAAAAATTTTTTAAAAAAAGCAGAATTACTAGTTCAGAGGATATAGACATACTTAAAGCCGTTTGTACATAAGGCTAAGTCGTTCTCCAATGAGGTTACCAGGAAGTGCTGTTTCATCATTCCCTCGTTAATTTACTGCCTTGAAACACTTGCTTGTTTACCCGGCAAAATGAAAACGACGTGTGATTGTTTGAACGGGTATTTCTTGGGTAACCCGCAAGAGGAAGCATATTTTCAGATGCGTGTGAGCCATTTGGGATTCTGGTTTGGGGATTTGCGGGCTCTGGCCTTTGTGCCTTCACCCCCTTTGTGCCTTCACCCCCTTCACCCGGGCTGCAGGTTGGACAACTCTGGGGGCGCCCTTCGCACTGTGTGTGCTGGGCCCAGCCTCGGTGTCCCCGGGCTGCTGGGTGGATTGACTTTCTGGAAACGCTCCAGAACTTAAATTCCAGTCTCCCTTCTAAGCCAGATGCTTAGGGGACTGCCTGGTTCCCCCTCAAAGGGTGTGGGACCCCAGAGCATTTCAGTAATGCTTCAGAACAAGGGGCCTTCCTTGTCCATAGCCCCTTAGGGAGCGAATTGTCTCCGAGGGTAGACTGGCTTTTGAAGAGCACCAAGAATCATCATCCACCGTGTGGGTAAAGCTAGTTACGTAATGCCAACTTGGCCAAAGCAAATTCTGTTTTGAGTGACGGGTAATTTCGCCGAATGGCTTTACAAACAGTATCAGACGGGATGAGATCAGACCTAAGGATGGAAAGATGAGTTCCTTAGTGCAACTTCCAGTTTCTAAGAGGCAAGGTCAGAATTCAAAGCACGGTACCTCTGTGGCCAGAACCCTCCAGAATCCTCCAGAGCCCTCAGAGTGGGGAACCTTCTCAGAGGCCTATGGGATCTTTATTAAAAGAAAGTCACAGAATCACAATCCAGTCACTTGTTCCTGATCATTGCTGCAAGGCATGTTGATTTCGTTGTCCTTTGGCCACGAGGAGGAAGCCGAGAGAGAGACAGAGGAGTGGGGTGAGGTGCCCAGGGGCTCTGTGAGTCACCAGCTGTGTGGAAGCTTCTGGGCCTCCCTTCTCCGGGCTTCTCTGTGGCTGCAAAGGGAGGCTGCACCTGTCAGAGCCCCCTCCTGCTTGGGGTGGGCTTGGGGTTTTGATTATCCAGAGAGGGACGCGTCAGCCGCTGGGGGGCTGAGAGCAGTTCTGGTGGGGGACAGAGGCTTGCCGTAGGGGCAGGGTCTGGGGGCAGTTGGAGTTGATGTCAAGGCCACCAGCAGAGGGCTCTTGGGCAAGTGTCTCGGTCTCTCTGAACCTCAGTTTCCTGAGCTCACCGCGGCCTCGCCTCCTTTGTCATTCATGTAAGGATACATATAGGTATCTCACTAGATAAAAGCTATTGTTACCCTTGCTTCCAAACCCTCTGGAAACTCCCCCTGCCCCTCCGAGTCACCTGTTGGCCCTCAACTCCCAGGCTTGGAGTGTTTCTGAAAACCACACCGACTCCAGTCTGCTGTCGCCTGAATTATCCAGAAAACCCTGGGGAAGGGGGAAAGCCCTGCTTCCCAGGGATGCACTCAGGGCCTTGGAACCCAATAACCACACTCCCTCCGCAGAGAACTGGGTGTGTGAGACTCAGACAAGGCAAGGGGTGAGGCAGGTGGGAGCGCACCTCCCGCCGAAGGGGGCGCGCTGGAAGCAGGAAACTCGGAGCTTTGCTGTGCATCGTTGCAGTGGGGCTACTCTTCAGGACGATTGTCCTCTGTGCTTGGGTCCTGGGACAGGGGCACCCCGGTGAGTGGAGGTCAGCCCTCTCCTGTGTGTCGTGGTCCATCCAGGAAGGGTCTGGAAGAGCCCTGGGGCCCTGAATGACAGCCAGTCCGATGAGCGTGGGATTGCAGGAGGAGGAGAGAAGGTAGACAGAGATTTCAGGGGTCCCTGTCCTACTGTGCTCTCAGCGCTTACGTTATCCTGGGTCCCAAGGGCCAGAGGGAACAGCCCCCTTGGATCTCAGGATCTGGAAACCAGCAGTGTTGAGAGGTGCCACACAGTGTCCTCAGGAAGAAAGAACAGCGCATTTTCGTTGCGCACCTGGCCAAGGCAGCCCTTCTTTCCTGACCCCCGGCCCCCTGTGTTTCTAGCATCTGGAATCTGCCTGCCCAGCTCCTGAAGTCCCCCCCCCCCCCATCAGTGCCCTACCTGTCCAGCCTCACACCTGGGTGATGTCCCCACCTCCCCGCCCTCCATCTTTCTCACTTTCTCCTCTTGGCTCTCTGTTCGACTGGCAAGGTTAAATTTGGAAGAAATCATAACTAGCCGAGCACAGGTAGCACGCTCTTGAACTTACTACTTTGTTTACTCATTGCTTTGTTTATTTGCATTATTCTTTTTTTATTATTATTACTAATACATGCTGGTGATTTTAAAATCCAGATCCCACCTCTGCAATTCTGTTCCCCAAAGGAAACCATTTTAACAATATAGCGCCAATCTTTATTGACTTTTCCAGGCATAATACAAGCGTGCAGTTTTATGTCTTTTTGTTTTTACAAAAATGTGATCGTATCTATAGGCACTATTTATTATTTTTCCCCTTAAAAAATTTTCTAATGTTTATTTTTGAGAGAGAGAGAGACAGCACGAGTGGGGAAGGGGAAGGGCGGGGTCAGAGAGAGAGAGAGAGAGAGAGAGAGAGAGACCCAGAATCTGAAGCAGGATCCAGGCTCTGAGCTGTCAGCACAGAGCCCAACGTGGGGCTCGAACCCACAAACCACGAGATCGTGCCCTGAGCCAAAGTCAGACGCTTAACCAACTGAGCCACCCAGGCGCCCCTTTTTTTTTTCCCCCTTTTACCTTAAGATGTACAACCTTTCATGGCAATCCATAAAAGACCTTCCTCATTCCTGGTGATCCATTTTTATCACCTGGGTCCCTCGTCGATACCATAGAGATGGCTTCCTGTCTTCCGTCTTTGTGTAGACGGTTTTGTGCACAGGAGCAAGGTTATCAGAAGAACCAATTTCTAGAAGTGAAATTGCTGGGCAAAAATCGCTTATGTGTTAAAAACTTCTGATGGTTGTTCTGAAAATACTCTCTAGTAACTAGGCTGTACCGTCAACACCTCAATCCCCAGGGCATTGGTATTCCTGTTTCCCAGAGTTCTTTCCGGTGCTGAAATCGTAAATCCTTGCAATATGCCAATATGATAAGTGAAAAATATTTCACAGAGAGTGAGGTTGAGCTTTTATCCTAAATGTTTTTGAGCCATTTGTTGTTCCCGCCATGCCACTCGTGACAATTAGTGATTTTGAGGATCTTGTCATGTGCTCGTTGGCCATTTATTTATTTATTTATTTATTTCCTCTGGAGAAATGTCTAGTTAAGCCCCACGCCCATTTTTGGATGGAGTTGTTTGTTTTTGTGTTGTTGAGTCTTAGGGGTTCTCTGTATATTCTGAATATCAATCCCTCAGCAGGTATGTGACTAACACAAATTTTCTCCCATTCTGTGGGATGCCTTTGTATTCTGTTGATATATTCAAGGCAGAAAATGTTTCAGTTTTCATCAGATCCATTTTGTCTGTCTTTCCTTTTGTTGCCTGTGCTTTTGGTGTCCTATCCGAGAAATCATTGCCTAATCCAGCATCATGAAGATTTGGCTCTCTGTTTTATTGCACAGTTTTATAGTTTTAGGTCTTTCATTTAGGTGTTCGATCTACTTTGAGTTAATTTTTATATATGGTGTGAGGTAGGGGTCCAGCTTCATTCTTTTATGCTGTTTCAAGCACCCTGTGTTAGAACACCTGTCCTTTCCTCCATTGAATGGTTTTGACATCTTTGTCAAAAATCATTTGAGGATGTATACGAGGGTTTGTTTCTGGGGTCTCTGTTCTGTTCCATTGGTCTGTATGTCTGTCTTTATGCCAGTACCACACTGTTGTCATTACTGTAGGTTTGTAGTGAGTTTTGTAATCAGGAAGTGTAAGTCCTTTAGCTTTGTTCTTATTTTTTCAAATGTTCTCCTGCCCCTTTCTCTCTCTCCTTCCTTTGGGACCCCGACAATGCATATATTGGTCTGCTGGATGGGTCCCACCGGTCCCTTAAGCTCTGTTCACTTTCCTTCAACCTTTTGTCTTTCTATTCCTCGGACTTGGTAATCTCCATATCCTGTCTTCCAGTTTGATGAGTCTTTCTGCTCAAATCTGCCTTGGAGTCCCTCTAGTGGATTTTTCATTTCAGGTACTCTATTTTCCAGCTCCAGAATTTTTTGGGGGGTGTTTTTCTTAGATTTGGGTTTTCTGTCTCTTTATGGATATTTCCATTTTGTTCAGAGTTTGCTTCCTTAAGGTTCATCTCATCTTTCTTTTAGTTCTTTGAGCATCTTTGAAACAGTTGTTTTAAAGTCGTTGGTTGGTAGATCTGCCATCACGTCTTTTTCAGTAACTGTTTACATCCATTCATTTCTTTCCTCTGAATGGGTGGTACTTTCCTGCTGCTTCATATGCCTCGTGAGTTTTTTCCTGAACACTGGACATTTGAATCTAATGATGTGGTGACTCTGGAAATCATATCCTCCTCCTTCCCTGGATTTGCTGGTTTTTGTTATTAGTTTTGCTTATGTTTATTGAAAAAAATTTTTTTCAACATTTATTCATTTTTTGAGAGACAGAGACAGTGTGAGTGGGGGAAGACAGAGAGGGAGAGGGAGACACAGACTCCGAAGCAGGCTCCAGGCTCTGAGCTGTCAGCACAGAGCCCGCCGCGGGGCTCGAACCCACAGACTGTGGGATCATGACCTGAGCCGAAGTAGGACGATTAACCGACTGAGCCACCCAGGCGCCCCGTGTTTATTTTAAATTGATGTCTTTGTGCCAAGGATCAGCCTGGCGTGTAAAGATACAATCGCCACAGGTGTTTTCTGAGCCCTTTCCTGGATTTGAACACTCATTTCTAACGTGTCCCGTACACACAATTGTTTTTGAATGCCCTAGTCTTCATGTCTGACTCCCAAGTGGGAAAAAGAAAAAGGAAGGGAGGGGAAGGACTCGGGCTCCTTAAGTCCCTTGGAAGTCTCTGTAGCTGGCAGGGGAGGAGCTTGCACAGTGGGGGGAGGTGTGATAGCAATGGTTACCCCTTTTTGTAGCTCTGCGATCTTGAGTAGCGATCGGAGCACAAATCCTCAGTGTCTTGAGGACAGGGTCCTTGATGGCCACCTGGCTCCCACAAACGGTGAGCAAGTTGCTCCAGGACCACACGGCTGCCTGCCACGCGGCTGAGGCCTGGGGAAGGGGTCGCTGCTACTGTGCTTAGAGCTGAAACTGACCCAACTTAGCCTCAGTCGATGGTCTAAGCCTTCAGCAGACTCCCGAGTTCCAAACGGTTACGTCACAGAGACGGACTGGGATGTACCCAGCACCCCAATCGAAATTACACAGTGTTTGCAGTTTGCTTTTTTAATTGAAAATACGATCCGTACGTCTTCCCTTTTGGATTCGTGCCCATTTTTGTCGGGTGCTTTAGAGGAAGGTGCCGGAGTGTAATTTGAACTAGCGCCGAAGAGCATGGACTTTGGAGTTATGGAGATTTGGGATCGGCTTCTGCTTTGACACCTGTCATCCTGTGTAGGGCGACTGTCAGCAATGCAAGTCTTCATGTTTTCCCCTTCGAAGTGAGGATGTTACCCAGCTCGAAGCACTATGTCAGCAACTGAGTTCCTGAGAGCCTTCAGAGCCCTTACAAGTCCATTTTGTTGTGTTTTTTTTTTTTTTTAAAAAGAGGAACAAGGCAGCAGAAAAACCGGCAGAGGGCACGAACATGCTGTTCACAGAAGAAACCAGGCCATTTGTAGAGTCCGTGAATCTCTGAAAAGATGTCCAGCCTCACTGATGACCAAAGAGACGCAAATCACAGCAACAATGAGATAAACATTTTCAGCTCTCAGATCGGCAGACATGAAACATTCATGGCCCCTGACGTTGGTGGGGGTTCGGGGAAGCAGCCACTCTTCTCCGTTGCTGGCGGGGGTGTAGACTGGCTCTGTCTATCTGGAGAGTCGCTTGGCCTGTTTGTTAAAATCGGAAACGTTTATACCCTTTATCACAGGAGTTATTCTTTAACAACTCATTCTACCTACACAAGCGTGCGACGGTTGTGTGTCATTGCAACGTCCCATCACAGGGACACAACCCCCGTGTCCAGGAGAAGTAGTTAGGATACCAGTCGTGCAGCGAAATGCCACGCAGGAGGTATCAGGGACGGGGAAGCTCCCATCCTGAGAATGTGTTCACAGCGAACTGGGGAATCACGCAAGTGAAACATCGCATAGACTCTTAGGCTCCTTCCAGTAAGAAAAGTGCTCCGATTCGGTAAGGCCACGATTTGCTGATTCTGTAGTTAATCATCGCAGCCAAGCCAGGGCCCTTTTTGTCCTGTGCAGGAAGTGATTTTTCCAGCAGTTAAGCTTCATCAGACCATGTTATTCTGAGATGTTCCTTGGCGGTGTACACGCCCCAGGGCAGGCGCACGGCCATACTTGTTATTGTTAAAAAACTTGATGCAGGCGAGAATCGGGAGCAGCGCAAAGTCATTACCAAAATGATGAGTGAGTTCTCGTTTTAGGTCGACCGGGAGGGAAGCGTGCGTGTTAGGCGCCGAGGAGTGCTGGACAAGTCTTCGTAGATTCAGGACTCTACAAACGGGCTCGTTTCGTCTTCTGCGAATAGCACGTTCGTGCCCTTTGCTGGTTTGTTCCTCTTTTTAAAAGAGGTTCGTTTGTTCACTCAACAAACATTTCCTGAGCGGCGGCCGTGGCTCAGGCATTGTGGTCGGGGTGAGAGTTACTACTACTTAAACAGGTAATTACTCAAAGCATTCCAGGGGATGTGGAGGCAGGATCACCATAGTAATGACTCAGAGGAGCTGTTGACGGCATTAGAATAGAAGCTTCTGGAGAGCAGGGACTTCGTTTGGTTCGTAGCGTTGTGAAAGTGCTGGGCACACAAGTTGCTTAATATATGGAATTTGCTAAATGAGCAAATGAATGAATGAATGTAGTAAATCAGAGTCTTAACAGGTAACAGAAGACACGTTCAAATTAGGAGAATTTGAGGAAAGTCTGTCTATAACCCTTTATAAATGTATACACTCGGGTGTGGGCTATGGGTGACCCACAAGGGATGCTGTACGAACCCAGGCGGATGGGGAGGCCTTGTCACAGCCCTAGGCTGCAGGGGAGGAGAGGAGAGAGGTTCTGACTCACTCTCCCCCGCCCTCCCCGATGTACCCGTGAGCCGGGGGCAGAGAGCCCAGAGACGGTCCACCAGGCTGCCTGCAACACAACTGAAGACGTTTGCCACAAACTCCCCGCGCCTGGAACGCCACATGCGTCACCTCAAACTCCACAAATAACCCCGCGAGAGGCGCCGCACCGTTTCCCATAGCCGAGGAAACCGAATGAGATTAGTTGGGTAACGAATTAATAAAATAATTCTCATTCGTTATAATCAGGCACATGCAGAACTACTAAGAAGTGACAACACACATTTTTTTTTTTTTTTTCAAATGGCAACACATTTGTCGAGATTGGAGCCCAGGATGAGTCTTGGGGAACGTAGATAGGGCTGAGTGGCCTGGTGGCTGAGAGCCTGGGGGTCCTCGGCCGGACTGGGTGGGTGGGGTCAACATACTTCTCTGGGCCTCATCTGTACAATGGGATAATACCCGTCTAGAATGTTTGTGGGGCTTACATGAGACAATGACCAGAGAATGTGGTGCCTGGTAACCTCCACTCAATAGTAGGTGTTATGGAAAGAAAACCTCAACTCACAGAAACTGTGGAAGCTCTAAGGCTTTGCAAACCCACCAGAATGAAAGTGTGCGTTTTCTCTTGGTGGAGGAGAACGGTGGTTCTTTTTTCTGATAGTTTTCCAATTTTGACCATGAATACTTATTACTCTGCCCGGAGACCAAGTTCCTCCCTCCCTCCCTCCCTCCCTCCCTCTCTTCCTTTTATGTGGAGCCTTTCGGTGCCCTCCTGCCTCCGTGTCCTGTATTGGTCGCCAGCCCCCTGGCCTCATGTTCTGAGTGGCCACCACGGCCAGTGTCTGCAGCAGCAGAAGGACCATGCTCCCCGCTGGCTGCCCTCATGGAAGCCAGGAGAAGGCGGAGAGAGGGCCTAAGGCAAAGATTTGGATCTTCAGGGCTTTTAGACTTCGGTTCTAGTCTGGCTTGTTTTCCAGTCGGTCTTCTCGCTGCTCAGCCTCCAGGAGCAGACCCTCTGCTCCTAGATGCTCTGTGTCCGATTCGTTGTATTAATATGTATAATAATCCTGCAAAATGGGTGTAATCTGCGTCTTCCGGATAAAAGAACTGAGGCGCAAAGAGATGAAATAAGTTCGGTCAAAATCACACATTTGGGGAGGCCTGGCTGGCTCAGTCAGAAGAGTGCGTGAGTCTTGATCTCAGGGTCATGGGTTTGAGCCCCACCTTGGGTGCAAGAGATTACTAAAAAGAAAAAGGAAAAAAAAAACAAAACCCTGCAAGGGGCCCCTGGCTGGCTCAGTTGGTAGAGCATGTGGCTCTTATCTCAGGGTTGTGAGTTCGAGCCCCACGTTGGGACATGAAGCCTACTTAAAATAAAAATTGAAAACAAAAGAGGGGCACCTGGGGGGCTCAGTCAGTTAAGCGTCCGGCTTCAGCTCAGGTCATGATCTCACGGGTCGTGAGTTCGAGCCCCGCGTTGGGCTCTGTGCTGTCAGTGCAGAGCCTGCTTTGGAGCCTCTGTCCCCCACTCTCTGCCCCTCCTCCGCTCGTGTACTCACACTCTCTCTCAAAAATAAATAAACATGAAAAAAAGTAAGAACACAACAAAGAAACGAATGATAGATTTGGTAATTGGCAGAGTTACGGGAATTTGAGTCCCTCTGCCTTGAAATCCTGTACTTCCCTTTCTTTTCTCATACCTTTTTTTTGTGGTGCGAGGCCTTTTTTGTATGTTTTATTCTTTTTGGATCTTCAAATGTTACATTAGTTTCGGGTGTACAACAGTGATTTCGACAATTCCGTGCTCTGCCAGCCCACCGTCCTTTCTCTTACTTTCTGAATCCTTCGGGATCCTTTCTGGAGACCGACAGTTTTGACTTTATAATTACAAAAGCAGTCCTTGGGGCGCCTGGGTGGCTCAGTCGGTTAAGTGTCCAACTTCAGCTCATGTCATGATCTCACGGTTCGTGGGTTCGAGCCCCGTGTCGGGCTCTGTGCTGACAGGTCAGAGCCTGGAACCTGCTTCGGATTCTGTGTCTCCCTCTCTCTCTGCCCCTCCCCTGCTCACTCTCTGTCTCTGTCTGTCTCTCAAATATAAACATTAAAAAAATTTGAAAAATAAAACAATAAAAGAGTCCTGAACTATACTCCGTATTAATTCAATGCCAAGTTCTCATCACGGATGATGATCGGAAATCCATGAAGTCGGAATAACGTTCTCATGTAGTCACGGCCACGCCGTCTGCGTAAATTTGGATCTTGGGGTTTTTTTCCACGTAACATTATAATACATGCCTTGTTCTACACGTTAGAAATTCTTTGTAAACCTTATTTCCAGTGGATGCCTAATCATCCCTCAGATGGATATGCCATCCTTTCACTCAAACAATCCCCTATTGTTGAACCTTCCAGTGGTTTCCAGTTCTTTGCTGTCAGCAGCAGTGCTGCAGAAGAACATCGTTTTGTGCAGAAAGGTTTTTTTTTTTTTTCCTGCTTGCCCTATTTCCTGAAGATAGTTTCTCCGAAGTGGAAATACTGGTTTAAAGACTGTTCGCATTTTAAGTGGCTGCCTCCAGTGGCCGCACGGTTCCCCGGGGGGCGGCGTCCAGCGGACTGTTCCCAGGGACGACACGTTCCTGCTCTAATGGCCTCTTGTTCTTTTCCCAAAGCCTCATAAAAAGGATGGCCCAGAGCGTGGTAGAAGTTATGGAAGACGCTAAGGGGAAGGTTCCAGAGAACCTCCTGGCCAACGGAGGTAGGTCACTGGAATGTTTTTAGCCGGGGCTCTCCCAGCCGGTTCGAACGCATCGGTGGCCCTGGCCATGCCGACATGTTACCAGCCCCACGGAAGGTCTGGTCCACACGTCGGGCAGAGCCGTTTTGAGCCCAGCAGCACCACTGGGTTGAAGACGTGCCCCTTGGTGTGTTCGTGGTCCTGCTGTGGCATTTTAAAGCCACGGAATCTGGCATTTCTTGCTCTGTAGAGCTCTGAAGGGGACAATGGGTTCGGGGGGGGGGGGTGGGTCTCATGGTTCTTTGACCTACCCCACCTCTCTACCAGTTTCTGCTCCATCCTGCATGGAAAATTCCACCCGTTCCTCCACCTCCAGCTTCACCCCCGCCCAACCCATTTATCCCTTTCTCCACACTGGAAAATGCCTTCAGGGGCCGGGGAAAGCCTCAGACTTCAGAGCTCGTTGTGCTCAGTAAATATGCAGGAGAGACCAAAACAGCTCTGTGTCGCGTGTCCGCGTTTGGAACGTCTGTCTCCCCTGTGCTGTGGGGCAGACCTTCGGGTTCCAGAGACATTCGGGCCCGTTAGCCGTGTACGCGCACTCTGAGTGCACTAACAAGGTGCAGGACGCACACGCTGAGACTTTGGAAGCTTGAGAATTCGGGGCTTCACCTCCGTGCAGGTCCCCAAACCTGGGGCCGTACACACATGCGGACACCGCCAACGCATGCGTGCTAGTCTATTGACCGCCTCTGTCGCTCGTTCCACATCAGTCGTGTTTATTTTCCCCCCCTTGGGGACCCCATAAAAGGTCTTTTTATCTGCGGGTTTCACTTGACAAATGGAAGTGCTCGCGCTCCCCAACCTGAACTTGGCTTCGTGTGTTAACGCAGTGTAATAACCCGCCCCTTTATTACGTTGCAGGTTTGAAGGAAAAAATGAAATATTTGAAGAGTAGGTTTTGCGTGGTTTGCCGTGAGTGTGCTTGGTGTGATGGCTGCATGCCCCTGGGAAGGTGGATTCTCCCCGGCTGGCCGTAGGGGAGCGGTGAGGGGGTCACGGGGGACGGCTCCAGTAACGACCTGGCACCTTGGTCACCACGTCCGTGTGACCCGTCACCTGTTTCGGTCCTCTCCCCTGTTTCTCGGGCCTGCCCTGCCTCCCCCCACCTCCCCCCCACCCCCCCAGCACTGCATGCCTCCAGGAATGGGGAGTGTCCTGGCTCTCAAGTTCAAGGTGGACTTCTGCATCTTTTGGCCTGTGGTCTGCGGCTTGCTTGGATGTCTGTCCTCAGTGTTCCCTCTCCTGCCCGCTCTTGGAGGCTGGCTGCTTTGTGGATCCTGGCAGCTTACACGTCAGGCTTGGCTTTGCGTGGCCCCGAGGGGGTTCACTCAGCCAAGGACCCTTCTTCTCACGAGCCTCCTGGGGGAGCCCGTTACGCCTGAACAGGCCATTCCTGGCTTCAGGATTAGAATGAGCCCTTTGCTTTGGGTTTTCTCCAAACTGGTGGAATTAAGGCCAGCAAAACCTTTCCGGCCGAACACAAATCTTTACAGATTGGAACTTCTCAAAATACCTTTCCACATGCACTCTGTTTGTTACGCGGAAATTCCTTGCTGGTGCTAATAAGAAATTATTTTGTTTAATTGATCAGCCGATCTTATTTCCCAGCAGGTAACTCGTAGGGTTCTAGATCGAAGAGCTGACTTAAGGAGCAAAGCTACTTTTCTGCGTAAAAACCTGGTCTTTCAGGCACGAGGATTCGAGCTCACGTTAAAACAGCAATCAGGATGCTTACATTCTACTCAAAATTCACGTTACTTAAAACCACAGCCTGTCATTCCACCATCCCCATCCCCAGTGCAGACGGCAGCTCCTCCGAGGGCCGGCCGCCTCTCCTCTCGGGAGGAGAAAATTCGGCTCTATTTGTTTATATCATCTGCTTCATTATCTCCAGGCCTCCCAGAGAACTGGGTCCCTGTGACCTCTGAGACTAGAGCTTCTAAGGCTTGTTCTGTAACCAGCCCTGCGCAAATAAAGGTCAAGGGCTCTCTGGCAGTGTTCCTGCCAAGGACTCCTGACATTCACAATGTGTGTCAGCATAGTAAAGGCTCTGAAAAGTACTGCAGTCAAGACACCTGTTCAGACTGACTTTGGCTCAGGTTTTCCCGATGTTGTTTGGGCTGGGAAATCTTTTTCTTTTTCTTCTGCAGAACACCCGCGGAACTAGCTATTGATGGAATTAACTGGAAGGCTCAGTGTTGCCCCCAGTAGGTGGGATTTACTCCATCTCGAGGCGGGGAGGGGCAGTGCTGCACGGACAGCAGCAGCCCTGGAGTGGTCAGACCTGGTGCTGGACGTTGGCAGGTCACCTCTCTGGGCCTTGGTTTTCTCACCTGCTAATGGACTTTGCCCTTTAACAGGCTCTTGGCCGCGCTGAGGCACCTTTTGTTTCTGCTTGTTCTCCGCCCCCAACGGAGCTTTGAGTCTGGAAGGACGCAGATGCTTTGGGTTGTAGTGGAAGCCGGGCAAGCGCGCCACTGTCTGGCGCAGCCCCTAGACCGTGACAGAAGTCACAAACTCCCGGAGATGTGGCTGGCTGACCGGCAGCCCCGGTGGTCACAGGTCCCTGGCTCTGCTGCCTGCTGGGAAGGCCTTGTTCGTTCTGAGATGACATCACGGTGGCTCATGAGCTGCTGTCTACATACAGTGTGGCTTGATTCTGCGTGAGCCTGCCTGGGTCATGGTCTGACCTCACCCTTGGCCGACAGCCCCAGCCCCGAGTTGGTCCCTTGGAGGCCAGGCCTCTCTGACTTCAGCCAGGGGAGGGGACGCCGTTCTTCCTGGGCGGGCAGAGAGAAGGCCGCAGTATTGGAAGGACAGGAAGGCCCAGCGGGGCTGTGGCTTTCTAAGGTGGAGGACCGGCCTCAGACCATGTCACCAGAAGCGATGGGCGCGCACACCGCAACGCTGCCCTTGGGCGCGTGACCCGGGGCAAGGGCCGGTGTCTGGGGCTGGAGCTGGTGCTCCGGAGGCGGGGAGGGAGGTGTCTGCAGAGGGGAGGTCACGGTCACACCCCAGAGGTTTCAAGAGGCCTCTGCAGGGAGATCTGCACCGTCTCCTTATCTGACACCCTCTTCATCCGCGGACACTCCTGCACGGCTCTCAGGTCCCAGGCGCTGTGCTGGGTGCTGGGCATGCGGAGCCGATTGCTGTCCGAGAGCTCAGGGCCAAGGGGACAGCGGTTCCACACGTGCTGTGATGGGAGTGGAGGCCGAGGACTCAGGACCCAGTCAAGGAGACGGGCAGCGTCTTGTAGGAATTGTAGGGGCCCCTCTAGAGGAGGGAAGCGACTCATTCTCTCCGATGTGCCCTAAAGGCCTTAGAATTTGTGACAGTGCGTGGAGATGATGGGCTTGGTCCGAGCTGGATCTCTTCCGAGCCCCCCAGGTGGTGCAAGTGAGTACAGCCACCAGAGTTAGGAGGGAGATTCGAATAGGGAACGCTTGCGCTGTGCTGGGCGCCGTGACAGGCCCTGGGGACATGGAGACTGTCACCTGCCCCTCAGGGAGTCTGAAAGCACGAGAGAATCCAGGTGGTCGTGCAGTGTCGAGAGTGTAAGGGAACAGGTGCGTGTCCGAGGCCAGGCGGAGGCGGCACGGTCCGCAGGCTTTCAGTAGCCCCTCCCCCCGTCCCGATGTTCGAGGCCAAAAGCAGCAGTGAGAGAGAGGGAGGGGTCGGAGGTGGTGCGGCTGGGGTGGTGGGGTGCCCACAGGGTGCTGGAAGTGGCAGAGTGGGGAAGAGCAGGGACACAGATCCCAAAGAACGCGTCTGCCCGGCGTCCCCTGCCTGAGGCCAGCGGGTGGGACGGGCGATGGCCGCAGCCTGGCAGCGCGTGGCCGGCATCCGTGGCCCTCGCCAGGGCCCCACAAGTGGGCTCGGCCGCCACAGGAGTCATCCTTCTCGACCTTCTGGTTCTGCCTCCGACTGCACCCTCCCCTTCCCCGCCCCCCATCGTTCAGATGTCTGCTCTGTTCCTCCCTGGCCCGCGCCCTTGCACAAATCTTTCCCTGCCAGAGCGTGGCAGGCCCCTAATCCAGATTAATACTGGGTTTATCCCCACATCTGTACGAGCTCGAGGTGTCGTAACAAAACACCGCAGGCCGGGGCGGCGGGGTCCTTACACAACAACCATTTATCTCTCGCAGTTCTGGAAGCCGAAGTCCAAGGTCAGGGTGCCAGGAGGTTGGTTCCTGGGCTGTGTCCTCACAGGGGCCTCTTCCTTGGTGTGAGCACATGGGGGAGGGAGAGAGATCGCGCGATCTCTGGTGTCTGTCCTTATAAGGACGCTTGTCCTATCGGGTCAGGGCCCCACCTTGGCGTGTCTTGTCCACTCCAGTGCCCCTGGAATCGGAAGGCCGCCTTCTAAGTGCGAGTGGCCCAGAGGTATCAGCAGGTGGTTCCTGGGCAGAGATGGGCTGCGAGCTCCCTTGCTCCCCACACGGTAGCCGTGACCTGACGGTGGGCGGGCAGCGGGGTCGTCCGTGTGCTCCATGGTCACCGTCTCATGTCATAGTCGGTGGTAGTTAGGGAACTACTCTGTGCCAGTCTCCTCACCTCTAAACGGGAGAAAACAATAGTACTTAATAGGGTTGAAAGGTCAGCTAAATGAAATCATTCCTGTGTCCTGGCCAAGGTGGGCGGGCCGTCAGTGTCACCCACCCCAATGGCTGTCATTGGTGGCGGTGATGGCGTCCTTATGTAAGGCACATGCAACTTCCTGTGCGCCCACGCCTCCGCCAACAGGCTGCATCGCTCCTCTGAGCCCCATTTCATTTCCACTGGCTTCCTGGGAAGTTGTCCACCCTCCTAGCAGACTCAAACGTGCCCCTGGTCGAGCTCATCTTTTCTCTCTCTGCCTCGTCCCATGCTGCCCAACTTAGTGCGTGTCCCCTCCCTCCACCTGGTCACCCAGCCTGGAGATGCAGGTGTCCCCTGAGCCTCCTTCGCGGCCCATGGTCTCTGCATCCTGCTGGGCCGGCCTTCCCTTTGCTGCCTCCAGAGCTTTGGCCCCTCTTAGCTGCGCCTTTGTCCTCACACGTCTGCATTGGCTTCGCTCCTGCAAAGCCCCCAGAAATCTCAGCCCATAAATGGCCTTGGCTGGCTGTGTAGCCCCTGGACGCTTGGCGTCCTAACCTGCTTGGTGACCTTTTCAGCCCTGCTGTTGGAGTTGACGTGTGGCCGATTTCTGGCACAAGATGGGGCTGGGGGCTCCAGAGATGCACCCCAGGATCTTTCACGCCACAGAGAGAAAGTGCAGACGCGACCTCCCGTGACCCTGCTCTGGCCCTCCTGTCCCACTGGGTTGTCCCAGAGATTCCCGTGCCCCACGCAGGATGACGTCCAGGTGTCCTCAGCTACCACCCAGCGCCCTCCCCCGCTGGCCACGTGGCAAACTCCAGTCACCTCCAGCTCCTGGGTGCCACCTTCTGTGCCCTCCCTGGGAGTCAGATGCCATGTCTCCCACCCTTAGCACCCTGACACGCTCTGTGGCCGCTCGCTGTGGTGCGACGTTGGCCTGGTTGTGTCCCTAGGAAACTGAGCGCCTTGAAATCAAGGGGGTGTGGTCCGTCCTTCCCCTCAGGGAACCGCGCTGGCGTTCAGTGCAGGTGACTGACCTTCGAGTGAGCAATGACCGGTCCCTTTTATCTGCACAGGGACATACTGGGAAGGGCAGGCGGGTGCGTATCCTGGGGTGAGAATCCAGCACCGGGAGGCTGGCCTTGCATGGGTTGAAAGGATTCTGGGGGGCCGCCTCAGCATCACATAAGCTGACCCGACTTAACCGGGAGGGGAATGGGTGGAGTGTAGCCAGCAGCTGGCCCCCCAGGAGGCGATCTGAAGATGGGGCACTCGGAGCGGGATGTGGCCTCCTCTCCCTGCCCCATCTCTCAGGTCAGGAGACTGAGGTGCAAAGGGTGTTAGATGCTAATGTGCTCAAGGCCCAGGGTCTCTGGATCCGCCCAGGGTCACCCAGTGTGGCTCATCTGACCTCAACTCCAAAGCGCCTTCCTCTGGCCGCGGCTGATTGGGGAACTAGAAACATCCCCAGGGCGGCAGGTTCATGTTTGTTTCCGGAAAGAGTAAGGGAAGAAGGGCACCGTGCTGGGAAAACACTGACTTGATCTACTCACCGTAGACTTTTATATAAAGGACACACGCTGACCAATGCACCCCCAGCCCGGCCGCTAACAACCACAGTCGCAGCCTCTAGTGTTTTGCCAGAGTTTGAAATGCCTTCTTTAACACAGACCGTGTGTGTTGAAATCCACTCTGTCCAGCGCTTGGACGCGGGAGGCGGGGAGGCCGCTTGCCCTGAGAGCAGGGGGCGCGCCCGCAGCTGGCTCTGTGGTCTTCGAGGGTTGGCTTGGGGCTCTCTGGTGTGTCTTCGAGGTACCCCACCACAGAACAGTAACACCCCAGCAGGAAAAGACACAGAATTAGCCTGGCCCTCAGAAAATCTCCCGAGTTTGCGTCTAGCTCGTGGGAAAGTGGGATCTCCCCAGCAGAGATCTCTGGGAGAGGGTCTGGGGCACAGGAGGGCACTGGGGCTAGTGGGGGGCTTTTCAGAGGGGCTGTGGGCGCTGCTGAGGGTTCTTGCTGAAGGCTCGGTGCCCTGCTCTCACGGGGTAGGGGGTGGGGGGCACTTTCCCAGAGCCCCCAGCCCGCCCTGCAGGATCTCTGACCCCTTCCTTGGTTTGAGTGGGGGATGCTCGGCCTGGGGTTGGGCAACCTCGGTCTCACGAGACGGGGAGAGTTGCACTCATTTGTTGAAATGTGCCTTTTCCAGTTGACCTGACGTCCTTCGTGACCCACTTTGAATGGGACATGGCCAAGTATCCTGCGAAGCAGCCCCTGGCGAGCGTGGTGGACACTCTAGCGAAGGTAAGGAGACAGTTAAACGTCGGTGACCAGGGACATCAGGCCGTCGGGGGTGGACCTACGCTGGTGTTTGGCCCCTGGCGATGCAAAGAGGACCTTTCTGGGAGGCCGGAGTCGGCAGGCCGGGCGGGGTCCTGGCTCCGCTGAGGGGCCCCCGGGGTGGGGTCCCCTTCCCGTCTGCTCCTGCCAGCTCTGACCAGGCCCCGGTACCTGCTTGAGGTGTGGCCTTCCATGCCCTGGGCAAGGACGGGGACTTTTGGGTTTCAAGGCGGGCACCTGCCCTTCCCCATACCTCTTCTGGCCCTGTTCCCCGGCGGGCGGCTGCCTCTCCCGGGGACACTCCCCCGATGTGCTCTTGCGGCACCCGTGTTCCAGCCCAGAGCCCGGTGCCCCTTTGGCGCAGCCCCTCCAGCTCCGTTCTGTCTGCAAGGTGCTGATGGAGCAGCCCAGCCCCATCGCGACCTGCTAGTAAGAGCCTGGGCCCCTAGCACCCCCAGAGTGTTTACTTGACCCAAACTACATGCTTCAGCGGAGGGGCCGGCCTGGGAGCCCAACTCACGGGAGGCGCCTATGGAAGGGCATCCCCGGGGGGGCGGGGGGGCCCACGCTCCTGCTTTGAGGAGCTTATGACAGTAGCGAGTCCAGTGGGTGCTGTGACTCCCATTCCACCGTCTCTGGCTCTTACCTCACAAATAAAAGCACGGTGACACACGTCTCTGGGGCTCTCCCAGCCTTGTTGACTCCTGTCTATCTCACGGAGGGTGGGCGCTCACTGTCTGTGACTGCCTGTCCCCCTCCGTCCACCACATACTGAGCCCCTCCTATGTCCTGTCTCTTCCTGGAGTGGCCGGGAGAGAGAGGCTCAGCGGGGCCACGAACAAAGCCTCCCTGTTGTCTCCTCCGAGCACAGCGCCACCCGGGTGTGTCTGGGCGGGTCAGGGGAAGGAGCCGGGGCCCCCGGGACCCTGCGTTCTCCTCGTTCTACTCACAGCTGGCCAGGGCCCTGCCTGCGTCTTCTCCGGGAGCTCGGGTGGGGCCAAAAGTTTCCGAAATCCGGGTGGGGTCCCTCCACCACTGCTTACATCACAGACGTCCCAGCTCTGGAAAGCCCGCTGAAGAGGGGCTGCCCGGGGAGCACCTGTGCCAGGCGTGGCTTCCTGGAGGTGCTGTCACCTCTCTCACTGGCCCGGGAAGCACCCCACAGTGTGTGGGGCTGGCCGCGCCCTGCCTTGTGCTCATGAGGCCAGGCTGAGCCGGTCAGGGGCGCTCGGGACCACGCCGGCGCTGTCCCAGGGATGCCATGCAGTGACACACATCAGGGCATCAACTGAGCAGGGGAGGGGGGCGGGGGCAGAGCACTTGTGGAGGACAGGACGTTGGCAGGAGAGCAGGGTGTGGGAGGAGGACGCCAGTTTTGACGGCACGGCCCGTGTGCCCAGAATCTCCTGAGGCTCTTCCTTCCCGCCTCACCCCTGTGAGGTAGGATCCCCTTCCTCTGGTCTCAGAGGGGGAGCTGGCCGAGAGGTTAGGTGGCTTGCTGGGGGACCTGGGATGGGCGTGCAGGTCTCGGTTGGGCTGTGTGTGTGTGTGTGTGTGTGTGTGTGTGTGAGAGAGAGAGACTCGGCTTCACACGGACGCCCTGGGCTGTCTCCGCTGCAGGGAGCCAGCTCTTTGAGGCTGGCTGGGCAGAGGCTCCGAGAATTGGCTCCCTGGGGTTGTCCTGCCCCAGGACCACATGCGTGATGCCCGCAGCCCTGGCTCGGGTCTGTCCCTCCGATGGGCTCTAAATGTGTTACCTGGAGACGTCCTGCTCAAAGGGGCTCTGCGCAAAGGGAGACCCTCGGGGAGGCGAGAGCCGCTGATCCGACGGGCGGCGAGGAGCACTTCCCGGGTGTCCGGGCACGTCTCTCGGCCTGCGGGGGAGGCCTGGGCCGACGTGGTCAGGGCCAGGCCACCAGCCCCTCCCAGCAGCTGGGAACTGAGCTGCCCTGCTTCCTTAAGGAAGAGGCTCAAGGGTGGGGAGGGCTTCGCCCTCTTCCAGCCCAGCCCACGGCATGTGGCAGCCTGTCCTGTCACCTGGGCAGAGGGACCCAGCCCAGGGCCTGTCAGTCTCCGTAGGCTGGGTCATGCCGCAGTTTCAAAAAAGCCCCCAGATGCCACTGGTGCAACACAGCAAGGCATTTATTCGTCCACCGCACACCTGTCCAGCTGATGGTGGGGGGCGGCTCCATGCCAACCCCCTCGGAGTGCTGCTGGCAGGTGTCTGCGCCCCCCCTGAAGCAGCCCTGGGTCCTGCAGGGCAGTCCCACCAGGTCTCAGGGCTTGGGCCGGGCATGGCTGCCTTGACCTTGAGCGGTGGGCAGTGCCAGCCAGCCACATCCCCGGGAGCCCCCTGGGTGCGTCTGGTTCTGCCGAGGTGGGCGAGACCTGGCCTCCTGGAGCCGCTTGGTCAGGTGTGGGTGAGCCTCGCCTTGCAGGCCGGCCTGCTCTGCGGACTCTGTGCGCCCGCTCGTAATTCCATGGCCCTGAGCTCCGTTCAGAACCGACCCTGGCGCGACCACAGCCAGACACGGAGGGAACTGGCCTCTGGTTTGGGCCTGACTGGTCCCAAGCCCCGGCTCCTCTCACCGTCCATGGTTTCCAAACGCTCTCTGCAGTGTTTCTTTGGCTTGTGGTGAAACCAGAAAAGGAAGGAAGATGTAGGATTCTTGTGTTCGATTTTTTTTTCCTTAAAAAAAAATCATTTAATTAATTAATTTATTTTAATTACAGAGCATAAGGGACAGGGGCGGCAAGGGGCAGGAGGAGAGGGAGAGAGAGAATCTTAAGCAGACTTCAGGCTCAGCTTGGAGCCTGACATGGGGCTCCATCCCATGACCTTGGGATCATGATCTGAGCCGAAATCAAGAGTCAGATGCTCAACCAACTGAGCCACCCAGGCGCCCTAATACATATATGTATATAATTTAACAAATCAAGGTCTGTGCATTTTACCTGTACCAGTGTCTTGGTTCGGATGGTGTATTAATGTTATGTGAGGTGTCACTAATGGGGGAAGCTAATGCGTAAGATCTCTGTGTCCTGTTTTTAAAAAATATTTATTTATTTATTTTGAGTAGATCTGCACTGAATGTGGGGCTCGAACTCCTGACCTTGAGATCAAGAGCCATCCGCCCCAACGGCCAAGCCAGGCGGGCGCCTCCCTGTGTCCTTTTTGTAATTTCCCATGCGTCTGTCATCCTTTCAAAGGAAAAAGTTTTTAAAAAATTATAAAAAATTTATAAAGTTTATTTAAAAAAATCAAACATATCCAGATATAAAGATAAAAGCCTAAAAGGCTTCCCGTGACACGACCCCTCCATTTCCTCTCCCATTAAAAATTCTAAGTTTCTTTATTTATTTTGAGAGCAAGAGAGCATGAGTGAGTCGGGGAGGGGCAGAGAGAGAGAGAGAACCCCAAGCAGGCTCTGAGCCGTTGGCACAGAGTCCGACGCGGGGGCTTGAACTCACGAAACCGGGAGATCATGACCTGAGCCGAAATCAAGAGTGGGACGCTTCACGGACTGAGCCAGCCGGGTGCCCCGTCTCCCTTTGAAATACCCTAAAGGTGACCAATGTTTAAAACACTTGGCAGTGGATCCTTCCATCTAAATCCAAAATCTTTATATTTCAACTCAAAATCGTTCGTGCCCTACAGATCGCCTCCGTTTTCTCGTGTAATGACTCCGGGGGTCTTCCGGGTCACAGCGAAGGCTGACCTGTCCCATTTGTTGGCGTGGTGCCCACATGGGCACTTGCACGCCGCCGGGGGAGGGGGTCACAGAATGTGGGGCTGAGAAGAGAATCAGGAGGTCTGTGCCATCTGCGTGGGGAGCCGTGGGGTTCGCCCGCACCCCACCGCGTGCCGTGCGTAGGAAACTCTGCCATCGTTTTGACGGCTGATCAGTTCTCCATAATGTGGGGCCCCTACTTTGTTGAACCAACTCTAGTCATGGGCCCCGCTGAGTCCTGGAGGGCCGGGCGGGTGGCTGGCTGTGGGCATCTTAACAGCCGCTGTGTTCCGAGGGCTTCCGGGGAGGCGGGCCTTGGCGGGCATCTGCCTTGCAGGGTTTGGACCCCGTGGGGAGGCTGTTGTCACTCTGGCCGGGCACATGGGGCACCTGAGGCCAGGTGGCCAGAGGGCAGGAGAGCGAGGCGCGTCCTATTTCCCCCTTCCACGGCCTGTCTGCCTGCCCGCTGCAGGACGGGGTCCAGGACTCGCTCCCTGAAACTCGAGAGCAGGGGTCTTAGTGTCCGGCGGGTGACCTGCATCCAGGCTGACAGGAACCTTCTTGCCTACGCAGAATGGAAGGGGCTGCCGGGCCCAGCTGAGCCTGGGGACCCGGCGCCGGTTGGGGCTGAGCCATCGCGGGGGGTCCCCGTAGAAGCCCAGACGGGGGGTCACCCAGGCTGGCCGGGCAGTACGCGAAGGGCTTGAAACTGGAAGGGTCAGTTCATTGAGTGATCCTGGAAGAGCCACTCACGTCTTGGGCCTCAGTATCTGCAGAGTGGGGACCTGAGTCCCTTCCCTGCCCCCTGCGCCCCCCGCCGTGGGCTGTAGGGCCAGATGCTGGCACAGTGGGAGAGCGGGGGTGGGGGGCGCGGACAAAAGTGTGAGGATTCCTGGCACGGATTCCTAAGTGCGCCATGAACAGTTTATGGCCATTTTGAGAAGTTTGACTCTTGAAACTCTTCTGCTTTTCCGAATAGCAACTGGCACAAATCGAGACTGACCTGAAGTCCCGAACAGCCGCTTACAACACCCTGAAGACAAACCTGGAGAACCTGGAGAAGAAATCCATGTGAGCGTCTGAGCTGCTAGAGCCGGGCCAGGGTGGGAGCCAGGCAGGGGCAGGACCAGGGATGGGGCAGGACCGGGGATGGGGCAGGAGCCGGGCAGGAGCCGGACCAGGGATGGGGCAGGAGCCGGGCAGAGGCAGGACCAGGGATGGGGCAGGAGCCGGGCAGGAGCTGGGCGGGGGCAGGGCCGGGGTTGGGGCAGGAGCCAGGCAGGGACAGGCCGGGGGACGGAGCAGGAGCCGGGCAGGGGCAGGAGCCAGGCAGGGGCAGGACCAGGGATGGGGCAGGAGCCGGGCAGGGGCAGGACCGGGGATGGGACAGGACCGGGGATGGGGCAGGAGCTGGGCAGGGGCAGGACCAGGGTTGGGGCAGGAGCCAGGCAGGGGCAGGACCGGGGATGGGACAGGACCGGGGATGGGGCAGGAGCCGGGCAGGGGCAGGACCAGGGATGGGGCAGGAGCTGAGGAGGGGCAGGACCAGGGATGGGGTAGGAGCCAGGCAGGAGCCAGGCAGGTGCAGGACCAGGGATGGGGCAGGAGCCGGGCAGGGGCAGGACCAGGGATGGGGCAGGAGCTGAGGAGGGGCAGGACCAGGGATGGGGCAGGACCAGGGATGGGGCAGGAGCTGAGCAGGGGCAGGACCAGGGATGGGGCAGGAGCCAGGCAGGGGCAGGACCAGGGATGGGGCAGGAGCTGAGCAGGGGCAGGACCGGGGATGGGGCAGGACCGGGCAAGGTAGGAGTGTGCCTTTCCAGTCACTGGGTGAGCCAGGGTCTGTGCCCTTGTCTGAGAGAGAGCCAGATACGCCAGGCAGGCAGACACAGGGTGCGCCTGTGTCTCTAGGAGCCGTGTGCCGGGAGAGGAGAGGAGGCCCTGGTGCCCATCACCGGGAGGAAAGGCTCCTGTGCCCAGAGAGGATACGATGCTGGCCCTCCCCCGCCTTCCCTCCCTCCCCTGCCTTCCCTCCCTCCCCCACCCTCCCCAGGTTACTGAGAAAACCTCGGCTGTGCCCAAGGCCTTTCTTTACAAAGGGCCTTCCCCGCCCAGGCAGTGGGGGACCAGACTGCCAGGGCCTGGCCCTTTGCGAGGGCCCCCCAAGGGCAGTGGGCTGCTCTGCAGCCCAGAGCAGAGCAACCCCAGGGACTCTAATGCCTCCTCTACTCAACTGAAGGACTACCCTGTGAGAGAGGGGAAGCAGGCCGCTTGGCCCAGGGGACACCAGTCACCAGTCACCAGTCACCAAGATGGCGGGAGGTGTCTGGAGAAAAGCATAAGCCCGGTGATGTGATGGCAGCAATGACCTTGTACGGTAGTGAGCGCCCTGTTGTTGGAGGCATGTAAGAAAAGGCCAGATGAGCTCCTGCCAGGGAGTGTGGAAGTTGCTCCTGAATAGGGCTGAGTTGGCATGGGGGACCCTCCCGGTCTCCCCAGATTCCGGATCTGATCCTGTTGGCAGCTCTCCGTAGACACTCCAGCGAAGGGAAGCGCCCAGGGGAGGTCAGAACCGGCTGTGTCCCCTCATACGGCTGTCCCGCCGGGTAGCTCACGCTCTCGTTCCCGCCTCTCTCTTCCGACGGCCACTGGGCCAGCCGCCCTCCTGTGAACGAAGCACGTAGCACCTTAGCGGACAATGGAAAACCGAAGAGGGAGAGACGCACTTTGACTAGAGAGGGTCGCCGTTGGTGGCCTGACTCTGTCTCAGAGCTAAATGGACGTCACCTGAGTTTTGCCTCCTCCTTGGCCCTACGGAGGGGTGAGGACGGCAGCAGGGCAGGGCGCCCATGGCAGAGAGCCCTAAATGGTGACGTTGGCTTAGATCAGTCATGGCACTTGACCATCTGCCTGCCTCACTGCGTCGCTGCACTGTGGACTCCTGAGGCCTGTTCGGGGCTTAGCAAACTCTGGTCCAGCCTCTTCAGTCGGCCGGCGAAGAAGTCGTCCACTGAGTCACAGCGGCGTTGGTCTGTCGAGAGTATTTGCTGAGTGAAGGAGAGGCAGGGGGAGGGTAAAGCTGTCCTCTACCTCGTCGTCTGTTAGTCCTTTCTTTTTTTTTTTTAAGTGTATTTATTTTGAGAGAGAAAGAGTCCCAAGTGGGGGAGGGGCAGCGGAGGGGGGGGATCCCGAGCAGGCTCCGCGCTATCAGCATGGAGCCCAATGCAGGGCACGAACTCGCCAACCGTGAGATCAAGAGATCCAGAGTCTGATGCTCAACCGAATGAGCCCCCCGACGCGCCCCTTTTTTTTCCTTTTGACACATGCTTACTAAGCACCTACTATGGCGCTCGGGCTGTGTGCCAGGCCCTGAAGCTACAAAGCAGAATAAAATGTAATTTCTGCACTGGGACAGCGCACACTTATTCACTCGACAAATATTTACAGAAAATCCGCTTTGTGCGGGGAGTACAGGCATAAAGCAGACAGATAGGGCGTGACAGTGGGACAGCAGTGTGAAAGTGCCAGGGTAGGACGTGCGGGCCCTGTGCCCGTGGAGAGAGTCCTAAGGGACTTACAGTGAATGCACAGGTGGGGGGGGGCGGTGAGGCATTTTACCTACGGCTTTGGCCTTGGCTGAGTGCTTGAGAGTCAGTCATCAGGGAGGCGTCGTGTGCTGGAATCCTGGCCCCGGGGGCCGAGGGCGTAGACAGTCTCAGGAGCTCTGCCTTGGCTCCTTTGCTGATACAATAGCCTTGAACCATGTGCTAAAAATACCACGACCTCGATTTCGACCGGGCCCCACTGGGCACGGTGAAAGCCATTTCAGGTGAAGGTCCCCTGGCGGCTGGGCCCGTGAGGCGTGAAAAGTGACACGGAGCTCTCTCTGGGCCTGTCTCTGCTCGGGACAGCCCGACACCCGAGTAACTCAAGCTGCCTGCCCCCTGCCGTCCCCTCCCAGCAGCCGGTGCCTCGCGCCGGGCCAGCGCAGGTGATGGAGGTGTTGAATTCAGCCACCCCTTGGTGACCGGCGATGGGGCCTCAGACCCTGCCGTCCCAGCAGCTCCCGCCACCCAGAACTGGGGGTGGGGTGGGGGGCGGCAGGCACACACTCAGCCCAGGGCCCTGGCACTCCCGGGGAGCATCTGAGCCCTTCCTGTCTCCTGCTTGCCCTCCGGTCCCCGGGCCTCGTGCTGTGGGTGTGCAGGTGGGGGAGAGGGTCCGTGCGTCCCGGAAGCCCAGGCTCATGTCGCCTCCCTCCGCCTCCCTCCGCCTTTCTCCTGATCACCCCCCAACTTTGTCCCATACGGATTCAGGGGAAACCTCTTCACCCGGACGCTGAGCGATATCGTGAGCAAAGAAGACTTCGTGTTGGATTCCGAGTATCTCGTCACACTTCTGGTCATCGTCCCCAAGTAAGTGGCCCGAGAAGGTGGGTGCGTCAGCCTGTGCTGGTGACCACGGAAGGAAACCGGCCCGCCCAACGGAGGGGAAGGAGAGCCCCCCACGGCCTGGCCCCTGGGGGCGCTAACTGGGAGTCGTGTGGGCAGGCGCAGGAGCTGGGGGACGCGGTGACTGTTTCTTGAGCACCTGCTGTGTGCCTGCCCCGTGCCTTAGACAGGAGCCGCTTCCCTCACAGCAAACCCGGGGCTGCTGGTATTCCCTTGTCCTGAGGCCAGAGAGGTCAGCGGGCTTGCCCAAGGCCACACAGGGCCAGGACTAGAAAGTTCCAACACACGTCACATGGGCCCTCTGCCGCGTCCCGGCCCCTCATGGGGAGGCTGAGTCCAGGACGGGGCTGGGCAGGGGATTCTCAGTGGCCACGGCAGGGCCTTGGGGTGCGGGGGGCACTCTGGCCCAGGCCTGCTCACTCCAGTCCTTTGGGAAGAGGGGTGTACAGTGCCTTAAATACTTGGGACACCCCGAAGTTTTAAGTAGAAATCACTGAATGATCCTGTATCCTCACAGACCAAGCTACACACAATGGCAAAAAACCTACGAATCCCTCTCGGACATGGTGGTCCCGCGGTCGACTAAGTAAGTGAGACCCCCAACCTGGAGCCCGGCCACCAAGCATGCCCGGAGGGACAATGACAGGAGCAGAAGAGGGCGGGCCACGGCAGGTGGCTGAACCCACATGGCCAGGGGTTAGGAAATCATAAGGGACGTCCGGTTCCCGGCCCTCGGCCGCTGGCCAGGCCCCTGCACACGGGCTGATGGGGACGGAGCCTCACCTCTGCAGTGACCCGCCTCCCCGAGGGGAGAGGACAGGGCTCTCCTGGCCCAGCTGATGAGTCCCGTGAACAAAGGCTTCTCTCCACCAGGCTGATCGCTGAGGACAACGAGGGCGGCCTCTTCACGGTGACCCTGTTTCGAAAAGTGATCGATGATTTCAAAACCAAAGCCAAAGAGAACAAGTAAGGGCTGGCCTTGGCGGGTTCCTCCGGGTTTGGTCCGTCCCCACCGGAGGGGCCTCTGCTCCAACTGGAAGCTTCTTGGCGAAGGCCTCTCTCGTTTGCTTGATTTAAGGTTCACTGTCCGTGAATTTTACTATGATGAGAAAGAAATAAAGAGGGAAAGGGAAGAGCTGAGCCGGCTGCTCTCTGATAAGAAGCAACAGTATGTGAGTAGACTATGCGGGCAGGCGGGCGGCTCCGGTCAAGGTCAAGGGTGGCTCCTCCCTGGGGGCACACAGTGTGTGTTCCCCTGGGGCTGCCAGGGTGGGTCTGGGGAAAAGAGAGGGGCCCCCAGGTGGCATCTGAGCTGGGAGCTGGGAGCCTTCCTCTGAGCTCCTGAGTCCTGGCGCTGCCCTTCCAGGAAGGGACTCCCAGCTCCACTCTGCAGCTGAGAAACTGAGGTTCTGGAAGGTCAGTGAGCACCACCCTCCCCCCCAGGGGACCTCACCTGACTCTCCTCCGCCCCAAGGTTGGGCAGGGCAGGCAGGGATCCCTGAGTGGAAAGTAGGTGGCTCTGTCCCCTCTGTCACCTGCTGTTCTCAGCAGTGCGTCTCCCCAGACATGATGTGACACCCTCTGTCGCCAGCACCTGTATTTATGTCCCCTACGCTTTTAGCAAAGAGTGGTGTTTATCCCGGAGACTTCTGACAACAGCCACTCAGAAACCTCCCAAGTGCAAGGGCAGCTGAGCTCAGGAGGGAGAAAACCTGGCTTTCAGTCTGGACGTGTGTGCACTGTGGCCTTGAGAGTCACTCTACCGCTCTGTAAGATGGGCACATTCCATATGTGGCATCCTCCCGCTGCAGAGCGGGCCTAAGCCAGGTGGTCCGTCTCCGGGTCCCTTCTCTCCCATCCCCCCTCCCCCGGGGGCGGTTTCTCGGAGAAGCTTCCAAATCAGCCTCTAGAGAGGGGAGGAAGAATGAGTAGGCCTTTTGGAGGAAAACCGGTGTGTAAACATAAGGCTGTAAATACGTGCTCGGGCGAAGAGCAAGATGTACCTCCCGTGTGGCCAGGTGTTTGCCCCGAGCCTTCTCTGATGTCGGGTTCGGGGAGTCCGCATGTCCGACTTGACCTCTCCGGGTCAGTGGCCTTTTCACAGGGACTTCAGACAAGTCACCCCCTCCGAAGTGCGCAGCAGCACGCGGGTTCCCATGACGGGGTTCTCCGAGCCCCCCGGGCCTGGCCCACCCCCTCTGAGGAGGGGCGGGAGCGGGTCACATGATCGTGCCCGCGCACCGCTTCAGCCCCTCGTCTGTGCGTGGACGTGTGCGCGCGCACCGGCTGAACACGCGCTTTTCAGATCCCAAATCTGCCGGCTTCGGGCCCAGGTCCCTTCCTGAGACAAACGGCTGAGGGGGCCCCGGGCCCCGAGGCCTCAGACCCGACGCGCCCAGGCAGGACAGGTGATCACCGACGAGCTGGAAAACCAAAGCGTTTTTCTCGGTGGCCTCAGCTCGCCCCAAACCCTCATCAGCCGGGAGCGCTCGGCGCGACCCCGCTGGCCCCGGGCCCGGGCCCCTACATTGGGGCTGGGCTGTGGCAGCTGTCACAGGGGCCCAGGCCAGAGGCCCGGCCCTCAGGACGGGTGGTCAGGTCATGCCTTTGGCGCCCCCTCCGCGCTGGCACAGACCCAAGGATGGAGGTGATGCCCAGGAGCCTGACACCTGCCAGCTGGGTCTCCGGTTACCAGCTGGCATTTTTTTGTTGTTTTTTTAACCTGGTGGAGGGTTCGGCGCCCCCATGCTGTGCTGGGAGCCCTTCCAGGGTCTCTGTGTGCAGGGGAAAGGGAGACGCGGAGACACACTAGCTCGGAAACACTTAGCTCCCTGTGTGCCAGCAGCCAGGGGCCAGCCGGGGACGGCCCTACCCTGGCTGCTTAGACCCTTTCCCCCTGAGCTCATTGGGAGGTGGGTATGACCAGCATCCTCTGCCATTTTGATTACTCGTCAACCAGAGGGGACAGGCCGGGGCCTGGGGTTTCAGCTCCCTTTGAGAGCACAGGGTGGGATTTTCCTGTGCTTTCTACCTGCCTGCAGAGAGGATACAGGGGGATGTGTCCTAACAGCATCCTGGCGAACTGTCCGCATGCTTAAGTGCACCCCGATGGCCACGGTTCCCACTGTGGCTGCACGTGCTGGAGACACGCTCCTTACTCAGAGCCGTTTCCGCCCACACCACCCGGAGCTGTCCCTGTCCTGTCCGCCCACGGAGGGGAGGTCCTGACCGGGGTCAGGCCCAGGGGAGGGACGTGGGCCCCGACCCCGCTGCCAGACGCTGGCTCTGTCCCTGGAATGTGGGCCCTGAAGACTCTGACACCCCGATCCCGTCTCCAGTCCGACCAGCACGCAATCCCGGAGGGCGGGCCGGCATCCCCCAGCAGGCCTCCCCGCGCTCCTCCGGCGATGCGAATCATTTCTGTGTGTTGTGACGCATGCTTGCTGAAAGATTAATAAATCGTTTCTGTGCCTTTAGCAAACTTCCTGTGTTGCTCTTAAAAAGGGATCAGCCACCTTCCCGGACCACAAGGTTAAGGTAACCCCGCTAGGGAACCCCGATAGGCCCGCTGCGGGGCAGACGGACAGAGAGAGAGAGAGTGAGGGCGAGGGAGAGGTAAGCAGCACCCGGGAGCCCTGGGCCTCCCCCCGCTCGCATGTCCCCGCCGGTGCAGGCACCCTCTGAGAAAACAGAGCCTCGCGTCTTCTGGTTTCGAATGTGGCTTTTGAGGGCTTAAATCAAGGAGCCCAGAATCGAACGGCTTCCTCCTCCTCCTCCGGAGGGCCTCCGTGGAGCTGCCCTGCGCCCCCCGGCAGTGGATGGTGCTTGCTGGCCAGGGTGCCCCTGCCCTGTCTGGAGGTGGCTGGAGCTGGTGACGGGGACAGGCCCTGCTGGTGGTCGGGCGGCTCGGCTCTACTCCCTTGGCTGCCCTGGCTGGACCCACCCCTGACCTTGGTGGGCACTTGGAGGGGTCAGTGGGAGCTCAGAGCCTTTGCTCCAGGACTCTAGGCTCCCCCAGAGGAGTGGCCACCGCAGCATTAGTGGCAGCTGTCGTGGCCGTGTGAGGTGGGCTCCGCGGAGAGCCCTCCTGGGAGTGGCGGCAGGTGGATGACGCCAGGACCCGGGACAGCGCCTCCCTGGGCGGCAGGCTCCTTGGCGGCTCAGCGTCAGAGGGAAGCCTGGGAGCTGCCCGCTGACAGCCCTGAGGTCAGGGGCTGCCCAGCCCCCTGCAGCCGGGTCCGCGGTGGCCCCACGCATGTGCCAGGTGGCAGGCCCGCTGCGCTCCCCCGGCACCGGGCGCCCTGGAGGTGCCCGTCCTGGGCCTCGCCTGGGTCTTGCCCAACCGACTCGCTGCTTCCGCTGGCCGCCGGGCATTTCTTCTCAGCTCAGGGCTTGCTTCCTAAAACCCGCGTCGTGCTGGGCCCGGCGTCGGGCGGAGCGGCCAGCAGCCATCACCCGCTGTCCTGTCTCTGCAGGGCCCGCTGCTGCGCTGGCTCAAGGTCAACTTCAGCGAAGCCTTCATTGCCTGGATCCACATCAAGGCTCTTCGGGTGTTTGTGGAGTCCGTGCTCAGGTGCGTGGAGGAGACGCCCGGCCCCGGGGAGGGGTGGGGGGAGCAGCCAGCTCTGGGGGCCGCCTGCCCCTTCCCGCCCCTCCTGTCTTGTCTGGGACAAGCCCGGGCCCTCCCCGTGCTCCTCCGGGCTCCTGGCAACCTGCTAAGGATTTCCTGAGTCACACGAGCCTTCCCTCTGCCCTGCCGTCCGTCCTGCGCTCTGTCCCACCCCGTGCACCTGCCGGGCCCTGGCGCCTCCTAGAGGAAATCCTGGCACAGTCTCAGTCCTTGACCTCCGAGGCCCAAGGCAGGACAAAAACGAAAACCCAACCGAAACCCAACTAACCACAACCAAATTTTTGCCTTATTTTTTTTTTTTTAAAGTGAAAAAAAACACTGGAAAATTCGGGAATTACAGGTAAGCACAAACAACGAATAAAAATCACCTGTAATTTTAAGGCCAAGAGAAAACGCTGCTGGCTGGTGTGCAGGTGTGAACTCCTTGAGGAGTTTTTTTTCCTTTGTGTTTTGCCTTTTTTCATTCTAGTTACAGATCTGCGTATTTTTTGACTAAATTTTTGCAAAAATGGAATCAGTATTTTTTGAAGCCTGCTTTTCTGTGCGGTTTGAACATGTCCAGTGTCGTGAGCTATGGTGGGGGGGATCTTGGTAGCATCACACACGGCTGGCTGTACTCTTTTTCTGGAAGCTTCCATCCCTGCGTCTTGTCCTGCTCTGGACCTCTGACCCTCTGGAGTGCTCTCCCCGCCCCTCCCTTGCCTGCAAGGCAGGTGGCCCCCGGATCCCTTCTCAGCGATCCACCTGGAGGCCTGTTCCCTACATTCTCTTTCCTGTCTGTGCCTCCTACCTCTTCCTGTCCGGCTCTCACCTAACCCCGGCCTTTCCTGGACGTCTGGCTCATCTTCCCTCCCAAGCCCTTCCTCCGGCTGCCCCGTTCATGCCAGTGGCCTCACGTCCTTCCTGTTACCAGACCCCAAACCTCCGGGCAGGCTCAGATGCTTCCGCTCCCTCATCCTCACCTCCTACGCCCATTCGTGCTCCCCACGATGCTTCTGATGGGCCGCCCGTCTTGCCTCTGCTTTCTCTCTTCCATCCATCTCCTGCCTTGCCTGGGCGGCTCTCACCTGCTTCTCTGCCTCCCGTTCATCCTCCTCCACATGCTGCCAGTGTGGTTTTGTCCAAACACAGATGAGATCTGACCATGACTCCTCCCATGGTCACCCCCCCTCCCAATCTCAGAGGCCTGGAATGCTATGGGGTTGTGGCAATGGGTTGTAGGGCGTAGTCAGGCTAGCCTGGAGTGTTCCAGCCATCTGTAGTGTAGACGGGCTTGAGACCGACCCTGCTTGCCTCGAAAATCAGTGGTTCTCAGGCCCAATACAGTGTGGACGCCCATTTGCTGGAGAGAGGTAGAGATGGCTGTCCTTAGGCTGGACAAAACTAGGTATTTCTCCTCAAAGTATATGTAAAAATAATTCTTTACAAGACTATCAGTGTAGGACTTTTTTTTTCTTTACGGTGTCTGTATGTTTCCTGAATACAGTTGTATATACGAACACTGTTTAAAAAAATTCAAGTTCAGAAATATACACTGTGGAAAAAGTTCCTAGTCCCCACTGCCCATAGATAATCATGGTTAATGGTTTCAAGACTCTTCTTTTCCCCCCAAATGGGATCCTTTAATGTCCTGCAGCTTTTTTCATCTGCTTTGAATCACAGTCTCTTCGGTGTGCGTGAAGCTACCTGATCCGTTTTAATGGCTTTTTCATATTCTATCCTGCGGACAGATGATGATCCAGGGAAATAAATGTTGAACTAACACGTTTGTTGGAGCGCACAGATGGTGACGGTCACCTGCTTGCCTGGTCCTTTGACCCCCTGCTGGTCTCTGCCCCGCCCCCCCAGCAGGCTCCTGGGTGCTGCCTTCCTCTTCTCCAAGCTGTTTTGTACTTCTCACCTACAGGGGGTGGGGGGGTTGACTCGCTCTCTACCTCTGTCACCCAGCCCAGAGTCGGACAGAGTAGATGCAGAATGTTCGTGGACTCCATAGTCAAAGGGCAGTGGACTCAGCGATCAGTTGAGGGAGAGCTGGTGGACCCTTGGGGCGCGGGGACCCAGGGCCTTCCATCACCTGGGATGCAGAGTCGGGGAGGCTAGTGAGTCTGGATCTCAGGAGAGGTGTTAGTGCGGAACAGAGGTTGGGGAATCCTAACGGTGGCTGTGTGGCTGCGTTTGTCTAGGGAGAGGCCTACAGAGGGACAGAACTGAAAGGGCACCTCGGGGAACCCCGACATTTAGCGTGGAGGCAGGGAAGCCCATGAGGAGGTCAGGGGCAGGAGGAGGGAGTGGTTGACGAGTCAAAGGGAGCAGAAGCTTAAGGACTCGTGTGTCCCTGCGAATGGGTCATGAGGTCATTGGTGGGACAAGCTCCAGCGTGGTGGCCGGATGACTGGGTGACATGGGACACTGGATACTCTCAAGTTTGGAACGAGAGCCCTAGGGGGCTGAGGATGGTTTTCTAAAGCAGGGCACGATGGGGAGAGGTTACGGGGAAGGCGGCGGCAGAGAACGCGGCCCCTCTGCAGCACAGGGGCCTCAGTACAGGGGCCGCACGGGAGGGCTCCCCACCCGGTGACCTCGGCGGTCAGGGAGGACGGTCCCCTCCTGAGCGGTGCAGGAAGGAGCAGCGTGGGGGGCAGCCTTGAGGAGAATGAGCAACGACCCGGCTGTTCCCGGAAGGCACGTTCTGAGCAGAAAAACAAGGCGTTCGTTTACGTTGATCCAGAGGGAGGGTTAGCATGGAAAGGACTGGAAGGATCTGGAAAGAATGTGGGAAGCCCCGAAGACCAGAGAGCGGGCTGAGAAAGGGGCCAAGGGGCATTCAGTCAACATTCACCAAGTGCTGAGGGAGTGCCCATCACCCTCCGGGTCTGGGGACACAGGCTGCGCACGGAACAGACCCGCGCCTCTGCCCCGAAGGACGCACAGGCTGGGAAAGGCAGGGAGCTCGGACACGGGGGTCCGCGCTCGGGAGGAGAAGCGAGCTGCCAGGGCAACCTGGCAATGACTGGTGGAATGACCAGGTTGGACGATGGAGCAGGGGTGGCGCCGGGATCTGGGAGCTGGAACGCCCGTCCTTAACGTCCGTGCAGCCCGGGGTACAGCCAGCAGGTGGGGAGAAGGGTATTGGCGAGGCCGAGGGTGTGCAGTGGGTTTCTGGAAAGCGCTGGGACTCGCAGTAGGGAGTCAGGAGGGGGGACTG
Source organism: Cryptoprocta ferox (assembly GCA_028646485.1). NCBI lineage: Eukaryota > Metazoa > Chordata > Mammalia > Carnivora > Eupleridae > Cryptoprocta > Cryptoprocta ferox. The sequence continues at coordinate 125,200,795 of CM053576.1, read as the reverse complement.
CTCACTTGGGTAAGATGGCCGTGCCTCCCCCCGGCTCACTGTCCCGGGAAGCACCAGAGCCCCGTGGTCAGAGGGGGGCACAGGGATGAGGCCGTCGGCTGGGCCATTCCCCTCGCCCGTGACGCAGCCCACGTGCATCCGCTAGCTTCTCTGCTCTTGCCTCCTGGAAGGACCATGTGGGTGGGGCTCGGGAATCGGGGGTTCTGCTGGCCCAGCACCCTTAAAACACACGGGACCTCGTAGGTGTTAGGCGTGGCTTGCAGTGCAGGCAGTAGGTCACACGCGTGGTCACGGCCTCCTGCACCTGCACTTTCCTTCCCGCAGATGCACCAGGCCTCAGGAGTTTAGTGCACGCTGCGCTGGTAACGGCAGAAAATGGCCTGTTCTAGCACGTTCCTCTCCAGGGAAATCGTTGTTAGTCTCCTCTCTGATCCTAGACATTTCATCCAACTGAGTTTTATTTCCTTAAGCTGTGTCAGCTGAAGCTTCGTCCTCGCTAGAACTTCCCGCTATTTCTTGTCAAGGTTTTTCGACCCCCGTTTGCACCCGGAGTAACTTACGCGCACGTTTTGTCTGTCTGGGAAGGTATGGACTACCGGTGAATTTCCAGGCGGTGCTCCTCCAGCCGCATAAGAAGTCCTCCACCAAACGTTTACGAGAGGTTCTGAACTCGGTCTTCAGACATCTGGATCAGGTGGCGGCTGCCAGTGTACTGGATGTAGGTATAGAATCCAGAGATAGGTGGGTTTCTGCATGGGGGTCAGCCTCGCCACCTGGGTGGGGGGGCACTTCCAGGACCCCCGAAAACTGCCTGTTAGGAAGAGCTACATTTCACAAATGTGGAAGCGTCGCAAGGAAGAGGCTGTGTGTGTGGGGGATGGGGGTGCGCAGTGCGGGGCAGGAGATCCGGTCAGAGCCTGGAGAGCCTCCTCGGAAGCATAAAGACGGGCCGGCGACTCGGCCTCTGTGTCTCGAGCGGCGCCGTGTGTTCCTCTGCAGGCGTCCGTCGAGATCCCTGGGCTGCAGCTCGGCACCCAGGACTACTTCCCTTACGTCTACTTCCGCATCGACCTTGGCCTGCTCGACTAGGAGCCGCTGGTGCCGCGAGGCCTTCCCGGGCGTGCGGACCACGGCCGCCTCCTTCCCTTGGCCGGACAGGACCCTACGGGATTTAGATTTTGAGAGAAATTGCTCACAAAAGTTAGTTACAGCTGTATTTATTTTTTTTAAGTTACAATAAAGAAACGCTCAGTCCTTTGAGTGGCCTTTTATGTTCTAACCTGACTCAGGGCTGGGCTTGACATAAACGGGGACTGCCTAGAAACTGGTCACCTGCTGCTGTATTTTGTGTCTGAACGGACCTCTTGGGAGGGCTTAGGAAGAGCATTAAAAATCTGGATTGGAACTGACCGTATAAGCCGTGGTATCTCCTAACGGTCAGTGGGGATGGCCCAAAGACAAAATACCGGGCGTGAAATGCGGTTCTCAACGGCCAACCGTGGTTTTTCCTCTTCTATGAGCTCGTTTTCCGTCTCACATGTCACAGATGGCGCCTGGCCTTGTGGGACACACGTACAAACCGTATCATGGTGGGCGTCCGCCGAATCACTAGTTTCTAGGGAGGGGCAGCCCTTCCTAATATTAATTTACTGAGTTTATGATGTGGACACCAATTTCATACGTTTATTGGCATTGTCCAAAATATTTTATTTTTTAATGGAAAAAAGCCATTAATATTCAAATGAATCACATTAAAAAACTTATATATAAGAAACAGCCTCCGTGAACATTCAAGCAGCCGTCAGAGGGAGGGAAGAATATTTCAACAGCCCATCGGTTTTCTCCAAAATATTACTTGACAGAATACAACCCAATTCACCGGCTACAACAATTCATAGAATTTTTCATTGTTTTCTTGAGATGCAAAAGTTCACTGTTGCAGTGTTTTCAAACGACCAATCAAGTGCTACTTCCTGGTGAAAAAGGCCACTGGTAGATTCATCCGATTGTAAAGAATGTGCCTTCACTGCTGGGGAAACCTGCTCCCAAGAAAAGAAAACTGAAGTCTGTGCCAGGCCTCTCACAGCTCATCCTTTTCCAAATCGCCCAGCTCCACGTCACTGAGGTCAATGTCATCCAGCTCCACGTCGCTGAGGTCAATGTCGTCTTCCACGGGAAGCTGGGAAACAAAGCGGCGCGTTAGGCCCTGCAGGCTGGGCTGCACAACTACCCGTGGGACAGCGGGGGGCGCTCGCAGGCTCACAGCGGGGGATAAGGTCTTTTCTAGAGACGCCCCGGGTCACAGAGCTGGCTCTGCCCTAGCCCACTTTCAGCTTTGCCTATTTGACAGACGGAAAAGCCGAGAACTTAGGTGAGGTATGACTTTACATATCACCTACCTCTTCAACACTGACAGCTATTTAGCTCATCCTTTGCTGGTGGGGGGGGGGGCGGGCAGTGCACTAGAACACTCACTAATTCCAAAGTTGTAATTATGTGCTTCTCAGACACAAAGGAAATGGATTCCGGGTGAAATGTTCAGGTTAGGGGTCATGATCAGGCAAGAAACCCCATTCCTGAAATTTATCTTGGTTGTCTCTGTCAAGACCAACCAAGGTCACGCAGCCCCGAAAGGCTCTCGAGGTTATGACATTTCTGACCTCGTGCCAAGGATGGAACGGACTTGGCCCACAAACGGCAAAGACGCCCGGGGCCGGGGAAAGTGGAGAGAGGCTGGACAAGCACGTGGCCTCCGGGCCTGGGGACTCACCTCGCCATCCTTGCCGTCCCAAGGCTCTCTGGTGCTGATGGTGGGGAAGGTCCCACCTCCCACAGGTGCTGTAGACCCGCGCCCGAAAGAGAGCTCCCTGAGGGGACAGTGACCAGAGTAAGGACAGACTGATGACTGACGAAGACACAGTGCATTACGTTAACGACTTGCCCGCTAAGTTTATGCAGACGCATTTCTCACCTCTTGCCCCTGAACAGTGCTGTCTGTTCACGCAGGGACAACAGCGTAACCAGGCATGAAATGACTCAGGTCTTGGCATCTGATAAAGCCAGTTACTACCCATAATTAAGAGAAATAAACTTTTGCTAGAATACAAATTTAAGTACGCAAAAGCTATCAACATTAGCACGGAACACAGGCAAAACATTTGATGGACAAAACTGTAGAGACTTCTACTAGCAGGCAGAAGCACGTTCCAGCAGCCCACGGGCAGATCTAGAGGTGCTGGTGGCAGTCCTCACACCTCAAGCTTTAAGGCGGAGAAGAGAGTTCTATGGTGACAGGGCGTGTAAGGTCGTGACTCTGACCAATTCTGATAAACGACATTTCACCAGAAAGACATAGAGGCAATTGCTAGACGGGGAGCGAGATTTCTTTAAAAAGAGCCTCCAGGAGCGCCTGGGTGGCTCAGTCGGTTAAGCATCCGGCTTTGGCTCAGGGCATGATCTCACGGTTCGTGGGTTCGAGCCCCGCGTCGGGCTCTGTGCTGACAGCTTACAGCCTGGAGCTGCTTCGGATTCTGTGTCTCCCCCTCTCTCTGACCCTCCCCTGCTCGTGCTGTCTCTGTCTCTCAAAAATAAATAAAAAAAACAAAAAAAAATTTAAAATAAAAAAAAGAGCCTCCAAATATCCTCTGCGGACGGCTGCTTGGACTACACGGAAGAGAGGGACAGACCGGCGCGGAAGTGTGCCCTGTGTGTCTGACAGTTACTCGGCACAGTGGGGAAACTGGGGAATTCTATCCGCTGCCTTTGGCTACTCCGCATTCTTTACCATGTGTTCTCAGAGGTCCTCAATGGGAGCAATTTCCCCCGTAGGAGACATGTGACAACATCTGGAGACGTTTTCATGACCACAACTGGGTGTGCGCGCGTGGGGCGCGTGCACCCGGCATCCAGAGGCTAGATACTAAGCATCCCGTAACACGGGACGAAGTTCTGGCCCAAAACGTCACGAGTGCCAACGTCGAGAAACCCTGACGTCTGATGAGGAGTTACACCCAGAAAGCCGACTGTCCACACGCTCTGACCCCAGGCACCGCCACTCGCCGAGCTGGGAGTGTCACCCAGCGCCGGGTAAAGAGGTACCAAGCAGGGCGAGTCAGACCCGCGTCTCTCAGTCTGTCTGAAACCGACGAGAATGGCTCCATTTGCTGTGAGGGGCTCAGAACACCCCACGCTCTGGCTGACGTGACAAATGCACACCCTGCGAGTCGTCACAGAAAAGCCCGCGCTTGTGCTTCTCACTAGTCTGGGACTAGTCAGGTTGTTCATCATCTCTGAACATCGGTCTCTTCATCAGTAAAATGCCAAGACGTAGGGACTTGGTGCTCACAGAGAGGCTACCTTCCTACGTGACGGCAGCAGCAGCAGCAGCAGCAGAAGGACTAACGGAATGATGCCAAGCCCCCTTGAAAGAGGAACAAAATTCTTGAGCTGTCGGCACAGAGCCCGCCACGGGGCTCGAACTCCCGACCTGTGAGATCACGATCTGAGCTGAAGTCGGACGCTTAACCCAGTGAGCCACCCAGGCGCCCCGAACAGGAACAAAATTTTCAGGGAACTGTGCCTTGAGGGCAGAGTTCGCAGCTCAGTCCCGCCCCGCCCCTGCGCCGCCACCCCCCTGCAGGGCCAACAGCTAACCTCTCTTCTCAAAGAGCCCGAGAAACACGACTGCGGCTTCAAGCAATGAACTTCTGTGAAACCCAAGTCCCTCCTTCACTTCTGGCTGCATCATGCATGACGACACACTTAACTAACGAGCTTTCAGGGAAGGACACGGGCCTCCCTGACATGGTCTTGGGTTGACCGAGGGTGTTTCGGTTGCTGCCGGCACATTCACTACCGTTACTTTCGGCCGCATGGACGCTAACAAATGCCCAGGGGCTTGTGTGTGCACCGACGGTGTGCTCTCCCTGGCTCTCTGCCTGCCAGGCCGCACGGTGGGGTTCGTGGTGGGGGGCTGTGGCCACCAGCTCACCGGCAGGCCCAGCACCGTCCTCGGGCGGCAGCCTCGCACGGGTGACAGGCACTGCACGCACTCAGTCCCCTCTGGGAACAAGGTGCACGGCACTAGAGACCAGTCTGCCGTCCCCTACTTTGCCTCCTTCTAATCACTGCCGCGTACTTTCCTCCACTGGAAACGGGGTGGGTTCTGAGGTTTTCTGCTGCCTCTAAGGCACACAGTTTGAGGACCACTGGCCTGCGTGAACCCAAGCACAAAAGTAATGGTCTCAAGTTGACAATATGCTGTTGTCCCGTACCTTTCCCATGAACTCTCTACGTCCCCTGTACTAAAACACAAAAAACACGACAAAAAACAACAAACCAGAAAAGGGAAACCAGTTGAAAAGAAATGTGAAGAAAACCAAAGCTGGGGGCAGACCTGTCATTTCCAGGGAGTGAGTGCAAAGAAGGCTCAGTCTCACTGGGACTTGTCGCCCTCAAACATTTCTTAGGATTGTGACACGGGAATCAGCTGTTGAAAGAGGACGTTTTAGAAGCAGAGCTGACCCTGCACGCGGGGAGAACTTGTACAAGTCCACCTGCAGACTGTTACAGCAAGGTAACGTGAGGGCGTGGTCTCCTACCGTTTTCTTAATAACACTTTCTCTTCCCTGCCTCCCTCGGCTGTAAGAATGCGGCATCTAATACATACAACGCACCCAGAATGTACTAACTATTTACGAAGAGCTTACGACCGGCCAGGCCCTACGGTGGGAAGGAGAGATCAGGTCTGTGTGAAAGAGATTCACCTCTGTGAAACTCACAGTGACGAGGAAGAGGTGTTAACCAAACTACCACACGTTAGCACAGCGTCACTGCCTCATATGTACCTGAAAGATGATCAAGGCAATTTTCAGCGGAGTTGAACAGCCGGGCAAGACAGCTCTATAAACTAGATTTTGAGTTTTAGAACCTCTCATGTTGTCTGCACGTTGTTGGGAGTCACTTCAGACGTGCACTCTCCAAAGCTAATGGCCAGAAACGGAAGCCGCACTAGCTGAAGGGGGGTGGAGGGAGGTGCCACCAGCGCAGATGAGACTCCTGTGACAATCAGAAAGCGCTCAACGCAATGGCGCAAAACGGCAAGGTGGCCCTTCCTCTACAGAATACTTCCAGAGAAAACAGAACAAAAGCACAAAAAGAGGATTTAGAAGTCAAACCCCTAATTCCCCGGAATGCCAAGTGCAAAATAATTCCATGCGTTGCCTGGTCTACAGAAACCTAGTTTCGAACCTGAACCACACAGAAGCAAGACCAGCTCAAGAAAGCAAGGAATTACCTGAGAAACTCGTTAATGCCTTGCTCGCTGAAAGATCCTTTCAGAAGAGCAAATTTCATCTTGCGTGCGTTAATGGCCGCCATGGCAGGGTAGCCAAAGCCCCCAATCCCCAGCGCGGTTTCAAGTTCAGACTGGGCTCCAGCTTCTGTCCACAGCCACCTAGAAAAACAGGCTTGTTTTAGGGTAAAGATCCCTTTCAAATTAGTTAGTATCTAATTAGCAGATCTTAAAAACAACAACAACAAAAAGACTACACTCCAAATATTTTATGGAATGAAATGGATGTAGGAACAGAAATAAAATACAAAAATAATGTATTCTAGATGTGCTCTTAATGACAGTTCCTGTCTTAGGTTCCCTAAACTCCACCTCCAGAAGTCTCCCAGACCCACACCTAGTTTTCCTCCCGGCCTCCAAAATACTGTCCACTAAACCCGGTGAGTTTTCTGTCTCTATTACCTGAAATCCTGCTAATATCACCTGGATGATTATGCATGTTTTCCAGCAGATTTACTTCTTTTTAACACTTATATTATATAATAAGGTACACCATTATTCAATACCTCTAACCATGCTCAACCATATTTCTTACTCAACTTCTAGAATAGTGAAGAATAAGGAGGCCAGGATGCAGTTTGCTGTAGGCACACAATAATCTGTTGAACTAACGGAGGGAGTGCAAGGTCCCAAGGGGGACAGCAGCAGCATGAGGAGGGTGGGACAGCAATGGACAAAGGCCAAGAAACAAAAAGTTAAACGGAAGGAGGCAGACGTACTTTGTTTTAAAAAAAAATGATTCTCATGAGAAAAACGTACTGTGGCACAGACGAGAAAGAGATCTGCATTACTCTAGATAATTATTATTTACATCTTAAATTTTTAAAATGCCAAAGAAACAGGAACACACCCTACAGAAAACACAGTGGGAATGAGATACTTTTAAAAGAAAAACAATTTCTTAACATTTATCATGTTTGAGAGACAAAGAGACCCGGCACCAGTAAGTGGGGACGGGGCAGGGAGTGAAGGAGACGCAGAATCTGAAGCAGGTTCCGGACTCTGAGCCGTCGGCACAGAGCCCGATGTGGGGCTCAAACCCATGAACCATGAGATCATGACCTGAGCCGAAGTCGGACGCTTAACGGACTGAGCCGCCAGGCGCCCTGAACCAGATGCTCTCCTCTCCAAATCACACTGAGAAAGTAAGGTCAGTAACTTACCCCCACATTTTCTTTTTGTATTTGTCTGCCAACTTAAGAAGAACTTCTAAATAAGAATTTCTGCCAGCAGCTCCTGATTTAAACAGACAAAAGTTTTAAAGGTAAAAATAAAAGAATCCGTAACATCCATCAACTGCGAGACATTCTCAGGGCAGGCCGCACAGAGCAGTCACGGAGCAGGTGCCCCCACCGCCGTACCGGTGTCGAGGATGTGGGGCAGCACGGCCACGACACACAGCTGGTGCTCCTCACAGGTCTTCTTGGCGACGTCCTCGTTGATGATCTGTGGGCCCAGAACACAAGGGGTGGTCGGAAGGCCACTGACACAAAACCCAAAGGTAAGCCTGACAACAAAGTCTCGGCGTCATCACATTCGATGAAGAGCAAAGCCCTTCGGGACAGAGCGGCTCGTCCTGACACTTCCCCCGTTCGCACTGCGGCACCGCCGACACCCGTGGTCTCCGAAGGCGGACAGCGTGGGTGGGGCCTGGCCCTGACAATCACCTGGCTAGACAGCTAGATGGGTGTTATGTATTTACGAGAACCTGAGGCTCTCTGTGCCTGTTTCCTCACGTAAAATGAGATAAAAACAGTATTGACCTCTAGGCCTTCACGTGAGGACTGAACGGGGAAAATATACGTCAAAGCAGCGGAATGATACGGCCACACGGTCAGGTGCCTCACAAACAGCAGCTGCGGCTTAGGGAACGGTGAGAGAGTGCCCGGGCGCGCTCTGTTTTTACAAAGCTTGGCGCGCTTATACTCGGTGTAATGATTTTAGTACTAAAATTGTGAAAAGCACCAGTTTATCAGACAGGTTTTCCCCACTTGAAAGTCCAGTAATGCTCTAAAGAAAGCATTTTAAAAGAGAAGGGAAAAGTCCATCTGGAAGGACCAGAGGACTGTCGTCCCTGTGTTAGCGCCGCCCCCATCAGACCTGGGACGCTCTGATCGCGAGCGGGCGAAGCGGGTTACCTCCAGCAGCTCAGGAGGCGGGGCGTTGTCAGAAAACAAGTCCAGGGCCCGGGAGATGATGTCGGATCGGGTCCGCCCCCCGTCATAATCCACAGGAGACTCCCCCTTCTGAAATATCTTGATTGTAGGAAATCCCCTTATCTATTAAAAAAGACAAGAGCACAAAATCAAGTGAACATTTAATGAGAAATAAAATAATCGTTATGGGTTCTAAGGCTACCTTGCAGGGAACTTAACAGCATTCCGAACCCACAGCAGCCATCAGGGATGATACGTGGAGCTCTGCTAATTAGGCAGTTTTAGCAGCCTGCCTCCCAGGTTTGGCCAAGTCTCCTCAAACCGCGCATGCGTACTTAACACAACGTATCTGCTCTAGAACAAACGGACCAACTTCGAAAGCCCTATCAGTGGCCTGTCAGGGCCTGAGCAAGCTGAAGACTCACGCGCAGCACCCAGCGGGAGCGGTGAGGTAGTGGACCAAAAAAAAAAGAAGAGAAGAGAGAGCGAGAGAGAGTCCCGAGCTCAAGACTTGTTAGTTTTAACAGTAAAGTAATTTAGTTTCATTACAAAACGGCCAAACATCTCCCCTCCGAGCGCCCAGGGAAGCCCGGATGAAGCGACGGCTGACAATACTGCGCGTTCCTCCAAGACGCTCGCCGTCTAGACACACTCACCCCGTACCGGCCGGCCAGAACCTGGTTCACCGTGGCGTCCACGGCCGCCAGCTTCACTTTGCCTTTGGTTTGCTCCTTCACCTCTGTGGCTGCAGCGGCCCATTCTGGCTCGAGACTATGGAAAAGTATTTGCACTTTATTTTTTTTAAATGTTTGTTTAGTTTTGAGAGACAGAGAGACAGAGAGAGAGAGAGAGAGAGAGAGAGAGAGAGAGAGAGAGAGCGAGCATGAGCGGGGGAGGGGCAGAAAGAGAGGCAGACACAGAATCGGAAGCAGGCTCCAGGCTCGAGCTGTCAGCCCAGAGCCTGATGCAGGGCTCGAACCCACAGACCGCGAGTTCATGACCTGAGCTGAAGACAGACGCTTAACGGACGGAGCCACCCAGGTGCCCCAAATATGTGCACTTTAAAAGCATGTTTTAACCCTCAGCACAAATACTTTAACCGACGTGCACTTCTGCCCAACCCAGTTACACAGCACTTGGAAACCACGGGGCGTAGCCTCATGTGCGATGTGATGCTGCCCTTTCCCGTTCACTTCCCAGGTCTCTGTCCCTCCCTCCCCAACGCGGGACGCCAGGTCCCTATTAACCTTTGAAGCTATGACAGGAGAAACTCAGCACCGATGCCAATGTTTAACATTCACTCCGCGCCAGAGTCTCCCAGAGACCTTGGGGATCGCGTGCGGTCTGGGTCAGCTTCTTCAGAGGGAGCCCAGTGAGTATATTCAAAGCACTGGGACTCAAAGTACTTGGTAAAAAGCCCTTACTTTTTGCAGTGTCCACACCAAGGGGCATAAAATTCAACCATCCAAACGTCTTCACTATCAAGGACATTCTTATCGAAGCTGTCGTCCGTCAGCTCAATCACATCCTTCTTACTCGAACTTTCACTTCTACCCTGTCGCATGTGACACGAAGCGTTAAATTACACTTGGCCAGAAAGAGCACTATTCGTGTTCTAAACATATACATACAATAACCTCTTCCACATCTTAACAAAGTTTGGAGTTTTTGTTTCTAGTGAAAACTATTTTACTCTGGGCTCATTCTTCAATATTACATTGACTTGTCAAACAGTGTTGACTTGCGATCACCAGCACCTTCAGTATAAGCTATGAATGTACCTGAATTCTCCCACCTGCTATTTTGTCAGGAGAAACCCCCACCCGGCCCACAGAACCCCCCAAAACCACCACTCTAATGCCGACTGCGTACAGTTGCTCGTTCATCCCAGGATGTTAACCGTACCCACAGTTACTACCTTCCCGCAGAGAAAGTCTCTACCATTCAAGAAAGCTAAAATAACATTTAGTTCTTTATTTTCAAAGAACTTTCTTGAGTACTACACCTAAGAAGCAGTCAGTTGCGTTACACTGCTTTCTGGTGCCTGGTCCAACGGCCAAGCGCACGGACCTCTGGGTGAATTCTACGTCTGTAGAGAGAACTACTTCACTGGCCTCTGGAAAGGTGAAGGGCCATTTTACCCGTATGTGTAAGTATTTAATGCCTTTTCACGAGAACATTCGGTTAAACCTCACATTTCATGTGTGGGCATCTAAAATACCAATCTGTGGAATAGGAACCTCTTTCTCTTCTTCCCTGTCCACGGAGATTGAATTTTCCAGAATTTCAGGCTGACTGCCAGATATGGGCCAAGAGGTCGGTCAAATTTTATCCCTCGTTGCCCCAGCCGATCTGGTCTCTCCGCACCTGGGAACTACAAACGCCAAGGCCCCCAGAGCCTGGCTTCCCTGCCTGAAGCGCGCTCTCCATCCACAGCCCGAGCTCTGTCCACAGCCGGAGCTCTCCACTTCAGTGCTGGGCCGAGGAGGCCCGGCTTGTGGCCTGGTTTCTGGCCTGCCGAGGTGGGCGAGATGCTCTGGGACTAGTGACTCGTGAGGAGGCCCGATGAAAAGGCCGAGTGGCTCATTGCCTCTGGCATCAGCTGATGCAAGCTTGTAATATTTTTTTTAACTGAAAGTTCACTAATGTAAAACACTAACAGTAACTAAAAAACAACAACAAAAAAAAATCTATCCTCTACGAGGAGTCCATACCGTGGTGTCAAAATCCTCACGCACACTCAAAGCTGATGTCACAGAGCCTTACCTGTTTTCCAGAACCGTGTCCACCACCCCGCCCCCCAAGGCGGTCCTTCACGAGCTGGCGCAGGGCTCCAAGGGCAGCGTCTACAATGGCTTCGCCAGTTCTGCCACCTACAGAAGACAAAGGACAGCCATGTGAGCGGGGGGTGGGGGCCGTGCATCTATACGACATGACCTGAAGACCTGGACCTTCACAAACCCGTCAGCTTTAGCTGATGTTTGAACAGACCCAACACCACATGGGTATTTAACACGGAGTCAAGTTCTCCCCGTAACACGTCGCACTAGACTTTTCCCCTGGGAAACCAAATCCTCTCCTTAAGTTTTAGGTTATTAACGTCCTATTCACCTACTAACACCATCTGCAAAGGAGAGGAACTCACAATGTTTACTGAACATGTAACGTATGCAGATGAGTAAGAAGCCTATTATCTAGTTAAAAAAGTAGGGGACATTTCTAAATACAAATTACCAACTGAGGAAAATAGAAGAGACACTCTATTTATTTTTGAGAGAGACAGACAGACAGACGAAGCATGAGCAGGGCAGGGGCTGAGAGAGAGGGAGACACAGAATCCGAAGCAGGTTCCAGGCTCCCACCTGGGGCTCGAACTCACAGATGGCTAGACTATGACCGGATCCAAAGTTGGATGCTTAACCAACTGAGCCACCCAGGTGCCCCGGGAGAAACTATTTCTATGATGAAGAGCAGAATATGAAAGGTCTGGAGCCAAGTAACTGGAAAGCAATCCGGGCCTTACAAAACTATATATTTTGGGCTTTTTTAGGTTCTTTAGCCGAATTCACTCCTAATCTAAGAAATAACAAACCCTGTACTGAAACTCACTAATGACAACAGCCTTTGGAAGTTTCACCAAAAACTATACACTCGAGAAAAATCAAGGAGCTATTAACGGACTCAGAAGTGTATGAAGAATATGGGCCACGAGGCTATCTTTAGAGTTCAAAGGCAAAACTCCAATAAAATCTGTTTAGAAAATTCCATATATTTTTAAAATGGTTTCTTATCAAACCGCCAAGGAAGACAGAAAAACACCTGAGAACACTTTCAGACCTGACATGAGAAAGGAAACAGAGTGCAGCAACACTCAGACCACGTTCAGATCGTGTGGGACCGCAGCCCTGGTTGACACCACCGTGCGTGTCACTTCCTAATACAGAAGGGCAGGACCTCCATCCTCCGGACCAGGGTCCCTTCTCCCAGTCTCCTGGGAAATTGTGCAAATCAAGAAATGTACTGGGAGGGGCGGCTGGGTGGCTCAGTCAGTTAAGTGTCCGACTCCTGATTCTGGCTCAGGTCATGATCTCAGTGTGTGCGGAAAGGAGCCAGTGAGGGCCCTTGCTTGGGGTTCTCTCTCTCTCTCCCTCTCTCTCTGCCCCTCTCCCCACTCGAACACACTCTCTCTCTCCCTCTCAAAATAAAGAAAGAAAACAAACGTACGAGGAAAAAAGAGAGGGTTTTCCACTCTAGACCAAGAGGTGGCAAACTCTTTGTAAAGCGCCGGACTGTTGATGGCTCTCAGCTGTGCCATCCTGTCTGTGGCAGCCACTCAGCTCTGCCACGTCAGTGTGACGGCAGCTACACACGGTATGTAAGTAGGTGTGAGTGTTTTGAAAAACTTTATTTACAAAAACAAACGGGCCCTTGCTCCTATTGTTTACGTACTTGCTCAAATTAAAATTCCAACCAGGGGAATAGAGTAGTTAGGAAAAGTCCTTACCCTGATAATCTTCCGGTCTGTTTTTGTTGGATCCAAAAATCTTAATGGTGGGGAATCCCTGAACACCATATTGCCCTCCCAGGGACTGGTGTTTATCTGCATCAACGGCACCAACTTTTACAATGTCCTGTGAAAACATAAAAGTATTACCGACTTTTCTTTTCCCCTGGAGCAGATTCCACAAAAATCCATCCTCTGACTCATGTAGACGCCAAGGTAATAAAGGGCAAGATTAGGTTTACAAACAGAAGCAATGAGCCCTGTAGCCTGGGAAGTCAGGCCTACGTGGAATGACGGGAGAAGCGTGCGGAACTCCACAGCACCAAGAATTAGCGTGACTAGGAGGAATTATGTCATTAATCTGGAGAACGGAATTAATAAAAATAGACAACGTGAAAATCACACGTATATTATCCTTTTGCTCCCTACGTGATTTCGGCACCAGAACAAGACTTCTGAGCTTCAATATGCAAACTGACTTCCTGCGGTACATGAAGCCCAGCTGTGTTCTTGCTTGTTATACACACACAGGTGAACGTGGGCCTCTTAGAAACTTACTTTTAGCGCAGTTGCTGCTTTCTTCCATTCTGGTGTTAACCTCTGGCAGTGACCACACCTTTTAAGAGATCAAAGCACAAATAAGGCAACGGTTAAAATCTTTGATCCCCAATGCAAAAACACTCCCCCAACACTCTACTGAGCACCGGGTGGGTGCTGGCAGAAAATGCACGCACCAATAAGCCATGATCAGCGACGGAAAGGAACTCGCCATTTTAGGACTTTACTATCATTCTTTTTCATATACTAATTTAAAAAGTTTCCAAGCTACTGTTTTTCTTTTTAAAAATTTTAACATATATATTCACTTTTGAGAGACGGAGATAGAGTGCAAGTGGGGGTGGGGCAGACAGAGAGAGGGAGACACAGAATCCGAAGCAGGCTCCAGGCTCTGAGCTGTCAGCACAGAGCCCGATGCGGGGCTCGAATCCATGAACCGTGAGATCATGACCTGTGCTGAAGTCGGACGCTTAACTGACTGAGCGGCCCAGGCGCCCCCAAGCTACTGTTTAATTAAATCATATTTAAAGAGTTTAAACAAACTATCATTTGTAACTCTATCCCTGGGTAGGAACTTCAGTATTCATCTGGTCAAACATGGGGGCGCCTGGGTGGCTCAGTCGGTTAAGCGTCCGACTCTTGGTTTCAGCTCAGGTCATGATCTCACGGTTCGTGGGTTCGAGCCCCACATCAGGCTTTGTGCTGATGGTACAGGGCCTGCTTAGGATCTGTCTCCCTCTCTCCCTGCCCCTCCTCTGCTTTCTCTCTTTCTCTCTCTCTCTCTCTCAAAAACAAACGTTATCTGGTCAAGTGTGTCTAAATGTGTGGTCTGAGTTGTAAGGCGAGGCAAAATGCAGTTTCTTGGGCCGCGTGAAATCCAAACACCTACAGAAGGGGTTCAGGAACCCACATTTTAGTACGTTCAACCAGTGATTCTTAAGCCCCTTCAGGTTTGATATTCCCCGATCTAGTCCAACCTTTCGTTTTACAGATGAAGCATCTGAATTAGAGCCTCAATCTCAGTGCTCTTCGGCTCCCACAGCAGCATGTGGGGTTAAAGATGTACACGTAACCCCAAACCTGCACGCCCAGCAAGCTGAAAAGTACTTGATACCACAAGGTCGAGATAAAAGAGCATGAGCGAGCAAGAGACAGAGATAAGAACACAAAGAAAAACAACTTAATCTTTTAGGTAACAGTATTTAAATTATTGTGAAACATAACAGACAGTGCTTTTAGTAAGTTATATACACAAAAACCTGTTACGTTTATACCATTTATCGAAGTCGTGGACAGTTACACGGTTCATTTTCAACACTGAATAACATCCATTGTATGAAGAGATCATCGCCAGTTTATCCATAGGTGATTAGTTGTTGTTGTTGTTGTTGTTGTTGTTTTAACAAAGTCAAGTCTCCTAATTCAGTTTTTAAGAATCTAATGAGCAAATAAATGCCAGATCCCAGGGCCACGAGGAGCCCTCCATACGGATTTCATTCCATCAGCTGACCACCGAAGACAGGCCTTGCTACTTTCATCTTACGGACGAGGAGACGGGCTGAGAAGTTAAGAAGCTACCCAGTGTCATCTGATGACAGAGCTGACTATGTCTTTGTGGCTCCAGGTCCCACATTCTTCATCCCTATATATTACAGCGGCCCTTTCCCTAACTTAATCCAGCGTTTTAAAGGTCAGGATCTTCCAAGATATGTCCTGTGATGCTGGTTTACACATGTACATAATGTAGCTTTTGCAGTTCAGGTGAGCCACTTACAAGTCCGGGAATCAAAATTTTACAGGACTTTGTGCCTCTTTAATTGCAGTTTATTCTATGAAAGGATTCCTATCGGAGACCGTCACAGTACATGCTCCCTTCAGTGTCAATGTTCAGCATAGCAAAGATAGACAGAAACGCCACACAAGTCTAGGGACAGGACACCTCTGCCGTCCAGACCCCGAAGGACTGCTGTATAAACATTCAGGGGCTCTGGGAACTCTGGGTGGGGGTAAAAACACCTCTATTTCATTAACTTGTTTTGTTCTTTTTATTTTTTTCGTTTGAGAGAGAGAGAGCGATAGAGAGCCGGGGAGGGCCAGAGGAAGAAAGAATCTTAAACAGGCTCCGCGCTCAACATGGAGTCCAACACAGGGCTCTGTCCCATGACGCTGGGACCAAGACCCAAACGCTTAGCCAACTGAGCCACCCAGGCCCCCTGATTTCACTAACTTGTACCTGAAATGCAGACTTTCCTGCAATGACAGACATTAACACCACACCATTAGTACTTGTGACTTTGTCACAAATGAAAACCCGGCCACTTTAAGACGCTACCGCAGTTTGCCCTCATTTACGTCCATCACGATTTCAGAATTCTGGCGTCCAGGTGTGGCTGGAGCCTGGCACTTACGGCCTGTCCCGGTAAAAGAGGACCACGTAATCGCAGCGAAATTTTAGTATTCTGTCAATGTTATTTCAACATTTTAGGTTCCCTTTGTGATCCTATATGCTTCACTCGGTAGATGGAAAAGGAAAACCTTTATTCTGGAAAGAATTCAAAGCCTTCACCAAGCTGCCGTGTCCGAGCACAAGGAGAGGTTAACCTCTCACCCAATGCGCTAGGAGGCCCACGTGCCATGTAACAAGAACAATGAACGACAGGATCGAGATCCGGCGTCTTAATTATGCTGTTTGATTCAATTTCGGAATGAGGTAGACCCTCTCATATTGAAGCTTCCCAAATTAATGTAAATTACTCATGCCATAAATGATAAAAAAAAAAAAAAGACCAAACTTGCAAAAACTGCATATGGAGGCATTCGACAATATAAACAGTTCATACAATTGCAATTTGTACATTCACTACTACGAATGAACCAATCTGTACAGAATTCTCATTTGGATTTAACAAACAAAAAACAAAGATGAGCTTTTAAAAAAAATGATAAAGGCATTAGGATGAACAGTATTCACAGGGTGGTAACATACATTTTTAAGCAGAGGGTTTTACCTTAACTTGCTACATTGAACATTAAGAGGAACAGTCCACGAGGACGGGTATGGAGTTTCCAAAACTCAGTCTCCTGGCCTCGCAGAGAAAAAAATTAAAGCAATAAAAGGAAGCCTCTCATCAGGCACACTCTAAGAACGCACTCCCTCGGGTAAGAAGAATTTGTAACAGTTTCATTCACTGCCCCGTGTGAGCGTAGGGGGCACAGCTCACATCTAAAAGGACGATCTGGATCTCAGATCACCGCCCAGTCCCCCTGCACACACAGCCGCCTCGAGCTCCGGCCTCCCCAGACCTCGGAGTGCCCGCAGCCCTGCCGGTTTTCGGAAGTAACAGCCTCGTGTCCGTTCTGCAGTTTCCATTAAGCTGCCTCTGCACTTCTATTTGCTGGGTTTTTATTTTGTTTGCATTATACGTGTAACTACATAATTAGTGCAATACCCGTATTTTGACGATATAATCGTGCACCGTTAATTTCAATGACAATTATATCTTTACTCCACGAGGGTTTTTCCCAGCAATGCGTGTAAGGGAAGAGAGGAATTTTTAAATGAAACTCGATTTTTAAAATTATGTATTTCTGGAAGCCACTCTCTTCAAGAAACAGAATGGAACCAATCACTAGTGTTTCCCTTTCCTGTGCCCAATATTCTTTCAGCATAAAGGAGTTTCCCATCCATCCAGACCCTACGTATCTCATTGTAGAGACAGATTTTCTTAAAATTATACGAAAAATTTTCTTTCTTCTTTCTTGCAGTAATTAGCTCCTTACTTCAACCATTTCCCCCCCAGTGGACTCCATCTCCATGGCCTGTAACAGATAACACTTCGTGGACTATACTAGATAAGCTAGATGACTGAATAAAATCACATTTTTACACAATATTCCTTATTTTATAAAGTACCATAAAGAATCCACAAGTGCTTTATACTCACCATGGAGCATAGAACTCTACGAGCCATAAACTATCACTCTGAATAACTTCTCGGTTGAAATTTGACGGAGTTAGTTCAATTACATCATCACTAGAGGAGTAGAGACCATTCGCGGCTAGGAAGAAGCTACAGCTTATCAGACCTGCAGTGAAGACAAAAAGCGAGCCATTAACGAAAGGGTCCACGCTCTGGCGGAAATCTGGGCAACTGGAGTCTTCTTCAACTGCCCAAGGTCCTTCACCCAGGAGGACGGCCTGGGTCAGGCCCTTTCCAACCCCCCCAGTGCCCATGCCCCTCGCTGCTGCGGCGGCCCCTGGAATTTCACCCCCACCGGCGCAGCGCAGAGCCAAGTAGCAAAGAGTCCACGCTCTCATCTCGAGCCGCAAGGGAAAAAGATTCTTACTCAGGTGCTTTTCACGTATTGACGTCATTCTTTACGATCACCTTGTGAAGTAACACTTATTAGTGCCATTTTACGGGCGAAGACACCAAAAAATTGGGAGGCTCCTCTGTGACCCTGAGCCATCCGCACAGCATTTATTTTTTTGTGTTATTCAGTTGCAATATTAGCACACCACCTTTCTGTTTTTTTAATGTCTACTTATTTTTGAGCGAGGGAGCACACAACCAGGGGAGGCGAGGGAGAGAAGGGAACAGAGGCTCTGAAGCGGGCTCCACGAAGACAGCAGTGAGGAGCCTGACGCCGGGCTCGAACTCACGAACCAGAAGATCATGACCTGAGCCGAAGTCGGACGCCCAACCGCCAGGCTCCCCAGTACAGTATCTTTATTAAACTTCCTCTGAAGGAAAAATAAATTATTTGTCTCATCTACTGAACTGGGACTCTATCAAGGGCAATAATTGTTTTTATAAATATTTTTATTTCTACTCACACTATTTACGGCAGTCACCAGACACTTGCAATGCTGCTGGATGAGCTTACAAAGACTTTTCAGTAAGTGTTACAAAACAAGGATAGAGTGGTAATGTCTTATTCATAGCATGGTTTAGCCACACTGTGGACCAAACGCATTTTTGTTGGCTACTCTAGGAACTTAAAACGGAATTGTTAACACTATATAGGAAAACAAACTCTTAAAGGACTTAGAAATATCTTAAAAACTCAAAACGGTTTTGAATTGGTAGTACTATCAAAATTCCACCTCCTCCCTTTCAACATATGATTTCTTTGTTTTCTAACTGCACTGTCTGAGACCTCCAACACAATGCTAAGGAATGGACTGTTCTTGACTTTAATATTTTCTCATTTGCTGGCTTCTGGGTTGAAACAGATAAACTTCAGGATATTAAAGACATTTCTACCGATTTCTTTTTAGCATCTGTGAAGATGATCCTGTAACTTCTTTCTTTTAATCTACCGATACAGCAAACTGTGAGGCTGACCTGTCTCCTAAGGCAGTGCCCGTGTGTGCCGCTGTGGTCGCATGTTCATATGTTCACCCTGTGGATGGAATTTGGAAGATCTAGAAGATTTCAAATGGAACCTTTTTGAATAATCCAATGGTAAATTTCTTCTGGAAGGAAGGCACACCAGTGTTAACTATCCTGTTGCTAAATCTTTCACCTTATGCTTACGGAACCAGGTTCAATTTTCAAATCACTCCGAATACACTAGGCCACTTGGGTTTTCACAGCATTACTAACTAAGAGCAGGAATCGCCCCTCTTTGTAAAAAAGGAAACAAAGGCACTTCTAGTGTCCATCTGCTGTCTCTAACGTCTATCTCCAAGCTCCTCCCATTAAAGCATGTTATCTTTTTAGTGCTCAGGATACAATGGCTCGTAGTGTCACGAGCACGAATAAACAACGTAATTCTACTGTTCAAGAACACTGCATTTGATTTATACATATGGCTAATATTGTAGAAACTTATGAAATAAAACTGTGGACTTTGATAAGGGGGACATGAAACCACTAAAAGCTGTCATGCAGGGGGTATGACCAGATTTGCTTTCTAGAAAGAGCATTCTGGCTGCAGTGTGGACAGCAGATGAGGGAACCATCAGGAGAGTGGAGTCACAGGACAGGGGATGAGGGAACCATCAGGAGAGCGGGGTCACACCTAAACTGAGGGAGAGATGGAATGGCCAACAGTAACAGACACTACTGGGAGGGCAAGTAGGAGGCTGAAAACTAGCTGCTGGCTTTCACGACAGAGAGATCCCCAGGGCCCTGGACGGCTGTGGTCGGGTAGTGAAAATAGGCAGCAGCCAATCTGCAAAAGACTGGTGAGAGTAGGAGCGAACAAGTGCATGAGGAGGGAACTCTTTAACAACTTTCACTACAAAGAGCACAAGAGAGCAAGCAAATGTGGGGCAGAAGGAAGGCTTCTTTTTAAAGATTCTGAGAGTGGTCTGAGCATGAAGGGAAAAAATCTGTGGAGTGGGAGAGGCTAAAGATAAAGTAGAGGACTAACGAAACAAAATGCCTGAAATTGGGCAGGAAGGGAGCCCAGAGTCAGTGCGGGGCGGGGGGGTAGCCTGGGGCAGGGTGACCCTTTTCCATGATGAGAGGTGGGGAAGAGTGCCCGTGGTGGGGTCAGGCCAACCGGGCTGGGGTTCCCTTCATGACTGTGCTGCTGTCCAATACGGCAGTCATTCACCGCACGTGGGTACCCCAACGTGGAGTGAAAGTATAAACAGTGCTAAATTTTGAGGACTTGGTAGGGGAAAAAGTACCTCGTTAATATTTCTGATATTGATTACATACTAAAATGATATTTTAGATATACGGGGGGTATAAATATATAAAAATTAATTTCACCTGGGTTTTTTTGCATTTTTAAATGTGGCTATGTGAATATTTAAAATTAGATATAAAATTTGCCTATCTCTACTGGACTGTGCTGCTCGATAATCTTTTTGATGCTGCAGTAAAGGTTAAGGGGAGTTTGACATATTTAAAAAATCAAGTAAATTAAGAAAGAACCCAAGCAGAGACCAGCTTACAAGTGAAGACTGGGCCTGGAAAATCTTCCATGGAGATCTGCTTTCTAAAGTTTATTTTTTTGTCAAATCAACATGAGCCAATACTTGTTCAATACACTGAGCTCACTGTGAAATTTTCAAAAATGGAAAAGCAAAAGAAACCCCATCAACGGTCCCACTAGAAGAGGCCGCTGATATTTTGGTGATATTCTTAGGGACACCTCTTGCTATTCGGAAGTCTAAAAGTTTATTATATTTATATGCAAGTGATCTTACTACACATTCCTTTCTGTAGGCTTTTTTCCCCACTCAAAGTAAGTTTTCTACATAATTATGAATTACTTATTACCCCTACATAACCACTTCTAATGGCTATTTGACATTGCTGATCCACCGCTGACAGAATTTCTTTCCAATCTTTCACGATTAACAGGCCAATGCTGAAAATTCTTACACTCTCCCCGCCGCCCCCAGACAAAGATGAGTATTTCCTTCAAAGACAACCTCACAAAGGGGATGGGGGTCTAGCACAGCTGACATTTTGATCGATGTCATCTATCCAACCACCCTCCAGAAACTGACGTGTTAACTAAGAATAACATGTAAATGACACTACACACCAGGCCCTGTTGTAAACACTTAGGATATATTAACTCATTTTCAAGAACTCTATGTGGTGTGTATGTATCATCATGCCCATTTTTAGACCTGGAAAGGGAGCCACAGAAAGGGTAACTTAACTTGCCTAAGGCCACATAATTAGAAAGAGACCGAACATGGTTATGCAACCCCCATTTTTAACCAAAGGCCCGGAGGCCGCATTAGTGTAATCCCAAGGAGGGTCATTAGGCAGATTGTGGCAGGAGAATTCGGTTGACTACACTCCCGAGCCGATCAGGGACAGCGGGCTGGTGTCACCTAGGGATGGACCCTGACTTTTACCGCAGGAATGTGCTTCCTTTACGTACAAAGATGGTCGTGACTCTACTGACACTCAGCGTAACAGAAACTTGGGCTGCTTCTTTTTTCCCTAGTAATGGTGCTAGACTTTTTGTCTTTAAATTTTTGTGGGGGACGCGTGAGTGGTTCGGTGGGTTGGGCGTCCAACTTCGGCTCAGGTCATGATCTCACCGTTGGTGGGTTTGAGCCCCGTGTCGGGCTCTGTGCTGACAGCTCAGAGCCTGGAGCTCGGATGCTGTGTCTCCTCTCTCTGACCCTCCCTGGTCATGCTCTGTCTCTCTCTCAAAAAATTTTAAAAAAATTTTTAAATAAATTTTTTAATGTTTTTATTCATTTTTGAGAGACAAGAGACAGAGCATGAGTGGGGGAGGGGCAGAGAGAGAGAGAGAGGGAGACACAGAATCGGAAGCAGGCTCCAGGCTCCGAGCTGTCAGCACAGAGCCCGACTCGGGGCTCGACCCCACGAACCGTGAGATCATGACCTGAGCCAAAGTCGGATGCTTAACCAAGACACCCAGGCGCCCCGACTTCTTGTCTTTACGTTTTGCCGAATTCTCCCAAGAGCCTCCCCTTCCTTCCTTATCAACAGCTCTCCAATGGAAAGGTCTGGATGGTGAAGATGTGAGACCTGCCTTCCTCAGGAGGCAGTATGACCACACAGGGCTGGAAAGAAATGGGACCATCCTACTTAGAAAAACAGATTGGAAGGCGTTAACAACCCCCTATGAAAACCCTCAAGAAAACAAAAAACTCTGGGCCACGTAAGATGATAAACTAGGTCAACGCCGACTAACAGGGTTCGGTTTCTAAAATTCACATCGCCGCTCGGCTCGCTGATAATGAGCACCAATGGGAAACTGGAACATCCGAGTGTCTAGAATCTACGTGAGCAGACGGGTTTGCCATCTGTGGCTCCCCATTATTCCTCCACAGTAGTTAAGGATGCCATAAATCCGCCGTAACATCCCCCGCCCCCACCTGCTAGCAGGAGCGCACGCAAGATCGCAAAGCGCTCGGCTAGAAACCAAGAGGGCTCCCAAAAAGGTCTGACCACATTTATTCAAATAATGAGCTAATTAATAGAATCACAGGCCCTTTTCCGAGTCCAGTCTGAATTGACCCGAGGCAAACTGAACAGAGCCCAGAATCTTTCCCCCTCCTCTACTTCCCCTCCGTAGGACAGCAGGTATTTACATCTTGCTTATTACTCTCCTGAGATCTGTATGAACTCGGGCCTCCCGAGAACCAGCCAGGGTGGGAGGACTGGCCCGGAGCGGTTAAGTCACCGGCTCGCCGACACACAGCTAGGAAATGCGGGGGAGGGAGGGCTGGGGCTCAAACCCCGCGGTCTGGATCCGGAGCGCTCAGGGAAAAGGAATCGGCTGGGACCCCCAAGGCGAGCCAGAAAAGGAAAGGTTCGGGACCCCCCAACCTCACGCGCTATAGTTTCTAAAACGGGAATTTACGTAATTTATGGCAGTCCGCGTCCCATTTAGTTTGTAGAAGTTCGATCACATTTCAAGTGCGCCGTGAAGGCTCCGCTCCCTTTCTAAGGCGACTCTTCGGCCGTCTCCCCGGGGCTGGGGTTTGGGATTTCAGTTTTTCTCGTGAGTGGGGATGGCATTAAACAGGTGGTGAGGACGAGCTGCGGGGGGGACGACCGCGTGCCCGTGCCGTCCACACGCGACGGTGAAGAGGGCGGCCCCAGAACAAGGGGACCCTGACCCTGACCCTCTCGGGTCGCCCCCGGCCCCACCTCCGCCAGGGATCAAGTCCTGGCTGCTCGGCGCCGCTCGAACGCAGCTCCCGGCCCTCGCCCGGCCCGCCGCCGCCGCCCCCCTCGGCCCGGGGCTCCCCGACGCCGCCGCGCTCGCCCCCCCGGGTGCGTCGCGGGAGCCCCGCCGAGCTGCGTCCCGTCCGCACGCGCCCCGAGAGCGGCAGGGCCCCGCACCCCCGCGCGACGGGCGGCCCCCACCGCGTCCCCCACCCTGGCCCCGCGAGGCCGCACGCCCGCCCTGCCCCCGGGTCTCCCAGGCGGCCTCCCGGGACGAGGAGGCCCGCGCCTACCCAGCACGAGGCGAGCCATGCCGAGCTCCCGGGCAGTCGCGCAGTCCAGCCGTCGCCTCAGCTCCGCGCGCCGCGCCCCCGCCGCCCGACGTCCCGCCCTCGGCCCGTGAGGCCGGCGCCGGGCGGCGCGGCGGGGACGGACCGGAAGGCGCTCGCCAAGCCGTGGCCGCGGCTCATTGGTCCCAGCAGGCTTCGCTCATTCGCGTAGCCAATGGGAGGCGGCCGGGTAGAGGTTACCGGTTTGATTTTTTTATTGGGGGCGGAGCGAGCGGCGGAAGGAGGGGCTTGCTGGGGGCGGGGCGGACCCACCTCTCCTTCCTCCGCGGCCCTCGGATTTCTCCGCCCGGAGCTGGGCTTTCGGTCCTTCCCCCCCCCTCCCCCCCCCCCCCCGCGCAGAGTCCAGTGATTGGTTATTCTTATCTTAAGGGTCTTTATTCTCTCTTTCTCTCCCTTGCCTCTAACGAGCGTCTTTCCCCCCTCACTCATCCCCTGCCCCCTCCACTCTCCACCCCTGATCCTCTTTGTCCCCAGGGACGATAACTTTCTTTGGGCGCTCAGTACATCTATGACCTTATTGAATCACATTTTAATTTTTCCTGTGCCTCGATGGGTACTCAACCAAAAGCTTGCTAATCACACACTGTGCATACCATAATTCAACACTTATTTGGTCGGATTACTTTCGTTGGAAGTTCCCACGACCAGGGCATGTGACTCCCAAACTTTTTTTCACTGACAGGACCTTGTTCTCCCGTAGAAGCCCTTGGGGCTTAAGCTTCAGAGCTCCTCAATTACAGGGTTTTCTTCCTCACCCTGGGAGAGGCCTTTGCAACGTGATCAGTGATCACGTGTTTTGTAAAATTTGCAAAAGCGAAATATTTTAAGCATAGCAGGCTAAGGCATCTTTCCACTCTGGTTTCTCCTCCAGTGTTCGGATTGGCCTTGAGCGTTTTGTTTTTGTATTCGTCAATGGTTGATTTCTCTGTAGTGCTTCCTGCCTAAGTCAGCTCTGATTCTGGCCAAAGGATTTAGGAGAACAGTGGAATCCAGGAGTGGCGATGGCCTGTAGGGAGCGCTTCCTGGAGGACGTGGCGCTAAAGCTGAGCCTGGGAGATCTGCTAGGCAAACAGGAGAAAGCCATCCAGGCACAGGAAGCAAAGGGAGTGAAGGAGATCCCTCAGGGTGAACTGACACCAAGTCGAGGAAGCTGGCAGCAAATGCCAGATGATGGGGTGGTGCTGGGGGCCTGCGTGAGACATCCAGACCACTTGTGGGCTGGGCCCTGTGGATTCCTGGGTTTTGATTCTCTGAGAAATCTCTTTGGGTTTACTGATGACATTGCAAAATCTAGGATTTGCTGTGTCAGGGTAATCTGTGGCGGCCTCTAGAGCAAACGGCCCTAAAATCTGGGGGGCTTACACCATGGTGCTTTATTTCTTGCTCTCACTGGAAAGCAGCTTTCCATCGGTGACTCGGGGATTCTGGCTTCTCCCATCTTACAATGCCACCATCTTCTAGAACATGCACTCTCTGCATGGGAGATGTTACCCCCAAGAGGGCAAAATTGGTTCTTGGGGGAGGGTGGTAGAAAAAAACCTTAGACATTACAAGGGCCACAACACGTAAACGGGTACACAGTATATCTGCGTTTTCCAAATTTCATGGGAGAGAGGAGTTTAGGAAAAGATACGTCTAAAAATCTCCTTAGGGGGATGATAAGGAAAAACCCAAAAAAAAAAAAAAAAAGGCGGAGAAATGCTGTTTTAGAACAGGACCGTTCAATGGAAATATAATGTCAACCACAACCACCTACGAAATTTGCAAATTTCTAATAGCCACATTAAAAGAGTGAAAAGAACACCCTAAACTAATATAACACTGCATGTGAACTATACTGCAATTAAAAGTTTTTTAAAAGTGAAAACAAAACAAAAGCAAAACCAAAGAGATTAAATCTAATAATATAGTTTAACCCAAAATATTCCAAATGTTACCGTTTCAACATGTAATTATATAAAAATGGTTAATGAGCTATTTTACCTTTTTTTTTTTTTTCCATGCCACGTCTTTGAAACCCAGAGGCTGTTTTATACTTAACAGCACATCCAGGTTAGACTGGCCACATTTCAAGTGGTCAATAGCCACACGCTGCTAGTGGCTACTCTCTTGGACAGCACAGTTCCAGAACCTCCTTAGAGTCCTTGATTGGTTCTCCTGCATGAGTGACTGAGGAGCACGGTGGGACTAAGGAGGACCTCACAGGTAGTTCTGGCCAGGCCTGGTAGTGTCCTTCCACTCGCATTCCATTGGCCAGAGCCAGCCAATGGCCCCGACCTAACTGCAAGGGAGGATGGGAAATAGCGTTCTGTCTCCAAGAAGACGAATGGCATTGGTTAGGATCACGACAATCTCTGCTGTAATACATGCTCTGGCCTCCAAATATGCACGGTTACTTCTCCACACGTGGAACACATTTAGTCTCTCCCCGAAGGAATCAACCCAGTGTGTATCACCGTAGCCAGCTCAGAGCCCTGGGTGTCTGGGTGAAGCGTTGACTCCCCACCACCAGGTCGGGGTGTGAGTCCCCATGGTGTAGGGCTCATGAACTAAAAAGAAGAGCTATTCCACCCCCCCCCCCCCAACTCAGAATATATGATGTTGGGACAGGGCAGGAGAATCGTAATAAATATTACCTTTCAGAAAGGAGAAAAGTAGGAGATACACCGCAGTCCATGGTTCAGGGCAATTCTGAAATCCGTGATGGGTGGACATGGTGAGGCTCCCACACCGAGGAAAGACGGTCCCTCAATTAGGTTCTGATTCTGTTCTCTGGGAGGAACTCTGTGGTCTGCTTCACCCTCTGGGAGGCTTCCCCTGGTGATTAGTCTCCTACCCATCTCTCCTTGATTGGGGGGGTCTTCTAGCCATCAAAATCTGTCTCTTGCCTAGGAAAGATTGGGAGTCAAAGGGTTTTGTTTTGTTTTGTTTTGTTTTGTTTTGTTTTGTTTTGTTTTTAAGTGGGATTCACACCCGCCCAGTGCGGAGCCTCTGCGGGGCTTGAACTCACGACCCTGAGATCAAGACAACCCTGAGATCAAGATGGGCTGAGATCAAGAGCAGGACACTTAACCAACTGAGCCACCCAGGCACCCCTCCAAGGGCATTTTGGGTTTTGGGTTTTGCCTTTTGTTTTGCTTTAAGTGAACTTTTTATTAAAACATAACATTGTTGGGGCACCTGGGTGCTTCAGTCACTTAAGCGACTGGCTCTTGATTTCAGCTCGGGTCGGGATCCCAGGGTGGTGAGATCGAGCCCCACATCGGGGTTGAGGGGGAAGGTCTGTGCTCATAGCCTGGAGCCTGCTTGGGATTCTCTCTCTCCTTCTCTCTTTGCCCCTCCTTCTCTCTCTCTCTAAAAATAAATAAATAAACACTAAAAATAAAATAAAGTTTGACACTGTTATTGACTGAATTGTGTCTCCCCCAGTGAGGACAGCTAGAAGCAGTCGCCTGCAAGCCAAGGAGAGTCTCCCCAGAAACTAACCCTGTTGCACCTTGACCTCGGACTTCCAGCCTTCAGGGCTGTGAAACGATGTCTCTCTCTCTCTCTCAAAAATAAACATTTAAGAAAATAATAAAATAAATAAATAATGTGTTTAAAAAAAACCTCAGCTCTAGCAAATACCTCATAACCACGAACTGTTTGGTAGACCTGTGGTCGCTTGACTAGTGCTTAGTACAAAAGAATTATATTATGACAAAAAGAATCAGGGGTCTAGGGAATTAGGTGTGTGGATGCTTCCCTGAACCTGAATATCCGTTTATTTCAGATACGGCGCTAGGTCTGGGGGGTGGGGGGTGTTACTAGGATGATTAGTAGATGTTTCTGGCTGGTAGATGCCCACGGTCCACAGGAGGACGCCGATCAATAAAGAGCTACAGTGAAAGCATATACAGAAAGTTCTATGAGATCACAACATAGGCAAGCAGTTTGCTCTGGTTGAGGGAGTCTGATGCTGAAGAGACTTCCTGGGGTGGCAGCGAGGCGTTAGGGGCGCTCCCGGCAAGGGCAGCCCATGGACAAAGGCACAGAAGTAGAAAAGTGTGCGGGGCGCAGTGAATCTTGGGTCGGCCCTCCACAACAGGCCCGTAGAGACCGGTCTCCACAGTCTACGCTAAGCCGCAGAGACCGCAAACACGGCGGGTCACTTTTCATTTAGCGACGCTGGGTTTTAAGATCAAGAGGTCAAAGCATTTTACACGACTAAACTTCTTGAACTTTAGAACTTCTCGAACCTTCCAGAACCTGCGTTCTAGAACTTTGGGTGCATATTCAGTACTGCTCTTTGGGTGCTCGGTAAACTCAGTGTTCCAGAGTTGGGTGACCAAGATTTGAGACAATTCCAGAAAGTCTCCTTAGCCTTGGCCGGAAGCTGAGCCAATCAAGCCCCAGCTCTGGGCCGCAGTTCCTGGAAAAGACAGAAGGAACGACAACGATATTTTCTGAAGGGCTGCAAGCTCCTCTTCCTGTTCTGCCCTCAATGTCTTGATCACCAACCAGGAAAGAATAAACCAGAGGATTTAAGGGAGAGGAAAGGACAGTCCAGAAACCTTGATTTTTTTTTCTAGGACAATGAACAGAATTAGTAACTCACATTTCCACCACACTTTACATAGTTAACAATGATAATAAGTAACTTATGATAACTTTGCATGTGCTTCCCCAAGATTTTCTTTAAGCTTATTTATTTATTTCGAGAGAGAACGCACGCGAGCAGGAGGGGCCGGAGAGAAAGAGAGAGAGGGAGAATCCCAAGCAGACAGCGCAGAGCCTGACGCAGGGCTTGAACCCACAAACCCTGAGATCATGACCTGAGCTGAAATCAAGAGTTGAGGAGGCTTAACCGGCTGAGCCAGCCAGGCGCCCCCTGCCCCCAGATTTTTTTTAAGCAGGGTGCAGCGTGGGGATGTCGACGAATAAACCAGAAATTTCTTTTTCTTCTATTTCCCGATGGCTTCTGCCCTCCCCCAGCTGGGTTACTGTGGTTGTTGCTTACTTCCCCTCTTCCCTCACTCTGGCTTCCTAAAGCACCCCTTCCGTGCAGAAAGCAGAGGGGACAAAGGCAGTTGGGGCTGGATCAGAAGCACCTCGGGTGGGGTGGGGCAGGGGGCATTCTCATGGTCATGATATTTGCTTAGAAGTGAAGGAAATTCAGGGCGCCTGGGTGGCTCGGTCGTTTAAGTGTCCGACTTTAGTTCAAAACCGACTTTGACTTACAGTTCATGAGTTCGAGCCTCACATTGGATTGGGCTCCCTGCTGTCAGTGCAGAACCTGCTTCGGATCCTCTGTCTCCCTCTCTCTGCCGTTCTTTGCTCACAGTCTCCCTCTCTCTCTTTCTCTCTCTCAAAAATAAATAGACATCAAAAAAAAAAAAAAGAATCGAAAGCTGGGGCTCAAACAGACAATTCAGTGTTCACTGCAGTATTATTCTTGGGACTCAAAAAGTGAAACCTACCAGTGTCTGTGGACGGATGAATGGATAAATGAAATGTGGTACATGCATACGTTGGAATATTATTCAGCCTTACAAACGAGGGAAATTCTGACACATGCTGTCCTATGGATGAATCTCGAAAGCGTACATGCTAACGTATATACAATACGTTCTGTGTTTTAAATACGCCAGCCACAAAACCACAAATAGTATATACTTCCACTTCTATAAAACACCTAGGTTAGTCAAATCCATAAAGACAGAAAGTAGAAAAGACGTTTCCAGAGCCCGGGGGAGGGAATCCTGGGGAATTGTTGTTTAACAGGGACAGAGTTTTTGTCTGGAGACGGCTGGTCACGGCTGCACAACAATTTGAATGTACTTTCTGCCACTGAATTGTGTACTGAAAAATAGTTAAAAGTGGTACATTTTCTTTTCTGTGAGTTTTAGCACCATAATCACACACAGAGAGAAGGTATTCTGCTGGGCTCCTGGTGTGTGTGTGTGTGTGTGTGTGTATGGGGGGTGTCTCTGGATCAGTATAATGTAGTATTTTGTTCTCCGCTTCTCTGCTGCCCAGGTGCCCCCCCTGAGGTCAGCGATGGTGTCTGGGACGGTACCTGACGTAATTAGGCTGCTAATATGTGTTTTATTTTAGCGATAAAAGAAGCGCGTGACCCTTGCTCTGGTGAATTTCTGGAAGCTTGCACATATACGCATGTTCCGCGAAGCTGAGCACCTCCGGGGAGCTCAAGTCCATTGAGCAGCCCCGGAGAACACCGAGCCCTCTCGGAACAGTTAGCAGCGGGTAACGATCTCGCCTCCGTTTCTCCAAGAGCCTCAGGCAAATTGGGACACAGAGAACACAGGTCGTGGAAGGCCACCTTTCTCAGAAGAGCCTCTGAGCGGGACGGCTGCCCTGACCCTGGGCCCAGAGGGGCTGGGGTCCGCCTTCCAGCTGGAAGACCACAAACTCCACGGTCCTTGCAGCCCGGTGGCTGTGGTGGCCGCAGGTGCCCCCTGGAGGCGAAGTGAGGCAGTGCCCCTGAACCTGGAGGGCGGGGAGATGAGGGCGCCCCCTGCAGGCGACGGGGATCAAATCCACGATGACTGCCTATTGAAGGAGGACTTACGGGCGGAAGTCCAGAGGCTTCCATGCCGCGATTTAGGATGGACTGCTTAATAGCCTCTCTTAGGAATGAACCATCATTTATTTCCCTGGTCCTCTCTGTCGGCCATTTTATTGGTTTCCCTTTTATTTTTGCTACTCTGAGTGAGGCTGTGCTGACTACGGTGCTCCTTATTAGTACCTGGTTCTAAGTAACATCTGACTTAAATGGAGTAGGGAGCTGTAGGGGGAGGGCAGGAGCTGTCCCACCAGGCCGAGGGAGGGCACCTGCCTGCCTTCAGGGAGGGACTGGAGGCAGAGAGCCATGGCTCCCCGCCCCTCATCCCCATCTCTCCGTGTATTTTCCTTGCTCTTTCTTCTGCTGGGTTCCCGGGGTGGAAGGTGGCAACTATGGTAGTCGCTGAGGTGGCCCTAAGGAAGTACCACAGATAAGACGATAAAAACGCATGGTCTCACAGTCTTGGGGGCCGGAAGTCTGAATCATAACCCTCAGGGTAGTGCTCCCTTTGAGACCGCAGGGGAGTTGAGTCCTCTCTTGCCTTTTCTGGCTCCTGGCGGTTTTCTGGAGCTCCTTGTAGGTGCGTCCCTCCTATCTCTGCCTCCGTGACTCACGCGGCCTCCTCCCCATGTCTGGGCATCTCCTCTTCCTGAAAGGACTTGCACTGTATTGCACTAATGGCCCACCCTACTCTAGTATGACCCCACCTTAACTCACTACATCTGCAAAGACCCTGTTCCCAAACATTACAAAAATGTAATATTTGCTCCCATAGTCACAAAAGAAGAAGTTCCTATAATAAGTTCCTTCACAAGGTGCAATCAGCATATTTTAGGATAAAGGGGACAAGTCCCTCCCGATACCAGTCAACAAGGTGCCTTGGGGGCCGGTGCTCAAGCAAAAATAATTGAGTGGGGGGTGGATATCGGCGTGCCGGAGTCCAGCTCCAGCAGGTCCAGGGCTCCCTGAAGGATGGACGGTGTCGGC